>JAEHOE010000081.1:0-597276 GCA_016858145.1 Edaphochlamys debaryana
GGCCACCTCCCTCGCGACCCCGCATGTGGTGCACCAGCGAACCAGGGGCAGTCCCTCCCCCTTGTCTTCCTCTCCCGGTTACCCCTCCCTCCTCCCCCCCCCCTCCCTCCCCTCCCCTCCTCTCCCCCCTCCCCCCCCCAGCAAGAGGACCTGGTGCCGCCCCTCACCACGGCGGCGCTGTACCACACCCGGCCCGACGGCACCATCGGTGGGGGTGGGCGGGAGTTGGCGGGGGGCCGTGAGAGGGAAGGGGCCCTGTGGCTGGTGGAGAGCCTGGGGCATGGTTGCAGGCGCCTGAGCGAGGCGAGGGGGGTGTGGGGGAGCGTGGCTAGGTGGGGTTGGGCTCCGGGGTTGGGAAAGGGTCGCAGCGCCCGTCTGACGGAATCGTGGGAGGAGCAGGGGGTTGGTGCAGGCTAGGCTGCACACCCCGGGCACCACCGCCCTGCCTGCCCACCTCCACCCCGACCTCCCCCTCACACCCGCCCCTGCAACCCCCGCCCCCACCCCCACCCCCACCCCCGTCCCCACCCCCTCAGACTTCCGCGGCGAGCTGCGGCGGCTGAGCGCCGAGCTGCTGTTCGGCTTCCTGGAGCTGATCAAGACCCTGGTGGAGCAGCCGGACAGGTGGGGGCGGGGGGGCGGAGCGGGGTGCCAGGTGTGTATGCGCGTGTGCGGTGGGGGGGGGGCTGGAGCTGATTAAGACCCTGGTGGAGCAGCCGGACAGGTGGGGGCCCGGGGGGTCGGAGGGAGGGGTGATCTTTGACGACTTGGAAGCCGGAGAGAGGTGGTGTGGCGCCAACCAGGAGTGGGGGGTCCAGGCGCCAGCGACTCCAGCGGCGGCGGTGCGGGCGGAGGGAGGTTATCCGGGGCGGGGGGGCTCAGGGGTGCCGGGTGGAGCACCACGTGCCAAACGCCAGAGCAGAGGCAGCCGCGCGGGGGCGGGGGTTTGCAGTGCCGTGAGTCGGGGCCGGGAGCAGGTGGGGGCCGAGCAGCAGATCCCAGGGCTTGCCGCGTGCGCCTCCCTCACAGCGGAACCTTGCGTGGCAGCCACGCACATGTCCGTGTGCGCGCGAGCCCGGGGGTCGCACCGCCCACGCACATGCCCTGCCGCTCCGCCCTCCCTTCCCCCCACCCCACCCACCTCCTCGCCCTCAACCCCCCTCCCCCCCTCAACCCCTCCCCCCCTCCCCCCCCCAGGTACGCCCAGCAGCTCACCTCGGTCAACGTGCTGCTGTCCAACCTGGTGCACCTCACCAGCGCCCTGCGCCCGCACCAGGTGGGGGGGGCTGCGGGGAAGTGGGAGGCTGTGGGGAGACTTCGGGGAAGTGGGAGGCTGTGGGGAGGCTGTGGGGAGGCTGTGGGGACGCTGTGGGGAGGCTGTGTGCATCGGTAGGGGGAGTAGGTTGACTGAGGGAGGCGGAGCCGGCCCTGCACACGTCGGCCGAGGTGGGGAGGGTGGGTGGGGCTGGCAAGGGCGGCGGCAGGACTCGGGGCCCTGGGGCCTGGCGTGTGCGGGGCGGGCGGGGAGGACTGTCCTCTCGGTCGGGTCCTCGCCCACCCAACGCACTACCACGCGTACCCTCCAATCGCCATCCCTCCACCCCCTCCACCCCTCCACCCCTCCACCCCTCCACCCCTCCACCCCTCCACCCCTCCACCCCTCCGCCCCTCCACCCCTCCGACCCCAGCCCCCCCCCCAGCCCACCCGCCCCCACCAACTCCACACCCGCTCCCAACCCCCCCCCCCCCCGCCCCCAGGCCCGCGCCACCCTGGAGGCCACCCTGGCGCTGCAGGTGGGCGCCATGCGGGAGGGCGTGGGGCGGCTGAGGGCGCAGGCGGCGGCGGCGGACGCGGCACTGGCGGGGCTGGCGGCGGCGCTGGCGGAGGCGGGGGCGGCGGAGGGGGACACGGCAGAGTCGGCGGCGCGGCCGGCGGCGGCGGAGGGGGCGGGGGCGCAGGGCGAGGGGCCGGGGGCGGCGGCGGGGGCCGCGGCGATGGAGGTGGAGGGGTGAGCGGAGGGGTGAGCGTTGGGGTTGTGACTTGAAAAGCTTTGTGTGAGACGTGGGTAGGGTGGAGGGGAACTTCGTGGGGGATGGACATGGGAGGTTGCAAGGAGAGCGCCTGGCCCCTAGGTCGCCGACTGACTGATGCTCCCTAGACTCCTGGCGGGTATTGGTGGCGTTAGGTCCTGGCAGACAGAGCCGTGGTGGGGCCGGGGTGGCGTTGCAGGGAGCCGCTCGGATGGGGGACTGCGTGGGGGCGTCGCTGGCGGAGTGCTGAAGGCAGCTGCTGAGGCGTTCGGCGTGGGCGGCGTGGAGGGGAGGTTCGTGGGGGCTGGGTGGGGGGAGGGGAAGCCGAGAGGGGAAGCGCTAAGTCTGCCTCACACAGTCTGGCTTGGTGGGCCCCGGTGGACAACCGCTGTAGCCCGGCTGCATGCGCTGCATCCCTCGCCCACAGACATGTAACGCTCCCGCTTGCTCGTGATGCGCACAAGCCCCCGAGGCGGCTAGCTGCACATTGCATGCGTGTGTGGAGCTAGCCTTGCAAGCCTCCACGGCTGAAGCCAACTGCACAGGCTATTTCTGAGTAGCCGCCTGGGACCGTGCATCAACTCGGGCTAAGCTGGAGCTCACGACTAGAAAGGGGTAACCGCACACCACCTTCTGGCCGTACCAAGGGCAACCTGCCAGGAGCCAGAGGCTCGCACACGGGGCGTGCGGGACTCGGGGGCCGCAGCGATTGCCTTGCCTTGCACAGCTCGCGGTCAGCCGGCTCCACGCGCCCTCGCTGGCAGCGCCTGCCGTGGACCCGGCCCCGCCTCCGCACCTGCACCTGAAACACACACAAACCGAAACCGCGGCACACGGGCGCCCCGCCCCCGCCTCCGCTGCTGACTCGGGGGCAGAGCGCCCCGCCTCCGCCTCCGCATGCACCTTCCGCGCTGCCTGCGTGCACCTAGTACAAAACCGACACTGAACCTGACGACACCAAAACCGGAACAACATCCCAAGCCGAGGCGCAACGGGAGGGGCTTGGGGCGGCCGGGTGCAAATGGCACACGCTCGGCCGTCCCCCGCCGCCTCCCGTGCGTCGCCCGCTCGCTACCCTCCCCCAACTACCTGCGAGCGACCCCGCGGGGGGCGGGCCGCATCCCGCGCCCCCGGGGGCGGCTCGTGCCTCCACCCCCTCCCCTTCTGCACGGCAATCACACACGCCCGGGCGGCGGTGGCCGCGACGCAGCCAAACAGTCCCCGGCCGCCGCCCAGCGCACCGCGACCGTCGAGCCGGCCGCACTTTATCGCTTGGCCCTTGGCCCGCCGCCCTTCGTCTCGCGCATCGCACCACGCCTCCACCCCTCGCACAGATGACGCCGAGCCCCGCCGACCTACACCCCCACTGTACCCGGCCGTCGATCCGAGCAACCCGCGCACACACGCTCTCAGCTCACTCTCTCATAGGTCGCGTTTGCGGCCGCAAGGCTCACTCTCACCTCTCTGCCCCCGCCCCGCCCCACATGCTGCGCGCGCGAGAGCCGGCGGCACGGCGCGGCGGTCTGTCGCCCCTAGCAGCCGCTCTCCATCCTCCGCCATCACCCACACCCCGTGCGCCCGCCCCTCTCGGTGCCACGGCCTAACCCCTACCCCGCCTGCCCTCAGCCCTCTGCCCTCCACACGGCTCTGTAAACACGTGCGCCCCCACCCAACGCCCAGTACCGACCGTCCATGCCTCAGGGCACAAGGCCCCCACCCTCCTTCCTCTCTCCTTGGTCCCGGTCCCCATTCCCACCCATTTTAGGAGCCTACCCCTAGGCAGAGCTGTATCCATCCGCGAAACGTCATGCGGGGCCACGGCAGCTGCCGCCCCATCCGCACCGTCGCCTCAACCCGCCAGGAACGCAACGCAACACACCGACACGACCCCCCTCCCACACCCTCCCTCGTCCGTCGTACCCCCACCGGTGGCCCCTCATGCCTTAGCCTCCCTCCCTCTCTCGCGCCTGCAGCGCCTGACCTCCCGGGGCCCGCACCGCACTCCGCCCGAGAGCCGCGCACACACGGCGCAGCACCCCTCCCGGGGACGCCAGCCGGAGCCCCGTCCGGCCCACCAATGCCCGCTGCATAAGAGAAGCGTGTGTGTGCGCGTGCAAGCTGCGGCTCTGCCCCCGACGCGCCAGGGAGCAATCAGCCCGGCATTGGCTGCCGGGGTGGGGCTGCGCCGCAGCGGGCCCCCGCCGAGCGCTCATGCGTCCCCGGCGGGGCACCGGTCGGGGCTGTACGAGCGTGTCCGAGCGGGGTGGCGGAGCAGCGGCCCTCAGTGCCTTGTGTTGGAGGCCCGGTCATATGAAAGCGAAGTCTTCGTTTGCGCCCACAGCGCCGCGCCCCTTTGCAGGGACCAAGCGCTGTGCGCCCCAGGGTAGCGCCGCAGCCGGCCAGGGCCCGCGCTGCGCGCGCTGGGTTCATGCGTGGCTGCCTGCCGGGCCCTGGGCCGTCAGCAGGGCAGCGGCGGTTGCTCGAGAGCCGCCGGCAGCTGGCGGCGGCGCGGCTCACTTGTCCCCGCCCTGGCCCGACTGGTCGCCGCCGCCGCGCCCCCCGTCGCCGTCCCGGCCCCTGCCGCCGCCGTGGCCGTGGCCGTGGGACCCCATGCCGCCGCCGCCCATGTGATGCATGCCCCCGTGGTGTGAGCCCTGGTGGTGCCCCTGGCCCCCGTGGCCCATGTGACCGCCGCCTCCGCCGTACCCGCCGTACACCCCGCTCCCGCCGCGCGAGTCGCCGTGGGACTGGTTGTGGGACTGACCGCCGCCGCCGCCGCCGGCCGCTGCGAACTGGGTCGGGTCGGCGGGCGCGTACTGGTAGAAGGCGGGCCCGACCTGTACGGCGCCGTACATGGGCCGCATCTGCATGGTGGCGCCCGCCGGGTGCAGCGCCGCCGAGGGCTGCAGCTGTGCGGCGGCCTGGTACATTGCCGTACCGCCCGGCACCTGGTACGACGCGTACACGGGGTACGCAGCCTGCGGCGCCAGCGCAATCGTCTCGCCGCTGCCCGTAACGCCCACGCCGGGGGCCACGCCAGGCGCCGCCGTCACGTACCCGTACGCGCCGCCGGCCGGCATCATGCCAACCGCCCCCATCTGTACTGCACCCATGGCCCCCATCTGCATGGCGCCGGCCGGGTAGAAGGTCGCGCCCTGCACCGCCTGGGGCACGCCCGGGGCTGTGGCGTACATGGCCCCGGCCGGGATGGCCTGGCCGGCTGCCGTCATGGAAAACACGGGCTGGCCCTGGGGGCCCGACATGAAGCCCGCGCCGCCCAGCGCAACGGGCACGGGGTACTGCCCGCCAACCGCCATGCCCTGCGCGTACGGCGAGGCGGCCATGGCGGCGCCGTACCCGCCCTGCTGCTGCCCGCCGTGCGCCCCTCCGCTATTGTGCTGCTGCTGCTGCTGTTGTTGTTGTTGTTGCTGCTGCTGTTGCCGCGAGCCCATGGGTCCGCCGCCGGAGTTGCTGCCGCCGCCCCCGCCCTGGTGGGACTTGCCGCCCGGGCCCCCGCCGCTGCCGCCGCCCATGCTCCCGCCGCCCATGCCGCCACTGCCCTGGTGGTGGGGCGGCGGGGGCGGCGGCGGCGGGCGCATCCCGCCCTGCCCCGACTGCTGCTGCTGTTGCTGCTGCTGGGCCTGGGCCTGGGCCTGCTGGGCCCAACCGGCCGCCGCCGCCTGGTGCTGCGCCTGCTGCGCCTGCTGCGCCATGCCCATGGCCATGGGGTGGCCCGTGCTCATGGGCCCGCCCGGGCCTGCCACCATGGCGTGGGCCTGCATGTGCGGCCGCCCCGAGGATGTCGCGGGGCCTCCGGGGCCGCGGTTGAGGGCGGGAAACTGCAAGGAAAAGGGCAGGAGGGAGCGCAAGGGAGGGTCAGGTGGGCACCTCACCTCGTGCCGGCTCAGAGCCCCCTCTGCCCTCGCTGACCCACTACGCATTGCCAGGCTGTGCGCCCTCCACCCTGCATGTTGGCACCCCTGCGTCAGCCCTCGCAGCCCTACCTCGGAGGTGTAGGTGGGCACCTGGTAGATGCCCCCCGCCGGCATGGCCGCCCCGTACGCCGGGTCGAACCGCGCAGCTCCCGTGAACCTGCAACCACGCAGGAGGCGTCAGCACCACGTTTTATGGCGGTATGAAGCCCGTAACCCAAGAGTTTTCATGCATAAGATGAAAGGTTCAGGCAAAACCGGCGCAGGGTTAATAGTCAGATGGGCGCCTGGCCTGCACGCAAAAGCGCTCTGCTCCTCCCCCGGGCCCCCGGCCACACCTGCCCATGCCCCTCCGGTAGTCTGGGTCGGAGAGATCCTTGTCCTTGTCCCGAAACACGGCCTTGCGCCCACGGCCCCCGTCCATGCGCCCGGGCATGGGCCCGAACCGACCGCCCGGGCCCCCGCGCCCGCGGCCGTCGTGCATGGCTGCGCCCAGCCCCAGCTCCTCCCGCGCCTTCATGTAGCTGTCGTGGCGCTCCTTCATGGTCCGCGAGGGCGACTGGTTCATGGACGCCTCCGAGCTGCTCTGCGCCATCTGCGAGCCATCCTCCTGGCGCCGCAACAGCCGCGGCTTGTTGTCCTGGCCCGGCCCGCCCGCTCCGTTGGGCATGGCCGTGCGCTGCGGCACGGGCTCCTGGCGCAGGTCCAGATTGCGGAGGCGCGGCTGCGGGGGAGAGCGGGGCGGAAGCCGTGTCGCGCGACAGTTCGCACGACGGCAAGACGGTGAAACCTTAGCCGCACCTTGGGAACCATGCAGTGCATCGTCCGGATGGCGAGGACCCTGCCCTGGTTTTCCTCGTAGTCGACGGTGCTGGTTTGGAGGCCGTAGTACTGGCCGACCCGGTGAGCCAACATGCGCTGCGCGGGCAAGCGAAAGGACCGCGCGTGAGCCCAGGTTGCATGCCTGCTGAGGGCATGTGCATGCATAACAGCATCACTGGCTGACCTGGTAGCTCGTGAAGGACGCCGGGAATTGCAGCGCCTCCTGACTTGGATCGGCGAGGAACTTCTCGACAAGCTCCTCGCACTTGAGGACTGCGGTGCGAATAGCCAGTTAGGTAGGTTATAAGATCAACGGGCCGCTTTGCTGCGTACCTGTGACGCGCTGGGTTGGGTCGGCGAGGGCCTGCTTGATTGCCGCGTCGACGCTCTCATACTCAGCAGCAGGTAGAGCGACCTGCTGCTGGTTTTGGGACTGAGACGAGCCAACCTCGGCAGGGGGTGGCGTGGGTGGCTTGGCCCTGCGAAGCACAGGGGGCGCTGTCTCGGGAGGCGTGCTCGGATGCACTGCAGCAGAACAACGGGCTTACACGTCCGCCGAGGTTCCAGCGCCCTCAGCTCCCACAGGCCCGCCCGGTGCCGGTTGTGCAACCGGGGCGGCGGCCGGGCGGTCCTCAAGGGACAGCACCGGCATCTGCTCCGCGAGCTGCTCCCAATCGGCCGCCGGTGGCGGCTCCATCCTTATTACGCTAGGTTTGACGCCAACAGGAAGAGCGTGGCTGGGACAGCCTTTGCTATACACAGGAGTCGTCGCAAATCAGCGCGCGCACTATCTTGCGAGCTAAGGGCCCCCCGAGCCGGCTGTGGGCTCTGGAGCGCTGAGCGCGTGGCCTGCTATATGCTAAGTGTGCCGGGCGGGCACCAGGCGTCGAGCGACTGTGTCGCTCAATCAGGGCAATCAGGCAAAATTCGCTGCACTGCTGGCTGCGGCAAGCGTCTCAGGCTAGGGCCTGGCTACGTGTGCATGGGCTTAGTCTCGAGCTCTCGAGCTAGTCAGTGAGCTTCTGAGAAGCCCCAGAAGCGCCCGGACAAAATATTTCCTCTGTCGTGCAGGTTTGATTCTGGCTGTCGTCCCGTGCCACCCGTTCACTCCTGGGCTCCCGACACCCCCCGACGCCCCCAGCCCCGCAACGCAACACACCCCGCCACGCAAGCAGCCACCACAGAGCTGCCCGGGGATATGCAGGACGGGCTGTCGGGAACCATGGGCCGGGCGCCTGGGCCAGGTCCTGCAGACCGGCGTAGCGGGGCTTCGCAGGCCCCCAGCTGCGTTGGCCGATACAACTTCACACAAATGCGCACAACTTCGAGCCTCGAGGGCGGTGTGTTGTGTTACTCTTACTTCTCCGCCTTCGGCCTCCGCTTCCGTCTCGGCCTGCACCCGGGCCAGAGCCTCCGCCCACCACAACCCAACCCAACCTGACACCCACCATACCGCCCCAGCACACCAGTCACCGCCTCAGTCCCTGTCCCCGGCCAGGTCCTCCACCTCCACCTCCGGGTTGCATCCAAGCCCTGGAACCCTCCCGCCACGGCGGCTGCGACACCCCGCCCAACCACGGCGGCTGCGACACCCAGACACCCCGCCCAACCACGCGACATGCCCATCAAAAGCAGCCTGCAAAGAGCTGCCCGGGATACGGAGCCCACCCAACGACCCTAGCCGCCTCGTCCCCACCAACATACGCCTTCCCAGTCGCGCCCGCACAGGCCCTGGCCCCAGTCACAAGAACATAGCTGGCGATACCCCATGCGAAACCCCTTTGCGCCCTGCTGCCAGGCGCTCAGGACCCGCCGCTGACACCTTCACCATCCCCTAGCCCCCGCCTCCGCCCCCGCCCCGGCTCCAGCTGCCAGCGTCCGCTCCCCACGCCCCCCTGAAAGACGCCGCCCTGAACCCGTACCCGCGCCCTCGCATGCAGCTGCCGGGCCCCAAGCCTACTGCGCTCGCGCTACTCTCCCCGCCCGGCACACGCCTGAGCGTCCCCCTCCGCCTGCACCCACGCCAGCACCTCCGCCCGCCACCCCGCCAGGTCGCGTGCGCCGCGGGCCGCCTCCGCCGCCGCGGCCCAGTCCACCTCGCCCACGGCCTCTCGCAGCCAGCGCAGCGCCGGCAGGGGTGCTGAGCGCATGATTGCCTCTTTGAACAGCGCCCTGCTCTCCTCCGGATTGCGGCCCAGGGGCACGCCCACACGCCGAAGGGCCTCCATGGTCAGTAGGTCACCGCGCCTGGCCGCCTCGACGTAAGGGTTCGTAGCCCAGGCGACCAAAGACTGCGGATAGGGCGGCAGGGCAGGAGTCGGGGAGGAGCTGGTCACAAGACGTGTTGTGGCGGTGTGGGAGAAAGGCGAATGCGGGCTACAGTGGCATGCATCGACTTGAGCCCGGTGAGCCAGGGCAACAAACACAGCCCGGATACGTTACATGCACCGTCCCTTCCGCACCTGCACGTCCGCGCCCCACTCCACCAGCAGCTCGATCGCAGCCACGCAGCCGCCCCCGGCCGCACTGCTCCAGAAGGCCGGCCCAGGCCCCACGCCCCTCTCGTGCAGCCACGTCACCAGCTCAAGGCTCCCGGACCGGAGGGCCGAGTGAAGGGCCTCAGGCCCCACTGCCTGCAGCGCTTCGGCACCGAAAGTCTCCACCACACAGCTGACCGTCTCCACGCTCCCAGAGCGGTATGCATGGGCCACCAGTTCCCCAGGCGCAGGCAGCTCGCAGCCCGCGGCGTGCAGCGCCCTCAGCACCTCCGTGTGGCCCCGCTCTGCAGCCGGGATGGACTGCCATGGGTAGGGCCGCAAGCCCCGGGCTAGCAGCCAGCGTACGGTGTCGGCCCGGCCGGACGCCATTGCCGCGTCGACTGCTGTGTGGCCGACCCGGAAGCCCATGCTCCCCACCAGCAGGGTCAGCCGGGAAAGGGCGTCGGGGCAGGCGGCGGCGGAAGCGCATACAGGCAGGTTCCGATCCGCGGCACGAGGCAGCCCCTCCCCCCCCACCTGCTCCAGCAGCCACTCCAACTTGGCCGCCCAGTCGGGGGTGGGGCAGCCAGCTGCATTGGAGATTGCTGTCATCAGCGCCTTGGGCGAAAACGAGTGTGGACTAGGAGCGTCCCTCCACTCCCGCCACAGCTCCTGAAGGGTGCCCAGGTCGCAGCCCAATGTCACTGCTCTCAGTAACTCCTTTTTGGAGACATTGCCGTCGGGGCCCGGGGGCGCCTTGCGCAGGAGGGCCCGCATGAGCTCCGGGTGACCCCCGCACGCCGCGGCCCGCACGCACTCCTCTTTCCAGGCGCACCCCTGCTCCAGGAGCCAATCACAGATCTCCTCGTGACCGCCATTGGCAGCGGAGATGAGAGGCTTCTGTCCGGGTGTGGTCCCTCCAGCGGGCAGCCCTTCTCCGCCAGGCAGCGGCACACGTGCAGCTGGCCGGCGGCAGCGGCGGCAGCCATCACCTCCACGGTTGGACACAGCCCCGCCGCCGCAAGCGCCACCTCAAGGTTACCCACATCCCCGCTGGCGGCCGTCAGGCACACCAGCTGCAGCCGGCGCTTGTAGGAGAGGGCGCGGCAGCCGGTGGGCGCGGACCAGTGCGCGGCGAAGGCAGCAGGCGGGGAGGGCTCCGAGAGATGCACCACGGTATTCTCCCGGAATTGCTCAGCTGTAGAGCGGCTTACGGGTCGTAGCGTGCAAGCTATGTCGTTGGGCGGCAGGAAGCTCGCGATGCGGTCGAGGATGTCGGGGTTGCAGACCCCCGCGAGCTTATCTGGAAGCTCGTCCATGTTATAAGCACGATGCGCATGTATACAGCGAAGAAGCCTGTGGCAGGCTACAGTGCCCTGGGCCCTGCGCAAATGCCGCGATGTCCTCGAGGTTCCCTCCATCGCAACCGCCTGCCCGTCTCCTCGGCCCCGCATCCCTCGTACCAGCAGAGGCCGCTGCCCCGTCCTCTGCACCTGCGACCAGCACCCGCAGCTCCAGCGCCACCCTGAGACCGGCCACATCGTTACCATTGACCCCAGCACCGCCCTCAGCCCTAACGCTGCGCTCCTCTGGTTCATGGGCTCCCGCATGCGGCTGCCGCCCACCCCCGACCCCACCGCAGACCCTCCCGAAGCATTACGACCGGCCCTCCTTCAATCCCTCACGGTCTACGCCTGCGCCACGCTCCGATACCATGGCCTCTACCGCCACCGAGATGCGTCCCTCGCTTGGGCCCGCGCCGCCACCGTCGCCATCCTTTATGCCGCCGCACCCGCCGCCTTCCCCGACACGCCGCCGGACCTACGGCCACCCACCTCGACATGCCCCCCCTCCACCGTCTGCCTCCCACCCAACTACCCCGCCAGCTTCCCCCTGGACCCTGCCGCCCTCTCCGCCGCCTTCAACGAGCTTCATTGCCTCCGCAGCTCCCTGGTGATCACCGTCATGGACAAATGCTCGGAGAACTTCGTCGCCATATGCCCCGCCCTGTACGACACGGTCGTGCGTGCCGACTTGTCTGCCTCCGCCTTCTACCAACCCCTGCCCGACGGCGCCTATGACGCCCTCATCCGTGCGACGGGGGCTGCGCTCGCCGCCATCCCCATCCCCGCCAACATCTGCCCCCGCCTCCCTTTCCACCCGGACGGCCCCCCTCCCACCTACTACATGACTTACAAAGCCCACAAGGCCAAGCCCGCCTACCGCTTCATCACTGCGTCACCCCAAATCCCTACCACCGACGCCGCCATCGTGCTCACCGCCGCCCTCCGTGGCGTTGACGCCGGGCTCCCCGGCCTATGGAAGACCCTCATGCCCCTCATCCCCGCCCGGCCTTTCCATGTCCGCAGCCCCGAGCAAGCCCTCGACGTCCTCCACGCCGCCTCCTCCCGTCCCCTGCCTTTCAGCGCCGCCGCCGAGGCCGGCCGCCTCACCGTCAACAGCAACCCCGTTCCCCCATCCTTCCCCGCCCCGCCGCCCCCCGCCGCCACCTCGGAGCATGCCGACTTCCGTGCCACCTTCGACGCCCCCCCTCCCCCTGGCCCAGCTCTGCCCGCCAACACTGTCCAGTACTCCCCTCCCCTCCCATACCTCACCACCATTCCCCCGAGCGTTGCCGTCACCTCCACCTACCACTTCCCTCCCTGGCTCGGCATCCCGCCGCTCACCAGCCCCTGTGTGCAGACTTTTGACGTGGAGCGGTTATTCACCAACCTGCCGCCCGCCCTCCTCATTCGGAACATCGGCGAGATTATCCGCCTGGTCTTCACTGAGCTGCACAGCAACGCTGCCTTCCTCCGCGTCTCCGTCAAAGACCCCTCCGTCGTCTCCTGGCTCCCGGCCAGCCACCAGGACAAGGGCAAGCCTCCTGCTGGTACCTGCACGCTCTCCGCCGGGAGCATCATCCAACTGCTTACAACCCTCCTCTCCTCCGCTACCGCCAGCTACCGCGGAGAGCACCACCTGCAAGTCAGCGGCGTGGCCATGGGAGCCAACTTCGCCTCCTTTGCCGCCAACCTTGCCCTCGCCTACCCCGAGCTCAAATTCATGCGCCAGCTCTACGCCGCCGCCTTCTCCCCCCCACCCGCCCCAATCTCCGCCGGCATGGACCTCCTTCTTGCCCCTCCGCCCCCATCCCCCGCCCTTGCCCTCGATATCCTCCTCGCCTTTGTCAACACCCTGAGGTACACCGATGACGTGGGGTCGGCACACAATCCCTTCTTCACCTCCCTCATGTACACGGACTCCTTTTTTCCACGGCTTACACGGTGTCTACCCGCCGGACCTCAAACTCACCGTCTCCGCCGCCTCCACAGCCGCCGAACCCGCCGTCCCCTACCTCACCTTCGCCATCACCGCCCACCCTCACCCCACCCGCCTGCACCACGTCACCTTCACCACCACCCCCTACTGTCGCTTCTTCAGCCCCGCCTTCGCCTCCCTGCCCCTCGCCCGTTTCGCCCCTTTCGCCTCCATGACGGCCGTGCATACCAAGCTCAACGTCGCAGTCCACGCCCTCCTCGCCCTCGCCCGAACCAGCTCCTTCCTCCCCGCCTTCAAAGTAGCCGCTGCCGACACCCTCAAGCGTCTGCACCTGCGCGGCTTCCCCCTCACCTTCCTCCGCCAAGCCGTACGCAGTTTCCACCGCCACCACATCGCCGCTGTTCCCGGCCACCCACCCATCACAAGCCTCCTCCGCCTGGTACCCCGCACGACCGCCCGCCGCCCCCAAGCCCGCACCGCCACCACAAACCACCTCCCTCACCACCCCCCTCGCCCCCGCCGCCACACGTACCCCCACCGCCACCCCTGCCCCTGCCGCCTCCTTTTCCCCCTCCGCCTCCCTTCCCGCCCCGCCACCCTTTCCCCCGCCACCCACCATTTCCACCACCCCCTCCCCCTGCCGCCGCCACCCCCCCGCCGCAAGCCACTGCCTCTGCCGCCTCCACCGCCACCCCCGCCGCCATCGTCGCCGCCGCCGCCCTCGCCACCCCCCCCTCCACGCCCCCCCACCGCCTCCTCTGACCTCTCCGCCGCCCCGCCGCCGCCGCCCCCCGCCGTCGCCACCGACCCCACCTCCACCTCCCCCGCCAGCACCCCCGCCACCGACACCGCCCCCCGCCGCCGCCCCCGCCACCCCCGCCGCCGTCACCTCACCACCCCCGCCGCCGCCGCCACCCCCGCCGCCCCGCCACCCCCGCCGCCCGCACCCCGCCGCCGCCACCGCAGCCCCCACCGCCGCCTCCGCCGCCGCTGACCGCCCCCACCCCCGCCGACTCCGCCGCCGCCCTCCCCCCCGCCGCCGCCAGCCATCCCGCCGCCCACCACCCCCACCGCGCCACCCCCGCCCACCGCCGCCTCCGCCGCCGGCGCCCCGCCCGCCCCCGCCGCCCCGCCCCCCGCTTCCGGCAGGCCGTGGTTTGCGTCTTCCGCAATCCGCTGGTACCCGCGTCCGCTCCACCCTCCCGCCACCCCCGGCTACAGCCACGGCGACCGCGTCCCCAGACATTGTCGTGAGCCGCATGGCCAGCGGATGGCTCAGTGCGGAACGGCATGGACTCCTGCCTAACGACCCTCAATTGGCCAGATTGTCCTTCGGCGACTTCGAGCTCCTGCGCTACCTGCTCCTTTGTCTCTACTCACCAGCCGAGCTGGACATCCACCCCTGGTGCCACGACTGGCTGCAGGCCTGCATTGACCTGCACCTCTGGCGCCTGGTGCGCGCCGGGTCGGCATATCGCACCATGGCAACCCCGCAGCCCACCCCCGCCGCCCCCCCGCCGCCGCCACCGCCACCGCCGCCACCACCCCCGCTTGCACTCCTGCCGCCGCCGCCGCCCTCTTCGCCGCCGCCGCCTCCTCCACCTCCACCGCCGCCGCCCCCACCCACCGCTGCCCCTCGCCGCCGCTACCCCTCCACCGCCGCCGCCGCCGCCGCAACACCGCCCCTCCCCCCGCCGCCGCCGCCCAGCACCTCCGCCCACCCAACCCACCCCAGGCCCCCGGGGGCGCCCCCGCCGTCCCACCCATGCAGCCCCCTCCCGCCGCCGCCCGCCCTTCGCCCCGCAGCCGCCGCCGCCACCTCAAACCTGGCCGCCGCCGCCGCCCGCCGCCCTGGCGTACAACGCCCTCATATATGCCCACAACGCCGCCATGCTCGATCACGCCCATCGCGCAGCGTACGACGCCGCCATGCGCGCAGCCGATCTCATCATGACCCTGCAGCCGGGCCCCGCCCCCGCCCCGCCCGCTGCAGCCCCCCCCCGTGGTTCCGCCCGCCGGCGGAGTCCCCCACGCCGCCGGCCATGCCCCGGCCCCAGGTCCGGCGCACGCACCCCCTGGCCCGCCGCCAGCCCCAGCCCAACCGCAGCCCCCTGCGCCGCCCCCCGCGCACCCGCCGCCGCCCCTCGGGCCCGACGATGATCCCTGGGACTTCCTCATGCTGGACCTCACCCTCGCACCGTACGGTGGCTGGATTCCGTACGGAGGCCCTCCCGCGAACGGCACCGCCTAGACGGGGCCACGCACCTGCTGGCAGGGGGGCCCTCAGCCGGCAGGGGCCGCCCCGGTATGCCTCGGCGTTTTTTAGTGGTTTCCTGCGGCTCTCGTCTCACTATGGTTATTTGGAGTGGATAGTTTGTCAGCTTATCAGCCACGCGGAGTCGTGGAGCACCTGTGGACCGCCGACGGGCGCGGGTGCATGGGCCTGTGTCGTCTCTGGAGTTCCGCGGGGGAGGCCGGCCTGTCAGGCCACAGGCTACGTGGGAGTGTGGCCGGGCAGTTGTACGGGCGTAGGGCGGGGCCCGTGTTGCGGGCAGCCGGGGATCAGCGAGCTCAGCCGGGCTTCGTCGTCGCCTTTTGCCTTTTTGTTCTGCAGTACATCCCTACGTTTGTTGTTCCCCTTACGTTTGTTGCCCCCCTACGTTGGCTGCAGGGCTGGTCTGTAGTATGGTTTTGAACGCACGGACAAATGGGACGGCTGTCATCACCGGGGAGCTCAGCGGAGCCCGGACATGTAGCAAAACAGGAATACACCTTCGCCCCGTCGCCCGACGCCGGCAGCCCAGGCTCTCGCCTCCGTGCCTGAAGCCCAGCCCGTCGTCCCCAACGGCCATGCCTCGGGCCTCAGCCCTCCCGTCTCTGTGTCTGTGCCAGCGGCTCCGCCGCCCCCCCCCCCCCGCCCGACGCGCTCAGCCCACGCCCCAGGCCCCACCTGCAGCAGCACACGACTCGCACGACCCTCCCACTTCCGCACGCCCGCTGGGCTTCATCTTCATCACAGCTAACCAGCACCCAGCCGACAGCTCACAACGGTCAGCTCTGCGCAGCCCCGTCGCGTATATCTCTATGTCGACCGGTCGATGCGGCCGGTGTCTACGAGCGATGCTGCATCAGACTACGCTACTTCCCACTTCGCACCTCCGTGCCCACGCCACGCCTCTCCGCCTCCGGCTCCTCCGGGTCTCCGTCCCAGGCACGTATTGCCCTAGGCCCCCAAAACTCCTTTTCTCCCGCCGCTTCACGTAGCTCCTAGACGCACGGGCTGGGATCGGGGTCAGCATCTTCACAGTGGCATCTTCCGCCCACCTCGTACGACACCAGGGAGCTCAGCCCTTCAGGCGGCGACCCGCCGCAGCCGGCTTCTTTCCCCCCAGCTCGCATTTTGCACACACCGCACTTTACGCTCGGTTAGGGCTGCAGCTGACTCGTCTTCTTCGTCTCCACCACCTGCAGGTGAGCGCTCGCGCATGATGACCATAGTGGACTGGCACGCTTCACGGCTGGGGGCTTCTTCAAGCGGCTCAGGAAAGTGCTACTCGCGCCTGTATCCCATAGTGCCTGTAGCAGCCTGCTAGGGGTAACCGGCGCAGCTCTACGTCGTCAACAGCAACAGCATGCCGGTTACTCTAGCATAGCCGCTATCAGCCGCATCACCGACTACATCTTCTGCGCGTACCACTCCGTGTAGTGCTAGATAGCCTTGCTGCTTGTGTGCTGCGCGGGGGCTATGCCCGCATCCCTCGTACCACAGTGTGGCCCTAGAGGCAGTCAGCTAGCGCCTCCTTCCTGCTCTCGCTCCAAACGCCATCCAGCCGCCAAAACCCAAAACCACTGTGCTGCCTACTGCTTTCACCTCCGCCAAGCCCGGCAAAGGCTCGTTGCCTGCCCCTGCTCCTGCACCGAAGGCGCCGCGTCCGACCTAGCGCGGATGCCGGTGCACGCTGGCTTGCCATTGTGTTGGCCCCTGCAGGCAAGCCCCCACCGGCTGCACGTTGCACTGACTCGACGGGCGTGCTGCAGTTCTGTGGCTTAACCGCAGGGACCGTCTCCCCCACTCCCGCCGTGCAGTGTGCAGCACACGTCTTCCCAAGCAACCCTGCTGCCTCACCCCGCGCCGCCTTGCCCCCACGCTTTCATCCATCTCCTCTCCCTCGTCCTCCCCTCCCTCCACCGCCTACGGCTGCGCCAAAGCAACGCATTTTCCAACCCAACCACCACCATACCGCCCCAAACCACACCAGTCACCGCCTCAGTCCCTGTCCACGGCCAGGTCCTCCACCTCCACCCCTCCCATCCACTCCACCATCCACTCCACCTCCACCTCCACCTTCCACCTCCACCTCCACCTCCTGACCTCCACCTCCTGACCTCCACCTCCACCTCCTGACCTCCACCTCCTGACCTCCACCTCCACCTCCTGACCTCCACCTCCACCTCCACCTCCACCTCCACCTCCACCTCCACCTCCACCTCCCTCCACCTCCACCTCCACCTCCACCTCCACCTCCACCTCCACCTCCACCTCCACCTCCACCTCCACCTCCACCTCCACCTCCACCTCCACCTCCACCTCCACCTCCACCTCCACCTCCACCTCCACCTCCACCTCCACCTCCACCTCCACCTCCACCTCCACCTCCACCTCCCACCATCCACCTCCACCTCCACCTCCACCTCCACCTCCACCTCCACCTCCACCTCCACCTCCACCTCCACCTCCACCTCCACCTCCCCCTCCACCTCCACCTCCACCTCCACCTCCACCTCCACCTCCACCTCCACCTCCACCTCCACCTCCACCTCCACCTCCCCCTCCACCTCCACCTCCACCTCCACCACCTCCACCTCCACCTCCACCTCCACCTCCCCCTCCACCTCCACCTCCACCTCCACCTCCACCTCCACCTCCACCTCCACCTCCACCTCCACCTCCACCTCCACCTCCACCTCCACCTCCACCTCCACCTCCACCTCCACCTCCACCTCCACCTCCACCTCCACCTCCACCTCCACCTCCTCCTCGCTGCCGAGCGGCCAGCGGTGTCAGGGGCGAGACCAGGGCGTCCTCCTCCCTCCCTCCCCCAGCCGTAGCTCCGCCGGTAGCACGACATGCCGAGCGCCAGCCCAGCGGGGCCCCACCGCACCGCACCGCACCGCACCGGCAGCTGCTGACCGCGGCTCGGGCAGGCCGAGCCCGGCAGGCCTCGCACACCCCGAAGCCGGGCTGCCCAGTGCCTTGGTGCCAGCCCTGGCAGCCTCCTCGGGTCGGGGGCGTGGGCCCTTGAGCGGCCTTGCGCCCACCCGCCGCGGCAGCATCCAAGTCGGAACGGCCCGACTGCCCGAACCGGGCGTCACGGCTGGGCTACCGCGGCCCAGTCCACCGCATCCACCGGGGCTGCGAGCTGAGGCGGCGGCGATAGTGGACAGAGGTTGGGGTCTGCCATCCCACTCCCGCCACAGCTCCTGGAGTGTTCCAAGGTCGCAGCCCAACGTCACTGCACCCACCAGATCCTCCTTGGGGACGTCACCTCTGTGCCACGAGGGCGCCTTGCGCAGGAGGGCCCGCATCAGCTCCGGGTGACCCCCAACCGCAGCGGACCGCACGCACTCTGGCTCTCTGGGTGCCAGGCGCACCCCTGCTCAAGGAGCCACTCACACACCGCCGCATGGCCGCCCTTGGCAGCGGCGGCCAAGGGGCCTAGGGGAGGGATCATACCCTCCAGCGGGCACCCCCGCTCCGCCAGCCAGCGGCACACGTGCAGCTGGCCGGTGGCAGCGGCGGCCTTCATCAGTGCCGGGGTCAAGCACAGCCCCGTCGCCGCCAGAGCCACCTCCAGGTTACCCACATCCCCGCTGGCGGCCGTCAGGCACACCAGCTGCAGCCGGCGCTTGTAGGAGAGGGCGCGGCAGGCGCCGGGGGCGGACCAGTGCGCAGCGAAGGCCGCAGCCGGAGAGGGTTGCGAGAGCCGCACCACGGTGTGCTCCCGAAACTGCTCAGCGGCTGAGCGGCTCACGAGTCTCAGCGTGCAAGCTACCTCGTTGGGCGGCAGGAAGCTCACGATGCGGCCGAGGATGTCCGGGCCGCAGACCTCCACAGCAGCGAGTGCAACTGGCCTCACCGCCATGACCAACGTTAACTAAGATTGGCCTCTTAACAGAAGGATGACGTAGATAACCCTTGTCCGCCGCCCCGGCCTTAACGCACTATAGGACCTATTTGAGACTCCAAAGGACTCAGAGTAGTTAGCCACGTAGCTACCCTGCGTAGCATGGCTGCACACGCCATGTCCCGTTCGGTATGGCCTCGGCCCCTGGCACCCTGCCTTCCTCCTCGTGCGTTGCGCGGCAGCGGCTACACCGGCACCATCAGCAGCATCCCCCGTCATCGATCTAACTACACTGCACGGCCCCTGCGAGCACAGAACCCCCCACCCCCGCCTCACACCAAGACCCGCCCGACGGTCTACGCCAGCCGTCAGTGCCGCTCACAACCGCACGCGTGTCTTGTCCCCCGCACACACCACCCAGCAGCCAGCACCCTTGCTCGGCCCGGGAGGCCTTGCCCGCCCGCGCAACTGGCATTGGGGGCCGAGCTCCACCGCCCCCTAATTCCCCATAACTCTTTAATACCCTGTATCTCCGCCTCCGCCCCCTCCGGCCCCCCTTGCGCGCCAGGTCGGGCAGAGACGTGGGCCGGGCCGGGCAGCACGGCAGTAGCATGAGGGGGGGGGGGCACAGCCTGCCTTGCGCAAAGCCAACTCCAATGGACATGACACCCCACCTCCCCACCGCCCGTACGCAGTGCCTGGGGGACACAGGCTCCTGGCTGCTGCCTTCGAACCTCGGCCTCAGTCCCTTACTGAGATACCCCAGATGCCCCCTCCCGCTCATGCCTTGCCCTTCTCTCTCCGGTAGGTATGCTACCACTGCGCTAGTCGCCTCCCTCCTCGTCATCGCCTACTTCCTCCTCCCCCTTGCACTTCGCTCGCTTCCCCTCGTCCTCCCCTGCCGCCTCGACCTCCTCAACCTTGCCAGCCCGGCCCCTATCCGCATCGGTCTGCGCCTCCGCCTTCACCCACGCCTGCACCTCAACCCACCAACCCGCCAGGCGGCGTGCGGAGTTGATCGCCCTCGCCGCCGCGGCCCAGTCCACCTCCCCCATGATCCCCCGCAGCCAGCGCAGCGCCGGCAGGGGCGCCTCATGTATAATTGCAGCGCGGACCAACATTTTGCTCCCCAGCTCTGTGCGGCCCAGGGGCACGCTCAGGCGCCGCAGGGCCTCCAGGGTCAGCAGGTCGCCGTTCCCCGCCGCCGTCGAGTACGGGTGGCTAGCCAGGGAGGAAGCTGCCTGCAATGGCACGGACACGGAGAGTGCTTGGGAGGTGGAGGTGCAAGAGCGGGGCGCAGCAGGAGAGGCTAGGGTGGTGCAGCCGACAGCGGAGATAGAGGCGCACAACGGCTCTACCCTGCGCCTTGCACGGTTGCCGCACCTGCACACCCACGCCCCACTCCGCCAGCAGCTCGAGCACAGCCGCGCAGCCGCCCTCGGTAGCGTGCAGCCAGGGATTTGAGCCATGGCCCACCCCCCTCTCGTGCAGCCACGTCACCAGCTCCAGGCTCCCGGACCGGAGGGCTATTTCAATGGCCTCTAGCCCTCTGGCGTGCAGCGCTTCGGCCCCACACGTCTCCACCACCCAGCTGACCGTCTCCACGCGCCCCGAGTCACACGCATAACCCACCAGCTCCCCAGGCGAAGGCAGCTGGCAGCCCGCGGCGTGCAGCGCCCGCAGCACCTCCGTGTGGCCCCACTCTGCAGCCGTGTTGCACTGCGACGGCTTGGGCCGCAAGCCCCGGGCCAGCAGCCAGCGCACGGCATCGGCCCGACCTCGCCCGGCTGCTGCGTCAATCGCCGTGGCGTCGACCGGAAAGCCCATGCCCTCCACCAGCAGGGTCAGCCGGGCGACGCCGTCCGGGCAGGCGGCGGCGGCTTCGCAGGCCTCTGCATGCCGCTCTGCGCCCTGCAGGGAGGGCCGCAGGGCCGCAAGCGTCGACGCAGTAAGGGAGGCACGAGGGGAGGGCATCATTCCATTCCAGCTCACTGACCTTCTGGCCCCCCCTCCCCCACCTGCTCCAGCAGCCACGCCACCTTGGCCGCCCAGTCGGGGGTGGGGCTGCGAGCTGAGGCGGCAGCAGCAGCCGTCAGCATGTGTGGGTCAGTGCCGTCTCCCATCTCTCGCCACAGCTCCTGGACAGTTCCCAGGTCACAGCCCTCCGCCGCTGCCTTCAGCAAGCTCTCCGCCGAATCCTGTTCGCTCGCGTCCGGTGGGCCCTTGCGCAGGAGGGCCCGCATGAGCTCCGGGTGACCCCCTTCCGCAGCTGAGATCACACACTCCTCGCTCCATGCGCACCCCTGGTCCAGGAGCCACTCACACACCGCCGCATGGCCGCCCCTGGCGGCGGCGGCTAGGAGACTGTCAAGCTTTTCAGGTCCGGCGAAAGGGCTATCGAACCGTTCAGGTCCCTCCAGCGGGCATCCCCGCTCCACCAGCCAGCGGCACACGTGCAGCTGGCCGGCGGCAGCGGCAGTCGCCATCACCTCCACGGTCGGACACAGCCCCGCCGCCGCCAGCGCCACCTCAAGGTTACCCACATCCCCGCTGGCGGCCGTCAGGCACACCAGCTGCAGCCGGCGCTTGTAGGAGAGGGCGCGGCAGCCGGTGGGCGCGGACCAGCGCGTGGCGAAGGCACCAGCCGGGGAGGGCTGCGAGAGCCGCACCACGGTGTGCTCCCGGAACTGCTCAGCTGTAGAGCGGCTCACGAGCCGCAGCGTGCAAGCTATCTCGCTGGGCGGCAGGAAGCTCGCGATGCGGCTGAGGATGTCTGGGCAGCAGACCTCCGCGAGGACACTCGGGGCTTCCTCCATGTTCAGCGCATATATGATGGGCAGGAGAGTTGTGATATGCATAATATGCTGCACTGAGGAGTGCGGTTGTCGGTTGCGTGTTTGCGCCGGGGCCTCTGCTGCTTGCAATGAGATCGTATCCATGACATGTTATGCGAGTATTCGCCCGCACACGAAGGAACATGATGGCAACCAAGCCCTGCTGTTTCCCCTCCAGGCTTCTTTGGGGCGAGCACGCTGCCTACCTCTTGCACCTCTCGGGGCACCACCCCGCCAGTCCGTAGCAGTCGGTCGGTCCGCGCTCCCCGAGCCTCGCAAGCTCCCACTTGTCGCCTCCGGTTGCAGACTCTGCTCTCCCCTCCCCCTCCCCCTCGCTCCATGCCTCACGCGCCCCCCGCCCCCGCCCCCTCCGGCTGCAGCGCCCATCCGCCCCAGTCCTCCGCGTCCGCCCCCCCGGGCCCAAACAGGGCAACCGGCGCCTTGCCCGCCGGGTAGAAGGCCACGGGGGCCGCCTTGAGCCGGCGCCCCAGCTCCCCACGCACCAGCGCCGCGTAGCCGCCGCCCCCCGCCGCAGCGCCCCCCGCCGCCCCCGCCCCCGCCCCCAGCAGGGCGTCCAGGGCCACCTCGGCGGTCTTGGTGCGGTCCGTGAGGTCCTTGTCGAGCACACCCACGAAGGCAGAGACCTGGCAGGGGGGGAGGTAAGAGGGATGGGTGGGGGTGAGTGGAGGAGGTGGGGAAGGGGCCGCGGCAAGTAGCACAGGGCCTGAGGGACACGCTCATCAGTCGCCCAGCCTCCTCAACCCCAGTGACAACAGGGGATCAGTCCTCACCCACGCACATAACAAGGATCCCTACGAGACCTAAACCACCCCTCCCCCTGCTCCCCAGCTCCACCTGCGGGCAGTAGTGGCTCCTCAGCGCCTCCAGCTCCCACAGAGAGCTCTCCACCGCCCGGGACCTGGCGGGGTCCGGCTGGGCCTCGTCGTACACGTCCACCCCGCGCCGGGCCCGACGTTTTGTAGCCGCCGTCCCCTCGGACATCCGCAAGCACTTTGCAAGCCATGTACACAGCACACCGCACCTTTGACTGCCCCACACAGCTCCCCAGCCACAGGCCCCTCCCCCGACCCCTACGCGTTGGCCCCGAAACCACCGCCCAGCATCTCCGGCCGCCAGCCCTCCCAGTCGAGACCGCTGAGGTACGCCTCCGCCGCCTCGGCCCAATCCACCGGACCCAGGGCCTCCTTCAGCCAGCGCAGCGCCGGCAGGGGCATACTGACCCTAGCTTCCAGTTCCCTACTGACCTCCCCACTGACCCTGGCAATCAGCGCCCTGCTCTCCCTCTCCGTGCGGCCCAGGGGCAGGCCCAGGCGCCGCAGGGCCTCCAGGGTCAGCAGGTCGCCGTGCTCAGCTGCCGCTATGTAAGGAAGCATGACCCGGGGTGGAGTTTCCTGTTGTAAAAAGGGCGGGGAAGGCGGAGCAGGCAGGCCCCCGTGTGCAAGGAAACAGTCAGTGATCTGCTTTCAGCCAGCGGATATGAACGAGCACCTCCTGAGCCAGTCACTAGAGCATCCTACAGAGTGCCAGAAGGAAACCACCCTGGACGGCTGCCCGGGAGCAAGGCCGCACCTGCACGTCCACGCCCCACTCCACCAGCAGCTCGAGCACTGCCACGCAGCCGCCAATGGCGGCAGGCTCCCAGGGGTCTGGGCCTGGGCCCAGGCCCCTCTCGTGCAGCCACGTCGCCAGTTCCAGGCTCCCGGACCGGAGGGCCCAATGAAAGTCATCAGGCCCCGCGGCGTGCAGTGCTTCAAGCCCAAACGTCTCCACCACCCAGCTGACCGTCTCCACGCTCCCAGAGCGGTATGCATGGGCCACGAGTTCCCCAGGCGGGGGCAGCTCGCAGCCCGCGGCGTGCAGCGCCCGCAGCACCTCCGTGTGGCCCCACTCTGCAGCCGGGATGGACTGCGATGGCTTTGGCCGCAAGCCCCGGGCCAGCAGCCAGCGAACGGTGTCGGCCCGGCCGGACACCATTGCGGCGTTGATTGCGGTTGCGTCGACCGGGAAGCCCATGCCCTCCACCAGCAGGGTCAGCCGGGCGACGCCGTCCGGGCAGGCGGCGGCGGCGGCGCAGGCCTCTATACAGCGCTCCACGCCCTGCAGGGTTGAGCTTTGAGGTAGGATTGTGGTTCTGAGAGCCGTACCGGAACCCTACGCGTATTATGCAAGGCCCACCGGCGTTGACGGCCCCTCCCACGCACCCAAACTCCCCAACTCCCAAACTCGTTGACCTAAGTCTATCTGACGTATCCTTCATGGTACGGCTGGGTCGCCCGATGACTACTGCTGGGCCCCTGTGCTGACAGCATTATGCGCCTGCACTTGCTCTCCCAGGTCCCCATTCCCCATCTGCTCCAGCACCTTATCCCGGGTGCCTGGGTGGGCTTCACGGTCTCCCCGACTGGCATCGGATCTCACCCTGCGTCCCGCACGTGCTCCCAGGTCCCCGCCTGCCCCCCACCCACCTGCTCCAGCAGCCACGCGACCTTGTCCGCCCAGTCGGGGGTGGGGCTGCGGGCGGCCGCAGAGACTATCATGGGCACGCGCGAATGCCGGCTGGCGAGGGCAGGCGGGCGCTCCCGCCACATATGCTGGACGGCCCCCAGGTCACAGCTCAGTGCCGCATCCGTCAGCGGGCTAAAAAGAACGGCTCTGCTGCGGCCCGGGGGCGCCTTCTGCAGGAGGGCCCGCATGAGCTCCGGGTGACCCCCGCGGTCAGCGGAGGTCAGACACCCCTCGTCCCACGCGCACCCCTGCTCCAGAAGCCACTCGCACACCGCCGCATGGCCGCCCCTGGCAGCCGAAGCCAAGGGGCTACCGAACCGCCGGTCACGCCCCTGAAGCGGGCAGCCCCGCTCCGCCAGCCGACGGCACACGTGCAGGTCGCCGGCGGCAGCCGCTGCCACCATCAGCTCCGCGGTCGGGCACAGCCCCGCCGCCGCCAGCGCCACCTCAAGGTTACCCACATCCCCGCTGGCGGCCGTCAGGGACAGCAGCTGCAGACGGCGCTTGTAGGAGAGGGCGCGGCAGGCACCGGGCGCAGACCAGTGCGCGGCGAAGGCCGCAGGCGGGGAGGGCTGCGAGAGCCGCACCACGGTATCCTCCCGGAACTGCTCAGCTGTAGAGCGGCTCACGAGACGCAGCATGCATGCTATTTCGTTGGGCGGCAGGAAGCTCGCGATGCGGCCGAGGATGTCCGGGCAGCAGACCTCCGCTAGGACACTCGGGGCTTCCTCCATGTTCAGCGCATATATGATGGGCAGGAGAGTTGTGATATGCATAATATGCTGCACTGAGGAGTGCGGTTGTCGGTTGCGTGTTTGCGCCGGGGCCTCTGCTGCTTGCAATGAGATCGTATCCATGACATGTTATGCGAGTATTCGCCCGCACACGAAGGAACATGATGGCAACCAAGCCCTGCTGTTTCCCCTCCAGGCTTCTTTGGGGCGAGCACGCTGCCTACGTCTTGCACCTCTCGGGGCACCACCCCGCCAGTCCGTAGCAGTCGGTCGGTCCGCGCTCCCCGAGCCTCGGCGGCGGGCCTCGGCGTCGTCCCCAACGGCCATGCCTCGGGCCTCAGCCCTCCCGTCTCTGTGTCTGTGCCTGCGGCTCCGCCGCCCCTCCCCCGCCCGACGCGCTCAGCCCACGCCCCAGGCCCCACCTGCAGCAGCACACGACTCGCACGACCCTCCCACTTCCGCACGCCCGCTGGGCTTCATCTTCATCACAGCTAACCAGCACCCAGCCGGCAGCTCAGAACGGTCAGCTCCGCGCAGCCCCGTCGCGTATATCTCTATGTCGACCGGTCGATGCGGCCGGTGTCTACGAGCGATGCTGCATCAGACTACGCTACTTCCCACTTCGCACCTTCGTGCCCACGCCACGCCTCTCCGCCTCCGGCTCCTCCGGGTCTCCGTCCCAGGCACGTATTGCCCTAGGCCCCCAAAACTCCTTTTCTCCCGCCGCTTCACGTAGCTCCTAGACGCACGGGCTGGGATCGGGGTCAGCATCTTCACAGTGGCATCTTCCGCCCACCTCGTACGACACCAGGGAGCTCAGCCCTTCAGGCGGCGACCCGCAGCCGGCTTCTTTCCCCCCAGCTCGCATTTTGCACACACCGCACTTTACGCTCGGTTAGGGCTGCAGCTGACTCGTCTTCTTCGTCTCCACCACCTGCAGGTGAGCGCTCGCGCATGATGACCATAGTGGACTGGCACGCTTCACGGCTGGGGGCTTCTTCAAGCGGCTCAGGAAAGTGCTACTCGCGCCTGTATCCCATAGTGCCTGTAGCAGCCTGCTAGGGGTAACCGGCGCAGCTCTACGTCGTCAACAGCAACAGCATGCCGGTTACTCTAGCATAGCCGCTATCAGCCGCATCACCGACTACATCTTCTGCGGGTACCGCTCCGTGTAGTGCTAGATAGCCTTGCTGCTTGTGTGCTGCGCGGGGGCTATGCCCGCCTCCCCGAGCCTCGCAAGCTCCCACTTGTCGCCTCCGGTTGCAGACTCTGCTCTCCCCTCCCCCTCCCCCTCGCTCCATGCCTCACGCGCCCCCCGCCCCCGCCCCCTCCGGCTGCAGCGCCCATCCGCCCCAGTCCTCCGCGTCCGCCCCCCCGGGCCCAAACAGGGCAACCGGCGCCTTGCCCGCCGGGTAGAAGGCCACGGGGGCCGCCTTGAGCCGGCGCCCCAGCTCCCCACGCACCAGCGCCGCGTAGCTGCCGCCCCCCGCCGCAGCGCCCCCCGCCGCCCCCGCCCCCGCCCCCAGCAGGGCGTCCAGGGCCACCTCGGCGGTCTTGGTGCGGTCCGTGAGGTCCTTGTCGAGCACACACACGAAGGCAGAGACCTGGCAGGGGGGGAGGTAAGAGGGATGGGTGGGGGTGAGTGGAGGAGGTGGGGAAGGGGCCGCGGCAAGCAGCACAGGGCCTGAGGGCTGAGGGACACGCTCCTCAGTCGCCCAGCTTCGTCGACCCAAGTGACAACAGAGGATACAATCCTCACCCAACGCCCACAACAAGGAACCCACGAGACCTGAACCACCCCTCCCCCTGCTCCCCAGCCCCACCTGCGGGCAGTAGTGGCTCCTCAGCGCCTCCAGCTCCCACAGAGAGCTCTCCACCGCCCGGGACCTGGCGGGGTCCGGCTGGGCCTCGTCGTACACGTCCACACCGCGCCGGGCCCACTTGCCGGATCCGGCGCCCTCGGCCCCCGCCTCCGCCTCGCCCGGGCCCGGCGGGTTGTGCAGCATGACCCCGAGGGCGGGGTGGCGACGGATGAGGTTGTGCACGAAGGCGATTGCCAGCATGGCGCCCGGGGGGGAGGCGGTGAGGGCGAGGCGCGCGAAGCGCTTGGCGAAGGCGGCGACGGTGTAGGCGGGGACCAGGGTGGAGGAGAGGAAGAGGTCGGCGAGGCGGAAGAACTGGGAGCGCGAGCGGGCGGAGAAGGCCTGGGGGGAAAGGAAGACGGGGAGGGGGTAGGGTGGAGCAGTAGGGTTGGTGTTAGTGCGGGCGGTTTTGTGTGAAAGGAGCCTCGCGGCAAGCAAGCCAAGTGTTGGCAGCAGGGTATTGTGCTAGTGAGCAACCCGCAGGGCCCCCTCCCCCCCCGCCCTGGTGCCCACCTCGGGCACGAGCAGGGAGTAGAGGCGCTCGTAGAACTGGGGGTACTCAAGGCCGTGACGGGTCACCTGGGGGGTGGAAAGACACAAGCACAGATGTGTCGAGTGCAGCGGGGGGTACGCGCGAACCCAGAGCACACCGTCAGCATCGGCCCCTGCCAGCCCCTGCCCCCCGCCTTTGCCCACTCGCCAACGGTGGCAGGCCGCCCACCCCTTCCCTGCCTCCCTCCTCACTCTTGCGTCCCCTACCCCCCCTCCCCCTTCCTTCCTTGCCTCCCTTCCCCCCTCCTCCTCCCCCCATCCCCACCCCCACCAGAATGAACAGCCCGTTGAGCGCCAGCATGCCCGTCAGCCCGCCCCGCCCCACGCAGTGCGTGAGCAGGTCCGCCAGGTGCTGCGGCGCCGCCAGGTGGGGGAGCAGGCGCTCGGGCAGCGCCACCAGGGCGCGGCGGAGCGCGTCCGAGGGCAGCGGCAGCCGCAGGAGGGCCATCCAGGCCTCACTGGGGGGGAGGGGGGTGTGGGGTGGGGCGGGAGTGGGGGGTCAGAAGGGGGTTGTGGAGCGGCAGGGATGAGGTAGGGTGCCCTGTCGTGAACCCGCCCATCCACCCACCCGTACAGCCGCTTCTGCGTCTTGGCGTTGGCCCACTGAGCCCTCGGCTGCGCGGGGGCCGCCGCCGCCGCGGCCTGCCCGCCCGCCGCCGCCGCCGCTGCCTCGGCCTCCTTGCGCCGCCGCCGCACGCGCGCCGACTCGTTCTTATCGGCTGTGGCTGACACCATGTTGAACTGCGGGGAGGCGGAGGGGCGTGGCCAGGGGAAGGAGGCGTGGGCGACAGAGCCATGACGGAGCACCCGCCGGCACGGGGAAGCCCCGCGCAGAGGCACGTGCATGCAGACCTGTGAGACCCGCATGCTGCTTTCCCAGGCCCTACCTGTGAGACCCGCACGTGAGCGATTTCCTTTCACGCAAGAAACGCTCATGCACCTCTCGCAAGCCCTGCTCTACCCCTGTCCCCACCCCCCACCCACCCCCTCCACGCCCCCACCTCCGTGGCCCCACACCAGGAGCTCCAGTCCCGCGGGTCGGGGTCCAGCGCCTGGGGAGGGGGGGGGGGGGCAGGGGCAGGGGCAGGGGCAGGGGAGGTGAGGTTGGAAAAGGGGGTCTCACGTCGAGAGCCAAGGCAGGGCAATGCCAAGCACTGCAGCCAGGGTTACGACCCCAATCGCACCGCTCAGCGCCGTGCTCTTTGCGCTCCCAATTGCCCTCCCGCCACACGCGCCAACCCCAATCCCCCTCCCACCCTCTTCCCCCTCCCACCCTCTTCCCCCTCCCACCCTCTCCCCCCTCCTAGCCTCTTCCCCCTCCCACCCTCTTCCCCCTCCCACCCTCCTCCCCATACCCCTGCCCCCTTACGTCGGGGCAGCGCAGCAGGCAGTCCAGGCAGTTGCGCGCCAGGTCGGGCAGGGACGCGGGCCGGGCCGCAGCGGCGGCGGAGGGGTCCGAGGCGCCAGAGCCCAGGGCCCCCGCAACGGCGGCCGCGGCGGCGCTGGAGGAGGGGCCTGCGGGTACCGGAGGATGGGCGGGGCGGAGCTGAGGGGGTCGGGATGGAGGTGCTCATGCGCAGAGGAGCCCTCCCTAGGCCTACCCGCCTCCCCTCCGTATTCAGGTCCTACCGCTCCCCGCTCCCTGGTTCTGACCCCCCACCGCCTCCTCCCCCTGCCCCCTCGCCCCCTCCCCCCTTCACGTTGCCCCCGCTTCACGCTGCCCCCCTCCCCGCTCCCCGGCCCTCACCCTCGTCCTCCTCCTCCTCCTCCCGGCCCGCCCCCTCGGGCGCCGCTGCGTGCCGCGCCGCCAGCGCCCGCACCGTCGCCAGCGTGTAGAAGCGAACGTCTTGGGGGGGAGAAGGGGAGGGAGGGGACAGGTGGGGGGGGGGGTCAGGCGTTGGGGGGTAGGGGCAGGGGCAAGGGGGGCTGGAATGGAGCTGGGGCGGGACAGGGGAGCAGAGGCCCGGGCAGGGCCTGCCCTCCTCCGGCCTCTCGGGTGAGCACCATCTCGCTCTCCCCCTCCACCCCTTGCTCTTCCCTCCCGCTCCCACCCCCTCCGCCTCACCATCCCCTGTCCTCTCCCCCCCCCCCTCACCCGCGTGGCCCATGTGTTTGGCGAACAGCAGCGAGAACACCTCCCCCCGCACCCCACGCCCCGCCAGCATGCCGCCCAGCAGCCGCCCAAACAGCCGCGCCGAGAACACCCCCGGCCCCGCCTCCACGCGGACCAGCTCCATCACCGCCGCCGCCGCCACCACCGCCAGACCGCCCGAGGCGGAGGCGGCGCAGGCGGGGCCCGCGGCGCCGGCGCCTGGCTCGGCGGCGGCGGCTGCTGCAGGGGTGGCGGCTGCGGGGTTGGAGGCGGCGGAGGCGGAGGCTCCACTGGTGGCGATGGCGAGCAGGGCCTCCGTCAGGCCGGCGTACTGGCGGCCCAGCCACTGGCGGTAGCGGGACTCGGGGTCGTCCTCGGCGGCGGCGGCGGCAGCGCCCTCGGCGCCGCCGGCGAGCTGGCGTCCGGGGTTGAGGAGGGGGGCGGCGGGAGCAGCGTGAGAACTGGGTACGGGTGCTCAGGGCGGCAGGGAAGACGTGGGCGCAGCCGTAATGCAGGGTACACCTTCCCAGCAGCACTGCTTCCTGCGTCCGTATGCGTGGGCGCGTTGCAGGGCAGGGGACTAAGGATGGGGGCACCACGCGGGAGCGGGCCCCGGCGCACCTTCTGGCGCTTGGCGGGCCGCACGGGGGCGCCCGGCAGCCCCTCCGCCAGCTGCCCGTCGCTGCCCGCCGCCACGAAGAACTGCTTGAGGCCCTGGATGGCCGCCTTGGCGGAGGGCTGCACGCGGGGGGGCGGGGGGGGAGGGGGCGGAAACAGGGCAGCGGGGCGAAGGTGGAGCGGGCATGGATGGTCGGACCGGTGTCGCGAGCTGCGATACAGGGGCTGATGCGCTGTCAGCAAATTCATTCCCAGCTATTTGCTTAGCAGCTTGGTAGCGGTCAGGAAGGCGCGACCGCGCGGCGGCATCGGGGCGGTTGTCGGCGGCTGCGCTCGCAGACACAGCCTCACCTCGTGCTTGGTGCTGTTTAGGATGCTAAGAAGCTTGACGACATTATTGGCCTTCGCGCGCCCCCCGCTCAGCAGCTCGCCGACAAGGGCCTGCACGCTCGCAAGCTCCGCCATCGCGACTGAGATTCAGCTAAACGTTACAATCGCTTTGTAACGACAATGCAGTGGAAGGCTCTGTCGGCCCACAACTAACGAGGCGACGACATTCCGCGGTGTCGCGACGAGTACGTGCGAGTCGTAAACCTCTATCCTTTGGCTCATGCGAAGCCCTGCAAAAAAACGAAATTGCCCGGGCAGGGCAGCTCACACAGCACAGTACGGCGTACGGCACAGCTGTCACACTCTGTCGGTCGCCAGGCCTCCATTGCGCACTTGCGCAGAGGTTGCCAGAGGATGCCACTGTTAGTGTTGGTCCAGGGACTAAAGACACAGCTATCACACGCACGCCGGACGGGACCTGGCTGCGGAGTGCGGGCACTGTGGCTGCGGAGTGAGGGCACTGTGGGGGGTTCGTGCTGAGGCCAGTTAGCGGCTGCAACCGGCCAGGCCTCGCCCCGCCTCCAGCCCGGCTGCGACACGCCCCAGCGCATCCGCCCATGCACTGTCACCGGGCCCGCCGCGTCCCGCTGTGTGCACTCCCCGCGCGGCCGTTCATCCTAGGTTGGGCGGTCCGATCTGCAGCGCTTTTGTTCACCCCAGGCCAGCCAGGCCCATCTCCCCCGCCATCAACGGTCAACACAACCGGTCCCCAGTAAATTGTTGAGGCCAGCTCTCCGGAGCCCTCAGCTACGACCGCCCCTAGCGCCCTGGCCCCTCAGTCGACTCCACCGCAGGCCCACAGACATCCGTGCTACCCTCCCCCCTGCGCGGCCGCTTCCGCTTCCGCTTCCACCCACGCCCGCACCTCGACCTCCCTCTCCTCCCGCCACCCCGCCAGGTTGTGAACGCTGCGGGCCACCACAGCTCGCGCCACTGCGCTGTGGGCCGCCTCCGCCGCCGCGGCCCAGTCCACCTCCCCCACGGCCCGCCGCAGCCAGCGAAGCGCCGGCAGGGGCGTCCCACTTCGTATTGCCTTGCTGACCAGTCATCGGTGGTTACAATGAGGGACCCCTTCGAGGGGGTCTAAGCGCAGAACGCTCCGACCGGCTGGTCGACCACACGGGCTTGCCGCCTGCAAGCCTGGGTGCCCCCTAACAGCAGCCCACAAGGGCGGTGAGCCACGGCTATCACCAACGAAGCCTCAGCTAGGGAGCCGCCAAGGGGAGTGTCCCCGCCCGTCCGTGGGCCACCGACCGCAAGGGCTGGACAGCCACACACCATGCCCCCGGGCTCACAGATAACCTTGCCGCATCCACCCCTCCCCCTCTAAGTACAGGATATCCGCCCCTTTGATCCAGCGAGGCTTGAGGCCCTTTGTGCGGAGCCTAGCGAAGACTGGCTGCCGCTTCTTCCGCAGCGCCCTCCCTAGGGCCGTGAGGTAGGGCGCCACCACCACCCCGCTCGCCTCCCGCACCTCCTTAGCCCGCAGGCGGAACTCCGCCCGCTGTGCGGTCGTCACCCCCAGCACGACGTTCCAGCCCCCCTCACCCTTCCAGCACCGCTGGACTGACGCGCTAAGCTGGCTGGCGCCTGATGGGCCCAGGCCTGACATGTCGCCCGACTGGGCCCTGCTCTCCTGCTGAGTGCTGGCCAGGGGCAGGCCCAGGCGCCGCAGGGCCTCCAGGGTCAGCAGGTCGCCGCTCCTGGCCACCTCTAGATACAGCCTCTCAGGCGGACGGCTCAGATCCTGAGGGCAGGGAGACAGGGAAGGTGAGAAAAATGCGTGTGTGGGAGGCGCATTTCATCACCACCCCATCCGCAACTGCACGTCAGATGATGACACACCCCAGCCACCGTTAGGGAAGGAGGGCCCCCACCCGTAAATCAGCGCCCCACTCCGCCAGCACCTCGAGCACAGCCACACAGCCGCCCCAGGCAGCGTCAGCCAAGGATTCTGGGCCGGGCCCCAGGCCCCTCTCGTGCAGCCACGTCACCAGCTCCAGGCTCCCGGACTGGAGCGCTACACGAAAGGCCTCAGGCCCCGCGGCCTGCAGCGCCTCGGCCCCACACGCCTCCACCACCCAGCTGACCGTCTCCACGCTCCCCGATGCACACGCGCGGGGTAACAGCTCCACCGGCGGGCCCAATGGGCAGCCGGCGGCGTGCAGCGCCCTCAGCACCCCCGTGTGGCCCCGCTCTGCAGCCGTGCTGGACCGCTCTGCCGGGCACCACGGCCATGGGTCAGGCCGCAAGCCCCGGGCCAGGAGCCACCGTACGGCGTCGGCCCGGCCCTGCAGAGCTGCTGCGCTGATTGCAGTGCCGTCGACCGGGAAGCCCATGCCCTCCACCAGCAGGGTCAGCCGGGCGACACCGTCAGCGCGAGAGGCGGCGGCAGCACAGACCCGTGGGTGGCAATCCGCGCCCTGCAAGAATGGGCGCACAAGGGGAGGGGCCCCCGCGAGGGGCCGCAGGATGAACACAGACGAAGTGCGAAAGTGGCATGCGACCGACTTGCGGAGCCCTGAATGACGGTCCTGCTCCTCCCCACCTGCTCCAGCAGCCACGCCACCTTGGCCGCCCAGTCGGGGGTGGGGCTGCGGGCGGCCGCGTTGATAGCACCGTTCAGCCTCCGAGGGCCATTCCTGCCTCTTAACTCCCGCCACAGCTCCTGGAGGGTTACTAGCTTGCAGCCCTCTGCAGCCGCCCACATCAGGTCCCTCTTACGGACGTTACCACCTCTGGGGCCCGGGGGCGCCTTGCGCAGGAGGGCCCGCATGAGCTCCGGGTGACCCCCGAACGCAGCGGACCGCACGCACTCCTCGCTCCACGCGCACCCCTGCTCCAGGAGCCACTCGCAGATCTCCTCATGGCCGCCCCTGGCGGCGGCGACTAGGGGGCTGTTGACGCTGTGCGGTACCTCGAGTGGGCAGCCCCGCTCCGCCAGCCAGCGGCACACGTGCAGCTGGCCGGCGGCAGCGGCAGCCGCCATCACCTCCACGGTCGGACACAGCCCCGCCGCCCTCAGCGCCACCTCGAGGTTACCCACATCCCCGCTGGCGGCCGTCAGGCACACCAGCTGCAGTCGGCGCTTGCAGGAGAGGGCGCGGCAGGCGCCGGGCGCGGACCAGTGCGAGTTATGACCTGTCCGTTATCTTCGGCTTGGAGCTGTTCCAAATAATTCCCAAGGAAGCCGGCTATGAGCTAGACCCTAACTTTGTCAGTTCAGAGGCTTGCAGGCGTGCAGCTGGCAAGGCAGCAAGGCCGCAGGCAGGCAGGAAGAGGCAGGCAGGTACAATTGTTTCCCTCCACCCTCTGCTCCTCTGTTTCTTCATATTCAGTACATTGTTCTGTGTCTTATGCTGGCACCTGTGCATGGGTTGCACCTTGCAGTTGTGCAGCTGGCAAGGCAGCAAGGCTGGCATCTGCTGTGCAGGGGTGGCACCTTCAGACGTTACCAGCCAGGCAATGCAGGAGGGCAGACAACAACGGGCAGACAGCCAAAGGACAGACAACAACAGAATGGCAAAGCAAAGCCCACAGTCTCATCCAAACACAAAGAACAAAACCCACAGAACTGTCCAATGCAGAACGCACACATGCATGTGTGCATGAGGATGCCCGACGCGCAAGTTGTGTGGATGGGGGCGGCCGGGGGCGGGGGAGGTGTGTGTGTGTTTTGCCGGGGGTGGGGGGCGTGTCACTGTGCTGGAAGTTTGCCGTGCCTACCCCGCACGCCACGTATTTAACCCGAGCCCATATAGTGCGGTAGTTTGCTGACGGCTGGGAGGATGGGGGCTTGGCCGCGGGCCGACCCCCTGCACAAAACTCGGAGGTCGCAGCTCCAAGCCTGGGCTTCCGACTTTTGCAACTTGTTGGCACAGGCCGCCGAGGCGCATGCTACGCTGCTAGCTTGTAACGAAATGAACTTGAATTGCGGCTGGAGGATGGGGGCTTGGCCGCGGGCTGACCCCTTGCACAAAACTCGGAGGTCGCAGCTCCAAGCCGGACTTCCTGGGCTTCCGACTTTTGCAACTTGTTGGCACAGGTCGCCGAGGCGCATGCTACGCTGCTAGTTTGTAACGAGGCGAACTTGGTTCGCCACTGAGAGCTGGTTGGGGCGCCTGCCGCGAGCGCATTCGGCAGCGCGCGCATCTCTGGCCCGTAGCAGGCCAACGCCAAGCCGCTGGGTCAGGACGCAACGCAGCGGGTGTCAGGTCACTGAGGAAGCCACTGCAGGCTGCAGACTGGCGCCGGGCGTCGCAAGTTCGAGCCCGAGGGACAATGCCGCGCGTTGACCGCTGTTGCGCTCGGAGTGTGCAGGCCCGATGCAGCAGCAGTAACCATTATACATCTAAGTATACATCTACGCGCTTGCGCTGGGGCAGCCTTTTGGTTCAGGCTCGGGGCCGACAGAGCTCGCATGAAGCGCGCCTTGGTGCCTAACTCCCGCCGGCCAGCGGCCAGTTCACGAACCCGTTGGGGTCAGTCTACACCGCGAGGGAAGGAATGCTGCTGAGTTGACCGCGGTTTGAGCAGCGTTTGCTGTGCAAGACCTTCGACGTTAAGACTGATGCAGTAATTGGAGTGGAGTATGGAGGCAGTGCGGTCGCGTGGAGCGTTGGGGAGCGAGGTCAGCTGTTGCGCATGCGAGCACGACGCTCTTGACCGCGCTGGCGAGACGCAAGGGGGCGCACAACTGACACATCCCGCATACTGTTGACACGCTGCAAGGCGTCTAATGCAGCTGCACGCCGCTCAGCAGCGGGCCGCTCTGAAGCACTCCGGCCATGCACGCCTACGCCTATACCTACGACTGTGCCTGCAGCTCCTCCCTGTGCCCATATGCTGCTTCACACCGATCGTCTCCACGTAGTCACTGATACCTGTCCTTCCAGCGCGGATTGCATCTTGCCGTTTCACGCCACGGGAGAAACAAACGGCCGATACCACACGGAGCAGGACGCAAGAGACAGGTACGCCAAGGGAAGTACGTGATGCGCGGGCAAGGGCGGCCCAAACCGCCCATCCACCCCGACTCGCACCCGGCACGCGGGGTTCGCGGGGTGCCTCTCCTCCCTATCACCGGTGCTTGTGAGCACCCCTAACTGGGACTAGCGCTGGGCAGCTTATTGCCGGGGTTGTGGGGGCCGACGAGGGGCTGGACCGGACCGATCCGCGTAACCCGAGGCATGCCAGGCGAACCCACCCGCAGTCAGTACCTCCATCTCTTTACAGCCGCCCTCCTCCTCCCCTGAAGCGTTCCCTGTGCACGCGGCACAGCCCTTGGAATCCTAGCCTCCGCTGTCACCGGTTGGGGGGGCGTGGAGGGGACCCGCAGGGTCCTGGGGTTTCCCTTTGGGTGGGATGGAGGTGGTGGGGGACTTGCCCCCCCCGGTTGCGTCCCTGGATACCCCCGTTTGACGCCCCGCCCTCACACCCTTCCACCCCGCAGCTAGCTGCCCTCATGCGTAATGCGGAGGGGCCCCGCCCTCCGCTGTCCCCGGTTGGGGAACCTGGAGGGGACCCGCAGAGTCCTGGGGTTTCCCTTTAGGTGGGATGGGGATGGTGGGTGGGGTTGCGCCCCCGCCCCTCCCCACCCGACTCCCCCTCTGCAGGCCTCCCCTCGCCCCTGTGCCCCACTGTCACGACCCCGCACAAGGAGCGCTGGGAGGTGGTTGAGGGCTCTGGGCGATCGTGCAGGGCGGCATCACCCTGCGATGGGGAGGGAAGGGGGGGGATGGATGGCTTACTTGGTAGGGGTGGTGGGTGGGGTTGCGCCCCCGCCCCCCCCCACCCGACTCTCCCTCTGCAGGCCTCCCCTCGCCCCTGTGCCCCACTGTCACGCCTCCGCACAAGGAGCGCTGGGAGGTGGTTGAGGGCTCTGGGCGATCGTGCAGGGCGGCATCACCCTGCGATGGGGGAGGGAAGGGGGGGGATGGATGGCTGGTAGGGGTGGTGGGTGGGGTTGCGCTCTCGCCCCCCCCACCCGACTCTCCCTCTGCAGGCCTCCCCTCGCCCCTGTGCCCCACTGTCACGACCCCGCACAAGGAGCGCTGGGAGGTGGTTGAGGGCTCTGGGCGATCGTGCAGGGCGGCATCACCCTGCGATGGGGAGGGAAGGGGGGGGATGGCTTACTTGGTAGGGGTGGTGGGTGGGGTTGCGCCCCCGCCCCCCCCCCACCCGACTCTCCCTCTGCAGGCCTCCCCTCGCCCCTGTGCCCCACTGTCACGACCCCGCGCAAGGAGCGCTGGGAGGTGGTTGAGGGCTCTGGGCGATCGTGCAGGGCGGCATCACCCTGCGATGGGGAGGGAAGGGGTACTTGGTAGGGGTGGTGGGTGGGGTTGCGCCCCCGCCCCTCCCCACCCGACTCCCCCTCTGCAGGCCTCCCCTCGCCCCTGTGCCCCACTGTCACGACCCCGCGCAAGGAGCGCTGGGAGGTGGTTGAGGGCTCTGGGCGATCGTGCAGGGCGGCATCACCCTGCGATGGGGAGGGGAGGGGGGGGATGGATGGCTGGTAGGGGCGGGGGCCGACCCCCCCTCATCCACCCCCACCACGCCACCACCCGACGGGATTCTCACCCAGCCTCCTGCCCCAGCGCTGGGCTATGTCTAGGGACTCTGCTCGTGAAAGAACTCGGCCGGATGTGATCGGAGGGCCGTGCAAGAGCCGTTTTGACCAAGTTACGGGGGGGCTCCCTCCATGCCCACCCCATCCCAACCGCACATCCACCCCCACCACGCCACCACCCGACGGGATTCTCACCCAGCCTCCTGCCCCAGCGCTGGGCTATGTCTAGGGACTCTGCTCGTGAAAGAACTCGGCCGGATGTGATCGGAGGGCCGTGCAAGAGCCGTTTTGACCAAGTTACGGGGGGGCTCCCTCCATGCCCACCCCATCCCAACCGCACATCCACCCCCACCACGCCACCACCCGACGGGATTCTCACCCAGCCTCCTGCCCCAGCGCTGAGCTATGTCTAGGGACTCTGCTCGTGAAAGAACTCGGCCGGATGTGATCGGAGGGCCGTGCAAGAGCCGTTTTGACCAAGTTACGGGGGGCTCCCTCCATGCCCACCCCATCCCAACCGCACATCCACCCCCACCACGCCACCACCCGACGGGATTCTCACCCAGCCTCCTGCCCCAGCGCTGGGCTATGTCTAGGGACTCTGCTCGTGAAAGAACTCGGCCGGATGTGATCGGAGGGCCGTGCAAGAGCCGTTTTGACCAAGTTACGGGGGGGCTCCCTCCATGCCCACCCCATCCCAACCGCACATCCACCCCCACCACGCCACCACCCGACGGGATTCTCACCCAGCCTCCTGCCCCAGCGCTGAGCTATGTCTAGGGACTCTGCTCGTGAAAGAACTCGGCCGGATGTGATCGGAGGGCCGTGCAAGAGCCGTTTTGACCAAGTTACGGGGGGGCTCCCTCCATGCCCACCCCATCCCAACCGCACATCCACCCCCACCACGCCACCACCCGACGGGATTCTCACCCAGCCTCCTGCCCCAGCGCTGGGCTATGTCTAGGGACTCTGCTCGTGAAAGAACTCGGCCGGATGTGATCGGAGGGCCGTGCAAGAGCCGTTTTGACCAAGTTACGGGGGGGCTCCCTCCATGCCCACCCCATCCCAACCGCACATCCACCCCCACCACGCCACCACCCGACGGGATTCTCACCCAGCCTCCTGCCCCAGCGCTGGGCTATGTCTAGGGACTCTGCTCGTGAAAGAACTCGGCCGGATGTGATCGGAGGGCCGTGCAAGAGCCGTTTTGACCAAGTTACGGGGGGGCTCCCTCCATGCCCACCCCATCCCAACCGCACATCCACCCCCACCACGCCACCACCCGACGGGATTCTCACCCAGCCTCCTGCCCCAGCGCTGAGCTATGTCTAGGGACTCTGCTCGTGAAAGAACTCGGCCGGATGTGATCGGAGGGCCGTGCAAGAGCCGTTTTGACCAAGTTACGGGGGGGCTCCCTCCATGCCCACCCCATCCCAACCGCACATCCACCCCCACCACGCCACCACCCGACGGGATTCTCACCCAGCCTCCTGCCCCAGCGCTGAGCTATGTCTAGGGACTCTGCTCGTGAAAGAACTCGGCCGGATGTGATCGGAGGGCCGTGCAAGAGCCGTTTTGACCAAGTTACGGGGGGGCTCCCTCCATGCCCACCCCATCCCAACCGCACATCCACCCCCACCACGCCACCACCCGACGGGATTCTCACCCAGCCTCCTGCCCCAGCGCTGGGCTATGTCTAGGGACTCTGCTCGTGAAAGAACTCGGCCGGATGTGATCGGAGGGCCGTGCAAGAGCCGTTTTGACCAAGTTACGGGGGGGCTCCCTCCATGCCCACCCCATCCCAACCGCACATCCACCCCCACCACGCCACCACCCGACGGGATTCTCACCCAGCCTCCTGCCCCAGCGCTGAGCTATGTCTAGGGACTCTGCTCGTGAAAGAACTCGGCCGGATGTGATCGGAGGGCCGTGCAAGAGCCGTTTTGACCAAGTTACGGGGGGGCTCCCTCCATGCCCACCCCATCCCAACCGCACATCCACCCCCACCACGCCACCACCCGACGGGATTCTCACCCAGCCTCCTGCCCCAGCGCTGGGCTATGTCTAGGGACTCTGCTCGTGAAAGAACTCGGCCGGATGTGATCGGAGGGCCGTGCAAGAGCCGTTTTGACCAAGTTACGGGGGGGCTCCCTCCATGCCCACCCCATCCCAACCGCACATCCACCCCCACCACGCCACCACCCGACGGGATTCTCACCCAGCCTCCTGCCCCAGCGCTGGGCTATGTCTAGGGACTCTGCTCGTGAAAGAACTCGGCCGGATGTGATCGGAGGGCCGTGCAAGAGCCGTTTTGACCAAGTTACGGGGGGGCTCCCTCCATGCCCACCCCATCCCAACCGCACATCCACCCCCACCACGCCACCACCCGACGGGATTCTCACCCAGCCTCCTGCCCCAGCGCTGGGCTATGTCTAGGGACTCTGCTCGTGAAAGAACTCGGCCGGATGTGATCGGAGGGCCGTGCAAGAGCCGTTTTGACCAAGTTACGGGGGGGCTCCCTCCATGCCCACCCCATCCCAACCGCACATCCACCCCCACCACGCCACCACCCGACGGGATTCTCACCCAGCCTCCTGCCCCAGCGCTGGGCTATGTCTAGGGACTCTGCTCGTGAAAGAACTCGGCCGGATGTGATCGGAGGGCCGTGCAAGAGCCGTTTTGACCAAGTTACGGGGGGGCTCCCTCCATGCCCACCCCATCCCAACCGCACATCCACCCCCACCACGCCACCACCCGACGGGATTCTCACCCAGCCTCCTGCCCCAGCGCTGAGCTATGTCTAGGGACTCTGCTCGTGAAAGAACTCGGCCGGATGTGATCGGAGGGCCGTGCAAGAGCCGTTTTGACCAAGTTACGGGGGGGCTCCCTCCATGCCCACCCCATCCCAACCGCACATCCACCCCCACCACGCCACCACCCGACGGGATTCTCACCCAGCCTCCTGCCCCAGCGCTGGGCTATGTCTAGGGACTCTGCTCGTGAAAGAACTCGGCCGGATGTGATCGGAGGGCCGTGCAAGAGCCGTTTTGACCAAGTTACGGGGGGGCTCCCTCCATGCCCACCCCATCCCAACCGCACATCCACCCCCACCACGCCACCACCCGACGGGATTCTCACCCAGCCTCCTGCCCCAGCGCTGAGCTATGTCTAGGGACTCTGCTCGTGAAAGAACTCGGCCGGATGTGATCGGAGGGCCGTGCAAGAGCCGTTTTGACCAAGTTACGGGGGGCTCCCTCCATGCCCACCCCATCCCAACCGCACATCCACCCCCACCACGCCACCACCCGACGGGATTCTCACCCAGCCTCCTGCCCCAGCGCTGGGCTATGTCTAGGGACTCTGCTCGTGAAAGAACTCGGCCGGATGTGATCGGAGGGCCGTGCAAGAGCCGTTTTGACCAAGTTACGGGGGGGCTCCCTCCATGCCCACCCCATCCCAACCGCACATCCACCCCCACCACGCCACCACCCGACGGGATTCTCACCCAGCCTCCTGCCCCAGCGCTGGGCTATGTCTAGGGACTCTGCTCGTGAAAGAACTCGGCCGGATGTGATCGGAGGGCCGTGCAAGAGCCGTTTTGACCAAGTTACGGGGGGGCTCCCTCCATGCCCACCCCATCCCAACCGCACATCCACCCCCACCACGCCACCACCCGACGGGATTCTCACCCAGCCTCCTGCCCCAGCGCTGGGCTATGTCTAGGGACTCTGCTCGTGAAAGAACTCGGCCGGATGTGATCGGAGGGCCGTGCAAGAGCCGTTTTGACCAAGTTACGGGGGGGCTCCCTCCATGCCCACCCCATCCCAACCGCACATCCACCCCCACCACGCCACCACCCGACGGGATTCTCACCCAGCCTCCTGCCCCAGCGCTGAGCTATGTCTAGGGACTCTGCTCGTGAAAGAACTCGGCCGGATGTGATCGGAGGGCCGTGCAAGAGCCGTTTTGACCAAGTTACGGGGGGGCTCCCTCCATGCCCACCCCATCCCAACCGCACATCCACCCCCACCACGCCACCACCCGACGGGATTCTCACCCAGCCTCCTGCCCCAGCGCTGGGCTATGTCTAGGGACTCTGCTCGTGAAAGAACTCGGCCGGATGTGATCGGAGGGCCGTGCAAGAGCCGTTTTGACCAAGTTACGGGGGGGCTCCCTCCATGCCCACCCCATCCCAACCGCACATCCACCCCCCACCACGCCACCACCCGACGGGATTCTCACCCAGCCTCCTGCCCCAGCGCTGGGCTATGTCTAGGGACTCTGCTCGTGAAAGAACTCGGCCGGATGTGATCGGAGGGCCGTGCAAGAGCCGTTTTGACCAAGTTACGGGGGGGCTCCCTCCATGCCCACCCCATCCCAACCGCACATCCACCCCCACCACGCCACCACCCGACGGGATTCTCACCCAGCCTCCTGCCCCAGCGCTGGGCTATGTCTAGGGACTCTGCTCGTGAAAGAACTCGGCCGGATGTGATCGGAGGGCCGTGCAAGAGCCGTTTTGACCAAGTTACGGGGGGGCTCCCTCCATGCCCACCCCATCCCAACCGCACATCCACCCCCACCACGCCACCACCCGACGGGATTCTCACCCAGCCTCCTGCCCCAGCGCTGAGCTATGTCTAGGGACTCTGCTCGTGAAAGAACTCGGCCGGATGTGATCGGAGGGCCGTGCAAGAGCCGTTTTGACCAAGTTACGGGGGGGCTCCCTCCATGCCCACCCCATCCCAACCGCACATCCACCCCCACCACGCCACCACCCGACGGGATTCTCACCCAGCCTCCTGCCCCAGCGCTGGGCTATGTCTAGGGACTCTGCTCGTGAAAGAACTCGGCCGGATGTGATCGGAGGGCCGTGCAAGAGCCGTTTTGACCAAGTTACGGGGGGGCTCCCTCCATGCCCACCCCATCCCAACCGCACATCCACCCCCACCACGCCACCACCCGACGGGATTCTCACCCAGCCTCCTGCCCCAGCGCTGGGCTATGTCTAGGGACTCTGCTCGTGAAAGAACTCGGCCGGATGTGATCGGAGGGCCGTGCAAGAGCCGTTTTGACCAAGTTACGGGGGGGCTCCCTCCATGCCCACCCCATCCCAACCGCACATCCACCCCCACCACGCCACCACCCGACGGGATTCTCACCCAGCCTCCTGCCCCAGCGCTGGGCTATGTCTAGGGACTCTGCTCGTGAAAGAACTCGGCCGGATGTGATCGGAGGGCCGTGCAAGAGCCGTTTTGACCAAGTTACGGGGGGGCTCCCTCCATGCCCACCCCATCCCAACCGCACATCCACCCCCACCACGCCACCACCCGACGGGATTCTCACCCAGCCTCCTGCCCCAGCGCTGAGCTATGTCTAGGGACTCTGCTCGTGAAAGAACTCGGCCGGATGTGATCGGAGGGCCGTGCAAGAGCCGTTTTGACCAAGTTACGGGGGGGCTCCCTCCATGCCCACCCCATCCCAACCGCACATCCACCCCCACCACGCCACCACCCGACGGGATTCTCACCCAGCCTCCTGCCCCAGCGCTGGGCTATGTCTAGGGACTCTGCTCGTGAAAGAACTCGGCCGGATGTGATCGGAGGGCCGTGCAAGAGCCGTTTTGACCAAGTTACGGGGGGGCTCCCTCCATGCCCACCCCATCCCAACCGCACATCCACCCCCACCACGCCACCACCCGACGGGATTCTCACCCAGCCTCCTGCCCCAGCGCTGAGCTATGTCTAGGGACTCTGCTCGTGAAAGAACTCGGCCGGATGTGATCGGAGGGCCGTGCAAGAGCCGTTTTGACCAAGTTACGGGGGGGCTCCCTCCATGCCCACCCCATCCCAACCGCACATCCACCCCCACCACGCCACCACCCGACGGGATTCTCACCCAGCCTCCTGCCCCAGCGCTGAGCTATGTCTAGGGACTCTGCTCGTGAAAGAACTCGGCCGGATGTGATCGGAGGGCCGTGCAAGAGCCGTTTTGACCAAGTTACGGGGGGGCTCCCTCCATGCCCACCCCATCCCAACCGCACATCCACCCCCACCACGCCACCACCCGACGGGATTCTCACCCAGCCTCCTGCCCCAGCGCTGGGCTATGTCTAGGGACTCTGCTCGTGAAAGAACTCGGCCGGATGTGATCGGAGGGCCGTGCAAGAGCCGTTTTGACCAAGTTACGGGGGGGCTCCCTCCATGCCCACCCCATCCCAACCGCACATCCACCCCCACCACGCCACCACCCGACGGGATTCTCACCCAGCCTCCTGCCCCAGCGCTGAGCTATGTCTAGGGACTCTGCTCGTGAAAGAACTCGGCCGGATGTGATCGGAGGGCCGTGCAAGAGCCGTTTTGACCAAGTTACGGGGGGGCTCCCTCCATGCCCACCCCATCCCAACCGCACATCCACCCCCACCACGCCACCACCCGACGGGATTCTCACCCAGCCTCCTGCCCCAGCGCTGGGCTATGTCTAGGGACTCTGCTCGTGAAAGAACTCGGCCGGATGTGATCGGAGGGCCGTGCAAGAGCCGTTTTGACCAAGTTACGGGGGGGCTCCCTCCATGCCCACCCCATCCCAACCGCACATCCACCCCCACCACGCCACCACCCGACGGGATTCTCACCCAGCCTCCTGCCCCAGCGCTGGGCTATGTCTAGGGACTCTGCTCGTGAAAGAACTCGGCCGGATGTGATCGGAGGGCCGTGCAAGAGCCGTTTTGACCAAGTTACGGGGGGGCTCCCTCCATGCCCACCCCATCCCAACCGCACATCCACCCCCACCACGCCACCACCCGACGGGATTCTCACCCAGCCTCCTGCCCCAGCGCTGGGCTATGTCTAGGGACTCTGCTCGTGAAAGAACTCGGCCGGATGTGATCGGAGGGCCGTGCAAGAGCCGTTTTGACCAAGTTACGGGGGGGCTCCCTCCATGCCCACCCCATCCCAACCGCACATCCACCCCCACCACGCCACCACCCGACGGGATTCTCACCCAGCCTCCTGCCCCAGCGCTGGGCTATGTCTAGGGACTCTGCTCGTGAAAGAACTCGGCCGGATGTGATCGGAGGGCCGTGCAAGAGCCGTTTTGACCAAGTTACGGGGGGGCTCCCTCCATGCCCACCCCATCCCAACCGCACATCCACCCCCACCACGCCACCACCCGACGGGATTCTCACCCAGCCTCCTGCCCCAGCGCTGGGCTATGTCTAGGGACTCTGCTCGTGAAAGAACTCGGCCGGATGTGATCGGAGGGCCGTGCAAGAGCCGTTTTGACCAAGTTACGGGGGGGCTCCCTCCATGCCCACCCCATCCCAACCGCACATCCACCCCCACCACGCCACCACCCGACGGGATTCTCACCCAGCCTCCTGCCCCAGCGCTGGGCTATGTCTAGGGACTCTGCTCGTGAAAGAACTCGGCCGGATGTGATCGGAGGGCCGTGCAAGAGCCGTTTTGACCAAGTTACGGGGGGGCTCCCTCCATGCCCACCCCATCCCAACCGCACATCCACCCCCACCACGCCACCACCCGACGGGATTCTCACCCAGCCTCCTGCCCCAGCGCTGGGCTATGTCTAGGGACTCTGCTCGTGAAAGAACTCGGCCGGATGTGATCGGAGGGCCGTGCAAGAGCCGTTTTGACCAAGTTACGGGGGGGCTCCCTCCATGCCCACCCCATCCCAACCGCACATCCACCCCCACCACGCCACCACCCGACGGGATTCTCACCCAGCCTCCTGCCCCAGCGCTGGGCTATGTCTAGGGACTCTGCTCGTGAAAGAACTCGGCCGGATGTGATCGGAGGGCCGTGCAAGAGCCGTTTTGACCAAGTTACGGGGGGGCTCCCTCCATGCCCACCCCATCCCAACCGCACATCCACCCCCACCACGCCACCACCCGACGGGATTCTCACCCAGCCTCCTGCCCCAGCGCTGGGCTATGTCTAGGGACTCTGCTCGTGAAAGAACTCGGCCGGATGTGATCGGAGGGCCGTGCAAGAGCCGTTTTGACCAAGTTACGGGGGGGCTCCCTCCATGCCCACCCCATCCCAACCGCACATCCACCCCCACCACGCCACCACCCGACGGGATTCTCACCCAGCCTCCTGCCCCAGCGCTGGGCTATGTCTAGGGACTCTGCTCGTGAAAGAACTCGGCCGGATGTGATCGGAGGGCCGTGCAAGAGCCGTTTTGACCAAGTTACGGGGGGGCTCCCTCCATGCCCACCCCATCCCAACCGCACATCCACCCCCACCACGCCACCACCCGACGGGATTCTCACCCAGCCTCCTGCCCCAGCGCTGGGCTATGTCTAGGGACTCTGCTCGTGAAAGAACTCGGCCGGATGTGATCGGAGGGCCGTGCAAGAGCCGTTTTGACCAAGTTACGGGGGGCTCCCTCCATGCCCACCCCATCCCAACCGCACATCCACCCCCACCACGCCACCACCCGACGGGATTCTCACCCAGCCTCCTGCCCCAGCGCTGGGCTATGTCTAGGGACTCTGCTCGTGAAAGAACTCGGCCGGATGTGATCGGAGGGCCGTGCAAGAGCCGTTTTGACCAAGTTACGGGGGGGCTCCCTCCATGCCCACCCCATCCCAACCGCACATCCACCCCCACCACGCCACCACCCGACGGGATTCTCACCCAGCCTCCTGCCCCAGCGCTGGGCTATGTCTAGGGACTCTGCTCGTGAAAGAACTCGGCCGGATGTGATCGGAGGGCCGTGCAAGAGCCGTTTTGACCAAGTTACGGGGGGGCTCCCTCCATGCCCACCCCATCCCAACCGCACATCCACCCCCACCACGCCACCACCCGACGGGATTCTCACCCAGCCTCCTGCCCCAGCGCTGGGCTATGTCTAGGGACTCTGCTCGTGAAAGAACTCGGCCGGATGTGATCGGAGGGCCGTGCAAGAGCCGTTTTGACCAAGTTACGGGGGGGCTCCCTCCATGCCCACCCCATCCCAACCGCACATCCACCCCCACCACGCCACCACCCGACGGGATTCTCACCCAGCCTCCTGCCCCAGCGCTGGGCTATGTCTAGGGACTCTGCTCGTGAAAGAACTCGGCCGGATGTGATCGGAGGGCCGTGCAAGAGCCGTTTTGACCAAGTTACGGGGGGGCTCCCTCCATGCCCACCCCATCCCAACCGCACATCCACCCCCCACCACGCCACCACCCGACGGGATTCTCACCCAGCCTCCTGCCCCAGCGCTGAGCTATGTCTAGGGACTCTGCTCGTGAAAGAACTCGGCCGGATGTGATCGGAGGGCCGTGCAAGAGCCGTTTTGACCAAGTTACGGGGGGGCTCCCTCCATGCCCACCCCATCCCAACCGCACATCCACCCCCACCACGCCACCACCCGACGGGATTCTCACCCAGCCTCCTGCCCCAGCGCTGGGCTATGTCTAGGGACTCTGCTCGTGAAAGAACTCGGCCGGATGTGATCGGAGGGCCGTGCAAGAGCCGTTTTGACCAAGTTACGGGGGGGCTCCCTCCATGCCCACCCCATCCCAACCGCACATCCACCCCCACCACGCCACCACCCGACGGGATTCTCACCCAGCCTCCTGCCCCAGCGCTGAGCTATGTCTAGGGACTCTGCTCGTGAAAGAACTCGGCGGATGTGATCGGAGGGCCGTGCAAGAGCCGTTTTGACCAAGTTACGGGGGGGCTCCCTCCATGCCCACCCCATCCCAACCGCACATCCACCCCCACCACGCCACCACCCGACGGGATTCTCACCCAGCCTCCTGCCCCAGCGCTGGGCTATGTCTAGGGACTCTGCTCGTGAAAGAACTCGGCCGGATGTGATCGGAGGGCCGTGCAAGAGCCGTTTTGACCAAGTTACGGGGGGGCTCCCTCCATGCCCACCCCATCCCAACCGCACATCCACCCCCACCACGCCACCACCCGACGGGATTCTCACCCAGCCTCCTGCCCCAGCGCTGGGCTATGTCTAGGGACTCTGCTCGTGAAAGAACTCGGCCGGATGTGATCGGAGGGCCGTGCAAGAGCCGTTTTGACCAAGTTACGGGGGGGCTCCCTCCATGCCCCACCCCATCCCAACCGCACATCCACCCCCACCACGCCACCACCCGACGGGATTCTCACCCAGCCTCCTGCCCCAGCGCTGGGCTATGTCTAGGGACTCTGCTCGTGAAAGAACTCGGCCGGATGTGATCGGAGGGCCGTGCAAGAGCCCGTTTTGACCAAGTTACGGGGGGGCTCCCTCCATGCCACCCCATCCCAACCGCACATCCACCCCCACCACGCCACCACCCGACGGGATTCTCACCCAGCCTCCTGCCCCAGCGCTGGGCTATGTCTAGGGACTCTGCTCGTGAAAGAACTCGGCCGGATGTGATCGGAGGGCCGTGCAAGAGCCGTTTTGACCAAGTTACGGGGGGGCTCCCTCCATGCCCACCCCATCCCAACCGCACATCCACCCCCACCACGCCACCACCCGACGGGATTCTCACCCAGCCTCCTGCCCCAGCGCTGGGCTATGTCTAGGGACTCTGCTCGTGAAAGAACTCGGCCGGATGTGATCGGAGGGCCGTGCAAGAGCCGTTTTGACCAAGTTACGGGGGGGCTCCCTCCATGCCCACCCCCATCCCAACCGCACATCCACCCCCCACCACGCCACCACCCGACGGGATTCTCACCCAGCCTCCTGCCCCAGCGCTGGGCTATGTCTAGGGACTCTGCTCGTGAAAGAACTCGGCCGGATGTGATCGGAGGGCCGTGCAAGAGCCGTTTTGACCAAGTTACGGGGGGGCTCCCTCCATGCCCACCCCATCCCAACCGCACATCCACCCCCACCACGCCACCACCCGACGGGATTCTCACCCAGCCTCCTGCCCCAGCGCTGGGCTATGTCTAGGGACTCTGCTCGTGAAAGAACTCGGCCCGGATGTGATAGGAGGGCCGTGCAAGAGGCCGTTTTGACCAAGTTACGGGGGGGCTCCCTCCATGCCCACCCCATCCCAACCGCACATCCACCCCCCACCACGCCACCACCCGACGGGATTCTCACCCAGCCTCCTGCCCAGCGCTGGGCTATGTCTAGGGACTCTGCTCGTGAAAGAACTCGGCCGGATGTGATCGGAGGGCCGTGCAAGAGCCGTTTTGACACAGTTACGGGGGGGCTCCCTCCATGCCCACCCCATCCCAACCGCACATCCACCCCCACCACGCCACCACCCGACGGGATTCTCACCCAGCCTCCTGCCCCAGCGCTGGGCTATGTCTAGGGACTCTGCTCGTGAAAGAACTCGGCCGGATGTGATCGGAGGGCCGTGCAAGAGCCGTTTTGACCAAGTTACGGGGGGGCTCCCTCCATGCCCCACCCCATCCCAACCGCACATCCACCCCCACCACGCCACCACCCGACGGGATTCTCACCAGCCTCCTGCCCAGCGCTGGGCTATGTCTAGGGACTCTGCTCGTGAAAGAAACTCGGCCGGATGTGATCGGAGGGCCGTGCAAGAGCCGTTTGACCAAGTTACGGGGGGGCTCCCTCCATGCCCACCCCATCCCAACCGCACATCCACCCCACCACGCCACCCACCCGACGGGATTCTCACCAGCCTCGCTGCCCAGCGCTGGGCTATGTCTAGGGACTCTGCACGATCGCCAGAGCCCTTCAACCACCTCCCAGCGCTCCTTGTGCGGAGGCGTGACAGTGGGGCACAGGGGCGAGGGGAGGCCTGCAGAGGGAGAGTCGGGTGGGGGGGGGCGAGAGCGCAACCCCACCCACCACCCCCTACCAGCCATCCATCCCCCTCTCCCCTCCCCATCGCAGGGTGATGCCGCCCTGCACGATCGCCCAGAGCCCTCAACCACCTCCCAGCGCTCCTTGTGCGGGGTCGTGACAGTGGGGCACAGGGGCGAGGGGAGGCCTGCAGAGGGAGAGTCGGGTGGGGGGGGCGAGAGCGCAACCCCACCCACCACCCCTACCAGCCATCCATCCCCCCTCTCCCCTCCCCATCGCAGGGGTGATGCCGCCCTGCACGATCGCCCAGAGCCCTCAACCACCTCCCAGCGCTCCTTGTGCGGGGGTCGTGACAGTGGGGCACAGGGCGAGGGGAGGCCTGCAGAGGGGAGAGTCGGGTGGGGGGGGCGGGGGGCGCAAACCCCACCCACCACCCCTACTCAGTAAGCCATCCATCCCCCCCCTTCCCCTCCCATCGCAGGGTGATGCCCGCCCCTGCACCGAATCGCCCAGAGCCCTCAACCCACCTCCCAGCGCTCCTTGCGCGGGGTTGCGTGACAGTGGGGCACAGGGGCGAGGGGAGCCTGCAGAGGAGAGTCGCGGTGGGGGGGCGGCCGGGCGCAGACCCACCACCCATCCAACCCCTACCACGTAAGCCATCCATCCCCCCCCTGACCTTCCCATCGCAGGGTGATGCCGCCTGCACGATCGCCCACAGAGCCCTCAAACCACCTCCCATCTCCCTTGCGCGGGTGGTCGTGACAGTGGGGCACAGGCGCGAGGGGAGGCCTGCAGAGGGAGAGTGTCGGGTGGGGGGGCGCGGCGGCAACCCCACCCACCACCCCTACAAGTAAGCCATCCATCCCACCCTTCCCTCCCATCGCAGGGTGATGCCGCCCTGCACGATCGCCCAGAGCCCTCAACCACCTCCCAGCGCTCCTTGTGAGGGGGCGTGACAGTGGGGCACAGGGGCGAGGGGAGGCCTGCAGAGGGGGAGTCGGGTGGTGAGGGGCGGGGGCGCAACCCCACCCACCACCCCCATCCCACCCAAAGGGAAACCCCAGGACCCTGCGGGTCCCCTCCATGTCCCCCAACCGGGGACAGCGGAGGGCGGGGCCCCTCCGCATTACGCATGAGGGCAGCTAGCTGCGGGGTGGAAGGGTGTGAGGGCGGGGCGTCAAACGGGGGTATCCAGGGACGCAACCGGGGGGGCAAGTCCCCCACCACCTCCATCCCACCCAAAGGGAAACCCCAGGACCCTGCGGGTCCCCTCCACGCCCCCCCAACCGGTGACAGCGGAGGCTAGGATTCCAAGGGCTGTGCCGCGTGCACAGGGAACGCTTCAGGGGAGGAGGAGGGCGGCTGTAAAGAGATGGAGGTACTGACTGCGGGTGGGTTCGCCTGGCATGCCTCGGGTTACGCGGATCGGTCCGGTCCAGCCCCTCGTCGGCCCCCACAACCCCGGCAATAAGCTGCCCAGCGCTAGTCCCAGTTAGGGGTGCTCACAAGCACCGGGTGATAGGGAGGAGAGGCACCCCGCGAACCCCGCGTGCCGGGTGCGAGTCGGGGTGGATGGGCGGTTTGGGCCGCCCTTGCCCGCGCATCACGTACTTCCCTTGGCGTACCTGTCTCTTGCGTCCTGCTCCGTGTGGTATCGGCCGTTTGTTTCTCCCGTGGCGTGAAACGGCAAGATGCAATCCGCGCTGGAAGGACAGGTATCAGTGACTACGTGGAGACGATCGGTGTGAAGCAGCACATGGGCACAGGGAGGAGCTGCAGGCACAGTCGTAGGTATAGGCGTAGGCGTGCATGGCCGGAGTGCTTCAGAGCGGCCCGCTGCTGAGCGGCGTGCAGCTGCATTAGACGCCTTGCAGCGTGTCAACAGTATGCGGGATGTGTCAGTTGTGCGCCCCCTTGCGTCTCGCCAGCGCGGTCAAGAGCGTCGTGCTCGCATGCGCAACAGCTGACCTCGCTCCCCAACGCTCCACGCGACCGCACTGCCTCCATACTCCACTCCAATTACTGCATCAGTCTTAACGTCGAAGGTCTTGCACAGCAAACGCTGCTCAAACCGCGGTCAACTCAGCAGCATTCCTTCCCTCGCGGTGTAGACTGACCCCAACGGGTTCGTGAACTGGCCGCTGGCCGGCGGGAGTTAGGCACCAAGGCGCGCTTCATGCGAGCTCTGTCGGCCCCGAGCCTGAACCAAAGGCTGCCCCAGCGCAAGCGCGTAGATGTATACTTAGATGTATAATGGTTACTGCTGCTGCATCGGGCCTGCACACTCCGAGCGCAACAGCGGTCAACGCGCGGCATTGTCCCTCGGGCTCGAACTTGCGACGCCCGGCGCCAGTCTGCAGCCTGCAGTGGCTTCCTCAGTGACCTGACACCCGCTGCGTTGCGTCCTGACCCAGCGGCTTGGCGTTGGCCTGCTACGGGCCCAGAGATGCGCGCGCTGCCCAATGCGCTCGCGGCAGGCGCCCCAACCAGCTCTCAGTGGCGAACCAAGTTCGCCTCGTTACAAACTAGCAGCGTAGCATGCGCCTCGGCGACCTGTGCCAACAAATTGCAAAAGTCGGAAGCCCAGGAAGTCCGGCTTGGAGCTGCGACCTCCGAGTTTGTGCAAGGGTCAGCCCGCGGCCAAGCCCCCATCCTCCCAGCCGCAATTCAAGTTCATTTCGTTACAAGCTAGCAGCGTAGCATGCGCCTCGGCGGCCTGTGCCAACAAGTTGCAAAAGTCGGAAGCCCAGGCTTGGAGCTGCGACCTCCGAGTTTTGTGCAGGGGGTCGGCCCGCGGCCAAGCCCCCATCCTCCCAGCCGTCAGCAAACTACCGCACTATATGGGCTCGGGTTAAATACGTGGCGTGCGGGGTAGGCACGGCAAACTTCCAGCACAGTGGACACGCCCCCCACCCCCGGCAAAACACACACACACCTCCCCCGCCCCCGGCCGCCCCCATCCACACAACTTGCGCGTCGGGCATCCTCATGCACACATGCATGTGTGCGTTCTGCATTGGACAGTTCTGTGGGTTTTGTTCTTTGTGTTTGGATGAGACTGTGGGCTTTGCTTTGCCATTCTGTTGTTGTCTGTCCTTTGGCTGTCTGCCCGTTGTTGTCTGCCCTCCTGCATTGCCTGGCTGGTAACGTCTGAAGGTGCCACCCCTGCACAGCAGATGCCAGCCTTGCTGCCTTGCCAGCTGCACAACTGCAAGGTGCAACCCATGCACAGGTGCCAGCATAAGACACAGAACAATGTACTGAATATGAAGAAACAGAGGAGCAGAGGGTGGAGGGAAACAATTGTACCTGCCTGCCTCTTCCTGCCTGCGGCCTGTACCTGCCTGCCTGCGGCCTGCCTGCCTGCCTGCCTCCTCCTGCCGGCCTGCCTGCCTGCCTGCCTCCTCCTGCCTGCCTGCCTGCCTTGCCAGCTGCACGCCTGCAAGCCTCTGAACTGACAAAGTTAGGGTCTAGCTCATAGCCGGCTTCCTTGGGAATTATTTGGAATAGCTCAGACCCCCCATCCTCGGGCACACCCTTACTGCCAGTGCGCAGCGAAGGCCGGAGCCGGGGAGGGCTGCGAGAGCCGCACCACGGTGTGCTCCCGGAACTGATCAGCGACCGAGCGACTCACGAGTCGCAGCGTGCAAGCGATCTCGTTGGGCGGCAGGAAGCTCGCGATGCGGCCGAGGATGTCGGGGCCGCAGACCTCAGCGAGCGCACATGGGCTGACAGACATGACTAGCGATCATGGACTGTATAAGGGAGGTCAACCGGGGTGAGTTGCTGCTGCTTTGCGCTAATGGTGTCAATTTCGTGTGTCCTTGCCCCCTGGCGAATCCGGCCCACTCCCCCCAGATGCAGCTTATGCGTGTGACGCCTTCAGACCTCCCTTCCCTCCCCTCCCCTCCCCTGCACCCTGTGACAGCTACCTCCCAAAAGCCCAGGCGAGGCCCCGTGAGTCGCACGGCCCCGCTTGAAAGCTGCTTTGCGGCTACGAACCCGAAGCCGCAAAGGGCTGCTGCACCCAGGGGTGAGCTGGCTGCACCCGCCCCCGGCCCCGTGTGCTCTGGCTTTCAGGCCTGTGCCGCCAGCCCGCTAGGCCACTCCCCACCGCCGCTCCACCGCCCCCGGCTCCGGCACGCCCCAGCGCCTCCGCCCATGCACTGCCAAGCCCGCCGCGTCCCGCTATGTATACTCGGCGCGTACCCGGGGCGTGCAGGCCTAGGTCGGTCGGGCGCCTCGGGCTCGTCAGTGGGTAGCATGGGCCCGGGCCCGCTTCTGCAGCCCCGTACTCCTTGGATCTTCGCACGCCCATCTCCCCCGCCGCCAACAGACAGACAGACAGATGTTACAGGTGTTGACCCAACCCGCACACTCCATTAGGGCCAGAGTCGGGGCACACCGAGGACTCAGATCCGACTAGCCCCTTGCGATCATCACACGCCCATCTCCCTCGCCATCAAGCATCAACGGTCAACACAACCGGTCCCGGTGAATTGTTGAGGCCAGCTCTCCGGAGCCCCCAGCTACGAACGCCCCTAGGGCCCTGGCCCCTCAGCCGACTCCACCGCAGGCCCACAGACATCCGTGCTACCCTCCCCCTCTCGCAACCGCCTCCACTTCCGCTTCCACCCACGCCCGCACCTCCGCCTCATTGTTCACCCGCCACCCCGCCAGATCGGGAAATCCGCGGGCCACCACAGCTCGCGCCACTGCCAAGCGGGCCGCGTCCGCCGCCGCGGCCCAGTCCACCTCGCCCACGGCCCGTCGCAGCCAGCGCAGCGCCGGCAGGGGCGTCCCACTTCGTATTGCCTTGCTGACCAGGGCCCTGCTCTCCTGCTGTGTGCTGGCCAGGGGCAGGCCCAGGCGCCGCAGGGCCTCCAGGGTCAGCAGGTCGCCGCACCTGGCCACCTCTAGATACAGCCTCTCAGGCGGACGGCTTAGATCCTGAGGGCAGGGAGACAGGGAAGGTAAGAAAAACGCGTGTGTGGGAGGCGCATTTCATCACCACCCCATCCGCAACTGCACACGGACATTGACTGGCAATCCAGTAAGGAAAGTGTGGGCATGTGGGCGGATGTGGGAAGCAAGCACGGCAACACCGACGGCCGGTGAACAGGAGGCGCCACACTACGTAATGCACCTGCGCCGCACCTGCACACCCGCGCCCCACTCCGCCAGCAGCTCGAGCACAGCCACGCAGCCGCCCCAGGCAGCGTCAGCCCAGGAATCTGGGCCGGGGCCCACCCCCCTCTCGTGCAGCCACGTCACCAGCTCCAGGCTCCCGGACTGGAGCGCTACACGAAAGGCCTCAGGCCCCGCGGCCTGCAGCGCCTCGGCCCCACACGCCTCCACCACCCAGCTGACCGTCTCCACGCTCCCCGAGCCACACGCACGAAAACACAGCTCGCTAGCCTGAGGCAGCCGGCAGCCCGCGGCGTGCAGCGCCCTCAGCACCTCCGTGTGGCCCCGATCTGCAGCTGTGCTGGACTGCAGTGGCCCCGGCCGCAAGCCCCGAGCCAGCAGCCAGCGTACGGCATCGGCCCGGCCTTCCTCGGCTGCTGCGCTGATTGCGGTGGCGTCGACCGGGAAGCCCATGCCCTCCACCAGCAGGGTCAGCCGGGCGACGCCGTCCGGGCAGGAGGGTGTGGATGACACGATGGTTTCACGACTCCGCACCGCTACCTGTTTACGGTTTGCAGACGGGAAAGGAACGGGAGCTCGGAAAGAAGAGCAACTGCCGGCAGCCTCCATGCAGCGCACACCTCAAGGACAGGGGCAACCCCTCCCCATGTGAATATGTTTCCCGTGAAAATGCATAGCACCGTACATGTTTCCCGCTGACCCCCCACCTGCTCCAGCAGCCACACCACCTTGGCGGCCCAGTCGGGGGTGGGGCTTCGGGCGGCTGATGCGACGACGGCACCGCTCAGCCAGCGAGGGCCACTGCTGCCTGTGCAGTCTGTGCACTCCCGCCACAGCTCCTGGAGGGTTCCCAGGTCGCAGCCCTCCGCCGCTGCTCCCAGTAAGATCTCCGCCGAATCGTGTTCGGTTGCGTCCGGTGGGCCCTTGCGCAGGAGGGCCCGCATGAGCTCCGGGTGACCCCCGCGCGCAGCGGAGGTTCCGTGCGCCCAGTGCCAAGCGCACCCCCCCTCCAGGAGCCACTCATAGATATCTGCATGGACCCCGTTGGCTGCGGCGACCAGGGGCCTACCCGCCGATGTTGGTCCCTCCAGCGGGCATCCCCGCTCCGCCAGCCAGCGGCACACATGCAGCTGGCCGGCGGCAGCGGCTGCCGCCATCAGCTCCGCGCTCGGGCACAGCCCCGCCGCCGCCAGCGCCACCTCGAGGTTACCCGCATTTCCGCTGGCGGCCGTCAGGCACACCAGCTGCAGCCGGCGCTTGTAGGAGAGGGCGCGGCAGCCGGTGGGCGCGGACCAGTGCGCGGCGAAGGCACCAGCCGGAGAGGGCTGCGAGACCCGCACCACGGTGTGCTCCCGGAACTGCTCAGCGGTAGAGCGGCTCACGAGTCGCAGCGTGCAAGCTATCTCGTTGGGAGGCAGGAAGCTCGCAATGCGGCCGAGGATGTCCCGGCCGCAGACCTCCGCGAGCGCATTCGGGGTGGATGACATATAATATGAGCTTTGAAGTCTTGTGCAACAACGGGACGTGGGCTGCTGCTGCTTTGCATTAATGGCGCCGACATCTGTGTTCCCAAATGCCAATCTCCCCAATCTCCAGCCCCGCTCCAGCCGTCCTCGCAACCTCGCAACCTCCAGCCCAGCGCCCCAGCAGCATGCACGTGCACTGTGCCCTCCTCAGCTCCTGGCTGCAGCTTACACCTGTGACACTTTCAACACACTTTTTACCCCCGTCCCCCCCCGTTGGGTTGAGTCCAATTTCTGACCGTTACACACGAGAAGCCCAAGCGAGGCCCCGTCAGGCGCAACCCGCCCCGCCTGAAAGCTCCTCTGCGGCCACGAGCCCAAGCAGCTGCTGCCCCCTCCCCCGGCCCCGTGTGCTCTTGCCTTCAGGCCCGTGCCGCCCACCAGCTAGGCCCCTCCACACCATCGCTCCGCCGCTCCACCGCCCCCGGCTCTGCCCATGCCCTGCCGGGCCCGCGGCGTCCCCGTATGTATACTCCGCGCACGCTCGGGGCCCCGTTCACTCTAGGCCGGAACACCGGCCCCCAGCGCATGTCACACGTGGTCACACGAGGGCTCCTTCGTCCGGTCCACCCCTAGTCGCCCTGTCCGCCCGTCCGTCCGTCTGTCTGCAAGTCACGCCCGCCCGCCACGCGCCCGCGCGCGCTGCGGACCTCGACCGCCGGCCGCCGTCTCCCTGACTCGACCACCTTCCCCAAGTCCCCCCCCTCCAGCCCTCCCCGTCCGTCCACCGCCTCACGCCCCCTTACACATGCCCCTCCCGGAACCTCACACCTTGAAGGGCGCCGCCCCCCGCTTGCTGGCCCCCGCCATGCGCGCCATAGCCCCCAGCGGCCCCCCCAGCAGCTTGGAGCCCGGCGGCCCCCCCCCGGCGCCCCCCGCATCGTCGTCCGCGTCCTCCCCGGGGGCCAGGCCCTCGGGCCGCACAGGCGCGCGGCTGAAGGGCGCTCCGCCCCGCTCCAGCGCCGCCATCTCGAACTCGTCCTGCGGGTGGGGTGGGGTGGGGGGCGGTAAGAGGCGGAGTGGGTGGATGAGGGCTGCCCAGGGCCGACTGCAAGGAAGCCCCCCCGCCCCCCGCCCCACGTCCTTCGGCCAACCACCACCCTCCGTGCAGAGCCGCCTCCCCCGACCCGACCCCATCAACAATCCTCCCCACAACCCCCCCCCCCCCACCTGCTCGAAGAAGTGTCCGCAGGGTCCGCAGCACAGGGGCACCTCCTGGTCCATGACGCGGAAGTACTGGGGGGGGAGGGGGGGGAAGGGGTGGAGAAGGGGGTGTTTGTTGAGAAGGGAGGTGAGTAGGACGGGGGGACGGGTGAGGGGAGGGGGTGAGAGGGAAAGGGCGCGAAGGGCGCAAAGGACAGGCGAGCTGGACCAGGCGTGGCGGGTGCGCGCTGTGCGGGGGCTGCTAGGGGACTCGTCACCCGCTGCCCCTCACCTGGCGGGGGATGACGGGGTTGGGCCAGGGCCGCACCATGACCTGTGCGGGGGGGGGGGGGGGGGGGTTGAGACGAGGGGCGAGGGCGATGGGAACGGTCAGCAACCGAGCCGGATGATGGGCGCACACACGAGCTTCCGCGGCCCCAGCGCCCCGCCATGGCTGCTGCCCGCAGCCCACCCCATCGCCCCCCCACCCCTGAAGGGCCGCTCACCTCCCCCGTCTTGAGCCGCCGCAGCATGGTCCGGTCCACGCGGATGGTGGTGTTGGGCACCATCATCTGGTGGTGGTGGTGGTGGGGGGGGGGGATGGGAGGGGGATGGGTTAGGAAGGGGGGAAGGAGCGCGGACGCATCAAGGTGAAGGACGCTTAGCCCGCCAGCCGGGGGAGAAGCGGCACGGCCGGCGACCTGCCTCACAGGCCACCCCCAGCTTGCGCCCCCCACGGCATCCCCACCTGCGCCGCGAACGCGTCATCTATGCGGTTGATCTCGTCCTGGTCCAGCCGCAGCACGCCCCCGCCGCCCTCGGCCACCTTGGCCTGCCGCTCGGCGCGCTTGTCCTGTCAGGGGTTGGGGTTGGGGTTGGGGGGGGGGGGCGCGGGCATGAGGAGTGGGGTTAGAAGCAGGGGTGGGTGCCGATTCCGCTGCCCTCCGCCATCGGGCAGGCAGCCCCCTTCCAGCTCTCTCTAAGGACCCCGGGCTCCCCCCATTCCATCCCGGCCGTGAGACGCGCGCTTGGGTTGGAGGCCTTCAACCGCGGCTGACCCTTCCCTTGCTCCTGCCCCACCCCCATCCCACAACCCCACCCCTCTCTCTCCCCACCTTGCGCGCCTGCTCCATGCCCGCGTCCTCCCCCAGCAGCCGCTGGGCCTCGTCGTCCTCCAGGCCGGGCTGGGGGGGAGAAGGGGGGGAGGGGGGGGGAGAGGGGAGGGAAAGGGTTAATAAAGGTGGGGCCTCGCGTCCCGCTCTGCTCTGCTCCGCCCTTCCCACAGCCACAAGCACCTCCTGCATCGCCCCATCCCACAGTCCCAAGGCCCCCTTTGGTCCCCTCCCTTCCCCGCAAGCACAACTTCCGTGCCTCCTGACCCCTCCTTCCACATACACACACGCCCCCACCTCCAGCTCAAACTCCACGATGGGCAGGTGCTCGAACGTCACAAAGGACCTGGGGGGAGGGAGCGATGGAATGGGTGTTTGTTGCTGAGCGGGATCGCGCCGACGCCAGGCGGGAAGGGTTGGAGGTTTGGTGATGAGGGCAGGGTATATCCCGCCATATCCCCCCCGCCCCGCCATCCCCCCCCATCCCCGCCCCGCCATCCCCCCCCATCCCCGCCCCGCCATCCCCCCCCATCCCCGCCCCGCCATCCCCCCCCATCCCCGCCCCGCCATCCCCCCCCATCCCCGCCCCGCCATCCCCCCCCATCCCCGCCCCGCCATCCCCCCCCATCCCCGCCCCGCCCCTCCCCCCCCACCGTATGAATGGCGCCCCGCAGTTGATGCAGTAGTCCCCCTGCGTGTTGAGCAGCGGGTTGGTGGTGGAGCAGCGCCAGCACACCGGCAGCAGGTCCTCCTTGTCGGAGAAGGGCCTGGGGGGGGGAGGGAGGGGGAGTGAGCAGGGCCGTGTGCACCCTCGTTTGGGCCCGGAACACGCCTGCCGCCCAAGCCCAAGCATGCAGGCAAGCTGCGGGCCGCCCCCGCGCTTGTAATCAAGGGCAGGGCGCTCAGCCGCTGCCTCCCCTCCCAGCGCGCAGGGCCCCGCGGCGAGAACTCAGCCCTCCCCCCCAGCCCCCCAAACCCACTTGGAGCGAATGACCACCGACGCCAGGTCCACCTCCGCCTGCCAGGCGCTGGGCAGCACCAGGGTCTGCAGCTTGTTGTAGGCGAAGCGGGCCAGCTTGAAGGCGCCCGCCTCCACGGCCTGGTGGGGGGGGAGGGATGGGGTGGAGGGGAGGAGTTAGGGCGGTATTGGATTCTTCAGCCCCCCTTACCCCCACCACACACACACGCGCGCCTACGCTTCCCTGGCTTACACGAGCAGCCCTTCACCCCCATCACCCGCCCCCCATACCTGCTTGGCCATGACGTAGACCACGTTGACGATGCTCACCCCCAGCGGCACCTCCCGGGGGGGCAGCAGGCGCATGAGCAGGAAGCGGGAGGCGTTGAAGAGCGTGTCGGGGTGCGTGGTGCGGAAGGGGGAGTGCACGGACTTGTGGACCACGTCGTACGCGTAGTACACCTCGGCCCTGTTGTCATACGGGTGGGGGAGGGGGAGGGGAGGGGGAGGGGAGGGGGAGGAAGAGAGTTGGGGCACGGAGACAGGGCAGGTGAAGTGGGGTTGGGGCGGGGTGGGCGAGCAGCGGTCGTGCTGCGGCGTGCGGTTGCGTGCGGCGTCGCACCTGTCGTACAGCTCCGTGAAGCGCTCGAGCGCTGTGCGGTCCTGGGGCGTCATGGCGGAGGGCGGGTTGATGATGGACTGCGGGGGAGAGGGGGGAGAAGACGAGGGGGAGAGGGGGTGAGAGGGGGGATAGGAGGGGTCAGCCAGGTGGTCTGAAGCCATGCCCTCGCTGACCAGCTATGCCCCGCACATCCTCGTAACCTCACTTCCCTGACGCCCCCACGGCCTCCATGGCCAGGTGGTAGTGCCCCCCTCCCCCAAGGACCCACCCTCTCTCCCTTCCCCCTCCCTCCCCTCCAGCCATCATCACCGGCACTTGGCCCCCCCCTCTTCCCCCCCCCCCACCTTGAGCGCCTCCATTGCCAGCTGGTAGTAGTAGAAGGCCGCGTCCGCGAACCTCGCCTCCACCACCGCGTTGGCGCAGAGCTGCTCCAGGATGCGGGTGGCCAAAGAGGGGAAGCCGCCCTCCTGGTAGGCCAGGCGGGCCTCGTCGAAGCGGTCCTGCGAGGCCAGCCACTTGGCGTAGGGCAGGTACACGTCCTGGGGGGGGAGGGGAGGGTGGCGGGGGGGAATGCGGTTTGCAGCATCGAGGGCATGAGGGTAGAGGGCATGAGGGTAGAGGGCGGGGGGATGCAGTTTGCAGCCCCTGGGCGTCCATGTGTGTGACTGCGCCCCAGCCCCCCCCCACGCACCCTAAACACACCCCACCCCGCACAGCACCCCACCTGGCGGCACTCTGGGTGTGCGTGCAGCAGCAGGAAGGCGTCGTCCCACTTCTCCGCCTCCACGTACAGCGTGATCAGGCCCTGGGGGCGGGGCGAAAGGGAGGGCAAGGACGGCGGTAAACAGGCTTGCATCGCCCCCATCCACCCTCCTTTCCTAAGCTATTTCCACCGCACCCCACATCCTCACGCCTCAACCCTCCACCCTTCCCCCCACCTTGGTGTCGTCCATCTTGAGCAGCGTCTCCTTGGCGTAGGCGAAGTGCGGCGCCTTGCGGAAGTGGCCCGCGCACATGCCCAGGCAGCGCGCGTCGGACTTGTCCAGCTGCCGCACCACGGCCACCAGCTTGTCCCACCACTGGGGGGGGGGGGTTGAGGGGGGGAATGGTGGGAGGGGGGGGGTTGAGGTGAATGGTGGGAGGGAGGGGGTGGGTGGGGTGAGGAGGGTGCTGGCAGGTCCGTCCGGAGAGAGCTGCAGTGACGTCCTTCCCCTTTCCTAAGCCCCTGTTGCTCGAGGAAGACTGATGAAGGCCTGCTCACCCCCCCCCACACACACACCTGGTGCTTGGCCAGGATGGCGATGGCACGGTCGTACTTCTTGGCCTGGCGGGGGGGAGAGGAGAGGGAGGTACGTGGTGTGAGTGCGGAGTGCAACCGGGAGGCAGCCACTCCATGACCGCCCTTTGCAGTCTACTCTGCATCCCTCCTCGACCCCCCCCCCCAACAACTCCACCTTGATGTACATCTCCGCCGCGGCGTCGTAGTTCTTGACCTCCTCGCTCCACTCGGCCTGGGGTGAAGGGGAGTGGGGGGTGGGGGCGAGCCGGGTCAGGCGGGGTATGGGACGTGTTTGGAGCCCCTTCTCAACTGCATGCTACCCGTAACGCAGCTCACAGCGAGCTCCCCTTCCCCTCCTCCGCACCCTTCCCCCCCCCCCCAGCCCCTGCCCCCCGCCCCCCACCCCCCCCCCACCTGGCGGTTGATGAGCTCCTGCACCGAGCGCTGGTCCCCCCGCCCCGAGGCCGCGAACTCCTCGGCCCACTTCTTGGCCTCGTCGAACTGGCGCAGGTCGCTGAACATCTCCATGGCGCGGTCCACGGCGCCTGGGGTGGGGGAGGGGAGGGGGAGGGGAGGGGCGTGTGTCCACGGACGCAGGCAGGTGTCGGCACTAGGGCAGCAGGGGCAGCCCTCCAAAACGTCCACCGTCCCATCGTCCTCCCCCGCAGCATGCGCAGCAGCCCCACCGCCCCACCAAGCCCATCGTCCTCACACCCCCTCCAGCCCCCCGCCCACCACCTCACGCAGTCCCCTCCCGGCCCCCTCACCCCACTCCCCGCCCAGCTCCCCCGCTCACCCGCTTGCGTGAACAGCCGCGCCGCCTCCTGGTACCTCCCCTGGAAGGCCATGATCTCGGCCAGCAGCAGCGGCTCGCTGGTGCCCGCCTTGCGCCCCGCCTCGGTGCGGTTGACCAGCTCCACGAAGCGCACGTCGCGGATGCGGATGAAGGCCTTGCGGGCCACCTCCAGGTTCAGGGCCTGACAGGGGGGGTGGAGGGGTGGATGGGGAGGGCTGGTAGGAGGGGAGGGGGTGGAGCCCTCGCTCGGTCTGGGGAGGCGACCCGCGCGAATCTCGCGCCATGCCCAGGCTTGCGCCACTCAGCGGCCCGTCCCCCAAGCCCCATCCGTCCCCTGAGCTGGGGCGATAGCAGCGTCGGACAACCTGTCTGCTCCCCTGTGACGCACTGGTGGAGCTCCTGTCGGGCCCCTCGCTCCTCCTTGGCAGCGCCAACGGTGACCCCGCCGATGCCTCCTCCCTGCCTGCCGTCCCCTAAGCCCCTCATCCCTCCCTCTCCAACCCTCCGCCCCCCCCCCACCTGCAGCGCCTCCAGCGCCAGCTGCTTCCAGTCCGCCTCCGTGACGCCCAGGCAGGCCACACGGTAGGCCGACTCAAAGTCCTGAGGGGGGGGAGAGGGGGTGGAAGGGGAGGGGGGGAGTGAGTTGCGGGAAGGTGCCAACGGGAATATGAGCAAGCTCCGGTCCACCCTGGCCTTCTGTTTCCCGGGCGCCTCCCTCCCGCCACCCTGCCCCTCTTCTTTCCTCTCCTCCCCGCCTCCGCCCCACCTTGCGCTCCAGGTAGCGGTACATGGAGGCGGACTGGGGCACGTCGATGGTCTGTGTGTGTGTGTGTGTGGGGGGGGGGGAAACAGGGGGGAGGGGGATTGAGGGGAGCGTTGGGGGACCAGGACAGGAGGTAGGGACTGTCTTAGCACCTGTGGCACCCCGAGCACCTGCCACCCAGCGTCGTGGCCAGGCGGTGCTGGCCGTGCCCCTTTTACCACCCCCCCCCCCCCAAAACCCCACCCCCTCGCCCCCCACCTGCATGGACACGTAGTGCAGGCAGAAGATCTTGGAGCCCTTGAAGCCCACCACGAAGCCCTGGGGGGTGGGTGGGTGGGTGGGGTGAAGAGAAGAGGAGGATGGAGGGAAAAGGGGGTCAGCGAGGAAGAGGAGTTGCAGGGGGAGGGAGGGGCAGGGCTGCGGAGGGTATCAGAGAGGGTAGCTGACAGACAAGGGACCACGCACGTTAAACGCTGGCCCCGGGGCGCCTCCCTCTCCTTGATCGCGCCCTCTCTCCCCCCCTCCTCTCCTGCCCCCGCACCTGCAGCTTCTGCTGGTGCAGCGGGAAGTCGCCGGTCTTGATGGACAGCATGCCGTTGCCGCTGGGGGGGGAGGGGAGGAGGTGTAAGACAAAGGATGAAGGTATGAAGCAGGGCGCCGAAAGGTCCCTCGGCCGGGCACAGCGCCCCTGTTAGCACATTCCTCGGTCCGACTGAGCGCGGGCCGTGGACGGGCCATCCAGTGCTCTCCAGATCCCTCCCAAGCACCCCTCCCCCCCCCTCCACCTGTAGCAGAACATGTCCTCGAACTCGCTGTTCCAGGCCACGCTGTTGGCATTGGCCTCCTCGAACACCAGCTCCTTGGTGATGAGGTTGTACACCAGGACCTGGGGTTGAGAGGGGGGATGTTGGGTTGAGACGGAGAGGGTTGGAGGGGTGTGGTGGGACGTGGGCTGGGCATCCAGGTAGGGAGCGGGGGCTGTCGCTCTCCGTACCTCGCCTACGCCCCCCAGTCCCTCCAGACACCCCTCCCTCCCCCTCCTGACCGCCTCAATCCCACTCCACGGCCCTCCTCTTCCGCCCCCCCACCTTCGCGTTCTCGTCCACCACGGCCAGCTTGTTTCGCGACGCGGACAGGTCCAGGCAGCGCACGGAGGCGGTGTGCTTGATGAGGGGGATGGGGAAGGGGTTGTCCACGAAGATCTTGAGGATGGCGCCGGACTTGAGGCCCACCAGCAGGCCCTCGCGCCGGGGGGGGCCGCCCACGACCTGGGGTTTGGGGGGGGGGTCGGGAGGGAAGGAGGGGAGGGTGGTTGAGATGGGAGAAGGAGGGGGGAGGGGGAGGGGGGGCGTTGAGCCGGGGCGAGCGGTGCGTTGAGCAGCAGCGACTGGGGCCCCCGAAGCTTTCCTCGTAGGCGCGAAACAAACCCTACGCGCGCACCTTGATGTAGCGGATGACCGAGTCCAGCACCCACTCCCGCTCCTTGACGCCGTCGAAGTTGTACAGCTGCAGCTTCTTCTCCTGGCACAGGATGACGTGGTGCGAGGTGACCACCAGCAGGTTGCAGTCCAGCTTCTGCTGGATCTTGGTGGCGGACTGGTAGTGCATGTCGAAGTCGTCGGCGTTGGCCAGCTCGTAGATGACCACCTGGGGGGGGGGAGTAAAGGGGGGAGGGGATAAGCGTGTGGCTGCATTGAACACAGAGTAACACAGGCCCGTCCGCCATCCACCCATAGACACAAGAAGGTAGAAGGGGGGGGACGATCTTGGACGACGTGGCCATCGAAGGGAGTTGGTGTGGCGGCAGCTAGGGCTCTCCCCATGCGCACCGAGGGGGAGGTCAGGAGGAGCAACGCAGCACCCCGGTCGCCTCCCGCCCCATGTACGGCACACGCATCCACCCCAGCCTTCCGCACGCCTGTCCTCCCCCCTACGCTTCCCCCACCCCCCCGCCCCTCCCCCACCTTGTTCTGCAGCTGCACCGCCAGCTTGTCCTTGTACACGGCGATCTTCTTGACGTAGTCCTTGCACTTGATGCGCACCTGCACGGGAGGGGGGGAGGGGGGGGGAAGGGGGTGAGTGAGTGAGCCGAGAGGGCCGCGGAAGGCTCCTGCCTCTCCCAATGCCGAACGCCGCCTCCCTGCCCCGATGAGTCAGGATGCCACATCCCGATGCCGGCCAAAAGCGGCACCAACCCCCTCCCATGCGTCAACCACACCCGTCAGCCGCCCCTCCTCCAGCCCCCCACCCCCCCCCCACCTTCTGCTCCGTGATGAGGTGCTGGATGATCACGTCCGTCATCTGGTCGCGGTACGCGTAGCGGTCCTGGGGGGGGAGACGGGGGGCGGAAAGGGGGTCAGACAAGAGGCAGGGTGGAGCTCGCGAGTGCGCACCCGCCCCAGGGCCTGCACACACGCACCTCATCCCCTGCCCCAGCCCAACCCCAACCCACCCAACCCCCCCCCTGAAACACCGCCCCACCTGGTACAGCCCGTGCACGGTTGAGAAGATGAGCTGGAACATGGCTATGCCGCCCGCCTCCGTGCCCACGGCCACGAAGTTGTGCTTGGGCCGGGGGCGCACCGCCCACACCCAGCTGTCCCGCTCCGCGATCTTGGTCAGGTAGGTGCCGTCGCGGGTGTACAGGTGCACGGTCCTGGTGGGGGGAGGGGGAGGGAGAAGCAGGGAGGGAGGGGATGTTGAGAGAGCGAGGAGCCGGGAACTTCTTGGGAAAGACCGCCCCTCTCACCCCGCATATTCCCTCCCACCGGCGTGCCCAGCCCAGGCTCCCCCCCGCCGCCCCTCCCCCCCTCCCAAAGGCACGCACTTGTCCGTGCCGCTGACTGTGATGTACTCGCCGCTGGAGAAGTAGGAGACGCAGAGCGGGTCGAAGGCCAGCTCGCGGTCCTTGCTCTTCTGCTGCCCGCTCATCATGTAGAACTTGAGCACGCCGTCGAAGCAGCCCGCGCACAGCACGTTGGTCTCCTGCAGGGGGGGGGCGGTGAGGGGGGGTTGCGACTTGCGAGGGCGGAGGAGGTTGACTGCCCCGGCTTCCCCTTCCCCCAATCGCCAGACGTCCACCATGCCCAGCCCCAAACCCGCCTTCCCAGGCCCCAAAGCCCGCCCCACTACACGCCTCTTCCCAGTCCTCCAGACCAGGCCCAGCAAGCCCCCCCCATCACGGCCTCAGCCCCCCCTTGCCCCTCCCCCCCACGCACCACCGGGTTCCAGCACACGCTCCACACGGGCGACTGGCCCGCCTCGATGCGGTGCTTCTCGCTGCCGCCCTTGTCGCGGATGGAGATGATGCCGTCGAAGCAGCCCAGGGCCAGGTAGGCGCCGTCGGCGGTCCAGGAGATGGAGCAGATGCGGGACTGGACCTGGGGGGGGGAAGGGGGGGAGAGGGGGGGGGGGAGGATGGGGCGGGAGGCGGGTGGGAAGGGTGGGATAAGGCTGGGGCGGAGAGTCGGCGGGGAGTGATGCTATGGGTGGGTGTGCGGTTCAGGGGCGCGCTGGCATGCTGCTGGGCAGCAGTGCAGCAGGCTGCCCAGGGGGAGCGTGGGCAGAGAGGCTGGCCCCAGGCAAGGGCAGGAGCGGGGGAGCAAGCGGCCGCCCAGCCTCGCCCGCCCTTGGCGCACTGGGCAGGGCGCAGGGAGCCCCGCCCGCGTGCCTGGTACGGCAGGGGCGGCAGCGCGAGCTCCGCCGCGGCCTTAACTGCTCCCCGCCCCCCCGCCCCCTGGCCCATGCAACGACCCTTGCGGAGGCTGCCTCCGGCCACCGGCATCCAAGGCCCTTCCAGCGGTGAGGGCGGACCCTCCCAACCCCAGGACGCACAGCTTGATGACCCCTGATGGCCCTGGAAGCCGCGGCCATGCACCGGCCCCGGCCGACAGCCCCCTGCGCCTCCTGCCCAAGGGCCGGCGGTGCGGTGCCCCGGGCATGCGCTGGCGCCACGGACAGCTGCCTGCCGCCGCCATGCGTTATCCAGGATCCAGGAGCGTGCTGTCGACCACCCGGTGCACGGCTGATCGTCAGGGTGGGGCCCAGGGGGAGACCAAGGCCGGCAGCCCGGCGAGCTGGCCCTCGGCTCCCAGGCTAGGCTCGCGAGCTGCTCCTCCGTATACCGGTAGATTCGCGAGCCCCTGCCCCTGTTAGGGGCTGCTGCCTGGAGACCCGCCTGCCCCTACCTCGGGTTGTCCTGCCTCGCGGGTGCTGCTCCCTGGGTGCCCTGCGCACCCCCGCCTTGCGCCCGCTGCCGCCGCGCCCCGCCCTCACCTTATGCCCCCCCACCCCCACCCCATACCTTGTGCCCCAACCCAAGCCAACCCCCCCCCCCCCATACCTTGTGCTTGGCCACCGACTTCTGCTCGGGCGACCACAGCCCCACGTCCGCGGCGGTGGCGCTGGCCAGCTGCTGCGTGACTGGGTTGTACGACAGGCACTGGATGGCATCGTTGTGCGTGTACTTGAGGATGCCCTCGGCCTGCGAGGTCGCAGTGAGGGGCGGGTCAGGCGGGTCCCGCTACCCGGCTTCTACTCTGCCCGTGTCCCGGCACATGCAGGCATGCGCTGGATGGGGCCGCGCCCCGCGGCAGCACCAGACCCAAGGCTGTTCAGAGGAAGGGGGGGGCAGACCGAGTGTTCCCTCGCAACCCCAAACCCAAGCCCCCCGGCCCCCCAACTGCCTCCCCTCAAGCCCACCTTGCTGGTCCAGATGATCACCGTCTTATCTGCACCGCCCGATGCGAACCGCTTGCCGTTTTGGGCGTAGGCGACGCAGTAGATTGAATCCTGTTGAAAGAAAAGGCCGGCGCCCAGCGCTCAGCAGGAAGTCCAGAAATACTGGTCCAAGAGACGTCAAGGGTGGCTGCTCCGGGGCCCTACCTTGTGACCCTTCAGCGCGTGCAGAAGGTCACCGTCCGCAGCATCGTAGACCAGCACGCGGTTCCCGATACCCGCAACCACTTGCGAGCCATCTGCATGACGAAGATTCGTCTGATTATGGGGCTGAACAGCAGCGGTCTGCACGCTGCAAACCGCGGACTGGCCGGTCGCATGTGCGCGGGATACCGACCTGGCTTGAAGCACAGGTCATAGCAGACGTTGCGGACGCCATCCTTTTCAGGCTGCAAGCAATCGAGGGACAGCGGGGTGTCGAAGGACGCGGGAAGCGGCGCCGAGACCCGCCATGCTCCCGACTCCTTACAGGTGTCTCCTGCCAGGCGACGACCGTCCGCATTGTGCTTTACGCTTCTAGTTTCTCCTTCAGCTCCAGGCCATCAGGGGACGCCCTCGCGCGAACTGCTCGCTGCAAGTCAGGTCTCCGAGGAGCACGAAGGACTAGCTGCTACTTGCAAGCGATCAGTGGATAAGCATGCAACAGGTAGGGGTCAGCTTGCGAGCGAGGGGCAAGTCTGTCAAGTCTAGCGCGAAAGGTTCAGTCCGCGTCCCCTGCGGACGGTCTACAGCAGGTGCGGAATGTGTAGCGAACTGTCGCACGAACTAATGAGCTACTTGCAAGCTCGACAGGCGTCCTGGTCAAGGCACCTTGACCCGATGTGCACGGCACGCCCCAAACCCGTTTCCCCGGTGACCCCTCGAGGGCCAAGTTCACTAGCGACTAGCGAGCACCCCACTTCTCTGCTCGCCTGCTCTGGTGCCAGTCCACAACCAGAGCATAGAAGGTGCTGATCCTCGCAAGCACGACACAAATTTGTCAACGGCCGCTCAGCCACCATGCTCACGTGCCGCGATGTCAGCACATGTTCCACATTTGCCCGACAAGGGACATCGCCACGGCACTTCGCTCGGTAGCTACACTAGGCCCCCGCTCGTGCCCCCAGGCATGCAGCACCATGCCAGAGCCGGCCAGTCTCCACCCTCCAGCAACCCATGCCACACCGCCGCCTGCACCCTGCCTTGCACCACACACCCATGCTCATCGCCCCCGCTCCACCATAAACCTTGTCAGATCAATCCTCCGCGGCCATTTCCTACTCTGCACTGGTTGCTGCCCTGTCCGCCTCCGCCTCGGCCTCAGCCTCAGCCTGCACCAACGAGAGCGCCTCGGTCCGCCAACGCGAAGACGCTGCTGTCCACCTGTCCACCTGTGAGCTAATTGCGCACCGAGGTCCAGCCACAGCCCGCTAACCGTCCACTGAGGCACGTGTGCCGGTGCGCGCTCGCGCAATGCCTGCGTCCCGCTACCAGCCACTCCGCATGCGGTTGATGGCTTGAACCAACCACCGCACCGCCCCACGTCCTCCCTCGCCAGCCCCGCCCCTCCCCGCATCGGCTTGCGCCTCCGCCTCCACCCATGCCAGCACCTCCGCACGCCACATCGCTTGCCCAGGCGCGCTGCGGGCCACCGCCGCCATCGCGGCCCAGTCCACCTCCCCCACAACCTGCCGCAGCCAGCGCAGCGCCGGCAGGGGTGCCGTGAACCCTCCGATCGCTTTTCCCATCAGGGCCCCGCTCTCCTGCCGTGTGCGGCTCAGGGGCAGGCCCAGGCGCCGCAGGGCCTCCAGGGTCAGCAGGTCGCCGCGCCCGGCGGCCGTCAGGTACGCATCGCAAGAGGAGAGGGCAGGGTACAGGGCCATGTCCGGGGGAAGGGTGCTCTGGGGCCAGGGCGGGGGACATGGGGTCACGGTTGTAGGGGCAGCGGGGGCAACGCAGGGCATGGTGTGCAGGAATGGGCGACGTCAGGGCGATGCACCTAGAGCAGTGGATACAGCTGGGACAGGGGGTACGTGACACTGCGTACGGCATGCATGCACAGACATGCGTATGGCATGCATGCTTGCATCCACACACCTGTGCATCGGTGGGCCACTCCGCCAGCAGCTCCAGCACTGCCACGCAGCCGCCAATGACGGCATGCCCCCAGGGGTCTGGGCCGGGGCCCACGCCCCTCTCGTGCAGCCACGTCACCAGCTCCAGGCTCCCAGTGCTGAGGGCCGAACCGAATGCCCGGGGCCCTGCGGCGTGCAGCGCCTCGGCCCCGCACGTCTCCACAACCCAGCTGACCGTCTCCACGCTCCCGGAGTAACAAGCATGGCGCGCCAGATCCCCAGGCGGGCCCAATGGGCAGCCCGCGGCGTGCAGCGCCCTCAGCCCCTCCGTGTGGCCCCGCTGTGCCGCATCCCAGGCACAACCCTGCCATACGGTGATCAGCCGCAAGCCCCGGGCCAGGAGCCACCGTACAGCGTCGGCCCGGCCCTGCAGAGCTGCTGCGCTAATTGCAGTGCCGTCGACCAGGAAGCCCATGCCCTCCACCAGCAGGGTCAGCCGGGAAAGGGCGTCGGGGCAGGAGGCGGCGGCTTCGCAGGCGCGTGGGCCTTGCTCCGCACCCTGCGAGGGGAATGGGTTTGAGGGTCAGTACAGCGGTAAGCCCGGCCCTGTAAGATTGGCGAAGGGAGGGGCAACCCCACCACATCGTCCAAACCCGAAGTCGCATACACAGCACGACGACATTTTCCAAGAATTAAGGTGCCCCTGTTCCCCCTCCCTGCATACGGTACCCTACAGGCCTACGCATGATTCGTTCCAGCCCACCCCACCTGCTCCAGCAGCCACGCCACCTTGGCCGCCCAGTCGGGGGTGGGGCTGCGGGCGGCGGAGACCGTAGCGGCGGAAGCCACGGCATCACGGAGGCTACCTGCGCCAATGCCGCCTCCCCTCTCTTGCCACAGCTCCTGGAGGGCTCCCAGGTCGCAGCCCTCCGCCGCTGCCTCCAGCAACCTGTCTGCCGGAACGTGTCCGCTGGGGCCCGGGGGAGCCGTGCGCAGGAGGGCCCGTATGAGGTCCGGGTGACCCCCCTTCGCGGCAGAGATGACACACTCCTTGATCCATGCGCACCCCTGCTCCAGGAGCCACTCGCACACCGCCGCATGGCCGCCCTTGACAGCGGCGGCCAAGGGGCCTTGGGGAGGGATCATACCCTCCAGCGGGCAGCCCCGCTCCGCCAACCAGCGGCACACGTGCAGCTGGCCGGCGGCAGCGGCAGCCGCCATCACCCGCACGGTCGGGCACAGCCCCGCCGCCGCCAGCGCCACCTCCAGGCTACGCACATCCCCGCTGGCGGCCGTCAGGCACACCAGCTGCAGACGGCGCTCGTAGGACAGGGCGCGGCAGGCGCCGGGCGCGGACCAGTGCGCGGCGAAGTCTCCAGCTGGGGAGGGCTGCGAGAGCCGGACCACGGTGTGCTCCCGGAACTGCTCAGCGGTAGAGCGGCTCACGAGTCGCAGCGTGTAAGCTATGTCGTTGGGCGGAAGGAAGCTCGCGATGCGGCCGAGGATGTCCGGGCCGCAGACCTCCGCGAGCACATCCGGGCCGGTGACCATCGCTGCTGTATGAGCATATGTGATAACAGAATGTGTGATGGCATGATGGCACGCAAATGTTCGCCGACCTCGATGTCCTTGCACAGTTAATTCCACCCTCGCTCCATCCCACGTCTTTGTGTTTTTTGCCTCCACCGTCCCTCTCAACCCCACCGGGCCCTGCTCGTGCAGCTTTCAGCCCCTCGCATCGCGTGGGGGGGTCCCCGGCGACCCCGCCACACCTGCTTGCACCCCACTAGCTAGCGAGCACCCCACTTGTCCGCCTGCCTGCTCTGGTGCCACCCCACAATCAGAGCATGGAAGGTGCTGATTGTCGCAAGCACGCCGCAAGAACGACACCGGCTGCTCAGGTGCCGTGATGTCAGTTCTGACACTCTCCTGAAGCAGCCACGGTGCAGTGGGCCCTCTTGGGCCCACACTTGGTCCTGTGGGCCCTTCATTGTGGTGTGTGAAAGCAATGCAGCGCAGAGCACGATGGCCCTAATGGTTGAGCCCCTGACAGGATATACAAGCTGTGCCAGACCACGCCCAAACACCTCGACACGCCACCCCGCCAACCATGCGAAGGGAGCGCGGACGGGTCCTTCCGGCCCTGCCCCCAAGCAGAGAGCGCGCTGATGGAGTCCCTTGACTCTCGCCATGGCGGGTAAGCCTTCTCAGCCACCCTCCAGTACCCAGCTCGGGAGCCCCCTGCCCTCGATGCCCTGCAATCCCCCCGCTCGCTGCAGCTTTCATGCACATGGCCCTGCTCTGCCCTCCCCAACATCCCCACATCAACCACCTCCCGCGGGCCCCGCCCAGTCCGTTGATGGCACCACAGGCGTGCAATGCAGGCGGCCCTCCTTGGCTTACTTGCCCAAGCGCAGCTTTATGTACGCAAGTTCAGGCAGCAATTCCGACCGCCCATGTCCCCGAATCACGCAGAGCGACCAAGCAGACATAGCGTTGACAGTCCCACGCATGTGCACACCGGGTGCAAGGCATGTCAATAGCAAGTCCTCTCCCGCAACTTCAGTACAATCCCAAGCATAGTACAGCATGTAGTACAGCATGTAGTTAAGCCAGGGTTAAGCTAAGCCCATGGCAGGCGTGTCACGATGTAGGGGGCGACCTCATTCCGCGCCGATAGGCCCCAAACACAATCCGAGGAACAGACGGAACTGAACCCACGACCCCTCCCACGCAGCCGGCCACCTCACATGGCTGGCGTCTCAGCCCTAGGTCAGGGCGCTGCCACTGATTCGCCGAGCGAGAGTCATGGCCCGCCCTGGAGCCAACTGATGCGACCTACCGTAAGTTGGGCAAGTGCGACCTTGATGGCCCATGCAATGCTGCTAGTGTGAGTGGCACTCGCCCTCGTGCCCCTCCCTCCAGTGCGCCGCCGCGCAGTCCGGTCCGCAGTACCGCACGCACTTGCACCGTCCGCACTTCTGCAGCCGCAGCTTGGCCTCGCTCCGGCCCCCGTACGACAGGCAGCCCGGGTACGCGCACACGCGCAGGCCGGGTAGCGCCGCCTCGGCCAGCGGCACGGCGATGGGCGGCGGCAGCGGCGCCGCCAGCAGCTCTGCCTGGCGGGGCCACATGCCCGAGCCGCCCGCCTCCACGCTCGCCTTGAGGGCGACGTAGTGAGCGAGGAGAACGAAGCCCTGGCCGCTTGCCAGGCCGCCGCACTGGTCTAAGAGCAGCTTCTCTTGTTTGGTGGCAGCGTCCGTGCGCCCCCACTGCCCAGGGCTCATGCGGCCAGGCACGCTTGTGAAGAGCGTGCTTGCCAGGGCGCAGAACTCACCGCCAGTGCTCTGCGCGGCGGCGCCATCGGTGCTATCGGTGCCGCCCCCGTCGCTTCCGTTTCCGGAGGTGCAGGCAGCGGCGAGGAGCAGCAGCAGCGCAGAGGCTACGCCGGGGGCCTCGGCCCGCAGCTGCGGCAGCAGCCTGTACCTCAGCAGCGGCTCCAGGCAGCCCCGCTCCGCTTCGCCCGCCGCGGCCGCCGCCCCCTCCGCCGCCCCACACACTGCGCCCTCGGGCGGCAGGAGCCACGCCTGCGCGCGGCTGCTGAGGCCTGAGTCCGCCGCCAGCGCAAACACCGCCGCAGCGATGTCGAACCGCAGCCGTCTGGGCAGGTCACTTGAGACGTCATCCCCCTCGTCGCAGAACGGCTCTCTCCCCATCGGCGCCGCGACGCCCGGGCACAGCAGCTTGCAGGCCGCCGCCAGCAGGCGGTGCGGCTGCAGCAACAGCAGCCGGGGGGCCCCGAGCGCCGCTGTGGAGCGGGCCGCCTCTCTCAGATGCGAGACCGCCAGCAGTGCGGCTGCCTCGTAGAGGTACACCGACGTCTCGCCGCCCACGCGCCGCAGCGCCGCACGCGCCATCACGTGCGTGACCAAGGCACAGGCGGCGCGCTCCACGAACAACGCCTGGTCAGCCTTGTACGGCAGCGCGCCGGTGCCGTACACCGTACAATTCTCGCCGTACACCCTAAAAAGGGCCGCGTCGGCCAGAAGCAGACACGAGGGCATTGGCTGCAACAGGCATCGAATCACGGTGCTCAGCAGCAGGCGCTCCGCCTCGCGCGCTCTGGCCGCCCTCTGCCTCTCGTCCTTGCCTCGCCCCTTTGGCTCCGCCTCCGCCTCCAGCTCCTGCAGCCGTCGCGTCACCATGCGCGCCCGCTTGCCGAGCGTCACCAGCACTCCGCCGCCCAGGCCGTAGCGGGCGACCAGCGGGAAGCCCAGGCAGTCCAGGACTAGCAGAACAGAGACGGTTGTGGCGACAGTCGCCGCTGCCAGGCGCTGGAGCTGGGGGTCGTCTGGCGCGAGCGCGGCCCGGTCCGCGGCGGCAAAGGACAGGCGCAGGGCGTGGTCCAGGGAGGTGTCCAGACCCGTGCGGACAAAGACCTCTGCCAGTGCCATGCGGCCGTAGTAATTCAGCGGCTCGGCGGCTGCGGACGGGGTCGAAAGCAGGGGAGGCAGGAAGGGTGGCTGGGAGGGTATCGTCCGGAAACCACGGGCTTCCTGCTGCTGTACGGTCGACCCGGCGTATTGGCTGTCGGCAGCAACACAGCGCAGTGCTGTGCCCAGGGTTGCTGCTCGTCAGCAGGCAAGTTCGCAGCCCGTCCCCTCTGCACTCACACATGGTCCTGTGCCCCCCAACCCTCAGCAGGGCGAGCAGTGCCCGAAACATGCCGTGGTGCTGGCCCTGCGGCACCAGCGGCAACATAAGCTTTGTTGTTGGCAGTTAGGAAGAGCAGGAGGAGCAGGACGACGAGGATTAATGGGGGAGATGGGACAAACTCGAACTCGCGGGGGCGGGGGCCGGATGGGCACGGCCTACCTGGGTCGGGGCCTCACTGCAGCGCCGGCCCTCCAGCTCCCCCTGCAGCGCCTCTGTGTGGAGCGCCAGGGCCCAGGCGGCGGACTCGGCGCTTCGGGTCACCTCCAGCAGGGGGCCCAGCGCCTACGGCGCGTGGGTGGGGGGACACATGGGACCCAACACCCAGGAGTTAGGAGGCCAGGCAGCAATGGCATCCGGGCAGGAAGCGCAAAAAGAATTATAGGGGCAGCATACGCAAAAGCTGCTGGTTTCGCCGGTCTCCTACCGTCGGCAGGGTGAGCTTGGACCACGTTTGCGTGGGTTCGAAGGCCCCTCCCAGGCCCTGGCCCCGGTGCAGGCGGCAGAGGGCCTCCAGGGCGCGCGGCTCGAGCCGGGTGAGGCGGGCGCGACGGGCGGCGAAGGCCGTGGAGCCGGCGGCGGCGGGGAGCGCAGGAAGGACGTGCAGTGTATAGTAGAGGACGTTGAGCGTCACAGCGTGTGCGTACTCCAGCGTGTGCGTACTCCAGCCCAGGTCGGGCGGGGAGCACACGCGTCCACGTGTCCGCCGCACTCCACGCGCCCCAGCCCAGCCTAGGCTCCATTGCCGTTAGCCACCAGCGGCCCGCCAGCCCGCCGGAAGGCTCAGCCCACCCGCTGGGACCCGCCCCACCCCACTCCGCCTCCTCCTGCCCCTCCAGCTCCTCCGCCTGCCCCTCCAGCGCCTGCCCCTCCCCCTCCAGCTCCACGCCCCCGTGCACGCACAGCCGCTCCAGCAGCGCCTCCTGCAGCGCGACCACGTCCGGGTGGGACAGCTGAGAGGCCAGCTGCGGGGCGGCGTCGGCGGCTCCGGCCGCACACAGCCACCTGAGCACGGACTCCAGCGCGACCGAGAGCTCCACGGCCGCAGCGTGGACGTGGGCGATGTGGGTCAGCGCGGCCTCGTCGCCCCGCTCCCCGCCATGTGGGTCATGTGGGTCGGGCCCGGGACACTGCAGCACGCACCGAGCTACCGCGGGCAGCAGCCTGCTCTCCGCCAGCGACCGGGCCAGCTGTGCGGAGGCCGCCGGAAGGGGCGGCGAACAGGCACCCTCCGGGGTGGCGGCTGGGCAGCCGTGCAAGAGGCTGCACGCCAGGCTGGCGTACTCGGCGAGGCCGCGGGCCATGTCAGGGCAGTGCCAGGCCACCCGGGCAAGCGCCTCGGGCTCCCGCCCGTAGGCGGCGCAGCCCAGGGCGGCGTCCGCCACCGCCCGCAGGAAGGGCGGCTGCCAGAGCGGGCCCGACAGGAGCGGGCCGTGCCCCGCCTGAGCGCCCCTGGCCGCCCGAACCGGTGAGACCAGGTGCTCCAGCAGCGACAAGACCTGCGCTTGAGTGGTGAAGAGCCGCGCTGTCGTACGGTTGCGGTCCTGGGAGCTCTGCGGCGCGCTGGCGAGGGATTCCACCAGAGGCAGGATAGCTGACATGCGGGCCGTCAGCCAGGGGACCGTGCCGGCCTCCTCGCACGCCTGAGTCCACAGCTTCATGGCGTCGGTCGCCTCGGATGGCGTGCTCATCACGAATGCCTTAAGCTGTGAGGCTGACTCCTGCAGAGCAACGCGGGCTGCTTCCCACGCTTCGGTCCTGCGGGGCCGAGGGGCGGGCGGCGGCGAGGCCGGAGAGGTTGGGTGGGGCCGAGGCCAGGGAAAAGCTGCCTGCCGCCGCCGCCGCCAGCACCGTTGATCCATGCTTACGGGCATGGACATGAAGCCTATGCACACCGTGCCGCCAGGGAGGTATGGGTCTCGCGACGCACCGGCCGGTTACATTGCATCCTCGCGACGCCGGAAGCCACCGGGCATCAGCGGCTCTGTCAAGGACTTCACTAGCGACCTGGAAGCCCCTCAGCCGCTGCGTGAAAACTGCTCTGGACAAGTGCGCCATCCGGTTGGTGCGACTGCCATCGATTGGCGGAAGAGCTGGCGTGGTAGGCAAGCAGCTTTGTGGCAAGTGCGATGTACAGGTGTAAGATATGGTATACGCGGTTCTGTCGCCGCGCTTGCCCTCGCCGTGCCCCATGAGTTCATGGCCTGGCCCACCCGCCTCAACCTCACCCCTGCGCATTCTCCCCCCATGGCCCTCGTCGCAGAGCGCGACTGCGTGCCCCGCTCGTGCCCCCAGGCATGCAGCACCATGCCAGCGCCTGTCAGCCTCCACCCTTCCGCAACCCATGCCACACCTCCACCTGCACCCTGCCTTGCACCACACGCCCAGTCATACTGCCCCCGCTCAACGTGTGCCCCGCCGCCTCTGCCTCGCCCGTAGTCCCACCCCTTCATAAACCTCGTCAGATCAATCCTCCGCAGCCATCTCCTACTCTGCACTGGTTGCTCCCCTGTCCGCCTCCGCCTCGGCCCCCGCCTCGGCCTGCACCCACGCCAGCGCCTCGGTCTGCCAACGCTTTAATGCAAATACGCAGCGGCGCCTTCCAGCATTAAGCTTGATGCGCACCGAGGTCCAGCCACAGCCTTATGCTGCCGTCGAGCCGTGGAGCCCCGTGGAGCCCGCTACCATCCACTGAGGCACGTGGTCCGGTGCGCGCTAGCGCAGTGCCTGTCACGTCCCGCTACCATCCACTCCGCATGCGGTTCATGGCTTGAACCAACCACCGCACAGCCCCCCCAACGCCCTTGCCAGCCCCGCCCCTCTTCGCATCGGCCTTCGCCTCCGCCTCCGCCTCCGCCTCGGCCTGCAGCCAGGCGAGCACCTCGGTTCGCCACCCCGCCAGCGCTCGGACGCTGCGGGCCGCGTCCGCCGCCGCTGCCAAGTCCACCTTCCCCACGGCCCCCCGCAGCCAGCGCAGCGCCGGCAGGGGCGCCCGCTTCTCCCTGATCGCTCTCGCCACCAGTGCCTTCTTCTCCCGCTGTGTGCGGCCCAGGGGCAGGCCCAGGCGCCGCAGGGCCTCCAGGGTCAGCAGGTCGCCGCGCCCGGCAACGTCCATGTACGCGAAACGAGAGGCGTAGGCGCCCTGTGGTTTGGGTGGAGGGGTGGATGGGATTTGGGGGGTCAAGAAGGCAGGGCACAGGGCCAAGTACGTACGGGCAGAAGGTGTCCTGAGGCCAGGGCGGGGATGCAGGGGCGGCGGGGGCAATGCAGGACGGGGGGAGGGTGCAGTGGGCGAGGTCAGGGCGATGTAGCTGAGACAGTCGACACCCGAGAGCGAAGGACCGGGAAGGACAGGGGGTACGCAACACTGCGTACGGCATGCATGCACAGACCTGCATGTCCGTGCCCCACTCCGCCAGCAGCTCGAGCACTGCCACGCAGCCGCCATCGGTAGCCGAGTCCCAGGGGTCCGAGCCGGGCCTCAAGCCCCTCTCGTGCAGCCACGTCACCAGCTCCAGGCTCCCGGACCGGAGGGCCGAACTGAAGGCCGGGGACCCCGCGGCGTGCAGCGCTTCGGCACCGAAAGTCTCCTCCACCCAGCTGACCGTCTCCACGCTCCCAGAGAGGCAAGCATAGGCCACCAGCTCCTCAGCCGCGCCCAACGGGTAGCCCGCGGCGTGCAGCGTCCTCAGCACCTCCGGTTGGCCCCGCTGTGCCGCACCCAAGATAAAACCCTGCCATACGGTGATCAGCCGCAAGCCCCGGGCCAGGAGCCACCGTACAGCGTCGGCCCGGCCCTGCAGAGCTGCTGCGCTAATTGCAGTGCCGTCGACCGGGAAGCCCATGCCCTCCACCAGCAGGGTCAGCCGGGCGAGGGCGTCGGGGCAGGAGGCGGCGGCTTCGCAGGCGCGTGGGCCTTGCTCCGCACCCTGCGAGGGGGATGGCTTTGAGGGTCAGTACAGCGGTATGCCCCACCCTGTAAGATTGGCGAAGGGAGGGGCTACCCCACCACATCGTCCAAACCCGAAGTTGTATACACAGCACGACGGCATTATCCAAGAATTAAGGTGCCCCTGTTCCCCCTCCCTGCATACGGTACCCTACAGGCCTACGCATGATTCGTTCCTGCTCCTCCCACCTGCTCCAGCAGCCACGCCACCTTGGCCGCCCAGTCGGGGGTGGGGCTGCGGGCGGCCGAGTCGACAGCAGCGCTCAGCGGGATGGGGCCGGAGTCGCCTCCCCGCTCTCGCCACAGCTCCTGGAGGGTTCCCAGGTCGCAGCCCTCCGCGGCATCCCGCAGTAAGCCCCCCGTGACGACATTGCGCAGGAGGGCCCGCACGAGCTCCGGGTGACCCCCGCGTGCAGCTGACAGCACGCACTCCTGGCTCCAGGCGCATCCCTGCTCCAGGAGCCACTCGCAGATCTCCGCATGGCCGCCCTTGGCGGCGGCGGTGAGGGGACTTCTGCCCGGGTCCTCCATCGGGCACCCCCGCTCCGCCAGCCAGCGGCACACGTGCAGCTGGCCGGCGGCAGCGGCTGCCGCCATCACCTCCGCGGTCAGGCACAGCCCCGCTGCCGCCAGAGCCACCTCCAGGTTACCCACATCCCCGCTGGCGGCCGTCAGGCACACCAGCTGCAGCCGCCGCTTGTAGGAGAGGGCGCGGCAGGCGCCGGGCCCGGACCAGTGCTCGGCGAAGCAGGCCGAAGCTGGGAAGGGCTGCGAGAGCCGCACCACGGTGTGCGCCCCGAACAGCTCAGCTGTAGAGCGGCTCACGGGTCGTAGAGAGCAAGCTATCCCGTTGGGCGGCAGGAAGCTCGCGATGCGGCCCAGGATGTCCGGGCAGAAGACCTCCGCGGGCGCATTCGGGTTCGCGGCCATGACTACTGTGTACGTTTGTATCTATATGCGATATAGAATTGCGCACCGATCGGGACTTCCTCCCCCGATCCCCGTCGATCAACCCCTCCGGCCCGGCCGAGCGTGCCATCGCTGCACTATTCTGTAAACCCCTCCGGCCCATGCCGGTGCAGTTTTCGGCCCCCCCGCACAGCGCAAGATGAGTTCCGGCAGCCTGCAGTTCCCGGTAACCCGTGACCGAGCACCCTGCATTGTGCGACTTGCACCCTGACGGGCCGCGACGGGCCTGACCCGACGACCTTCTCGCAGGCCTGGTCTCACCTCGGTGGGGACCCATGTCCAGACTTTGGACCCCCTTAACACCAGACCGCCAAACTCGGACTAGGGGTGCTATGTGCCGCCATGGGGGAACTGAGGGGGCCTGGGTTGGGCCCTGTTGGGCCTGCCTGGGTGGGTCGGGGACGTGCCGCCAACCGACCGCCGGAGCCCACTTGAGAAGTCTTATGCTACCAGGAGGCCATATAAATAGGTCGGACTCGTTTTGGTAGCGGTCGCTGGGTCCGCGATTCTGCAACATGCGGACCGTCGGCGGGCTCGCCTGGGGCTTGCGGCCAGCGCATAATACTCCAACGGCCTTCTAGCCCAATGACATGTGTCCTGTGCTTCTTCTTGAGGCAGCAAGTGCCCCTGAACTGCGACATGCGAGAGCATGCGAGGATCCCAGCGACTAGGTCGCTCCCGCACTCGCTTGGGACACCATAAGGGTGACCATAACATTCAGGCCGGTTGGGAGGCACGGGCGGAAGTAAGCCCGGGTCGCCTTCTCGCTCCACCACCCCTGCGCTCCACTACGCTGCACGGCCCCTGCGAGCACAGCACCCCTGCGCTCCACGTCCAGCCAGCAAGCCCCCACGAAGTCCGTAGGCTTCCCTACCAGCCCACAGTCCTCACAGAGGACCTCTGGGCGCGGCATCACGATGCCATCCCATCCTGCCTGACCTTGGACCTGTTCGGAAGGTACGTGCCTTGCCAGGTGTCCTGCCCGCTGCCCCCGCCGTGACGTGGCAACAGCCTGCACACACACGCCCGCACACACGCGCCCCCAACACTACATGCTTCCTCGCTCACCCCTGCGCACCCTCGCACCCGCGCGTGCCCACACCATCACTCGCCGCCCGCAGCCCTCCGCCGCCCCCTCCTGGCAGCCGCCTGCAGCTTCGCCTGCAGCTTCGCCGCACCCCCTGCCCCACCCCTCCTGCCTCATGGGAGAGGCACCCAACATGAGACTGCTGCTTTTTGCACCCCCCAGAACACGGTCATCGGAATCGAGGGCAGAGCTGAAACTTGGAAGGGACCTAGATAGACTCCTTAGCTACAGATACGCATAGCTCCCATCCCTGCCCTCGGTTCCGAAAGTGTCTTCCATAGGCGTTAAAGCTCCCATCCCTGCCCTCGGTTCCGAAAGTGTCTTCCAGAAGGGCTGATGCAGCGACACCGGGTCGACTAGGTACCCAAGCAGTCCCCTTCGGCGCAGAATCCCCTGTTCCTGTTGCTGCTATCTATCATCAGCATAGGGGGCGTGCAGGGGTTTGAGCGGAGGCTCGAAAACCGCACGTTTGAGGCGCGTGTCGATAGCGGGGTGTGGACGCGTCGGTCATAACCCGCCCAATTTTAGCGCTTGAATTAGGGCCCCGTTTGCGCAAACGTCATCGTAAACATACCTTGACACATATAAGCGCATTCGCAACTGCTATGGCGGCCGGCTGACGCCGGAAAGCCGGCATCGGTGGCTCGGCGACCTTAACTTGTTTGCGTGCTTCAAGAACACCAAGTATGATGTAGGTAAGCAGTAGGGATCTGGTGGTCCGGCGCGCGAGGCCAAAAGCCGGAGTCAAGACGACGGTGCAATTCCGGCCCTTTCATAGCTGCTGCCGCATGGTTTGAAGCGCGACCCGCCCCAGCTGTATCTAAGCTGCATGAGGTGTCAGCAAGGGTGCATTTGCGTGCACTCTCGGCCCTCGCGAGGCGGACATGCGTGCACGCCTTCGCAAGGTGGCCACACGTCGTGTTTAGCCACACCCGAAGGCGGCAGTCGACTACTTGTAGTAGTACTAAAGGCTTGCGAGGGAAATCGGGGGAGCAAAGAGTTCTGGCCTTGCCTCTGCACGGTGCCTTCCCCATGAGCCCTCCTGCCCTCCACTCCTTCTCCTCCTGCACCAGCCGCCCCCGGCCTTGCCCGCCCCCGCGCCGCCCGCTTTCAGCACCCGTGCACAAACCCCGTCAAAGGCTCAGGGGCTCGGGCCCTCGGGCCTGCCTCCCTTGCCCAATAAACTCATTCCCCGCCCCCGGATGCCGTCGGCAAGCGAGGCCCGTGACGCCGTCTGGAACATTCCTCCTGCAACACGGTGCTCTCGTGCTTGCCCGTGTCCTTGGCCCGGCCCTGGCCCTGGCCTCCACCCCAGGCCTCCGGTCCCAGGCCCCAGGCCCCAGCAGTAAACCCCAGCAGGACGGAAGCCTGCCGCACATGGCCGGGTCTCTATGGACCGAAAGGCCCTGCGGCCCGCGCCGCCGCCCGCGCCGCCGCCCGCGCCGCCGCCTGGCCTGCCGCCCGCGCCGCCGCCTGGCCTGCCGCCCGCGCCGCCGCCTGAGCCGCCGCCCGCGCCGCCGCCTGGCCTGCCACCCGCGCCGCCGCCTGGCCTGCCGCCCGCGCCGCCGCCTGAGCCGCCGCCCGGCCTGCCGCCCGCACCGCCACCCCCTGATACCTCACTGCGAACCGTCGTGAAGGCCAAGACCCTGGGGGTAACAGTCGCCAACACCGCCGCCCTGTGCAAGCCGGCCATCGCCCTGGATGGAGTCTACTCGGCTCTAACCAAGCTGGTGTCCCTGAATCTTTCAGCCTTTGGGAGAGCGTCGACGGCCTCTGGCTACGCAATCTCCAAGGTCCTGTACCACCTGGAATTCGCTTTCCCCCCCCCGCCCGAGCTGCAGCGACTCTGCAGCACGGTCGCAGCCATGGTGGACCGCAGCATGACGCCGGCGGCACACGCCAGTAACCCACACGCTCGCCTACCGGGGATAGGCTACAAGGCGATGTGCGTCCCCCCGGAGGACGGAGGGCTCGGCCTCCTCCCGGTGGTAGAACACGTACGGGCCCGACAAGCGGTGCTGGCGACACGCTGCGTGCTGGGCAGCTGCCCGAACCTCCTCCGCTTCAGGCCAGTGTGGCCGACGGTCGCAATGGAGCTCCTCCGACGAACGCACCCGGCCGTACACCCCCTCTGCCTCTTCACAGCCCAGCGGGCAGGCCCCAACGCCGCCACCAAGGTGCTGGGGACCACGGCAAACAGCCCCTGCCCGACGCTGAACATGATAACGGGGGCACTCCTTCATCTCCCCCGGGTTGAGTTGATCAAGAGCCCCGCGGTGGGGCCGTGGGTACACAGCGCGCCAGTATGGGGAAATCCGGCCCTCAGACCCGCAGCAGCGGGCCGTGGGGGGCTGGAAAGCATGTATGCGGACCTGATGGGTATCAATGAATTGAGGACTGTTGGCCAACTAGTAAGAGCCTATAGGGCAGGGGCGGGAGCAAGGGCGGGGCTCAGTGGAGCCCAGGGGGGCAGGCTGCCACCGATGGCTAGGAGCGAGTGCTCAAGGAAGGTGAAAGAGAACATCGTAGTTGGTCTGTGGGGACGAGGGGGGTATGAGTCTCTACCCGCAGCGCTACGCAATGGCCCTGCGCTCCTAGGGAGGATCGATAGCTTGATGGGCCATATTCCCGTACCGTGGGTGCAAGCAGCAACGGAGGTGGAAGAGAACCCGGACTTGGCCTGCCCAGAGGAGGAGGCATGGAAAGAACTCTTGGGATGCATAGGTTGGCGGATCGGACAGACGCTTGTGTCAGCGGCTAGGCTGTCGGTGAGCTTGGCCACGGCCCTGCAGATGGAGCCCGCTGTTGAGTATGTGAAAGGCAAGCATTTGAATTTTGTGGCAGAGGCGCTGAGTGGTGGGGTAGGGGACGAGTCAGACCTGTTGGACCTACAAGCCACCTTGCGCAGGCTGTGGGCCCTGCGCTGGGAGAACGTGTGGAAGGAAGCTTTCTGGCGCTTGGCGCTCAACGGCTTTACTGGCTTTTCGGCACATGAAGGAACGGCCACGTGCCCATGTGAGATTGCGATGCACGGAGGGGACAGATTGCACCACTTTTGGAAATGCTACTTGGCTGAGGGCCTGGTTGATGAGATGTGCGCGTGTCTAGGGGGCGAGCAGGGCATGCCATGGACCTGGCCACTTCGCCGGTTCAATCTTTGGCTGGCTCGACCAACGGAGGGAGTTGACCAGAGAGTGTGGGATGTGGTGTGTCTTGCAGCCACGACAGCCATGGAGAAGGGACGCCGATATCTATACGCGACAAGGGAGAATGGGAATCGCCTCGGGGTGCTGAACCGTGGACGTGTGTTGGTGTCAGCTGAGTTTTGGGGAGCGCTTCACTCTTTTGCTGCGCTCAGGCCACCAAGTGGCTGGGAGACAATACCGGCGGACCACCCTTTCCTGCGAGTCTCAGGTGGCAGATTGACTGTGCAGGAGCCCCCAGGCGTCCTGGCCTTGATTGACGATGATTAAAGGCACAGCGGAATTAGTGGAATAGTACTGAGGGGGGCTCTACGGGCCCGACCCTAGCAACGTGGTGTGACGACCGAAAGTCAGTCACGTTGCGTGGGTGTCGGTGTGCAGGTGGCACACCCAGTAGGTGGCGCTCTCGCTCAACCCCTCCCCTTCTGGAGGCGGTTCCTGCTGTAACCATCGCATCCTGCGGCTGCAACCAAGCAAAGCCACGCAGCACCGCGCCAGCATGCACCCGACTTCGCACGCCCGTCCTCCGGGAACACAGGCTCGTTGCCCCAACTGTACCCGCACCTCCCGCGGTCACCCATCGCCCCGTGCCTACTGTACTACTCCCCCCTCAGCCTCCGCCTGCGCTTCGGCCTGCGCCCACGCCAGCACCTCCGCACGCCACCCCGCCAGCACGGGAGTACTGCGGGCCGCCGCAACCGCCGCGGCCCAGTCCACCTCGCCCACGGCTTCCCGCAACCAGCGCAGAGCAGGCAGGGGCGCCTGCTTACTAATGGCTGTTCCCACCAGGGCCCAGTTCTCCCCTTGTGTGCGGCCCAGGGGCACGCCCAGGCGCCGCAGGGCCTCCAGGGTCAGCAGGTCGCCGACCTTGGCCGCCATGAGGTACGGCCCCTGTGTTACAATGGGGCTCTAGGGTCTAGGGTAATGGCGGGGGAGGGCGGAGGAGGGGTGGAGGAGGCATCTGGGTCAGGGTTTGAGGGAGGCGAGCGAAGGACTAAAGCGGCTTTGCAGAGCAAAGTGTCAAAGCCGGACGCACCTGCACATCCGCGCCCCACTCCGCCAGCAGCTCGAGCAATGCCATGCAGCCGCCCTCGGCAGCAGCGCGCCAGGGGTTGGGGCTCGGGTGCAGGCCCCGCTCGCGCAGCCACGTCACCAGCTCCAGGCTTCCAGAGCTGAGGGCCTCACCGGAAGCCCCGGGTGGGTGGGTGGTGTGTGAAAGCAATGCAGCGCAGAGCACGATGGCCCTAATGGTTGAGCCCCTGACAGGATATACAAGCTGTGCCAGACCACGCCCAAACACCTCGACACGCCACCCCGCCAACCATGCGAAGGGAGCGCGGACGGGTCCTTCCGGCCCTGCCCCCAAGCAAGCAGAGAGCGCGCTGATGGAGTCCCTTGACTCTCGCCATGGCGGGTAAGCCTTCTCAGCCACCCTCCAGTACCCAGCTCGGGAGCCCCCTGCCCTCGATGCCCTGCAATCCCCCCGCTCGCTGCAGCTTTCATGCACATGGCCCTGCTCTGCCCTCCCCAACATCCCCACATCAACCACCTCCCGCGGGCCCCGCCCAGTCCGTTGATGGCACCACAGGCGTGCAATGCAGGCGGCCCTCCTTGGCTTACTTGCCCAAGCGCAGCTTTAATGTACGCAAGTTCAGGCAGCAATTCCGACCGCCCATGTCCCCGAATCACGCAGAGCGACCAAGCAGACATAGCGTTGACAGTCCCACGCATGTGCACACCGGGTGCAAGGCATGTCAATAGCAAGTCCTCTCCCGCAACTTCAGTACAATCCCAAGCACAGTACAGCATGTAGTACAGCATGTAGTTAAGCCAGGGTTAAGCTAAGCCCATGGCAGGCATGTCACGATGTAGGGGGCGACCTCATTCCGCGCCGATAGGCCCCAAACACAATCCGAGGAACAGACGGAACTGAACCCACGACCCCTCCCACGCAGCCGGCCACCTCACATGGCTGGCGTCTCAGCCCTAGGTCAGGGCGCTGCCACTGATTCGCCGAGCGAGAGTCATGGCCCGCCCTGGAGCCAACTGATGCGACCTACCGTAAGTTGGGCAAGTGCGACCTTGATGGCCCATGCAATGCTGCTAGTGTGAGTGGCACTCGCCCTCGTGCCCCTCCCTCCAGTGCGCCGCCCCGCAGTCCGGTCCGCAGTACCGCACGCACTTGCACCGCCCACACTTCTGCAGCCGCAGCTTGGCCTCGCTCCGGCCCCCGTACGACAGGCAGCCCGGGTACGCGCACACGCGCAGGCCGGGTAGCGCCGCTTCGGCCAGCGGCACGGCGATGGGCGGCGGCAGCGGCGCCGCCAGCAGCTCTGCCTGGCGGGGCCACATGCCCGAGCCGCCCGCCTCCACGCTCGCCTTGAGGGCGACGTAGTGAGCGAGGAGAACGAAGCCCTGGCCGCTTGCCAGGCCGCCGCACTGGTCTAAGAGCAGCTTCTCTTGTTTGGTGGCAGCGTCCGTGCGCCCCCACTGCCCAGGGCTCATGCGGCCAGGCACGCTTGTGAAGAGCGTGCTTGCCAGGGCGCAGAACTCACCGCCAGTGCTCTGCGCGGCGGCGCCATCGGTGCTATCGGTGCCGCCCCCGTCGCTTCCGTTTCCGGAGGTGCAGGCAGCGGCGAGGAGCAGCAGCAGCGCAGAGGCTACGCCGGGGGCCTCGGCGGCCCGCAGCTGCGGCAGCAGCCTGTACCTCAGCAGCGGCTCCAGGCAGCCCCGCTCCGCTTCGCCCGCCGCGGCCGCCGCCCCCTCCGCCGCCCCACACACTGCGCCCTCGGGCGGCAGGAGCCACGCCTGCGCGCGGCTGCTGAGGCCTGAGTCCGCCGCCAGCGCAAACACCGCCGCAGCGATGTCGAACCGCAGCCGTCTGGGCAGGTCACTTGAGACGTCATCCCCCTCGTCGCAGAACGGCCCTCTCCCCATCGGCGCCGCGACGCCCGGGCACAGCAGCTTGCAGGCCGCCGCCAGCAGGCGGTGCGGCTGCAGCAACAGCAGCCGGGGGGCCCCGAGCGCCGCTGTAGAGAGGGCCGCCTCCCTCAGATGCGAGATCGCCAGTGCGGCTGCGTGCCTCGTAGAGGTACACCGACGTCTCGCCGCCCACGCGCCGCAGCGCCGCACGCGCCGTCACGTGCGTGGCCAAGGCACAGGCGGCGCGCTCCACGAACAACGCCTGGTCAGCCTTGTACGGCAGCGCGCCGGTGCCGTACACCGTACAATTCTCGCCGTACACCCTAAAAAGGGCCGCGTCGGCCAGAAGCAGACACGAGGGCATTGGCTGCAACAGGCATCGAATCACGGTGCTCAGCAGCAGGCGCTCCGCCTCGCGCGCTCTGGCCGCCCTCTGCCTCTCGTCCTTGCCTCGCCCCTTTGGCTCCGCCTCCGCCTCCAGCTCCTGCAGCCGCCGCGTCACCATGCGCGCCCGCTTGCCGAGCGTCACAGCCACACCGCCGCTCAGGCCGTAGCGAGCGACCAGCAGCGGGGGGCCCAGGCAGTCCAGGATCAGCAGAACAGAGACGGATGTGGCGACAGTCGCCGCTGCCAGGCGCTGGAGCTGGGGTCGTCTGGCGCGAGCGCGGCACGGTCGGCGGCGGCAAAGGACAGGCGCAGGGCGTGGTCCAGGGAGGTGTCCAGACCCGTGCGGACAAAGACCTCTGCCAGCGCCTTGCGGCCGTAGTAGTTCAGCGGCTCGGCGGCTGCTGCGGAAGGGGGCGGGGAGGGCGGGTGGGTGGGAGGATATCGACCGGAACCACGCACGGGTTCCCTAGGCTTTCTGCTTCTGTGCGGTCGACCCGGCGGCGTGTTTGCTGTCAGCAGCAACACAGCGCAGTACTGTGCCCAGGGTTGCTGCTGACGAGCACGCAGGCAGAGTCGCAGCCCGGCCCCTCTGCTCTCGCACATGGTCCTGTGCCCCCCAACCCTCAGCAGGGCGAGCAGTGCCCGAAGGATGCCGTGGTGCTGGCCCTGCAGCACCAGCGGCAACAGAAACTTTGTTGTTGGCATATGGGAAGATAGAGCAGGAGGAGCAGGAGGTGGAGCAATGGTGAGATGGGACAAACGTGAATCAACTTGATGAACTCGCAGGGGCGGGGGCCGGATGGGCACGGCCTACCTGCTGGGGTAGGGCCTCGCTGCAGCGCCGGCCCTCCAGCTCCCCCTGCAGCGGCTCCGTGTGGAGCGCCAGGGCCCAGGCGGCGGACTCGGCGCTGCGGGTCGCCTCCAGCAGGGGGCCCAGCGCCTAAGGGTGCGTGGGTGGGGAGGCACATGGGACCCAACACCCAGGAGTTAGGAGGCCAGGCAGCAATGGCATGCGGGCGGCAGCAGGAGGCGCAAAAAGGATTAGGGGAGCCGCATACGCAAAAGCTGCTGGTTTCGCCGACCTCCTACCGTCGGCAGGGTGAGCTCGGACCACGTTTGCGTGGGCTCGTAGGCCCCTCCCAGGCCCTGGCCCCGGTGCAGGCGGCAGAGGGCCTCCAGGGCGCGCGGCGGAGACCGTGGAGCCGGAGGCGGCGGGGAGCGCAGGAAGGACGTGCAGTGTATAGTAGAGGACGTTGAGCGTCACCGCGTGTGCGTACTCCAGCGTGTGCGTACTCCAGCCCAGGTCGGGCGGGGAGCACACGCGTCCACGTGTCCGCCGTACTCCACGCGCCCCAGCCCAGCCTAGGCTCCATTGCCGTTAGCCACCAGCGGCCCGCCAGCCCGCCGGAAGGCTCAGCCCACCCGCTGGACCCCGCCACACCCCCCTCCGCCTCCTGCGCCGACAGGTCCTCCGCCTCCCGCGCGCCCATCGTCCCGCCCCTCCCCCTCCCTCTGCTCCTGCCCCGCCTCCGCCGGCCCCCCGTCCCGCCCCTCCTCCTCCCCCTCCACGCCCCCGTGCACGCACAGCCGCTCCAGCAGCGCCTCCTGCAGCGCCACCACGTCCGGGTGGGACAGCTGCGAAGCCAGCTGCGGGGCGGCGTCGGCGGCTCCGGCCCCACACAGCCACCTGAGCACGGACTCCAGCGCGACCGACAGCTCCACGGTCGCAGCGTGCACGTCGGCGATGTGGGTCAGCGCTGTCCCCTCGTCGCCCCTCTCCCCGCCATGTGGGTCATAAAGGTCATGTGGGTCGGGCCCGGGGCAGTGCAGCACGCACCGGGCCACCGCGGGCAGCCAGTAAGCGGCCGGCTCTCCGCCAGCGACCGGGCCAGCTGTGCGGAGGCCGCCGGAAGGGGCGGCGAGCAGGCACCCTCCGGGATGGCGGCTGCGCAGCCGTGCACGAGGCTGCACGCCAGGCTGGCGTACTCGGCGAGGCCCCGGGCCATGCCTGGGCAGTGCTAGGCCACCCGCGCAAGCGCCTCGGGCTCCCGCCCGTAGGCGGCGCCGCCCAGGGCCGCGTCCGCCGCCGCCCGCAAGATGGGCGGCTGCCAGATCGGGCCCGCCAGGAGGGTGCCCCGCTCCGGCGTCGCCGCCAGGGCGCCCCTGGCCGCCCGAACCAGTGAGGCCAGGTGCTCCAGCAGCGACAAGACCTGCGCTTTGGATGGTGAAGAGCCGCGCAGTGGTCCGGTTGCGGTCCTGGGAGCTCTGCGGCGCGCTGGCGAGGGATTCCACCAGAGGCAGGATGGCCGACATGCGGGCCGTCAGCCAGGGGACCGTGCCGGCCTCCTCGCAAGCCTGACTCCACAGCTTCATGGCCGCGGTCGCCTCGGATGAAGTGCGAAACGAAGGCCTTCAGTTGAGAGGCTAACTCCTGTAGAGCAACGCGGGCTGCTTCCCAGGCTTCTGTCCTGTGGGGCCGAGGGGCGGGCGGCGGCGTGGCCGAAGGGGTGGTGGGTGGGGCCGAGGCGGCCGGGGGAAAGCTGCCTGCCGCCGCCGCCGCCAGCATCGTCGACCCATCCTGAAGGGCATGGTCATGAGGCCTATGCAACCCGTGCCGCCAGGGAGGTAGGTCGCGACGCACCGGCCGGTTACATCGCATCCTCGCGGCGCCGAAAGCCACCAACTTGCAGTCCGAGACGCAAAACTGCGGGGGCGCGGGACAAGCAGGGGCGGCCAGAAGTCGCACTGAGTTGGGTGCTGAGGATGGGAAGCTCGCTGAGTGCGGGGGCAGGGCGCGCGAGGCAGGGGCGGGGAAGGGTGCGGGAGGGACCGCCGTCACGTACCGAGCTGCCGGACTTGCACAGGTTCGGGAACGTGTAGGCCATGTGTCCGCGACGAGCTGTCCGCCAACGCCCGCAAGGGCTACAAGACCCAAGTGGCGAACGGCAACGGCCTGCTCGCCTACACGGCCGGCCTCTTTCCTGACGGCGGCGGCTCAGCCCAAAAAGTTGGGAAAGATGGACGGGACGCCTGGCTGGGCACGAGGGCGGCGCGGGGGCGGGGATGGAGCGCCAATGCAGCAAGGGTGAACTCGGGTTTTAAGACGTGGGGACAAGACGATTCGGACCACGCCCATACCTCATCGAGCTGACTTGGCAACATTGTACACAGTACTTAATTCACTGCCTAGCACCGAACCAAACGTGCGTCTTGCGTGGACAAGTTTGCCACAAGAATGCCGCGTTTAGAGACCGTTGACGAGAGCAGCGCTTGCAGCTTTGCCGGCACAGTGGTGTACTCACAGCGACAAGCGCCCCCTAGAGGCAAGACATTGTTGTCTGCATCCCGCGGTCGCAGCTCACACGCTTCACGCGTGAGGGTGAAGTTGCATAAGGCTGCAGTCGCCCGCTCGGAGCAAAGGGTGGCGGAAGTCACAGCGTACCTTCGGCAGCTCGGCGTGCTACCTATCAAAAGGCCGCCCGGCCCGCGGCCAGCCGACAAGCCGCAGGCGCCGCGAGTCGCGAGACCGACCTCGGAGGCGGGCTCTTCGACGTCGGCCGCGCCGGACGCTGGCCGCAGCCCCGAGGAGCAGTGGGCTGACGCCTGGGCGAACTTCCGCTCGGCTGTGGATGGGTACCTGCAGGAACTGACGGAGCAGCTGGCCGCCGCCTGGGAGCGGGGCCGGGCTCAGAAACGGCAGGCAGCGGCGGCAGCGGCAGCGGCTGCCGCGGCGGCGGCGGCGCCCGTGCCGGAGGCGGCAACCGGGACGACTGGGGCGGCGGCGGAAGCAGCAGCGTGGGCGGAGGCGTGGGCAGCGCCGGCGGAGGCAGCGGTGCCGGCCGCAGTGGCGGCGGAGTCGGCGACGGAGGCGGTGACGGAGGCGGAGGCGCGCCACGAACAGCCGCCGGCGCCCGCAATCGCCCCCAAGTGCTGATGCTGGCCCCGGCGCTGACCGGCCCACGCCCCCAGATGGCTCCAGGCCAGGTGAGGACTACAGCCGTGGGGGGGAGGGGCGGGCAATGGCACGGTTATTGGGGTGGGAGGAGGTGGAGGGGGCGGATGCGGGACCCAGGGGGCGTGGGGGAGTCGGGAGCGGAGGGTGGGAGGGGCAGACTGAGGGGACCGCACTGGCAGGCCAGGTCTCCTGCCTGCCTGGCGGCACTTGGTCGACCCTTCCTCACGTGACCCAGCGCTGTGCTGCCCCGCCTCCCCTCCCCCCTCGGTCCCCCAGACGAACACGGTGGCGGCGAGGTCGAGCCTCCGCTGGCGCCCTGCCGGCGGGCACCACTCCTGCCCGCCCGCGCCCCGCTGCCCGTGGCTTTACGGCGACCGAGGGCCTACGTATGGTGGGAGGGGCATGTATGGCAGCCCCCGCGAGGTCAGGGCGTCGCGGTATCAGGGGGTGGCGAGGGGCAAATGCTGGGATGGCTGCGGGCAGGAGGTGGCTGCGCTAGCGGGGGCAGGTAGGGGGGTGGGCGGGGAGCTGCTAGGCGGGGCGGCTGTGTGCGGCCGCAGCCGTGGGCAGTCCCAGGCAAGCTGCCCTCATGCTTTGTTGTTGAGGGTACGGGGTAAGGAACGTGAGCAGCGTGTGTGCACAGCGTGCATTGCGCATGCGGGGTGGGCCGTGCCCCCTTTTGGTGCCCCCTAGCGCCCGTTGACCATAGCTGTTGACCGTCGCCTCAGCCGGGCCTTCGGTGCTGCTGTGTTCGTGCCATGGTTCGCGGATGCAGACTCTAGCTGCGTATGCGGTGCTGTCGCGGCGGTTCAGCCTGAGTCTTTTCGTGTGTATACTATGTGAATTGGAGGTGCAAAGACCTGGGCTGCAGGACCGGGCCGCGGGTGACAGCGCGTACGGCAGGAGGGCGCGTGAGGGGTTGGGCGGGATGAGGCGATGCATGCAGGCGCGCACCCGCCGCGACCCCCCGAGCACACACATCGCGGCTCGGTACCTGTCGTGAGCGCAACATTTGCGCCTTGTCCACTTCAGTTCAGTTCAGTTCAGTTCAGTTCAGTTCAGCTCGCCCTAGAAACAAGCAAACACATGTCGTCATCCAGCGGTCGCAGCTCAGGCGCCTCTAGCGCTTCGGGCGCCTCGGCCATTAGCGTTGATCACCTCGAGACGGGGCGAGCCTTCAAGGACGAAGCCGACCGCTTGGAGGGAGCGGCCAGAGTTCACACGGCCAACCTGGCGGCGCTCGGCCAGGAACCCGGCGCCCCGCCGCCCGGCCCTCGGCCACCCCATGAGCCGCAGGCGCCGGCTGCAGCGGGTCCGGCCTCGGAGGCGGGCTCCTCGACGTCGGCCGCGCCGGACGCTGGCCGCAGCCCCGAGGAGCAGTGGGCTGACGCCTGGGTGAACTATTGCTCGCTCATGAAGACTTACGTGAACGAGCTGTGGGAGCAGTGGCAGGGCTTGGCAGAGGGACAGCAGGAGGCGGCGGCAGCGGAGGCGGGGGCGCCTGAGGCCTGACGGCCCCCCGCCCCCAGATGGCTCCAGGCCAGGTGAGGACTACAGCCGTGGGGGGGAGGGGCGGGCAATGGCACTGTTATTGGGGCGGGAGGAGGTGGAGGGGGCGGATGCGGGACCCAGGGGGCGTGGGGGAGTCGGGAGCGGAGGGTGGGAGGGGCAGACTGAGGGGACCGCACTGGCAGGCCAGGTCTCCTGCCTGCCTGGCGGCACTTGGTCGACCCTTCCTCACGTGACCCAGCGCTGTGCTGCCCCGCCTCCCCTCCCCCCTCGGTCCCCCAGACGAACACGGTGGCGGCGAGGTCGAGCCTCCGCTGGCGCCCTGCCGGCGGGCACCACCCCTGCCCGCCCGCGCCCCGCTGCCCGTGGCTTTACGGCGACCGAGGGCCTACGTATGGTGGGAGGGGCATGTATGGCAGCCTCCGCGAGGTCAGGGCGTCGCGGTATCAGGGGGTGGCGAGGGGCAAATGCTGGGATGGCTGCGGGCAGGAGGTGGCTGCGCTAGCGGGGGCAGGTAGGGGGGTGGGCGGGGAGCTGCTAGGCGGGGCGGCTGTGTGCGGCCGCAGCCGTGGGCAGTCCCAGGCAAGCTGCCCTCATGCTTTGTTGTTGAGGGGAAGGTTTAGGGCAAGTCGAGCAGCGTGTGTTCATTGCGGCGTGCATTGCGCATGCGGGGTGGGCCGTGCCCCCTAGTGCCCGTTGACCACAGCGTTGACCGCTCCCCCTGTCCGCCAGCCGGGCCTCCGTTCTTGCTTGTGTGCCCAGGGTGTGCCTAGGCTCTGCTGCTGCAGTACAGTACGGTAGAATCCTGTACCACATGTGCTTGATGGCCAGCGGGGCCTCCGCTCTGGTTGCTTCCATGCTTGTGCTTACCGCATGTGGTGCGGTCGAGGCGGTTCAGTCGGGGTCCGCTGTGTACCATTGTGTGGGTGATTGATTGGGATGTGGCATGTGCTGAACGTTGTTGTTGTGCGTTGGCAAAGACCTGGGCTGCAGCACCCGGCCGAGGGTGACGTACGGCATAGCGTGTGGACTCTGGACGTCTGGAGCGAGGCAGAGCCGGGCGCATGGACGGGTGGACGGGTGCCAGGTGTGTGTGGACGGGTGTGTGTAAGCCACGCGGACGTACGTACGTACGGCAGTGTGCATGTCAGGGCCCGTGGGCCTGTCCGGGCCTGGCCCATCCGGTTGCCGCCGCACGGGTCGACAGGACCCGCAGCCATCGATTCATGTCGGTGTGTGCCGCCTTACTTTGCTCCCTGCTGCCTCCCCTCTGCGGCCGTGCTCAGCTGCATTCCACGACCCGCTCTTCACGCGCACACCGCTCCACTGCCCGTCTGACTGATAGCCTGACGCGTAAGTGCTGCACGGGCGCTACCCCGGCTCGAGCCAACCCCTCGAGCCATCGGCCGTCATCAGCCAGGAGCAAGCACCCTTTGATGCCAAGCCGCGGGAAAGGGGTACGCAGGTGTGAGCCATGGCCGCGCCACCCTCCCGCCTTTTGTGGTGTCGGCGTCATCCATCATTGCATCAGCCAAGAGCAAGTTGTCAAGTACTCGTGGAGGTAGCAGCTTTAGCAGCGTTACAGTTCTGCGCCCAAGCTCTGTCGTTGTTCAGCCAGCCAGCCTCGCATGCCGGCCCCGGCCCCAGCCGCGGTACACAGCACCGTAACAACTTGCTTTGCCCGCCGCGCCGGAAACACAAGCCGGGCCTCGCACCCCGAACCCTCCCCACCCTTCTCACCCACCCCTGCCTGCTCGTGCCCCAACCCGCTGTCATGTTGCCAAGCCTGTTCCCCACACGCAGGGGGAACCCCGCCCGCTCCAAACGCCTCAACACGCGGCGGCGGCGACACACATCCGCTAGGGACTGCGGGGCTTGCCGCGCCCTCGCCCCTCCTCTCCGCCTCATCCCTTCCTCGGGACCCCGCCCGCTCCCCGCACTGCCTTCCGGTCGGGTGGCGGCCTCCGTAACCCCTAGCCTCGCTCGCGGCGCCGCCCTCGGCTCCTAGCTCAGGCCCAGCTCAGGCCCCGCCCCAGGCCCACGGTGGGCCCAGCTCCGGGCCCCGCTCGGGCCCGGGCCTCAGTGGCCCTTCTTGACCACCTTGGCCAGAGGCCCCGCCAGCTTGACGCTGTTGAACTCGCCCACGTACAGGGTGGACAGGATGGAGAACACATCCGACTGGGGGGGGAGGGGGGGAGGGGGTAGGGAGGGGGGTGCGGGCATCAGTGTGTGTTTCGTGTGTCTACTCGCCCACGAGGAGCCCGCCCGTGCGTCGCGGCGCGGAACGGACAAGGGCGCCCTCCGCGGAGAGCTGCCTCGGCCAACTGGACCCTTATGTTCCGGCCCCATCCCGCCCCGGTCCTAGCCCTGCAACCCCTCTCTCCGGGCCCCCCTCCCATTTCCCCCCTCCCCACCTGCAGCAGCGCCACCAGGTACTCGCACCGCACAGCCCACAATGTGTCCCCGAAACACACACACGCCCCCGCAACCCCCTCCCATCCCCCGGCTCCCCACCTGCAGCACCGCCACCAGGTACTCCAGCCCGACCAGCGCCGACAGCAGGCAGCCCACGGCGAAGGTGGCGGGACCATGCCGAAGAAGGAGAGCGAGAAGGGCAGCGCCAGGGCCATGCCTGGGGGGAGGGAGGGAGGGGGGTGCGGGGGCGTGTGTGTGTTTCAGGGGCACGTCGCTCGTGGCGGCGGGACCATGGCGAAGAAGGAGAGCGAGAAGGGCAGCGCCAGGGCCATGCCTGGGGGGAGGGAGGGGGGTTACAGGAAGAAGGCGGAGAGAGCTGTTCGTGGTCAAACAACTGGAGCTCCGCCCTCCGCGGCCTCCGGCCGCAGCCAGCGCAGCGCCGGCACGGGCGCTTCGCCTCCCCAGATTGCTGTACTGATCACGGCCCAGCTCTGATCCTTGCTTCGCTCCAGGGTCAGGCCCAGCTGCCACAGGGCATCCAGGGTGTGCATGTCGCCGCGCACTGCTGCCTTGACGTACAGAGTCTCATGATGACGGGACATGTCACAGGGAGTAACCGCCGAAAGGGAGGTCGAGAGAAGGTGGATGTGGGCGCTCAACATGCGGGACGTAAGGGAGGAAGAGAGCCGAGGAGGAGGCATGTGCACTGCGTGGGATAGGGGCGAAGCCGACTCCATGACCGGGAGTGGTGTGGGTGGTGACTGTGAAGGGCCAAAGGAGGTGGGGCCGGCAAGGCGCAGTAAGCAAAGGGCCAGGTAACGCGTAGGCATGGCCCCTCCTGTGTTATGCGTGGCCGCACCTGCACGCCCGCGCCCCACTCCGCCAGCAGCTCGAGCACAGCCACGCAGCCGCCCTTGGCAGCATATTCCCAGGGCTCCGGGCCGGGGCCGGGGCCCAGGCCCCTCTCGTGCAGCCACGTCACCAGCTCCAGGCTCCCGGACCGTAGGGCCGAACTGAAGGCCCGGGACCCCGCGGCTTGCAGCGCCTCGGCCCCGCACGTCTCCACCACCCAGCTGACCGCCTCCACGCTCCCAATACGGCTGCGGTGCCGTCGACCGGGAAGCCCATGCCCTCCACCAGCAGGGTCAGCCGGGAAAGGGCGTCGGGGCAGGCAGCTGCGGCTGCGCAGACATGCGGGCTTTGCTCTGCTTTGCTTTGCACCCTGCGAGGGGGATGGCTTTGAGGGTCAGTACAGCGGTATGCCCCACCCTGTAAGATTGGCGAAGGGAGGGGCTACCCCACCACATCGTCCAAACCCGAAGTCGCGTACACAGCACGACGGCATCATCCAAGAACTAAGGTACCCCTGTTCCCCCTCCCTGCATACGGTACCCTACAGGCCTACGCATGATTCGTTCCTGCTCCTCCCACCTGCTCCAGCAGCCACGCCACCTTGGCTGCCCAGTCGGGGGTGGGGCTGCGGGCGGCGAGGCAGGCGGCACCGCTCAGCAGGGGAGGGCTAATGCTGCCTCCCCGCTCTCGCCACAGCTCCTGGAGGGTTCCCAGGTCGCAGCCCTCCGCGGCATCCCGCAGTAAGCCCCCCGTGACGACATTGCGCAGGAGGGCCCGCATGAGCTCCGGGTGACCCCCCTTCGCGGCAGAGATGACACACTCCTTGATCCACGCGCACCCCTGCTCCAGGAGCCACTTGCACACCGCCGCATGGCCCCCCTTGGCGGCGGAGGTGAGGGGACTTCTGCCCGGGTCCTCCAGCGGGCAGCCCCGCTCCGCCAGCCAGCGGCACACGTGCAGCTGGCCGGCGGCAGCGGCTGCCGCCATCACCTCCGCGGTCAGGCACAGCCCCGCCGCCGCCAGCGCCACCTCCAGGTTACCCACATCCCCGCTGACGGCCGTCAGGCACAGCAGCTGCAGCCGGCGCTTGCAGGAGAGGGGGAGGAAGGCGTCGGCGGGATCAGACCAGTGTGCGGCGAAGGCAGCAGCCGGGGAGGGCTGCGAGAGCCGCACCACGGTGTGCTCCCGGAACTGCTCAGCGATAGGTCGGCTCACAAGTCGCAGCATGCAAGCTATGTCGTTGGGCGGCAAGAAGCTCGCGATGCGGCCCAGGATGTCGGGGCCGCAGACCTCCGCGAGCGCATCAGGGCTTGCGGTCATGGCTACTGCATACTTATGTTGGTATGTAGGTATGTACGTATGTCGTGGGTCGGCGCCTGACCATGTGGCCAGCACAGGTGGCATTTGTGATTGCGGCCATGGCTACTGGCCCGGCCGAGCGTGCCATCGCTGCACTATTCTTTAAACCCCTCCGGCCCATGCCGATGCAGCTTTCGGCCCCACGCACAGCGCAAGATGAGTTTGAGTTGCAGCAACCTGCAGTTCCCGGTAACCCGTGACCAAGCACCCTGCATTGTGCGACTTGCACCTGACTTGCACCCTGACGGGCCTCACCCGACGACCTTCCCTCCACGTCCAGCCAGCAAGCCCCCACGAAGTCCGTAGGCTTCCCTACCAGCCCACAGTCCTCATAGAGGACCTCTGGGCGCGGCATCACGATGCCATCCCATCCTGCCTGACCTTGGACCTGTTCGGAAGGTACGTGCCTTGCCACGTGTCCTGCCCGCTGCCCCCGCCGTGACGCAGCACGGCAGCACGGAGCTCGCAGCCTTCAGGCGGCGTGCCGCAGCCGGCCTCTTTCCCCCAGCTCGCACTTGCACACACCGCACTCTACGGTCGTTTAGTTCTGCAGCTGACACGTCGACTTCGTCTCTACCGCTTGCAGGTGAGCGCTCGCGCATGATGACCATAGACGACCGGCACGCTTCACGGCTGGGGGCTTCTTCAAGCGGCTCAGGAAAGTGCTATTCGCGCCTGTCTCCCATAGGACCTGTATCAGCCTGCTAGACGTACCCGGCACAGCTCTACACCGTCACCAGCAACAGCATGCCGGTTACTCTAGCATAGCCGTTCTCAGCCGCATCCCCGACTACATCTGCTGCGCATTATGCTTCGTGTAGTGCTAGATAGCCCTGTTGCTAGTGCACTGTATGGAGGCTATGCCCCCCGACCCCCGCCGTGACGTGGCAACAGCCTGCATACACACGCCCCCAACACTACATGCTTCCTCGCTCACCCCTGCGCACCCTCGCACCCGCGCGTGCCCACACCATCACTCGCCGCCCGCAGCCCTCCGCCGCCCCCTCCTGGCCGCCGCCTGCAGCTTCGTCGCAACGCCCTCCGCATCCCCCTGTCCCCCCTCCCCTGCCCCTCCCACCCCTCCCGCACCAGCCGCCGGCCCCGTCCGGGCGCGCGTCCTCCGCGGCACGGGCGCCCCCGGATCGGGTGCGGCCTGGCCATCCGCCACCGCCACCCCCGCCACCCCCGCCCTAACCGACACGTCCACAGCCACAGACACGACCGCCCCCGTCCCCGCCGCAGCCGCCTTGCCCCGGGCCTTGCCCGCCCCCGCGCCGCCCGCTTTGCCCCGCTTCGCCGCCCCACGCGGCCGCGGCGTGTACTCCGCATCCGACCCCGACCCCGCCTGCCCCTCCCCCTCCCCTTCCCCCGAGGAGGCGCTGGGAGTCCCGACGCTGTCCTCCCGCGCCCCCGCCTCCCCGCCCTCCGCCTCCTCCTCTACAAGGCCCTTGCCGGCCGCCCCCCGCTGGCGCTTGCCGCCCCCTCCCCCGCCCCTGCCCTGGCGCAGGCCGGGGGGCAGGCGGTGCTGCTGCGCGGCGAGCTCCGAGATAAAGAGCGTGTTGTGGGCCCTGGGGGGGAGGGAGGGGGGGAGGGAGGGGGGGTGGGCGGGAGGGTGGGAGAAAGGGAGGGGGGATGAGGATCTGGGCGGGACACGGGCGCATGGTGGGAGCTGGCCGGTTGCTGCGTGCTGGCTGCAGCCTTGCACCGAAGCAGTCACGGTGCCGGTAATGCTGCTGCAACACCGATCCACGTGGCGCTGACTGAAGCCCTCCTGCGGCACCCACCGCCAGAGCCCTGCAGTCGCCCCAGGATTCCCGGCGCAAAGATGACTGAAGCAAGCGGCATCTCGGCCCCCCACCCACCATCCCGCGTACGGCCCGAACCGCTCCGTGAAGGCCGCCGCCGCCAGCGCCCCCGTGGCCTTGGTCAGGGTCTTGGAGCGGAGGTCGGGGCGGTACAGGCTGGGGGGGGGGCGGGCAGGACGAGGGTGTGGGAGAGGATGTGGGCTGGGGCCTGGCACAGCTCCTGACGCAGGCAGGTGGCGGCCGAGGCTGGGACGGCGGCACCGCCCCGAGGGCGCGGGCCCTGGGGGCCCAGGCCGAGGGTTCTGGCAGGCGCTCGGCTGCCCCCAGTGCCACAGCACAAGGTAGGCCTAGGGGCGCCGGCAGGCTCGTGCCCGCCCCGCCCCGACGAGCCCAGGCCGTTCGCTGGACACTGAACCATACCGCCCCGTCCCGCCCCGCCCCGCCACTGGCCCCGTGTCCGTGCCCCCTCACGCCGCCGGAGCCCATGCCAGATGGCAGCCCGCCGCACCCTTCCCTTGTGGCTCCCTCCTTCCCCGGCCTGCCTGGCCGCCTCTGCTCCCCGGCTTGTTCCCGCCCTCCTGCCCCCTCACCGCGTGGCCAGCTGCCACACGTGCGTGTCCACCGGTATGGCTCCGTGCTTGTCCAGGGAGAAGAGGCACACGCAGGCAGCCACCTTGGGGCCGATGCCTGGGGGGAGGGGGGGAGGGGGTGTGCGCGGAGGGGGCGTGTGGGGACGGGTGTGAATGAGCTCAGCGTCGCCGCGTCACAGGAGGGAGGAGGCTGCGCCCACACCTGCGCCCAAATCCCGCAGACACGTGTCTCTCTGCACCCGACCTCGCCCTCCCGAGCCTCTGCCAACCGCCAGCAGGCCCCCCGTCCCCGCGCCCCAGCACAGCACACACACACCCCTTTCGGTTCCGTATCTAAGGCCGGCCGGCTAACTACCGCGCCTGAGACTCCCAGGCTCATGCGAGCAGCCCTTCACACACCCCTTCGCACCCGGCAGCTCCTCCAGCGCCGCCGCCGCCTCCCCCAGGCTCCGCTCCCGCAGCCCCAGCAGCCACTGCCGCCCCCCGCCCGGCTTGCTCAGCAGCTGCTGGGCGGCCCCCACCACGTAGCGGGCGCGGTAGCTGGGGAGGGTGGGTGGAGGGTGAGGGTGGGGTTGTAGTGGGAGGTCATGATGCATGGGCATAGGCGAGGCGGCGCGCGGAGCGAACAGGCGGACCTGCTAGGCGTGGCCCGGGGCATGCCAGCGACAAAGCACCCAGCGTCCTCCCAGCAGCCCCCCAAGCCCCGCGCCCACCCGAACCCCGCCGCCCGTAGCTCCTCCTCCGTTGCCGCCGCCAGCTGCTCCAGGGAGGGGAAGGCGTAGTAGGACAGGGAGGGGGCGGGGGCCGGGGGGGCGCCTGGCCCTTGAACTCCATCGTCCCCCGCCTTCGCTGCCGCTGCCGCTGCTGCCGCTACCCCCGGCTCCGGCTCCGGCTCCTCAGGTGCGAGCAGCGGGGTGCCGTAGGCCGAGCACAGGCGCTCCACCATGCCTGGGGCACGAGAGGGGGTTGGCAGAGAGAGGTTGCCTCCAAGAAGGCAGTGTGGGTAGGTAGGAAAGCAAACGGGGCAAAGGCTAGGTGGTCTAGAAAGTGTACTGAGATGAGGTGAGACGCTGGGGGCGGGGCCGTACCGTGGATCCTGGAGATGTGGTTATTGGACGAGCAAATGAACTGGAATAGGCACTGCAGGGGGCGAGGGCGGGAGGACAGGGGGACGAGAGTTGAGAAGGCACCTCCTTCACCCACTGCCCCTCCATCCACACCGCAAGACCTCTGGCCCCCGCCGGCTTCCCTCCTCCTCCTTCCACCACCCCCCCCACACACACACACCTCGAGGGGGTCCTGCCTCAGCATGCGGGCGCCTGGGCACAGGGGTCACCACGCAAGGGGGGGGGGGGAACGGACACGGGGGAAGGGAGTTACGGCAGGGCAGCCTGCTTGGCCGCGGCCACTGACCCATCTAGCACGGCCCGCTACACCCGTCCTTTGGCTGCACCAGCTGCGACCCCTTCCCTTGCGCCCGCTGGTCTGAGACCCCGCACTCCACCCCACCCGGCTGGGGGCTGCGCCTGGGGCCCGTGCTCGCAGCCCTGCCCTCCCCCCCTAGACACGACCACTGGAGCAGACCAGCGCCTGGCGTCCGCTTCCCCCATGGCCCGCACACCGCCCTGCACTGCATTGCGCTTTACGTCACACCCCACCCCACCCTGCCCCGGCCCCACCCGGGAAGTGCGGGCTGACGGCGGCGAAGCGGGCGCAGGCGGCCGCCCAGCGGGGAGCCAGGTCGGCCAACCGCACCAGGTCCTGGGGGTAGGGCGGGGGGGGGCATGTTGTCAGAGTGGGTGTTGGGGCCATCCAGCCGGTCCCCCAGCAGTGGAAGGAGGCCCATTCGGGACGCGATTTGCCACCTGCCCCTGCCTCTGTGTGGGAGACTCAATGAGAGCGGCTTCCCCAGCCTCCGCAGCGCCGGGGTCCCCTCCAGGCCCATACAGTTGCGATCTCCCTCTGCCCTCCCGCCCCTCCCCCCTCTCCCCCTACCAGGTTGAAGTAACCCCTTGCCCCTAGCAGCCCCGTCCTCTCCCCCTCCCCCTCCCTATCGCCCTCCTCTCACCCCCCCCCCCCTCTCGCCCCTCCCCCCTCCCCCCCCACCAGGTTGAAGTAGTCCCGCAGCGCCGCCTCGTCGCCCCCGGGGGCCGCCTCGGGGCCGGACCCGCGCGCCAACACCCGGTAGTGCACGTCGGGGCCCACCTGGGGTGGTGGTGCGTGGGGTGTGGGTGTGCAGAGGGGAGCTTGCGGGGAGTTCACTACGGAGGCCGGCTCGGAGGCGATGAGGGGGGTTGGGTTGCCCGGACGGGCACGCAAACTTCCAGTGGTGGGGGTAAGCATGCCCGGCTTTTCTGCTCCCCTGAGGCGTGCCGATTCCCAGCACCCTCGCCCACGCCTGCCCCTGCCTCAACAGCCTCCCCGCCTCCTCACACTGCCTGCCTCCCAAAGATCTCTGCCTCCCCTGCCTCGCCGGCCTCCTCGCCTCCCCTGTCACTCCCCCGCCCCCCCCTCCCCCGCCCCACTGCCCCTTATCTTCACCCACTGCTCCGTGTGCGGCCCCGTTCCCCCGCCCCCCACCTGCCGCACGCACACCAGGCGCGGCCCGATGACGCCCGTGTACTGGCCCTCGCCCGTGCAGCGCCAGCGGAAGGACTGGCCGGTGGGGAGGCTGAAGTCGAGCTGGGGTGGGGGAGAGGGTGGGGGTGGCGGTGGTGGTGTGGTGGCGGTGGCGGGAGGGTGGGGAACGGCAGAGGGGTTTAGCGGCAGGCGGGCGCAGGGGCGGTGCACGTGAGGGTAAGAGGGCGGGGCGTGTTGGTGCATGGGGTATGGCTGCGTTGGGGTTGGGGGCCTGGGGGGAATAGGCGGGCCGTGCTTGCCCGGTCCTGTGCTCCTGATTTGGGACCCCACCTGCAGCTCGCCTGGCGCCACGCCCAGCGAGCGCCACTCGCCGCTCCCCGGCTCCACTGCTGCCCCTGCCCCTGCTCCTGTCTCTGCTCCTGCCGTTGCTCCTGCCGTTGCTCCTAACGCTGCTCCTGCCCCTGTCGCTGCCGCTGCGGCGCAGGCGGTGGGGGAGCTGCTGGATGGCGGCTCCATGGCCGCCAGCGCGGGCGGGATGGCGCGGGTTGCGAGCGGGACGGCGTTGAAGCGGGACGGGGCTGGGTAGGCTGCGCTGCGGCTGCTGAGCAACGCGACGCGTGCCGGGCAGTAGTTAGACCATGTGCGGGCTAAGGGAAGAGCTCGGACGCGAATGCTAGATAGCGCGGGCCGCATGCGATGGCGCCAAAGGAACCGCGCAGCGCCAGGTTGTGTACTCGCTATGCCCGCAGGTCGGGGCCCAACATGTGAAAGAGCCTCTACAGCTATATGGGACGCAGGCTGCCCGGAAACCAGTTTCGCCTCGTGCCCCTCCATGCCGTCCTGCACCTCATGGCAACCGCACCGCGACTGCACTTCGCACTCATACTCTCCTCGGCCGCTCTCTCCAGCCCGAGGACAGAGCGTGCCCACGGTATCCCGAGCGTCGCCTCTGCCAGGATGCCGAACTGACCGCGCGCTTGAATAGCCATGAGCACCTTCGCCGCGAAAGTCGCGGGTCTGCGGGCGGATGTGGCCGCCCAGCAGGCCCGGCAGGACGCCGTGGGGCTTCGCGGCAACGGAGCAGCTGCCTCGGGGCCAAGCTCAGCCCAGCCCGCTCGGCAAACCGTGGGCTTCAGCGTGGCCAACAACACGGATCGGCTGGGCTTTGTCGGGAACGTGCTGATAGGCTACAAGGTGGAGGTTCAGGTAGGGACTGGGCGCGCGCAAAAGGGCAATCTCGAGCGTCAGGGTTCCTGCGCCCGCGTCTCCCCGTGTTTTGGCATGCCCCTCAGGCCTTGCATCCTGTACCTCACCCAGCAACTGATCTGGCCCTGAACCCGGCGCAGGTGGCCAGCGGCGTGGTCTATGAGGGCGTGTTCACGTCGCTGCAACAGGATGCCAAGGGAGTTTCGGTCACCCTGAAGTACGCCAAGGTCATTAAGGACCCCAATGCGCCTGTGTCCTCGGACCGGACGGCACTGGCGGAGAAGCCGGTGCCTGTCTTGACCGTCGTGCCTGCCGACCTCGTCCAGCTCTATGCGAAGGACGTGCGCCTTAGCCCAGAGGACCTGGCTGGCTCCGACCGCAGCGATGTGGGCTTTGAGACCGACGCTGCTATTTCCCGAGGCCGCGGCGGGTAAGCTGCCGTGGCGCCGTGCCCTGACAATGCCTCCTGGGACTGATCCAGCCGCGCACGGCTAGCTGGTGTGTGCCGTCCATGGCTACCCTGCGGACCTCTGGGGCGTCTGCCTGTCGCGCGCGTGTCGACGCATTGCCATGACGCACTCTGCAGGGCCATGCGCGAGCTGCAGCGGTGGCAGCCGGAGGAGGGCGAGGACTCTGGTTTCTTCAGCCTGGAGTCGACCGGCAATGACGTCGGCTGGGACCAGTTCGCGGTGAACCGCGATCGCTTTGGCGTGCAGACGACTTGGAGTGAGCACTTCTACACGACAAAGATTAACCGCAACGAGTGCCGCATCACGGACGAGGAGGCCTCTCGACTGGCGAAAGAAATCGAGCAGGGCGTCAGCGGGCAGGTGTCCAACATCCACATGCTGGAGGAGCGCGGCGGGGAGCTTGGGGCAGACGTGAGTCGCGGCGGGCTGGGGCAGAAGCGCCTGCCACACGCGTCACACGGCCCAATAACCCAACCCCTCGTGCAGTGGGCTCAAGCCTCACTGCAGTGTCGCTGCCTGCCGTTAGCAAGCCGGGGCATGCTAACAGGCCGTCTCAACATCCCTTGCCCGCCGCAGCCCTGCCTCCCTCTGGCCCTCACACGCACACGCACACTGACCACCCCTTCCTCCCCCGCGACATCCCCCGCAGGTGGACGAAGAGGCGCTGTACGGCGCCGTCATCCGCGAGCCGCTGCCGGGCCCCTCGCAGCCCCTGCCGCCGCAGCGGCCGCAGCAGCGCTCGCGGGGCCCCTCCCAATCCGCCGCGGACCGCTCCACGGCCTGGGGCCGGGCGGGCTCGGGCGTGGCGGCGGTCGCCGGCGGCCTCACCGTCGCCCAGCAGCTTCAGGCACAGCGGCAGGCGCAGGCGCAGGGCGGGCAGCTCGGGTCGGGTGGCGGCGCGGGGCCCAAGTCGGCCTCCATCCCCATCCCCGCGCCGTCGGGACCCGCCGCGGCAGGGTCCGGCTCGGGCGGCGGCGCCTCGGCGGACGCTGCCGGCAGCGCCGGCGCCACGGCCCCCATTGACATTGACCCCCGCAAGGAGGTCAACAAGGTCCGCAGCTCGCTTACCGTGGGCTCCAAGAAGGACCGCAGGTGGGGACAGGGGCGCGCATGCGGGGGGGGGGCGGGGCGTTTGGGAGGCCCAGGAATGCAGCGGCGACACAGCCGGGGTTGCCTCAAGCCGCCATGCGGGTGAAATTGGGTTGGTAAGCTAGATCATAGTCGGCGGCAGCTTGCGCATGCAGGGGCGGGGCGGGGCCTGCTGCTCCCGGGGCCGCTAGCGGTCAGGTCAGCACCGGCCTGCCTGCCTGCCGCCTCGCAGCTCGCCCTTCGGCACTCCTAAGCTGGGCGGTGGCATGTCCCGCTCGCCCGTGTTCGCCAGCCCGCTGGTGGCGGACCCCGTGGGCTTCTCTGCGCTGGACCTGGACCCGGGGGCGCCGCAGGTGGGGGCGCGTGGGAAAGAGGGGTGGGATGGCGGCGGCTAAAGCGGGGGCAAGGGAGGCGGGGCGAGGGAGTAGGGAGGCAGGGGCGGAGCAGGCAGGCGGGGGCTGAGATGGGACTTGACGCGAGGCCTACGCGGCCTACTGGGTTGTTGTGCAGCCTTGTCCACGGTTTGCTTGCCGTCCTTGCCGAGGCAGGCCTGGGACGGACAGGGGCGCACAGCTCGGAGCGCCGCTTCAGTGGCAGCCTTCGCAGCTTTGTCCTCACTGCCCTCCCGCTCCCCCCTCTTCCCTTGCTCCATCCCCCTGTCAGGTCAAGCTGGACCCGGAGGCCCAGGCCGAGTTCCTGCGCTTCAAGGAGGAGATGAACAAGAAACGGTCGGGGCAGCTGGGGTGCGTGGGGGGGCGAGATCCAGGTCGGGGCTGTGAGGTGCGGCGCGCTAGGGGGAGCGGGAGTTGGAGGGACCCGCTCCCAGGGATGGCCGTTTGCGTCGCCGCGCTCTGCTGCTTTTGCGACGCACGCTGCTTGTGCGTATTGACTGGTAACCTTGTGCTGCCCCCTCCCCTCGTGCCCTGTCTCCTCTGCAGTGCGGAGGCGGCGCTTGCGGACCTGAAGAAGTCCTCCTTCAAGGACCGATCGGGGCAGCCCTCGGGCAACGGAGCGGCGGCGGCGCCCGCTGCGCCGACGGAGGCGCCAGTGGCGGCCGCCGCCGCGAGCGCGGACGGCTCCTCCGCCGACGGCGCGGCCAAGCCTGCCGCTGCCGCGAACGGCGAGGAGGCCAAGCCCAAGGTTACCTTGTCCAAGCTAAACCCCAACGCCAAGCCCTTCTCCCTGAACATCAACGCAAAGGAGTTTGTGCCCAACTTCGGACCCAAGCCCACGGCCGCAGCAGCACCGGCAGCCGCCGCCCCGGCGGCGCCCGCCGCCGCTGTGCCGGCGGGCAGCGGAGCCGGCTCGGGGCCCGGCAGCGGTGGCGGCTCCGCCGCCGCCGCCGGCATCCTGGCCGCCGCCGCCGCCAGCAGCGCCAACGCTAATGCAACGGCGGCGCCGCCAGCCATGGCGGCAGCGGCTGCCCAGGCCGCCGCCAGCGCGATGGCCTCTGGCGGCGCCGGCGGGTACATGGGCGGCAGCAGCGCGCACGGGCTCGCCACCACGTACCACCACAGCTCGGCGCAGGCGGGCCCGCACGGGCCCCAGGGAGGCCCAGGCGCGCACCAGGCAGGCCCGGGCGGGCCCCAGTACGGCCACGGCGGCGCCGGGGGCATGCACGGCGGCCACGGGCACGAGCGCGGGTTTGGCGGCGCCGGACCCATGGTTCGCGAGCCGCGGGGCGGGGCCGACCATGGCTCCTACCACCACCGGAACGACGGGGGCGGCGGCGGCTACCGGGGTGCTGGCGGCGACGGCGGCGGTTACCGGGGTGGCGGCGGCGGCGGCGATCACGGGTACCGCGGCGGCGCGGGCGCGGGCTCCGGGGACGCCTACCATCACCACCACCACCACCACAAGGGCGCGGGCGGGCCGGGCGAGCACCACGGCGGGCAGGGCGGCAAGGGGTCGGACGGCCACGGCGGGGGCCAGGGCCAGGGCGGCGGCCTGCACAAGGTGCAGCCGCCGCCGCCGCCCTCGGGTCCCATGGGCGGCCCCGGCGAGGGCGGCCCCATCCCCATGATGGCTATGCCCAATGGCGTGGGCCCGGGCATGGCCCCGCACGGCATGGTCCCCATCACGCCCGCCATGGCGGCCCAGATGGGCGCCGTGCCGTACCAGATGGTGGCGGTTGCTCCTGGGCCCGGCGGGACCTACATGACGAGCATGCCGCCGGGTGCGGTCATGGGCGGCCCGGGCGGCGCCGTACCCATCATGTACGCCGTTCGGCCCGCCGGCGGCGGCCCGGCGGTCATGACGCCCGGCATGATGATGGGCGGCCCCGGCATGCCGCAGGGAGTGCCGTACGGTGCCGTAGCGGGGCCGTACGCCATGGCGCCGCCGGGCGGCATGCCGCCTCCCAGCCCCACGGGCCGGCCCCCGTCCACGGGTTTCTTCCAGACCGCCCCCAACGGCCCCTACACGCTCATAGGCCCCGCCCCCGGCCACGGCCACGGCCACCCCGGCGGCCCCATGGGAGGGCAGGGGCAGGGCCCCCCCATGGTGGGGGGCCACGGGCACGGCCACCAGCACCCCATGATGGGGGGCCCAGGCCACGGCGGGCACGGCCCGGGCCACGGCGGGCCCATGGGAGGCCCGCACGGGCCCATGGACGGCCGCCAAGGGGGCCCGGGCATGGGCATGGGCGGGCCCAAGGGCGGCGGCGGCCGGGGAGGGCACCGGCCGCAGCGGATGGAGCACGAGCGGCAGGGGCCGGGCGCTGGGCAGGGCCCGGGCCCCGGGCCGGGGCAGGGCCCTGGGCAGGTGCAGCAGCAGGGGCCGCCCCGCCCGGACATGGAGTGAAGGGCAGACCCTCCTCTAAACATTGGGGATTAGGCGGCGAAACGCGGAGGAGAACGCGGCATGCTCGGCCTGATTCGGGCTGCGCGCGGGCATTTTGGCCGAGGATGCCTAGGCTAAGCGACGGGGCTGAGCGGTCGTAGGAAGCGGACGCAGAAGGTTGGCAGTCGGGCGGTCGGGCCCTGGGTAGGCCTGGGCGCGAGGGCGAGTGAGGGCTGAGGAGGAGGTTGATGTGAGGCGCAGCCTGGGTCCTGGGCGAGTTGCTGGGGAGGGAGGCGCTACGCAGAGCGCCGTGGAGACGTGCGCGCCCTAGGCTTCCGGCCCTCTACTCTCGAAGAGGGTACGGGCAGTCGGGCGCGCTCAGTTTTGGGTCAACCATGCGTGGTCGGAGGGGTGCCTCGAGGCGCAGGGGGCGTGGTCGCAGCAAGGCTGGCACTGACACTGGGGGTTCCCGGCGCTGGAGCGTCGGTGTCCGCCCCGGTCCATTCGTGGTGTAAGCCGCTGCGGTCGAAGAGCTGACGGCTACCTGCCAACGGCCCCTGGCACAGCCCTTGCGTGGTCGGACAGCAGGGGAGTTAGCCGCCAGATCCGCCTACTGATCCCAGGGAAGATAGCATCACTGCAGCGAAGGCACCTAGTTGGCTGCACCGGCCCTACACCATGGCTGACTTCTCGTCGACCGGCTCCTGCGCTTTCCACAGTCTAGGTGCAGGGATGGGTAGCTATCCAGCCCGGATCCAGGATGTCCGGCGAGGTGTCAGGGCATCAGCTCTCACCTGGGCCCGTCAGCGCAAAGGGGCAGATTCGTTAGGTCTATTCAAGTCCGGCCCAGCCCAGGCTTGGCAAAGCGCTCAATCGGGAGGCCGGGGAGAGCGCAGCTGAGCAGCCAGCCTGACGTCTGCCCTGTCGGGGCCCTTACTTGCTTGGCAGACGGCCGTGCGTGGTCCCGACACGTGGCTCCGCGTGGCTGGCGTGGGGACTTCGGGGGAGCAGCTGTGGGCTGGCGCTGGATACAGGCGTGTCTGGGGGGAAGCAAGCGACGACACACCGGCGAGGTGAGGAGGATGCCATAGCTGAGGACCAGGCTTCGCACGCACTTGGGGGCCAGCTGAGGATGGTCGAAGGCTCGCACGCATGACGAACATGCCGAGGGACGCGGAAGCACTCAGCCGTTCAGCTGGAGACCGCGGGTCGCTGCTGTGCAGTTCTACCTCTGCTAAAGCGCCTTGCTGGCCGCAGCTCGTCTGGTCGCAGATCAACCTCACGTACTGCCAGACGCGCGAACACGCAGGTCGAATGCAACGGCGCTGGAGCACACAACAGACCAGTAGATGCATCTCGAGGGCGCTTGATCAAGCTTAGCTGCTGCCAGCGGCAAAAATGGTGCGAAAACAGTGTTCGCTCAACAACCTCTCGCTGCGCGCCAAGCTCCGCGCCCCCCTGAGACATGCCCACGCTGCTCCTTGCCATGCAGTCCGACCCTGCGGCGGGCTTGTCGCCCGGCTGCGCGGGCGGTGCCGATGTCGCGCAAGCTCCCAGCCCGAGTGGTGGGAGCGTTGCGTCGCCGTCGCCTGGCACTGTAGGACTGGCTTTCGGACTTGTGATTGCAGCTGGAATGGCTACGTGTGTTGGGGCGGCTCTGGCCTTCTGTATCAAAATGACGGACACCAAAATATTGGCAGGGTAAGCGGTAGACTGGGTGCACGTCGCAGTGGTACAAGGGCGTGGCCTACCAAGGACCAGGGTGGACAAGCGACCGCCACGCACCGGAGCGCACGCACTCGCTACGCACGCACCTGACGCACCGCCTTCGCCGACTTTGGCGCACAAGGCCTGGCGGCCTACCTGCACAGGGCAGCCCCCCTGACCCGCCCCCTCCCTGTGTGCTCAGAGCGCTCGGAGCCTCTGCAGGAGTCATGACGTGAGCTGGGAACTACCCGGGCCGATGAGGAGCTAGAGCGCGGGGGACCGAAGGGCCGGGAGGCACAGCTAGCGGAGGGCTGCGGACACCGGCGGCTGCCCTTGGCCGGTGCGCATCCCCACACGCCTTGTCACCGCTTGCAGCACTAACCGGTGCCCTCCCCCTTTGCCTTACTTCCCAGGTACGTGTCCTTCGTAGAGATTTTTAGCGAGAAGGCGATTGCTGGGTTCGAGGAGGCGGGGTACGCTCCGAACGAGGCCTACCGCTACGCCACTCTGATGTGAGCTTGGCCGGTCAGGGGTGGTGTTGATGGGTTGGGTTATCTTCACTCGAGGGGTGCAATCGGAAGAGTCACGCAGGTGCCCGCATGAACATGCTCCCCTCTGGCCCCCTCCCCTCAAATCCCCCCCACCCTGCCGCCCTGCTGCCACCCGCCTCACGCCATCTCCTGCCCCCCTTACCGGTACCCTATCCCCGCCCACCAGGTTCTTCGGCGGTATGGCCTTCACGTGGCTGCTGGGCTGGGTCTCGCACGCGCTGATGCACCTGGCCGAGTCGTGCGGGGGGATACGCAGGCGCAAGGAGGTCCGCGGCGGGCCGTGGCGGCAGGGGCGCACGGGGGGATGGGTGTGGCAGGGTGGCGTGTCCGGCAGTGTGTGCTTGGGCGCGAGGTGTGGTCGTGGAGCGAGGTGTCCCCCAGTGCTGTGTACGGCACAAGGGCGCGCACCGCCGCACGTGCACGTCGGTGTGGGTGGCACACGCCGCGTCCCTTCCGCCGGCCTCACCGCCCCCCCCCCCCTCGATGCCCCCGCATCCCCCACGTGCGCAGGTCTCCACGGACTCCTCCGACCGGGGGGAGATCTGGCTTCGCATGGACACGGGCGGCGAGGGGGGGGAGGCGCTGGTGGGGGCAGACACTGTGGGGGCGGACGCCGCCTCCCGGACCCCCTCGGGTCGCTCCCTGTCGCGGCTCGCGGGGGACTCTGCGCAGGGCCCCACGCAGCCCCCCTCGGAGCAGCTGCCGCTGGCGCGGACCTCCGTTGCGGCGGCGGCGGGGGCGGGGGAGGGCGTCACGCGGCGGCACGTTACCTGCCCCGACCGGCCCCACGGGCAAGAGCCGGGGCAGCAGACGCCCCGCCAGCAGCAACAGCAGCAGCAGCAGGCCGGGGTGCCGCTGTCGGTTTGCGGCTGCGGGACGGCGGGGGCGGCGGCGATGGGGGCGGCGCTGGCGCAGAGCGAGGGCGGCGGAGGGGTGGAGGGCGGCGGCGGTGTGCCTGCCACACCGTCCGGGGCGGCGGCGCCGGAGGGCCGGGCCGGGGAGGCGGCCCCGGGGCCGGTGGCCGAGGGTGTGGCGGGGGGTCACGACCCCCACAGCCACCAGCACCTAGCGCGCATGGGTGAGTGGGGGGCGCCAGGGGCGGGGTGGGGGGTTGAAGGTCGCGTTGGGTTGGGGTACGGGTAGATGGCTCATCAGGCGGGGAGTTGAGCCATCGAAGGGCTCGATAGGGGTGGGGCGGCTCGAGTCGCATCAGTTGGCAGTGGTTTGGTGAAGGCTTGCGGCACGGGCGATGCTGAGAGGGATTTGGGGGAGGGGGCTCGGTGGCTCATTGAGCGGGAGAGTGAGCTTGAGCGTGACCGACAAGGGTGGTGAGGCTCGCATCCCGACAGGGGACAGGGGGGCGGACAAAGGCTAGCGGTAGAAAAGCGGAGTTTGCAGAAGCCAGCTCCGACTGGGTAGATGCTTTGCTGCCCGTCATGGCAACTCATGAAACCCGTCCCATCAGCTTCTGTAGAGGAGCATTCATGATGCCGCCCCTTGCCCTCGACCGGCTTCGCAATCCCGCTCAGCTTTTTACACCGTCTATCCCTACCCTCTACCGCCCCCCCCCAGGCCTCCTCTCCGCGCTGGCCATCGGGCTGCACAACCTGCCCGAGGGCCTGGCCACGTTCGTGGGGACCCTGGCCGACCCCTCGGCCGGCATCGCCATCGCGGTGGCCATCACGCTGCACAACATCCCCGAGGGCATTGCCGTGGCGCTGCCGATATACTTCGCAACGGGTAGGGGGGGGGGGCATGGGGGCCTGGGGCTGGGGAAGGCGGCGCAGTGCATGACACCTGGGAAGAGCTATTCACACACCCTCCCCTTGTGTCTGCCCTCTCACCTCCCCCCCCTTCCCCTTACACACCCTTCCCCCCAGGCAGCAAGCTCAAGGGCTTTCTGTGGTCGGCGGTGGCGGGGCTGGCGGAGCCCATCGCGGGACTGCTGGTGGGGGAGGGGGGGGAGAGGGGGTTGTGCTGCGGCAAGGCGTGGTTGGCGTGCGGTGCACGCGCCCTCCCTCCCCGAGGGCAGGAGGGCAGCATGCGGGGTGGGGGGGCCGCTGTGCCTTGACGACCCGCTCAGCCCCCTCCCCCTCCCCACCCCCATCAACCCCCCCCCCCCAGGGCTGGCTGATCCTGCGCGGCCGCGACAGTGACCCCCTCATGTACGGCTGCATGTTCTCAATCGTGGCGGGCATGATGGTGGGTGCAACAGGGGGGGGGCGGGCACACGAGGGCTTCCGGGCAGCTCCTGCACTCCTTGTGCCTCCCACCAACCCCCTTCCCCCCCCCCCCTGCCCCCTCCCCTGCCCCCCCCCCCCTGCCCCCCAGGTGTACATTGCGCTGGTGGAGCTGCTCCCCGCCGCCCTCCGCTACGACCCCGGGGACACGTGGGTGTCCCGCTGCGCCGTGGCGGGGATGGCCGTCATGGCGGCGTCGCTGATGCTGTTCAAAATGTGAGGGGAGGGGGGGAGCGGGGGGGCTGGGCAATGCTTGGGTGGGGGCGAGGGGGCTGTGGTTTGCGTTGTGTGCGTCACCTGGCGAAGCAGGAGGAGTGATACTACTGATGGATTGGTTATAGCAAGTATCGTAGCTTAGAGCGAGTGCTGTAGAGTGGGCGTTACTGTATCGAAGCCACCTACTACTAGATATCAACCATGGCCGGACGGATAGCGATGGCTGTTGGGCGTGAAACTCGGGCGTGGGGCTCTCGCGCACATTCCCAGACGCTTGGTGGCTGTTCCCGCTGTGCAAGGGCGGCACCGGCACCGGTATGCAGGTGGTGTGCTCTCAGCCGTAGTCGGCGAACGCTGGGCCGGGAACTGGTGAACGGGGATCGGTCCGGAGGGGCACGTCCGCTCCGCTTGTTGGCGGTTGGCCTGTCGCCTATGGGGTATGGTTGTGAGGCTTGGGGTATGGGCTGTTGGGCACGTGTTCCGTGTCTCGAGGCTCCTGGGCCCGGGGGCGGCAGGAGTCCGCGGGTTATGGGTTGTTACTTCGTGCCAGCGGTGAACCTGCTTCGTGCACCAGTTGTTGGCGGCAGATGGCGTTGCGTTGCGCTTGGCTGGGGGCCTTGGTGCGGTTAAGCTCTTGGTAGCTCTTTCACGTAAGAGCTGCCGGCATGTTTGGAGGGGGTTGGCAACGTGTCAGACCCGGGACCCGAGTGGATGGCTGCGGATGCGGGTGTGGGCTTACCAATGTCCACGGGATCAGGTGCGGCCTGACTGCCTGGCTGGGGGCCCCGGGGCTGTGTGCTGAAGTGAGATGTGGCAAGCTGTGGAGGCCGGACGCGTCTGCAGGCTAATGAGCAGGGCTGAGGGCTTGACTGGAGTCGGTCTTGCGGCGGGCTGCCGTCTCGGGGGCGGCAAGGGGCGGGAGGGGCCTGGCGAGATGGCTGTGGTCTCGATGGTCGGTCGAGGGAAGCACCACCTGCCTTGAAATGCATTGGGAAGTTACAGTACAGGGGTGGAGTTGGGGATGATGTGCAGTCCGCACTTCAGCCGTAATCGCTGTCCGGTGCTGAGAAAGGCAAGAGCACGGCTCTCTCTCGAGAGAGAGAGGTTACGCAGGCTCGAGAGAGGACCGGAGAGGCGGTCAGGCGGTCACTGCAGTAGAGCGGATGCAGCCGTGCAGGTGGCGGTCAGGCGAACTTGTAACATCGTGTGCGCCGTGACGACTTGCGAGGTGGCATAGTAATTGTGCAGCATGGCGGAGGGAGGGCGGACGGGTGACTTGGAGCCCGCCGCGGGGCCTCGCGGCGGCCGGCGGGGCGCGGTCAACCGCGCGGGTAATGCGGGTTAAGCACGCTCGGCCATGACACGTTTCACGAGCCCGCCGAGCAAGGAATAGCATACTTAGAAGGTTGTGATTGGCTGCACAACCCATACATCTCTAGCTGCAGGATGGGCGAAGACCTCAAGCAGCCGTTGCTTGGCCCTTCGGTGAGCAATGGTGCACTGCGAAGCCCTATCGCGCGTGCCGACACCAATGCCGACACCAATGCATTGCTATGCAGGCGCCGCCTCACCCGGGGTATGCGGGAGGCGGGCCCTCCGGTAAGCGTGCCGGCATGCGAGCTGACGATGAGCCCTGGCTCCTCTCGGTGCTGCCTCGATGTACAATCGAGCTCTATCCATCTACTTGATACTGCTTAGCTCCTGCGGGTGCCGAAAAGCGTTCGGTGGCCCAACCGGGCCTGGCCCGACCCTCGTCCGCCGCTGCTTGCTCCCCGCTCATGCCCCTTGCAGGCCCCTCCGCGCCCCCGGCCCCAGGCTATCCGGTAGCGGGCTACCCGGTTGCCGCCCCGGGTCCCTCGGGCGGTGCCGCCTACCCCTCCGTGGCGCCGCCCTCCGCCTACCCCTCCATCCCCGCCGCCCCCGTCCTCGCCCCCGCCCCGCCGGTAGTGACCGTGTGTAGGCACGAGCACCACCACCACGGAGAGACGGTGCGTACAGCTGATTGTTGGGTTTGCATGATCGACATTATGGCAGGGGTTGGAATCCGCGAAGGGTTGATTGCAAGGTGGCACGTAAGGTAGACAAGAGCACGGAGTGGCGCTGGACACGGTGGTGGTGCAAACCAGGGAGTAACGGTGATGCATTGCATGTCGGCCGAAAACCACGCGGTGGTCGCAAGAGCACTGACTCGGGAAGCACGGGGAGACGGTGTGGGCCACCGCCGCGGGCAGAGCGGGTTGACTCACCAAGGCCCCCCCTGCCTTGTCCTCTTGCTTGGTCCCACTTACCCCCGTCCACAGCGGCTCGCGTGCGGCAACTGCCACCGGCTTGGCGTGCCGGAGCCTGACAAGGTGGGGCCCCGGGGGGGGGGGAAGGGGTAGCTGAGGGGGCGGGGGGTAGGGGGCAGCGGATGCTGGATGTCCAGGTACCCCTGGATGCTAGGGCGTGGCTTGGTGCTGCCCCCTTTCCAGCTAAGCGCCCCAGTGAACCCCCTGCCTGCGCCCACGCGCCCCGCCCTCCGCCCCCGCAGGAGTCGGGCCTGTGCACGTGCATCAGCGCCGTGGGTCTGTGCGCCTCGGGGTGCTGGTGCTGCTGGTTCATGCCCTTCTGCTGCGACATAACCAAGGACACGGTGGGGGCGGGGTTTTGTGGGGTCTGGGTGTGATGTGATGTGATCTTCGACGGTCTGGAATGCGGGCGGGAGAAGACGGGTGCGGGAGGGGCGAAGGTGGGGATGCGTGGCGGTTTGGGGATGAAGGGGTACCTGTGTTGCGGCTTCATAAGCGCAGGCGTCATGCGCCTCCCTGCCCTCCATGAGGCCCCTCCCACCGCCTCGGCCGTCGCAGGTCTACCGCTGCCCCTGGTGCCACGCTGAGATGTACCGGCGGAGGGCGCCCTTCGAGTGAGGGCGGGGCCGGGAGGCGCGGAGGGCGCGGTCCGAGTGAGGGCCCCACACAGGGGCTGGGTGCAGGGGCCGGGGCCCTTGGGAACCCCGTGGTTTGCCCCATGATTTCGTGGTGGTTTCTCGGGCGCCCCGTGCGCCTCAACCGAGCAGTGTTGGACCCATGTGGGCCCCGCTGGATGCGCCCAGGCCTGGGCCTGGGCCTGGATCTGGACCTGAATGCGGCGCTGGCTCGGGGCCGTGCGGGCCCTCGCCACGTGCGCTTGCCGTACATACACGCATATGCTCGATTGCGGCGCACCCCAGACAAGTTTTTGCCGAGGCGGTGGCTCCGCCGTGAAGGGCTAGGGCCTGAGGAAAGGGTGACTGTTGTAGACGCTGTGGGATCGAGGGAAGAGAGGTCATTTAACGGAGCCGCAGGGAAAGGGGGGGGGCGCAAATAGGGCGTCCGTCGGTGTGAGTGAGCAGAGGCATGCAGTGTCCGGTGCTCTCTACTCTTGGGGTACTGAACTTGCCTGAATTGGGGGAATCAGAGGATCCTGCGCATCGGGGGAATCAGAGGATCCTGCCCATGTGTGATTGTGGGACAGGTATTGCGTATTTGCTGGGTATTGGGGCGGTAGTGGACGGTCGCCCCGGCCGTGGACTTAAGTGGTGAGCCGCGACTCTGCAATGGCAAAGCGGGGCACATTTGAATGTGCTTCTGGTCCTCCCTACCCCCACCCCCACCTCACCACCAGACTTCAGCGCCGCGCAGTATGGGTCAATCGCGGTCCGTGGCATGGCCACAGGCTCCCGACCAACATGGGTAGAGCGGCAGAGCGCAGCTCAACGGGAGGAGCACTCGCAAGGGGTACGGGCGCCGGCGGATATGCTGTGAGAAGGCGAGGACTCACCCAGCTTGAGTAACTCCTGGCCCCCTGACTACCGAGCTGTGGCCCTCACATGCGGAGCGCCGGCTCCCGCAGCACGTGCAGAAGGTAGAGAGGGCATGGGCGACTGGGAGAGGAGGGGACGCTGGAAAGCCCTCCGCCCCAGTGTAGCACACAAGCAGCAAGCCTGCCTACAGTGCCTAGCGCTACAGCGGAGCGGTTTGCGCGGACGAAGCTGGCCGGGGGTGCTCAGGGGCTCGGCCGTGGCCGCCTAGGTCGGGCAGGGGAGAGCTCGGGAACGTGCGGGGTGAGAGGGCTCTGACGTCGGAAGAGTCGGAGAGGTCGAAGGGGCTGTACACAACGTCTGGCACAAGCTATGCTTGCCAGGTTCTTCTTAGCGGAGAGACTTACCTCAGCTGATTGGGATGGAGCCGGAAAGGCGGGAAGTGGACTTCGGGAGCTCTGAGCTCGTATATCGAATCCGTATAGAGTAGACATGGACGTGATGGAACCGAATGCGCTCTCGGAGGTCTGCGGTCCGGACATCCTCGGCCATACCGCGAGCTTCCTGCAGCCCAACGAGATCGCTTGCACGCTGCGACTTGTGAGCCGCTCTCTCGCTGATCAGTTCCGGGAGAACACCGTGGTGCGGCTCTCGCAGCGCTCCCCGGCTGCGGCCTTCGCTGCGCACTGGTCCGCGCCTGGCGCCTGCCGCGCCCTCTCCTACCAGCGCCGGCTGCAGCTGGTGTGCCTGACGGCCGCCAGCGGGGATGTGGGTAACCTGGAGGTGGCTCTGGAGGCGACGGGGCTGTACCCGACCGTGGAAGTGATGGAGGCCGCTGCTGCCGCTGGCCAGCTGCACGTGTGCCGCTGGCTGGCGGAGCGGGGCTGCCCGCTGGAGGGACCATATCCTCCCGCAGGCCCCCTCACCTCCGCTGCCAAGGGCAGCCATGCGTCTGTGTGCGAGTGGCTCCTGGAGCAGGGGTGCGCATGGCACCCGGAGTGTGTGACCTCGGCTGCGCGCGGGGGTCACCCGGAGCTCATGCGGGCCCTCCTGAGCAAGGCGCCCCCGGGCCGCGAGGACGATGTCTCCTCCGAGGCCTTACTGACGGCCGTGGCGGTGGGCTGCGACCTTAAAACCCTCCAGGTCCTGTGGCAAGAGAGGGGAGGCGACATTGGCCCAGGCAGCCTCCGGGATGCTGTGGCTTCCGCCGCTTTGGTCTCCGCCGCCCGCAGCCCCACCCCCGACTGGGCGGCCAAGGTGTCGTGGCTACTGGAGCAGGTGCGGATGGTTGTGGGGGGTGGGGGCGGTAAGCTCGATACAACCGGGGGTCATTCTATGCAGTCTATGCATTGCGGAAGTAGCCGGGATGCGGCAGGGGCGGTGGGGAGGGCCAGGCTGGGCGCAAGGTTGTGGGATAGCTTCGCAGCAGCTCGGTCACCATCTCCGTTGTTTGAGGAAGGCCAAGGTTAGCCGGAGATGCTTGACCGCTCCTCCAAGCCCCTGCCCACCTGCGGCCCTCCCTACAGGGCGCGGAGCGGCGTGCAGAGGCCTGCGCCACCGCCGCCTCCTGCCCGGACGGCGTCGCCCGGCTGACCCTGCTGGTGGAGCGCATGGGCTTCCCGGTCGACGGCATTGCGTTTGGCGCTTCAGCTATGGGAGGCCGGGTGGACGCCGTACGTTGGATGGTGGCCCGGGGCTTGCGGCCGGTGCTTACCGAGTGGCTCGTGGTCGCTGCACGGTGGGGCCACACGGAGGTGCTGCGGGCGCTGCACGCCGCGGGCTGCCAGCTGCATCCGCCGGAAAGACTTGTAGCCAGTGCGTGTGCCTCGGGGAGCGTGGAGACGGTCAGCTGGGCGCTGGAGGCGTGTGGGGCCGGAGCGCTGCAAACCGCGGGGCCCGATGCCTTCAAGGCAGCGCTTTGGTCCGGGAGCCTTGAGCTGGTGACATGGCTGCACGAGAGGGGCCTGGGCCCCGGCCCATACCCCTGGCATGACGCTTCTGAGGGCGGCTGCGTGGCTGTGCTCGAGCTGCTGGCGGAGTGGGGCGCGGACGTGCAGGTGCGGCCATGCTCCTCACCTCCCGGCCGTTGGCTGCACCGCGTTGGCTTCGCCTGTTGTTCCCATTCTTGTATACCTCCCCTTCATCCTCCCATTGCTCTCCGTCTCATTGCAGGGAGCCTCCTCTCTATTCCACCTCGCGTACCTGACCGCGGCCAGGCGCGGCAACCTGCTAACCCTGGAGGCCCTGCGGCGTCTGGGCGTGCCCCTGGGCAGCACACAAGAGGAGAGAAGGCTCCTGGTTGCAAGGGCGATCAGAGAGGTCACTGCACCCCTGCCGTCGCTGCGCTGGCTGCGGAGGGCCGTGGGGAAGGTGGACTGGGCCGCTGCGGCGGAGGCGGCCTGCAGCGTCCAAGCGCTGGCGGGGCGGCATGCGGAGGTGCAGGCATGGGTGCAGGCGGAAGCGGAAGTGGAGGCGCAGGCGCAGGCACAGGATGAGGCGGAGGCGTAGCTTAGCATGTGAGGCCGTAAACCTGGAGCATCTGCCGGTTGCGTGTGCGAACGCGAGAAGCGCAGCACTCGGTGGTCTGGGTTTGGTGTCGATTAGGGGCGTGGGGTACTGGAGGGGTGCAGAGGCCCGTGTGACGACGTCAGCAGCCGGGATTCGGGGTCGGGGAAGGCGCGGCCATGGATGGCGGGGCGGGCGTCAGTTGGCCTGTAACAAGGCAGGAAGGGGAGGGCACGTTGGCGGAGTTACTAGCTATTAATTAGGCGAGGAGCTACGGGAGGGATGAGGCGGGCTGGATGAGGTGCGGGCTGCGGGTGCGGGCCCGAGCCCCCGAGGCACTGCGCTAGCGGTGTGCGGCCTGCGTCGTTGCACGGCCTGTTCAATAGCTAGTATGCACACGGCAGACTGTGTCCCCCTTGCTAGTTAGGGGAGGACTGGAACAAGGGCAGAGGCTGTCGTTAGTATTCATTAGAGGCTGAGGCGGGCACCATGGTCAGCCGGGCATTGGGGCCGACAGTTGCGTGCCCCGGGATCGAGGGTCAAGGAAGGCGCGTCTTGCGAAGAGTTTGCCGTTTGGCCCAGGCAAGGCCGGGGTCGGGGGGATGGGGTTCTGTTGTGTGAAGCGGGCGAGGGGGTGGACCTGAGCGGGAAGTCCTGCTGGGGCGGCCTTGTGGGGCCGCGGGAGAGGCGGCACAAGGGGAGGAGGGGTCAAGGCTGACGGGTAAAGAGCAGTGTCAAAGCTCAAACACTGACATGGAGGCCCAGTGGATACTGGATACCGCACTAAGCTGGTCAAGGGGCAGACACCGGCTGGACCTGTCCGGAGAGGGTGAAGGAGCTCGGGCGTTGCAAGCCGCACGCGGGCTCCACGCCACCCGTGTGCTCCTCAAGGCCGCACCAGGTGTACCTAGCTGTACCTCATGCAGCTCCGCATGGCAGGTCCTTGTTACCGGGAGACCCACCGTAGCTGATCGGGATGGAGCCGGAAAGGCGGGAAGTGGACTTCGGGAGCTCTGGTGCACAAGCGCAAAACTCCTTTCTGGCCAATAGTCGTATAGAGTAGCCATGGACGTGGTGGAAATGAATGCGCTTGCGGAGGTCTGCGGCCCGGACATCGTCGGCCGCATCGCGAGCTTCCTGCCGCCCAACGAGATAGCGTGCACGCTGCTACTCGTGAGCCGGGCTACCGCTGAGCAGTTCCGGGAGCACACCGTGGTGCGGCTCTCGCAACCCTCTCCGGCTGCGGCCTTCGCCGCGCACTGGTCCGCGCGCGGCGCCTGCCGCGCCCTCTCCTACGAGCGCCGTCTGCAGCTGGTGTGCCTGACGGCCGCCAGCGGGGATGTGGGTAACCTGGAGGCGGCTCTGGCGGCAGCGGGGCTGTGCCCGACCGCGGAGGTGATGGAGGCCGCCGCTGCCGCTGGCCAGCTGCACGTGTGCCGCTGGCTGGCGGAGCGGGGCTGCCCGATGGAGGGACCATACTCGGCCCCTAGCCCCCTCACCTCCGCCGCCAAGGGGGGCCATGCGTCTGTGTGCGAGTGGCTCCTGGAGCAGGGGTGCGCATGGGACGAGGAGTGCGCGCGGTCCGCTGCGCGCGGGGGTCACCCGGAGCTCATGCGGGCCCTCCTACGCAAGGCGCCCCCGGGCCGCAGCGAACGGGGGCCCGACGGCAACGTCACGAAGGCGGATTTGCTGTGCGCAGCGGCGGAAGGCTGCAATCTGGGAACCCTCCAGGAGCTGTGGCGGGAGTTGAGAGGCAGGAGTGGCCCTCGGTGGCTGAGCGGTGCCGTCATGGCGTCAGCCGCCCACAGCCCCACCCCCGACTGGGCGGCCAAGGTGGCGTGGCTGCAGGAGCAGGTGGGTGGGGGGCAGGCTGGGAGCAACGTCAGGCAATCTCTCTTGGCACCTCAATTGCCCGCAAGGCAGGGCGGGGCCGATGTCCGTGTTTACATTTACTTACAGTTGGTGCAGGCTGAGGGCTCAGGGTAGCCGGCGATGCTGGACGGCCAAGCCCCTGCCCTCCCTGCAGGGCGCGGAGCGGCGTCCCGCGGCTTGCACCGGCGCCGCCTCCTGCCCGGACGCCCTTGCCCGGCTGACCCTGCTGGTGGAGGGCATGGGCTTCCCGGTCGACGCCACGGCTGTAGACGCAGCGGCGGAGGAAGGCCGGGCCGACGCCGTACGCTGGCTCCTGGCCCGGGGCTTGCGGCCGGGGCAACTGCGGCCCAGCATGGCTGAAGTTCGGGGCCACACGGAGGTGCTGAGGGCGCTGCACGCCGCGGGCTGCCCGTTGGGCCCACCTGAGCAGCTGATGGTTAACGCATGTGCATCGGGGAGCGTGGAGACGGTCAGCTGGGTGGTGGAGACGTGTGGGGCCGAAGCGCTGCACGCCGCGGGGCCTGATGCCTTCCATTTGGCCATCCGGTTCGGGAGCCTGGAGCTGGTGACGTGGCTGCGCGACAGGGGCCTGGGCCCCGGCCCGGAGCCCTGGGAATATGCTGCCAAGGGCGGCTGCGTGGCTGTGCTCGAGCTGCTGGCGGAGTGGGGCGCGGATGCGCAGGTATGGAACCGACGGTGTGATATGGGTGCATATAGCTGCTTTCATGCATATGAGCAGCCTCAGCTCCTTTGACAGCCGGTGATGACGGGCGGTGATGATATGCGCCCCCGGTGGCTCACTTGGCTCACCATGAGACAGCCGGCAGGGCCATGCACCACTGGATTGCCCGTTCCCACTGCTCCGGTTGCCCTGCCTTTACCTCCTCTTGTCCTGCCCTCGCCCGCTTCGACTCTTGACGCAGCTCTTTACCCCCACCGTCCCGTGGTGCCCCTCCCCCGCACTCGCTTCAGGATGAGGAACCCGCAGGGCTGTTCCTAATCGCTGCCGAGCGCGGCGACCTGCTGACCCTGGAGGCCCTGCGGCGCCTGGGCCTGCCCCTGGCCAGCACACAGCAGGAGAGGAAGGCGCTGACGGCGACGGCGATTGGCGACATGTCCCAGACGCCCCTGCCCGCGCTACGCTGGTTGCGGCAGGCCGTGGGCGAGGTGGACTGGGCCGCGGCGGCGAGGGCGGCCCGCAGCGCGCATGGGCAAGCGTGGTGGCGTGCGGAGGTGCTGGCCTGGGTGGAGGCAGAGGCGCAGGCGGACGCAGAGGCGCAGGGGGCGGGCCGAGCATAGCGGAGTGGTAGACATGCTGAGGCAGGTGTGGGGTGCGTGCGGGTGTGGGCCTGAGGAGCTGCAGCTGGGCGGTCTGCGGCCGGTGTCATCGGCCTAAACCCTAAACTCTCTACCGGGTACTTGGGAAAAGCTCAAACGAGCGCAGAGGCGTCTGTGCCTCTCGGTTGATTGATTGCAGCTGAGTTAGGCCTGCGCACTAACGATCTCAGACGGGTGTATGAAGTCCCACGGTCCAGTGCCGGGGCCGAGGGCGGGGAAAGGCCGCACAGGGAGAGTTTGCCGTTTCGCCCAGCCAAGTGCATGGTCTTGGGGTCGGGGTGAAGGAGGCGCTGTTGTGTGATGCCCGGCCCGGCCCGGCGAGGCGCATGAGGCAGCGGCGGGTTTGGGTACCGGCATGCATGCTGGTGTTGCGTTGAGGGGGTTGAGGGAGGTGGTGTCACAGGGGACATGGGACGGGTCGATGGCAAGATAAGTTGACCTTTGTTGAATACTCTACATGCGGGCTGTGACCGCCTAGCACGCAAGGGTCGATGGCGACGCGAGAAGGGCGTCAGGGCACCGTTGAAATGTTCATGTCCAAGAGCCAAGTCAGAGCCACCGGCGCGGGGTAGACAGTCATGTGTGGGCAGTCAAGTGCGGGAGTCACAGAGGCGCCCCCGCCCTCTATAAGCTACATTGCCGGCAACGCCCAGCAATCCAGTATGGAGCGGGGGCTCAACTATCCCACCGTGTAGAGAGAGATAGGCACGGGCTGGAGGGGCGCCTGGCGGAGCTGTGCGGGGCGACGGGGCGGTGATCAGGGGTGATCTCGGGGTCGGGGCGAGATGAGGCGATGGAACTCCGAGCACTTCTTGTGCCCTCTTGCCATAAATACTGCCATCTACAATTAATATGGCCGCAAGCCCTGATGCGCTCGCGGAGGTCTGCGGCCCGGACATGCTGGCCCGCATCGCGAGCTTCCTTCCGCCCAACGAGATAGCTTGCACATTGCGACTTGTGAGCCGCTCTATCGCTGATCAGTTCCGGGAGATCACCGTGGTGCGGCTCTCGCAGACCTCCCCGGCTGCGGCCTTCGCCGCACACTGGTCCGCCCCCGATGCGTGCCGCGCCCTCTCCTACACGCGCCGTTGGCAGCTGGTGTGCCTGACGGCCGCCAGCGGGGATGTGGGTAACCTGGAGGTGGCTCTGACGGCGGCGGGGCTGTGCCCGACCGCGGAAGTGATGGCGGCCGCCGCTGCCGCCGGCCACCTGCCCGTGTGCCGCTGGCTGGCGGAGCGGGGCTGCCCACTGGAGGGGTCATTCTTGGCGGGTAGACCCCTAGCCGCCGCCGCCAAGGAGGGTCATGAGGATATCTGCGAGTGGCTCCTGGAGCAGGGGTGCGCTTGGGAGCCGGAGTGCGTGACCGCCGCTGCGCGCGGGGGTCACCCGGAGCTCATGCGGGCCCTCCTGCGCAAGGCGCCCCCGGGCCCCAGCGAAATGATCTTTGAGGCCGGCGTGTGGGCAGAGGGCTTGCTGAAGGCAGCGGCGGAGGGCTGCGACCTGGGAACCCTCCAGGAGCTGTGGCGAGAGCGGGGAGGCAGCATTAGCCCTCCCCTGCTGAGCGGTGCCACCTGCCTCGCCGCCCGCAGCCCCACCCCCGACTGGGCGGCCAAGGTGGCGTGGCTGCAGGAGCAGGTGGGTGGGGGAGGGGCAGGCGAGGACAAGGGAGCACGCGTGGCAGAGAGGGGAGGCAGGCGGGGACCAGGGAGCACGTGACAAGATCGGATGCCAGTTGCTTGGGGGAGGTCGTGCTATGCACCCAGGCACCCCGGATAAGGCCATGGTCACATGTGGGCTAGGGCCGGGTGAAGTCACATGACAACGCAGTAGCGCCCCTGACAGCCCCTCCCTCCCCTTGTGCGCCCAACCTGTCAGGGCGCGGATAGGAGCCCTCGGGTCTGTGCCTTCGCCACCTCCTGCCCGGACGCCGTCGCCCGGCTGACCCTGCTGGTGGAGGGCATGGGCTTCCCGGTCGACGGCACTGCGTTCGGTGCTTCAGCCATGGGAGGCCGGGTGGCCGCCGTTCGCTGGCTGCTGGCCCGCGGCTTGCAGCCGGCGCTTACCGACTGGATCGGGGCTGCTGCACGGCAGGGCCACACGGAGGTGCTGAGGGCGCTGCATACCGCTGGCTGCCAGCTGCCTCCGCCTGAGCGGTTGGTCCCACGAGCGTGTGCCTCGGGGAGCGTGGAGACGGTCAGCTGGGCGCTGCGTGTGGGGCCGAGGCGCTGCATGCCGAGGCGCAAGGGGCCTGCCTTGAAGCGCTGGATTCCGGGAGCTTGGAGCTGGTGACGTGGCTGCGCGAGAGGGGCCTGGGCCTCAGCGCTAATCCCTGGTTTGACGCTGCCCGGGGCGGCTGCGTGGCCGTGCTTGAGCTGATGAACGAGTGGGGCGCAGAACTGCAGGTGCGGCAGTCGTGCGTGACGCAGGGTCAGAAAGTGCTGCCGGTATGCGCCTCTGTCCCTTCATGCTGGGGACTGTATGCCTCCACCTTCTTCTTGCCCTCCCCCCGCCTCACGCAAACAAGTCTAACCCCTTCCTTCCCAGGACCCACCTGAGCACCTGTACCTAGCGGCTGCCGAGCGCGGCGACCTGCTGACCCTGGAGGCCCTGCGGCGCCTGGGCCTGCCCCTGGGCCGCACACAGCAGGAGAGGAAGGCACTGGTTGCGAGAGCGCTTGGGGACATGGCCCAAACGCCCCTGCCGGCGCTACGCTGGTTGCGGCAGGCCGTGGGGGAGGTGGATTGGGCCGCGGCGGCAGAGGCGGCCCGCAGCGCGCATGGGCAAGCGTGGTGGCGTGCGGAGGTGCTGGCATGGGTGGAGGCAGAGGCGGAGGCGGAGGCAGATGCGGAGGCGCCGGCTGCGGGGCGGGAGTAGCATGCGGAAGGATGGACCTGGGGCATGTGCGGGTGCGGGCACTAGGGGATTCGGTATGCGTCTCCTATCGGTCCAGTGTGTAGCGGCTGTGCCAATGCCCTGAGTACTGTGGGAGGACTAGAGGGAGGCCAGGGGCGGTCCACCCGTACCCGTTAGGGCCTGAGTCAGGCCTCAGGGCGAGGGGCAGGTCGTGGCAAGAATGGCCTCCGCAGGAAGAGGTTTGGCTGGTTTGGCCCAGGCGAGAAGATGCGAGGATGGTGTAGGAGGGGTGAGGTGCGGAGTGATGCCTTGGGCTTTGTGGTGGCACGAAAGAGGCACGAAAGAGGGCGCACGGGGTGGGGTCATCAGGCGCAAACGGGCGCAAACGGATGGCGGGGGGGTTCTGTGCTCGCACGGGCCGTTGGGGGGATTGCGGGGTGGGTCCCGTGCTCGTGAGGGGGACAGGACCGCTGGGAACCAGCATTACAGCCCTCCATACATACAAATAAGAATTGCTATGGCCGTGGACATAGTTGCGCTCGCAGAGCGCTTCCAACGCGGCCAATGCAACTCACAGACTTCACGATAGAGCGAGGTCACAGCTTCCCTTATACAGCACATGCTAGCTAGTCATGGACGCAAGCCCGAATGCGCTCGCGGAGGTCTGCGGCACGGACATTCTCGGCCGCACCGCGAGCTTCCTGCCGCCCAACGAGATAGCTTGCACGCTGCGACTCGTGAGCCGCTCTACCGCTGAGCAGTTCCGGGAGCACACCGTGGTGCGGCTGTCGCAGCCCTCTCCGTCTGCGGCCTTCGCCGCGCACTGGTACGCCCCCGGTGCCTGCCGCGCCCTCTCCTACACGCGCCGTATGCAGCTGGTGTGCCTGACAGCCGCCAGCGGGGATGTGGGTAACCTGGAGGTGGCGCTAGCGGCTGCCGGGCTGTGGCCGACCGCGGAGCTGCTCGCCGCAACAGCTGCCGCCGGCCAGCTTCACGTGTGCCGCTGTCTGGCGGAGCAAGGATGCCCGCTGGAGGGACCCTTCACGGCCCCTAGCCCCCTCACCTCCGCTGCCAAGGGCGGCCATGCGGCGGTGTGTGAGTGGCTCCTGGAGCAGGGGTGCGCTTGGACAGAGGAGTGTGTGACCTCTGCCGCGAAGGGGGGTCACCCGGAGCTCATGCGGGCCCTCCTGCACAAGGCGCCCCCCGGCCGAAGGGTTTATATCTCCGCCTCGACCTTGGCGGAAGTAGCGGCGGAGGGCAACGTCCTGGGCACACTCCAGGACATGTGGCGGGAGCGGGGGCTCTGCAGTGACGCTCGCCTGCTGGACAGTGCTGCTGCCGCCGCCGCCCGCAGCCCCACCCCGGACTGGGCGGCCAAGGTGGCGTGGCTGCTGGAGCAGGTGGGGAGGGGCAGTTAGGGGGCAGGGTCAGGGGAAGTGCCTGGTTGCGGTTTGGAGGGGTTGTGGGTTGGTTTGAGTCCAGTCGCCACACGGAAGGGCATGGAGGGGCCATAGAGTGGCAGCAGTAACCCTTGAATACCCACCCTGCAGGGCGCGGGTCCTGGTGCCCGGTACCCCAAGGTCCTCCACCGGTTCTTCAAGGTCCTCCACTGGTTCATACCTCACTGGTCCTCCCCTCTTTCGCCCGCCCTGCAGGGCGCAAGCCGGGGCCCGCATATGTGCGCCGCCGCCGCCTCCTGCCCGGACGGCGTCGCCCGGCTGACCCTGCTGGTGGAGGGCGTGGGCTTACCGGTCGACACAGCCGCAATCAGCGCAGCAGCGGAGAGTGGCCGGGTGGACGCCGTTCGCTGGCTGCTGGCCCGGGGCTTGCGTCCAACGGGCATGTGGCTTAACCGGATGTCTGTTCAATGGGACGAGGGCCACACGGAGGTGTTGAGGGCGCTGCACGCCGCGGGCTGCCGGCTGCCCCAGCCTTGGGAGCTGATGCGTCATGCGTGTCGCTCGGGGCTCGTGGAGGCGGTTAGCTGGGTGGTTGAGACATATGGGGCCGAGGCGCTGCACTCGGAGTGGGCCGACACCTTCAATTCGGCCCTCTGGTCCGGCAGCCTGGAGCTGGTGACATGGCTGCGCGAGAGGGGCCTGGGCCCGTCCCCAGACCCTTGGTACCCTGTTTCCCGGGGCGGCTGCGTGGCTCTGCTTGAGCTGCTGGCGGAGTGGGGCGCGGACGTGCAGGTGCGGAAAGGGCGGTGTGATATGGGGGCATACAGCTGCTTTCATGCATGTGAGCGCGCTAACCTGTGCACCCTTGCTGTCTTTCGGCACACTACTTGAGGCTGAGGTCCTTGCTCGGCCGCCTCTTCCGCCCTGGCCGCAGTTCATCGACTTTCGGTACTGCCACCCATACCTCGCGGCTGCCGGGCGCGGCGATCTGCTGACTCTGGAGGCCCTGCGGCGCCTGGGCGTGCCCCTGGGCGGGGCTCATGAGCAGAGCAAGGAACTGATGGCGAGAGCGATTGACGAGTTGGTCAAACCGCCTCTGCCGGCGCTGCGGTGGCTGCGGCGGGCCGTGGGGCAGGTGGACTGGGCCGCGGCGGTTGCGGCGGCCCGCAGGGCCCGTGCGCTGGCGGGGTGGCGTGCGGAGGTGCTGGCATGGGTGGAGGCGGAGGCGCAGGCGGAGGCGCAGGCGCAAGCTGCGGTGGGGGGAGAGGTTCAGCCGCTGGCGCAGGTGGAGGTGCAGGTTGTGGGCCGAGGATAGCTGAGTCATGGACCATGGGAATTTGCGGGGTGGGGCTGGGGCTGTGGGGTGGGGCTGGGGTTGCGGGGTGGGGCGTGCGGGTGCGGGCGCAAGTACGGGTGCTTGTGCAGGCACGGGTGCTTGTGCAGGCGCGGGTGTGCCGTTCCCGCTGTACGAGCACGAAAGCCTGCAGCGGTCTGCAGTCTGTATGATTCCCGGGTCCACGACGAAGGCTTGGCGTGCCAGCTAGCGGTTGGAGGTGAGGTCCGGCCCCTGTGATTGCCGCATGTCTGACCTGGTGTTGGGGGCCGAGTGGCCGACAGTCGAATGTCGGGGCCGAGCGCCGGGGAAGGCGCGCCTGAAGGACAGATGGCCTTTGGATGAGGCGAGCGGACATCGGGTTTCGAGGGCTTGAGGCGAGCGGCCCTGTGTATGATGCCGGCGAGTCCTGGGAAATGTTGGATGTTGGGGAGCACGTGGCGTCACCGGGCGGCACGCTGGACCCCAGAGCTCGACGTGGGGGTCGGTGGCACGGTACCGGTATGTCAGCCCTCCCTGTGGGAATCGAAATGCTGGTTCGCGTTCAACGCTGGAACGCTAAGCGTGCTGGCGAAACGCAGCTGGTTGAGCAACTGATGCATACTTTGAGCATGTCCAACGTACCATGAAGCCAGCGCGACAGAGCTATCCTGTGATTAGGTTGACTACACGTTGAGTTGGCTGCGCTCAATCATAGCAGGACCACCTGCGAGGACGAAACCGGCCTTGCGAACGGGTTTCGTCATGCGGCGGGCGCACACTCGGGGCCGATGCTGGTGTGTGACCCGCGGATGAACCACATACTTGCAGCTATAGCGTACGTCTATTCATGTTGGCATTCGCTTGTTCTTAGTTGACGCCCGTCGCTAACACTTGGCTTTGGTTATGCAGCCACGGAGGCATACGCAGTCCTTACTGTAGCGACAACTATGCGCAAATTTGACTGATCGCATCGTAGCTGCGGGTTAACCCGCACCCGCGAGGATGGCATCCGCGTTCATGCTGCTCAACATCTTACTCGTTTTGCTCGCGCTCTGTGGCAGCGGATGCTCCCTCGCACAGCAGACGCAGCAGCAGTCGACAACGGGCAGCGACGCAGGGGCGGCGGGTCCGCCAGCTCACTCCAGCGAGCTTCGGTCTGGCGCCCACCGGCGGATGCGACGGCCCCGCGCGCCGCCCAAACCCTCCCAGCCCCCCCGGCCGCCCAAGAGGAAGTGGAAAGCCAAGTCCCCTCCTCTAACCCTTAGAAGCGTGCCAGGGCCCTTGCCCCCAGCATACGCATCGGACACGGGCCACCCCGCCCGGCCCCCGCCCTGGCCGAGCCCTGCTCAGGGCACGTACCCGCCGCCACCGCTACTCCTCGCCCCACCCCAGCCCCCCGCGGCCGCGGCTCCCGTCCAGCCCCCCCACACGCCCTCTCCGCCACCCAGCTCCAGCACCAGCGACGTCCCCCGGCCTCCGCCGGCGCTGCAGGAGGAGGGGGAGCCACGGCCGAAGCCCAACTTTGTGCTCATCCTGACGGACGATCAGGCAGGGCGGGGGGTGGGGGTGGGGGTGGGGTGTTTGAAGCTGAGCGGGAGAGCGACTCGTGAGCGGGGGGATGGGGGGGTGGCGTGGGGCGGGGGATGGCGTGTGTGTGTGGGGGGGGGGGCAAGGTGTGGGGCGCGGGGAGGGGGTATGGGGGCAGGGGCAGGCTTGGGCGAGCCAGGGGGGGGTCGGGACGGGGTAGGGCAGCGAGGTGGGGCGGGGTAGGGTGGGGCAGGGCGGGGCACGGACCGCGGCTCCCGGATGCAGTTGGGCGGTTGGGCCAGTACAAGTGGACGCGTGGAGGCGTGGGGACCGGGGGGTTGTGGGGGCCATGTCTAAGCACGATTCGGCGGCGGGAGGCGTGGCCGGGCTGGGGGGCGCCGCCTTGCTGACCAGAGCGCTCCCCACCGTACAGCGACGGGGCTGTGCGGCCAGGCCTGCAGACCCGCGCCCCTTCCCATCCCCCCCGCCCTCCATCAACCCCAGGATGACCTGTACAACTCCACCAGTCCCAAGTTCATGCCTGCGCTGAACAAGCACCTGGGGGAGGTGGGTCGGGGGCGCAGGGGCTGCAAGGGTGACGCCCCGAAGTGCTGCAGGGCCCCCCGCTCTCCCTGCCCCCTCAGCCCCTCCCCTCGCCCCGCTCTGCCCCATCTGCTCCCCCTCCCCCCGTCGTTTCCCCCCAACCCCCTCAGGGCGGGACTCGGCTGTCCAACTTCGTCATCTCCACGGGCGTGTGCTGCCCCGCGCGTACCTCTCTATACACCGGCCGGCTGGCCCACTGCACCAACGGTGGGGGGGGGGGTGAGCGCAAGCGGGGGCTTGCGTGGGCAGGGGGAAGTGCGGAGAGGCGACAGAGGGTACCCTGACAGGTGCCCGGCGCACTGCGCCTGTGGGAGCACGGAGCGAAGCGGGTCTGTGGGAGTGGCGGAGGTGTAGGGGTGCGGGCTGGGTGGGGAGGTGTGGGGGTGCGGGGTGGGGGCGGGGGATGGGGGATGGGGTGGGTGGGGCAGAGGTGAGTGGACGAAAGGCGGGAGAGGGCATGGGAGACCCGGCGCGGTGGTGGTGGCGGTGGTGGTGGCGTAGGGGTGAGCAACCGGAGGAGCCGCTGGGGGGCCACGGGCTCATGAGAGGGCGGGGGGGAGGGTCCTGGACCTGCGCCTGGCGAGGCACCCGTGCAGAGGAGACTCAAGGCGACTGCCCTCCGCACTGCCGCAATGCACACCAACGACGCACACCTCCCTCCGACACGCCCCCCACACACACTCCTCACCCGCTCCGCCCACCCCCCAGTGACCTCCAACTTCTGGGGCATGCTGGAGACCGGCGGCTTCCGCAAGTTCTACGAACAGAAGCTGGAGCGGGAGTGAGAGGGGGGGGGGTGTTGGGGTTGCAGGCGGGGGAAAGAGTCATCTGCCAGTCGGCGCGGCAATCTTAAGCTGTTCACGTAGCATTGGAGCAAGGGCGCTCATGCTCATTACACGGCCACGGCTTGCCTTGACCCCTCACCCTCAGCCGCCGCTTCCCGCTCCCCCCCACCCTGCCCCGCTCCGCCTTGCTTTCTTCCCCCTCCCCCCCCAGCTGGCTGTTCACGCGCCTGCAGGCGGGCGGGTACGACAACTACCTGGTGGGGAAGTTCCTCAACGGTGAGGGGCGGTTGGAGCGGTTGGAGCGGTTGTGGCGGTTGGGGCGTCAATGGGGCGAGAGGGGCAGTCGGTGAGCTGCGGGTCCGTGGAGAGCGGCGTTGAGGCCAGACTGCCCCGGTTTGCACAGCTGTCATGCCCCACGCGTGTCGAAACTCACACGCCGAACCCCCCCCCTCCCCCGCCCCTGCTCCCTGCTTCCCCCGCCCCAGCCTACTTGTACTGCTGCACGCGTCACACATGCGTTTAAATACACGCTGCCCCCCCTCTTCAAACCCCCTCCCTGCTCCTTCCCCAGACTATCTGCACAACCACACAACCACACAACGGTCATGCCCCACGCGTCCCACCAAGTCCTCAAACACACACGCTTCACCCCCGCCCTCCTCACCCCCCTCACCCCGGGTGGCAGCCCCGGGTCCACCCCGGAGGCACCTTCCCATTACCGTCACATTCTAGCGCGCGGCCGTATGCACCCCACAGCACTGCACGCGCACTTCTCCACAATGGCAGTCTCTCACTTTGCCCCTTCGCTCCTCGCCCCCGCCCCGCGACCGTGGCGTGCCTGGGTCTCGTGGTGGGTCTATCTTCGTTCATAGGTACGTCGGTTGGGTGGGGCGTTTGCTGCGGTCCCAGTGCGGTTCGCGTAAGGAACGCATCCCACAATGCACACCGGCACGCACGCACGCCAGCCCAGCAAGCTTGCCTACATACTGCACTGAGAGTGCTCTAGAGTTAGGTCTAGCCGCTCTAGCCTACGCCACTCGTCAGAGCAGCCGACGCCATCGCCAGTGGAGCCCGCAGGACCTTTCGCTCTGGACCTCGGTGCGCATCGGGCACGCTGGCTGCCGCTCTATCTCTTCCTTCGCTCTCCAATGCTCCGAAAATCACCCCCCTCACCCCCCCCCCCAGACTACCTGGACAACCACACGGTCTACCCCCCCAACACCACCTACCTGCCCATGGGCATGAAGCGCATGGTGGTGGGTGGAAGCGTAGAAGGGCACAGCAGAGCGAGCATGCGGACAGAGCCATGCCCCGGGGGCCGGGTCTACCTGGGGGCGGCTGTCGCAGAGTTGCCGAGTTGCCGACTTGCAAGGCAGGCAAGGTGTCCGCCCCTGAGTCCGCCCCTGTCTCCCTCCGGCCCAGGCACTGACGTACGGCTCGTACGACTTCCCCAAGAGCTGCTACAGGTGAGCGCCCTGGCGACTCGCAAAATCTCCAGCGTTCCCCTTTAACGTATCTGCTGCGTGTCCGTGATGAGACGACCCGTCGGAGCACGGTTGGGCGCTCCAGACCCGCGCGTCGCCCCGCCCTGGGGCCTCACCCCACCCCAGCCCCATCACTCCGTCCTCCGCCCCTCCCGCCCGACCCCCGCCCCTGCCCCCAACCCCCCCCCCCCGCCCCCCAGTGACAACGGCGCCCCCAGCGTGTGTCTTCCGGGGGAGTACCAGACGGATACCATTCGGGACCGATCGCTGGAGATCATCAAGTGAGCGCACGGGGCGATGGGGTTGTGGGGGGACTGGAGGCAAGGGGACTGGTAGAGCCATGCAAACGTCCGGGACACAGCACTGGAGACCATCAGGCAAGGAAGGGCAAGGGGGGGTGGGGCGTGGGGCGTGGGCGCGTTGGAGCCATCAGTCCAGCAGCCCATCTCCGCTCAGCCCCTCACACGCGTGCGCTCCTAATCGCCTGCCCCCCTGCTTCACCCCCGGCCTCCCTCCAATCCCCTGCCCCCCCTGCCCCCCTGCCCCGCCCCTCCGCCCCCCCAGCTCCACCACCCCCGACCGCCCCTTCTTCCTGGTGGTCACCCCCACCGCCCCACACAAGGGATTCAACGGCAAATGTGAGCCGCCGCCGCCGTGGCTCGCGGGGCTGTATCCTGTATCTGAGCACGGCCGTGTGCAGTTGGGCCCCTGACTGTGTACCGCGCGTTCACGGCCTCTTGTGCCGCGGGGGCAAATGCCGCGCGTGCAGTCGTGGTTTTTGTGGCTTCTGCAACTGGGCTTTTCGTGGGCTTTGCAGGGGTCCGTTTGGCGGTATCTGGCTGCCCCAGAAGTACTTGCGGTCTAGTGTGAGGGAGCTGTCCGGCGGCGGCTGTGGGCCCGAGCACACTGGCGATGCTCTTCCCCTGCTCTTGCCACTTTGCCCGGGAACGTCGGGGGTCGCCGCCGCGCCGCCCATAGCCTGACCTTCCCCGCCCCGTGCCACCTCGCCATGTCCCCAGATTGGTATCGTCCCACCGTGCCGGAGAGGCACGCGGGTCTGTTCGCCAACGAAACTGTGAGTGGCGGCATCCGGCGCATTGCACGAAAAATCGAGCGCAAGGGGCCCCGAGGGCGTCGTGTGCACACCGATACGCCCCCGGCTCCTCTACTCAGCGCCTTTCCTGACCCTGCCTCCTGCCCCGTCCCCTGCTCCCCCCGCTCACACCTCCGCCCGCAGCTCAAGGCCCCGCGGACGCCCAACTATCGCCTCGAGAGCGACACCATTCCCAGGTGTGTGTGGGGGGGGGCGGCGGGACGGGGTCGGGCAGTGCAGTGCTGGGACACGCGGTAGGGCTTGTCCCCCTGTCCTGTCCTCCCTGCCTTTCGAAACCCCCAATTCCCAACTGTCCCAACTGTCCCAACCGCCAACCGCCAACCGCCCCAGGGATCCGGCTGGCGAGAACAACACGATCTGGGAGCTGGGGATGGACCTTTTGTATGCGGCGCGGATGAGGTGGGGAGGCCCGGGGAGCGGAGGGGAGGGATGGATCACTGGGTGGCTGTGGGGGGGGGGCTCGGAGGGGCTGGGGGGACGGGTGCACTGCGAAGCTCTTTTGGTAGGCGGCCTCTCGGCAAGCTCTTGGCCTCTCCCCCTCCTTCCGCCCTTCCCTGCCCATCCCCATCAGATCCCTCATGGCGGTGGATGAGATGCTGGACGACATCGGTGCGTGGGGGGCTGGGGAGGCTGGGGACGAGGAAGAGGGGTGCAGGAGGGAGAAGCGCGTGATCGGTCCTGAGCAGGGAACGAGGGGGCCGTCCTCGGCCAGCATTCGTCTTGACAGGGGCAAGATTGAAAGGGGGCCGCAGCGCGCTTCACACCCACACCCCGTTCCCATTTCCCCTAACTTGCAGTGAAGGCACTGGCCGCCAAGGGGATCTTGAACAACACGTACGTCATGTTCGCATCCGACAACGGTGCGTGCCGTGCATGCTGCGTGGGGGGGCTGCGTGCTGCGTGCTGCACGCGTGCTGAGGGCTGTGACGTGCTCGCGAGGCCGCCCCCGCTGCGTGCACTCACCGCCCACCCCCCGATGCTGACCTCCCACACCTCAGCCCCCGCCCTATGCCTACTCCCTCTTCCCCTTCCCCCCCTCTCTCTCCCCTCTTCCGCCTCCTCCTCCCTCTCACCCCCCCTCAGGATACCACCTGGGTGCCTTCGGTCTGTCGGACGGAAAGAACACACCCATGGAGGAGGACGTGCGCGTGAGCCCAGGGTTGACGGTTGACGGTTAGCGGTTGGGTGGTTGACGGTTGGTGGTTGGCGGTGGCAGGCGCCGGGCCTATGCTCGCGGACGGAGCTGCGGCAGGATGGCCACACCGGGCTCCAAGCCTGGGCGCATCCCCCCACGTCCCCCACCCCTTCCAGCTTCAGGGAAGCTAAGCCCCGATCTTGTTCATTCCATGGGAGGCGGCTAAGAGCGCGTGAGGGATCTCTCCCACCTACCGCCACTCGCTCCCCCTCCCCTTCCCCCCAGGTGCCCCTCTACGTCCGCGGCCCGGGCATCCCCGCCGGCCAGGTGTCGCCCTTCCAGGGCAACATGGTGGACCTGGCGCCCACCCTGCTGGAGCTGGCGGGTGGGGGGGCAGGGGTGGAGGGGGGCGGGGGGGAGAACGTGTGTGTATGGCACGGGGCGCGCGGCAAAGGAACATGGTGGACCTGGCACCCACCCTGCTGGAGCTGGCGGGTGGGGGGTTGGGGGTTGGAGGGGCGAGGGTGTGTGGGTGGGAAGGGCGTGTTACTGGGGCATGGCGTGTGGTGGGCGGCGTTCACCCATGTTCTCCCCCCTTGTGCCCCCCCCCGCCCCCAGGCCTGCCCATACCCGACCTCATGGACGGCCTCCCCCTGCCCCTGGGCCCCCGGCTCACGGCCCGGCACACGCAGCTCTACACAGCCCCCTACACGCCAGCGCCGCCCTCGCCCCCCGCCCCGGCCTGGCCTGCGCTGTCCCCTTTGCCCGCGCCCGCGGCCCTGGCGCCCCCGCCCGGCCCGGGGCTGCTGCGCGACACGTGAGGTCGGGGCTGCGGTGGCCCTGGGGCGCAGGGGGCCTGGCTTGTCGCACCTGAGGGCGCTCCGCCTCACCCCCTGCCGTGCCACGTGTGCGAGCTCTTGCCCCACGCTCGCTCCCCCCTCGCTCCCCATTGCTGCCGCCCCGCCCCCCTGCCCCGCGCAGCAACATCCTGGAGGGCTGGAACGGCGAGGCCCTGCCCCCGGCCTCTTGGCGCAAATCCAAGCACTACCGGGCGCTGAGGTGAGGCGAGCCCCACCGATTGGGACCGCTCTCCCTCACCTTGCTCGCCTGCCCGCCCCCTCGCTTGCCGCCGCCGAGCAAACGGACCCAAACATACACCCTGCCCGTGCCCGTGCCGCCGCAACCTACCTGTCCTGCCCGCGCCCCTCGTATCAGCGCCCACCCCGCACTCCCTCGTCCTGCCCCCACAACCTCCCTCCCACTAACAACGAGACGCTCTCCCGCTCAGCTTCAAACACCCCCTCCCGACCCTCCCGTCCGCAGGGTCTGCACCACAGTGCGCCTCCTCCCGCCCGCCCCCAACGCCACCGCGCTCTGGGCCCTGCCCGACCAGGCCGCGCGCCACGTGCACGCGCCGGGGGTGTACTGCTACAAGTACAGCGTGTGGTGCCAGGTGGGGGCTCCGAGCGGGGTTCGTGGTACTGATATCGGAGGCGGATGCGGCAGAGGGCGGGGCAGGGACGACGCCCTGCGGTGGCGGGGCCGAAGGGGTGTACTGGGGTTATGCTAGAAGCACAGGGCGTGGTGCCCGGTGCCGGGTGTGGTGCCAGGTGGGGGGAACGGGGAGGGGGGGGAGGGGGTGCGGCCGGAGCTGCGTCTGTGCTTGGGCCACAGCTGTCACAGTCCTGGACTGTGGCCGTGGGCCACAGAGCGACGGAGCACAGAGCCGGGCGGGGGTCGTCGTATGTGGGCAGACCGCAGCCTGAGCAAGGTGCCCGGGTGCACCAGAGGGCTGACACTTCCCTTGCCGCACACCGCACGCAGAAACGCAATGGTGTGTACGACCTGTCATCAGATCCGTACGAAACCATGAACCGGTGAGCACAGATGGTTTCGGCGGGGCCTGGGGTGGGCCTGGGGTGGGCCTGCGGTGGGCGTGGGGTGGGCGTGGGTGGGGAATTTGCAGGGGCAGGCAAACGGGTTGGCACCCTAGCTGCCAAGGCTCGCCCCTCGTGCCCCGCCCACTGTGACCTGCCACCCACCCTGCGGCCTGCCCCTCTCACCCTCCTCGCAGTGACCTCGCTGGCCACAGTGACGTTGGCCCCTCTTTGCGACCCCTTTCCGCACCCAACCCACCACCCCCTGCCCCCCTTCCATCCCCTCCCCCCTGCCCCCACCATCCCCCCCCCCAGCATCTCCGAGGTGCCCCCCCGCACCCTGGACCGCCTCGACGGAGTGCTGTCGGCGCTGGTGCACTGCGCCGGGCCGCAGTGCCGTAACCCCTACGCGCGGCTGCACCCGCAGGGGGGCGTGGCCAGCTTTGCAGAGGTGGGGGGGGGGCAACGGGGGGGGAGGGGGACGCTGGGGGGCGCTCTGTGGGGCTGGACACGGGCAGAGCAGCGCAGATGTGCGCAGGGTGGGGCGGCCAGCTTGGCTGGAGGGCACCTGGGGAGCGAGCCAGCAGGCGGGGGGCGCTGGACGCTGCCGGAACGCGAAGGCACACACCGCTGCCAACCAGATGTACGGCGCCCCGCAGACGCCTGGATCGCACTCCCCGGGCAGCCGCCACAGGGGTGGCACGGACGATTGCCTAGCGCAGTAGCACACGTCAGCAACCCGCTCCTCCCCCCCACCCCCCACCCCTACCCTCCCACCCCCAGGCCCTGGACCCCCGCCACGACGCCCTCTACGCCTCCCTCCCCAAGTTCCGCATCCTCAGCTGCACCGTCATCTACCTACTGCGCAACGAGCTGGCGTGGACGCAGCCGGAAGCCTGGGGCGAAGCCGCGGACGGAGCGCTGCCCTCCATAGTGGTGCGCTCGCCGCCGCCGCCGGCCCTGCCCCCACAGCCGCTGCCCTCGCCACCCGGGCGGCCGCCGCCGCCGCCGCCGTCGCCCCAGCCGCCTCGGCCGCCGTCGCCACCCCCGTCGCCGCAGCCGCCCCTGCAGCCGCCGGCGCCCCCGCGGCCGCTGCCGCCACCGCCGCGGCTGCCATCGCCGCCAATGCCGTCACCCAAGCCGCCTCGGCGGCCGCCGGCGCCGCCGCATCCTCCCCGGCGGCCGCCCACGCCGCCCCCGCGGCCGCCGGCGCCACCAAAACCGCCGAAGCCATCCCCTCGGCCGCCCTCACCGCCTCTCCCGCCAAAGCCGCCCCGGCCCCCAAAACCGCCCCCACGGCCGCCCAAACCGCCTCTACCACCGACACCTCCCCCACGGCCTCTCGCCCCGCCCAAACCGCCCAAGCCGCCCCCTCGGCCGCCCAAGCCGCCCGCGCCGGCGCCCTCTCCTCCCAGCGCTCCGCGGCCCTCGCCCCCGGGGTCCGCATGAGCCCCCCTGCCCGCCCGCCTGCGCAGCCCAGGGCACCAGCGGCGTGCGCTGACTGCATATTCGCATCAAGGAAGGCGAACCACCGGTGCGCGCGTGATGGGAGGCTGCCCTCGCTTTGGAGGCTGCCGGCGCTGCCCCTGCGGGCGACCCCCATGGCTGGCGGCCCAAGGGGCAACACGGATTGGGGGCCTCCTGCGGTGCCTCATGGGGGAGCTTGCCCCGACAGGCAACACACAACTGGGAGCACACGCGGTGCTGACAGCATCAGCGGATGGAACGGACTGGGCAGCAGCGAACCAGCGAACCGTATCATGTGAGGGCGTCAGGGGCTCGCCCCACGGCTCCTGACGCTGTGCTGACGGCTGGCCCCGGTAGCTCCATCCGGACCGGTTGCAGCATCCGTCGGAGCGGGACGGGGCAGCTGGCTCGGCCACGCTTGCTCTACTTGCGGCCGCGGGCCCCGCCGGCCCCCGCGCCCTTGCGGCGCTGGGCTTGGCCCCGGCTGATCGCAGGCCTTGCGGGCGGCCCCTGGTTGGAGCGCTGGCAGCCCGCAGGGCGGGTGGTCCGCATGGCGACACGGGCCTGGGCGGAGGGGCTACGCTAAGCGGTGACCTGGTGCCACATCCCTACCGTGAGGGGATGGGGAGCAACCGCCAGGCCGGCGGCCGCAGGGCACGTCGTGGCGGGGATGCGAGTGCTGGGGCGAGGGCATGGCCGGGACTTGCGCAGGCAGGAGTGAGAGGACGGGGTTCAGGCTTCAAGGCAGGAAAGGCCTGTCAAGGGGTAGGGCTAAGGGGAAGTATAGCGGCCCTCGAGGCGAAGGGGCACGCTCGTAGCGAACCATGCCAATGATGGACGGGCAGGTGGGGCTTGTTGGCTTGTTACACATTACTCATGCTCATGCTCATGCTCATACTACACACGCCGGGCGTTTCCTCGTGCCCCTTATGAGGCTGCGGCAACACCAGGGCGTGGGCTTTGACTCTCAAGACCCATCGCATACATGCAATGGGAAATAGGCAGGTAGCCGGACATGCATGGAGGGTGGTCCCTGGATGGCAGGATGCCCGCCGACATCTTGGTCTGGGAATCCAGTGCTGAAACGCACTTGCGGGCTAAGGTTCCTCGGGACCTTACGGGTGTTCTAGACACACGCGGGCAACAGATGTTCCGACTCCAGCATAGCATAGTCTTGAGGGGAGCGAGGGGAACGCGCGAGCGGTGACGGGGTGGTGGGTGGAGTCAACCTGGTCGGGGGTCGGGGGCGGAGGACCCGGATGGCGTCCGTGGCACAAGCGGGCCAACGGCACTCCACTCCACTCCACTCCACAACACATAGCACAAGTATTCAGTATTGGAAGGGGAGCAGAACGCGCGAGGCTGTCAAGCTTGAGCGCAGCGGTTACGGGGTCTCCTCCTTCCTTCTTTCTCCCCTGATTTACCCGCTTACGTACCTACATACACTGCTATCATGGCAAAAAATGCCAGTGCGCTCGCGGAGGCCTGCAGCCCGGACATCCTCGGCCACATCGCAAGCTTCTTGCCGCCCAACGAGATAGCTTGCACGCTGCGACTCGTCAGCCGCTCTATCGCTGGTCAGTTCCGTGAGCACACCGTGGTGCGGCTCTCGCAGCCCTCCCCGCCTGGGGCTTTTGCCGCGCACTGGTCCGCCCCCGGCGCCTGCCGCGCCCTCTCCTTCAAGCGCCGTTGGCAGCTGGTGTGCCTAACGGCCGCCAGCGGGTATGTGGGTAACCTGGAGGTGGCGCTGGCGGCGGCGGGGCTGTGGCCGACTGCGCACCTGATGGCGGCACCAGCTGCCGCCGGTCAGCTGCATGTGTGCCGCTGGCTGGCGGAGCGGGGCTGCCCGCTGGAGGTTGTATACCCTCCCCAAGGCCCCTTGGCCACCGCCGCCAAGGGGGGCCATGCGGAGATCTGCGAGTGGCTCCTGGAGCAGGGGTGCACCTGGAGTGGGGAGTACGTGACCTCCGCTGCGCGCGGGGGTCACCCAGAGCTCATGCGGGCCCTCCTGCGCAAGGCGCCCCCGGGTCCCAGCAGGGAGCTGTCTGCAGAACAGCTGGTTGGTGCGATCGAAGGCTGCGAACTGAAAGTCGTCCAGGAGCTCTGGGCAGAATGGACTGGGCAGGAAGCCTCCGGTTTGCACTGGGCGTACAAGCGGGTCTCCATTGCTGGCGTCGCAGCCCGCAGCCCCACCCCCGACTGGGCGGCCAAGGTGGCGTGGCTGCTGGAGCAGGTGGGACGGAGAGGTGGGGGGTGGGGCGGGAGGGGGGCAGAATGGGATGCTGCGGCGTGAGAGGGTAGTGAGCTGAAGAGGCGTCAACTCGGGCGGTCCAACTTGCAGGGCGCGGTACGGAGTCCGCACACCTTGGCTCCAGCCGCCTCCTGCCCGGACGGCGTCGCCCGGCTGACCCTGCTGGTGGAGGGCATGGGCTTCCCGGTCGACGCGAAAGCAGTCGACGAAGCGATGGCGTCCGGCGGGGCCGACACCGTTTGCTGGCTGCTTGCCCGGGGCTTGCGGCCAACGGATCAATGGCAGTGCAACGCGGCTGCAGAGCGGGGCCACACGGAGGTGCTTAGGGCGCTGCACGCCGCGGGCTGCCCGCTGCCTCCGCCGGAAAGACTTGTAGCCAGTGCGTGTGCCTCGGGGAGCGTGGAGACGGTCAGCTGGGTGGTGGAGACGTTTGGGGCCGAAGCGCTGCACGCCGCGGGGTCCCGGGCCTTCAGTTCGGCCCTACGGTCCGGAAGCCTGGAGCTGGTGACGTGGCTGCACGTGAGGGGATTGGGCCCCGGTCCAGACCCCTGGGGCTATGCTGCCTATGGCGGCTCCGTGGCAGTGCTGGAGCTGCTGGTGGAGTGGGGCGCGGATGTGCAGGTGCGGCCGCGGTTGGCGTAGGGTCAGGGCGGGTCAGAGCTGGGCATGCACCATCTGTTTACCCCTTCGGGCCGCCGCTCCTAACGCATTCTCTCGGCCCCCCATCGGCTGCACCGCCCCGGTCCTCCAACCCTGAAAACTTGCTGACTTTCTGTTTCGCCCTGTGCGCAGGGTGAACCGGGGGAGTACTACATGACGGCAGCCGGGCGCGGCGACCTGCTGACTCTGGAGGCCCTGCGGCGCCTGGGCCTGCCCCTGGTCGTGGCTGATGAGGAGAGGCCGGCAATCGTGAGGAGAGCAATTTGGGAGGGCCTGGCACCCCTGCCGGCGCTGCGCTGGCTGCGGGAGGCCGTGGGCGAGGTGGACTGGGCCGCAGCGGCAAAGGCGGCTCGCGAGCTTCGCCCGCTGCTAGCGATGTGGCGGGCGGAGGTGCTCGCATGGGTGCAGGCCGAGGCGGCGGCCGAAGCGGAGGCGGAGGGGACGGGGGCATAGCCCGGGAGCGGTAGACATGGCGGGCCGTGGTTGTCCACAGATACAGTGGGGCAGGCACGGTAGCGGCGTCCCCTTGCTTCCTGGAAGGGCTGCACTTGCGGCTGTGGCGTTACGAGAATCTTTGGGCATGGGCCTTTGGGCGCCCCTTCCCTCACAACTCTCACCTTGAGATGCACGGGAGGGCTACGACTAGCTAGGAGGTGCAAACGGCCTCGGATCTGCAAGGGTGCATGAAGTTAGGGCGGGACGCTCCTGGCCACTGTCGGGCCATAACGGAGCCGTAGCGGAGCCCGCGGTCATGAGAGAGGCAGGTCGACCGGTGCGGGCGGGCGAGGATTGTATGTCCTGCCCTGATCTGGGCGCACTTCGTGTTGGGCCGCGATGGCCGTGCTGCCTCTGCGGTCGTTGCGCCTTGTCCTGCTGGCCCCAGCTGTGGGGTTGGCTGCTGGCGGGGTGCCGTCTCTACGGGCCCCGAGGACCTTGAGCGCAGCGGTGAGGTCCCCCTCTGCTGGCACCGGAGGTCAGTCCAGTCTGCGGGGGCTTCAACAGAATGAAGTGGCAAATGCGAGTGAGGGGCGTGCGGGTGGACAGACGCAGGTGGCGACTTACTGGTCTTAGACACACCTCGCATGGGGGATTGCGGACAGATTTGGGCGAATTGGGGACGCCGTGGAGTCAGCACGCACGGTGTCAGGGATGGCAGCGAGAGCGAGGTCACAGCAGGAGACTGACTTCACTTATACAGTGCATGCTCGCTAGTCATGGCAGAAAGCCCGAATGCGTTCGCGGAGGTCTGCGGTCCGGACATCTTCGGCCGCATCGCGAGCTTCCTTCCGCCCAACCAGATAGCTTGCACGCTGCGACTCGTCAGCCGCTCTATCGCTGAGCAGTTCCGGGAACACACCGTGGTGCGGCTCTCGCAGCCCTCCCCGCCTGGGGCTTTTGCCACTGGTCCGCGCCCGGCGCCTGCCGCGCCCTCTCCTACAAGCGCCGAATGCAGCTGGTGTGCCTGACGGCCGCCATCGGGGATGTGGGTAACCTGGAGGTGGCTCTGGCGGCGGCGGGGCTGTGCCCAAAGGCGGAGGTGATGGCGGCAGCCGCTGCCGCCGGCCAGCTGCACGTGTGCCGCTGGCTGGCGGAGCGGGGCTGCCCGCTCGAGGGATCATACCCGGCCGGGAGCCCCCTAGCCGCCGCCGCCAAGGGGGGGCATGCAGAGATCTGCGAGTGGCTCCTGGAGCAGGGGTGCGATTGGCACTTGGAGTGCGTAGTCTCAGCTGCGCGCGGGGGTCACCCGGAGCTTATGCGGGCCCTCCTGCATAAGCCGCCGTGGGGGCCCCCGGGTGACTATTATGGGGAGCGCTTACTGACTGCAGTGGCGGAGGGCTGCAGCCTGGGAACCCTCCAGTGGCTTTGGCGGGAGGGGGGCGGCGGCAGCGGCCACGGCAATGGTTCCATCCTTGCCGCCGCCGCCGGCAGCCCCACCCCCGACTGGGCGGCCAAGGTGTCGTGGCTGCTGGAGCAGGTGGGAGGCATGGGGAGTGGCGTGTGGGTGGGAGAGCATGTAGGCATGTAGGGGCAGGGGCAGGTCCGGAGTCCTTCCTTCAGGACGGTGTTGCATGTTGGTGAACGTCGGTGGGCCTTACGACTTTCACGAAGTTTAATCGTCGCTGGTGGCCCCAGTGCGACCTCCAAACTTCGGCCGTGCCTGTGCCTGGTAACACCCTGCAGGGCGCGGACCGGGGCTCGGATGCCACAGCCGCCGCCGCCGCCGCCTGCCCGGACGGCATCGCTCGGCTGACCCTGCTGGTAGACGGCATGGGCTTCCCGGTCGGCTCCTCCGCAATCGGCGCGGCGGCCGACAGCAGCCGGCTTGACACCCTGGGTTGGCTGGTGGCTCGCGGCTTGGAATGTCATGGGAGCATCAACATCTCCAGAGCTGCAGTTCGGGGCCACACGGAGGTGCTGAGGGCGCTGCACGCCGCGGGCTGCCAGCTGCCCCCGCCTGAGGAGCTGGCGGCCCGTGCGTGTTGGTCAGGGAGCGTGGAGACGGTCAGCTGGGTGGTGGAGACGTGCGGGGCCGAGGCTCTGCACGCCGCGGGGCCCGAGGCCTTCAAGGCGGCGCTTGACTCTGGGAGCCTGGAGCTGGTGACGTGGCTGCACGAGAGGGGCGTGAACCTGGGCCCATACCCCTCGCTTGACGCTTCCCGGGGCGGCTGCGTGGCTGTGCTTGAGCGGCTGGCGGAGTGGGGCGCGGATCTGCAGGTGCGGAAGGAGCAGTGCCGCGCATCCATGCCCCTGTGCTGTCTCGTGCCTTGTGTGAGGGTGGGCCCACGAGGATGCCATCACGCCTCATGACTGGCCCTTTGCCCCCGTTCCTCCCAACCTCTTTTCAAGGAGTTCCGCTCCGGCCCTCCATGCTACACGTCTCACCCACTGCCCCTGCTTCCGTGGCACCCCTTCCCCCTGCCCTCGCCCCAGGATGAGGAACCAGGATCGTTGCTGTACCTGGCGGCCGCCGGGCGCGGCGACCTGCTGACCCTGGAGGCCCTGCGGCGTGTAGGCGTGCCCCTGGTCGTGGCTGATGAGCAGAGCAAGGAACTGATAGCGAGAGCAATCAAGGACTCCCATGCGCCCCTGCCGGCGCTGCGCTGGCTGCGAGAGGCCGTGGGCGAGGTGGACTGGGCTGCGGCGGCGGAGGCGGCCCAGTCCTCGCGAGCGGGTCGGCGTGCGGAGGTGCAGGCGTGGGTGCAGGCCGAGGCGGCACGGGTGGGGACGGAGGAGGAGGGGGCGGAGGCTTAGTCGGAAGCGGTCGGCGAGGGACCAGGGGCGTGCGGGTACAGGCGCAGCAATGAGCGTCGCCAAGGCAGGGCCCTCCGGTCTAGGGACATGGCGTTTCAGGCGCGGTACCGGTGAACCCCTGCTGCCTGGGAGTAGAGGGCATAGCCCCCGCGTGGTTCGCAAGCATGTGCATGGCTGTGTATGGGTAGGGCCGTTGCGGCTGGGGACTGGGGGCGGAGGCCCGGGCCAGGCCTGGGGGCACTACTTCCCTTACTCATCTAACTGATGGGCGTACGGCAGGGCTGCGGCCAGCGAGGAGGGCCAAACGGCCACGGCTGCGCAAGGGCTCAGGAAGGAAGCGACGCTCATGGCCGGCGGCCTGGCTGGGGCATTGCAGGTTGTAGGTGGGAGTAAGGTCGCGGCGGGAGTACGGTGTGTGGCCGCTGGTGTTATGAGTAGCGGCGTGAGCACTGCAGAGGGCTCGGGACGGACCGCGCTGTGCCCCTGTGTGGGCTCACGGCAGGGCTACGGCCGGCGAGCAGTGGTCAAAGGAGGGGAGCTGCGGGGGGGTACCTCCCGGAGTGGGGTACGTGAGGAGCAACGACGTGGTGAAGATGTGCTTGAGCCGGGGGTCGGAGGTGGCGGGGGTTGGAGGTGTCGGGGAGAGGAGCAGCAGAGAGTGCGGATTTGTGGATGGCCTGTTTGCTTGAGCACCCGCCCCTTCCTTGGTGGTGCCCGTAAGCGCATCGTGTGCCCTGAGGACCCCGACCTGGTCGGGACCCAAGGACTTCCGTGTGCCCACTAACCATAGATACACAGACATTGTATAGCCATGGACATAAGTCCGAATGCGCTCGCGAAGGTCTGCGGGCCTGACATCCTCGGCCGCATCGCGAGCTTCCTGCCGCCCAACGAGATAGCTTGCTCGCTGCGACTCGTGAGCCGCGCTATCGCTGTGCAGTTCCGGGAGCAAGCCCTGGTGCGGCTCTCGCAGCCCTTCCCCAGTTGGGCCGGCTTCGCCGCGCACTGGTCCGCGCCCGGCGCCTGCCGCGCCCTCTCCTACAAGCGCCGGCTGCAGCTGGTGTGCCTGACGGCCGCCAGCGGGAATGTGGGCAACCTGGAGGTGGCGCTGGCGGCGGCGGGTCTGTGCCCGACCGCGGAGCTGATGGCTGCCGCCGCTGCCGCCGGCCAGCTGCACGTTTGCCGGTGGCTGGCGGAGCGGGGGTGCCCTCTGGAGGCAGGATGGATGGAGAAGAGCCCCCCTCACCTCCGCTGCCAAGGGCAGCCATGCGTCTGTGTGCGAGTGGCTCCTGGAGCAGGGGTGCGCATGGGACGAGGAGTGCGCGCGGTCCGCTGCGCGCGGGGGTCACCCGGAGCTCATGCGGGCCCTCCTGCGCAAGGCGCCCCCGGGCCCCCGCGACCAAGTCTTCAAGTCGGGATTGCTCATGGCAGCGGCAGAGGGCTGCGACCTGGGAACCCTTCAGGCGCTGTGGCGGGAGTGGGGAGGCGGCCAGCCCACCTCATGGGAGGTCTGCGCTGCTGCAATCGCTGCCGCCCGCAGCCCCACCCCCGACTGGGCGGCCAAGGTGGCGTGGCTGCTGGGTCAGGTGGGGTGGGTGGGCAGAGGGCGTGTTGTGGCGTGATCAGCGCACGATGCAGCAGGATCCTTCAGCATGATTTGCGGGGTTGTAGTCTTCCCAGCGGCTCTCAACACTCGTACGTCCCGTACGGTGTGATGGGTTCGTGACGGGAAGGTGGGACGCATCGCCGGAGAAAGCGAGGCGCTCCGTCCCTACAGCAGCGCTTTTTAAGGTCCTTCCCTGATCCTCACGCCCCTCGTTCACCCGCCCTGCAGGGCCTGGAGCGAAGCAAGGAAGTTTGCTCCTCAGCCGCCTCCTGCCCGGACGCCCTCGCCCGACTGACCAAGCTGGTGGAGGGCATGGGCTTACCGGTCGGCGCCTCCGCAGCCAACAAAGCAGTCGTACACGGCCGGGTTGACGCCGTATGCTGGCTGCTCGGCCGGGGCTTGCGGCCAACGGAAGAAGAGTGGATCTGTAGTGCGGCACAGCGGGGCCACACGGAGGTGCTGAGGGCGCTGCACGCCGGGGGCTGCGAGCTGCCCCCGCCAAAGGATCTGGTGGGCCGTGCGTGTGCCTCCGGCAGCGTGGAGACGGTCGGCTGGGTGGTGGAGGCATGCGGGGCCGAGGCTCTGCCCGCGGCAGGGACCAGGGCCTTTCACATGGCCCTTGAGTCGGGGAGCCTGGAGCTGGTGACGCGGCTTCGCGAGAGGGGCTTGGGCCCCGGCCCAGACCCTTGGTTGAGCGCCGCTGTGGGCGGCTGCGTGGCTGTGCTCGAGCTGCTGGCGGAGTGGGGCGCGGACGCGCAGGTGCGGCCCTACAGGGTTTGTAGGTATTGCATATCCCGTTCGCCCCACCCTTTCCGCGACCCCTACCGATATCACCGCCCCTGTCTTGCCCCCCTCAATACGGCCAACCGCGCTTCTGACCACCAGTCCCAAAACCTGGGTCCGCCTCCATCCACCGATTCTCAGACCTCCACCGTTTACGGCGGCCAGTCAACCCCTTTCTGCCCCCGCACCCGTTCCACCCGATTTGCAGGGAGCCTCCTCTCTCGCCATCCACACGTACCTTACGGCCGCCGGGCGCGGCGACCTGCTGACCCTGGAGGCCCTGCGGCGCCTGCGCCTGCCCCTGGGCCGCTCCCAGCGCGAGGGCAGCGCACTGGTGGCAAGAGCGATCAAGGAGGTCAGAGCGCCCCTGCCGGCGCTGCGCTGGCTGGTGGAAGCCGTGGGCGAGGTGGACTGGGCAGCGGCGGCGGAGGCAGCCCACAGCACGCCCTTGCAGGGGGGTGGCGTGCAGAGGTGCAGGCGTGGGTGGAGGCCGAGGCTCGGGCGGAGGCCGGGGCGGAGGCTGAGTGGGCAGACTGACGTGTGGTGTCGGGATCACATTCGGGGCGTGCGTAGAGGTGCGGCTAGGGGCCAGGACACTGTGCTTTGCGGCGGATGGAGGTGAAGGCCGTCGAGACTGCGTGCGGGCACAGCGACTCAGGCGCAGGAGGGCTGGCCTGCCGCTGCCCGGCGGGGGAAGCCGCAGCAGCGGCCGGGGCCGGTGGGGGAGGCGGCCGGGGCCAGGCCTTGGGACGCCATACCGGGGGCCGGTTGTGCGTCACACGTACGTTGCTCACATGACCGGGCAACAGTCGACCAGCGCTGCAACAGGCGCGTTGCACGTGAGGGTCGATCCGTTGTGGGGTCGTACAGGGCTGTAGAGAGAGTACATATCAAAGTTCCGGTCCTAGTAGGGAGGGGCCAAGGGGGTTTCTGTGCTCGCAGGGGCCGTGCAGCGTAGTCCGGACGATAACGAAGGGGGATGCAGCTGAGCGCGCTGTCGCAACGCGAGAGAAGAAGGCAGGGTGCCAGCAATGTGCATCGCCGAGGCAGGGGCTAACCTAGGGGCAGCAAATGCGAGGGCCCACGTTTGCATGGAAAGCTGGCACGGCCAGGGCCAACAGCAAGAGCGAAGCCCTCCCTCCCTTGAGCTGATAAATAGCAAGGGGCAGAAGCTACGACGAAGTCCCGACGGATCTGACGCCGGGGGGGGGGGGGCGAGCGAAGGGGGCGAGGGACCGCAGTACAAAGCGGGCGGGGGATGGACACGGGGACGGGCAGGCCCTTCCTTTTGCGCTCTGTCCAGCATACGTTGAAAGCTTTTCATGGCGATTACACCCAATGCGCTCGCGGAGGTTAGCGGCCCAGACATCCTCGGCCGCATCGCGAGCTTCCTTCCGCCCAACGAGGTAGCTTGCACGCTGCGACTCGTGAGCCGCTCAGCCGCTGAGCAGTTTCGGGAGCACGCCGTGGTGCAGCTGTCGCGGGCCTCCCCGGCTGCGGCCTTCGCCGAGCACTGGTCCGCGCCTGGCGCCTGCCGCGCCCTCTCCTACAAGCGCCGTCTGCGGCTCCTGTGCCTGACGGCCGCCAGCGGGGATGTGGGTAACCTGGAGGTGGCTCTGGCGGCGGCGGGGCTGTGCCCCACCGCGGCACTGATGGAGGCCGCCGCTGCCGCCGGCCAGCTGCACGCGTGCCGCTGGCTGGCGGGGCGAGGCTGCCCGCTGGAGGGACGAGGCCCCGCCCCTAGCCCCCTGAACGCCGCCGCCAAGGGCGGCCATGAGGAGATCTGCGAGTGGCTCCTGGAGCAGGGGTGTGCGTGGGACGAGGGGTGCGTGATCTCCGCTGCGCGCGGGGGTCACCCAGAGCTCATGCGGGCCCTCCTGAGCAAGGCGCCCCCGGGCCCCAGCGAAATGATCTTTGAGGCCGGGGTGTGGGCAGAGGGCTTGCTGAGTGCAGCGACGGAGGGCTACGACCTGGGAACCCTCCAGGAGCTGTGGCGAGAGACGGGAGGCAGCTCCGCCCTTGCGTCCTCTCTGGCCGCCGCCGCCCGCAGCCCCACTCCCGACTGGGCGGCCAAGGTGGCGTGGCTGCTGGAGCAGGTGGGGGGGAAGGCGCAGGGGGGGCCATGAGTGGAGCATTGCGTAGCTGCGTTGAGGTTTTCGTTGTATGGCGGTGGTTATTATGAAAGGGGGGACGTGGGCCTTACTGGTAGTCAGCCGGCAGCGCAGCGGTCATTCTCGAAGCCCCTCAACCTTGCGCCATGTCCTGCAGGGCGCGGCGCGGGGCCAGGGGGCCTGCGCCGCCGCCGCCTCCTGCCCGGACGGCGTCCCCCGGCTGACCCTGCTGGTGGAGGGCATGGGCCTCCCGGTCGACACCTCCGCAATCGGCGCAGCGGCCAGGGCCGGCCGGGTCGACGCCGTTCGCTGGCTGCTGGCCCGGGGCCTGCGGCCCGCTAGCCCACACCAGTATAGCACGGCTGCACGGCAGGGCCACACGGAGGTGCTGCGGGCGCTGCATGCCGCGGGCTGCCAGCTGCCCCCACCCGAGCAGCTGATGGCTGATGCATGCCTCTCTGGGAGCGTGGGCACGGTCAGCTGGGTGGTGGAGACGTGTGGGGCTGAGGCGCTGAACGCCGCAGGGCCCGAGACATTCCAAGCGGCCCTCCGCTCCGGCAACCTCGCGCTGGTGACGTGGCTGCACGAGCGGGAAGCGGCGCGTGGGCCCTTCAAATGGAGCAGCGCCGCCGATGGCGGCTGCGTGGCTGTGGTCGAGCTGCTGAAAGAGTGGGGCCTACCTGTGCAGGGGCGGCTGCACATCACGCCGTACTTGGGTAGTGCCCGCCAGGAAGTTCTACACCCCTCGTGTTCCTCGCCCCTCCGCGCCCCCTTCTCCCGCTGGCCTCCGTCCCTGCGGCCCCCCTCACGCTGCATCTGGCCCACCCCCTCCTTGGCCGCGACCCCACCCTCCACAACTCCTCAGGACCCATACTACTGGAGTGTGTACGCCAGGGCTGCCGGGCGCGGAGACCTTATGATGCTGGAGGCCCTGCGGCGCGTGGGGGTGTCCCTGGGTCGCTCACGGGCTCAGGGCAATAAAGTGGTCCGGATAGCAGCCCGGGGTCGGGCGCCCCTTCCGGCGCTGCACTGGTTGCGACGGGCCGTGGCCGATGTGGACTGGGCCGCGGTTGCCAGCGCAGCACGCGAGGCAGGCGGCGGCGCAGTGGGTCAGGGGGGAGAGGAGCTGAAGGAGTGAGTGAGATTGACAGTGTGCGGCATATGCAATGGTGGCTGCCTGAGGGCAGGACGCAGTCCGAGCTGGGACGATACCGGGGGGGGGGGGCGCGTCTTGGCCGCCAGCATCATCAGGACTGAGCGACTGACTGGCACGGCTGCAGGGCGTGCCGTGTCAAGGCAGAGGGCTGAACTGCGGGAGGCTTTTAGCGGGAACTGTGTCAGGGCAGAGGTGTGTCATATGACTCATGTCAGCCTGGCCGGGGGCAGGGCTGAGCCTGGTGGACAAGGGCTCGGGTTGAGTGGTGCTCAGCGTTGGGCGCGTTGTGGAGGGGACGTGGTGACGGTGGGAGTGGAGTCAGGTGCAACAAACTGAGCTGCTGTTGGGGGCGGTAAGGGGCAGCGTGTAGCAGACACGCTCCTCGCCTCCAGGATACGGAGGTGATGACGCACGAGAGTGGGGTTCCTGTCAAGCCTGGACCTGCCTTTTAAGACGCATCCACTACACAGCGCCGGTGCGGCTACACGACATAAGGCAGGCATGTATGCAGGGCTGTACATAGCATGGTGGAGGGACTAGAGGAGAGGCAGGGTGTAGGGGGCCTGTGGCTTAGCGCGGGCAGCTGCAGTCCGCGAGGGGGGAGCGAGACGGGTCCTGGTGCCGTGGAGAGAGTCGCGACCTACCCACCAGTCGCACCTCCACGCGCTACTCCGCTCCATCTCCCCCCCAGCCCCTTTCCCCAAAGCCCGCACTGGTGGTGTTGAAAAACACCGATTTTGGTTGGAGACGTGCCCCGCCACGAAGGCGAGGCGGGCCAGCGAGGCGCTTAGCCCGACGAGAACTTCGTGACGGCCTTGGTGCCCTCAGACACGGCGTGCTTGGCGAGCTCGCCGGGAAGCACCAGGCGCACGGCCGTCTGAATCTCGCGAGACGTCAGCGTGGGCTTCTTGTTGTACTGGGCCAGGCGCACGGCCTCGTTGGCCATCTTGTCGAAGATATCGTTGATGAACGAGTTCATGATAGACATGGCCTTGGAGGAGATACCAGTATCGGGGTGCACCTGAAGAAAGAAGGCAGGAAGGCGCGGGTGAGCTCGCGTTTGACCCAGCGCTAGCATCGCAAGAAGCTCCGCCAAGACCTCCCAGCAAGGCCCAGTCCGAGCGCGTTTGTCGCGAGGCTAGCCACGTTGAAGGTAGCGAGCAGGTCGCCGAGGCCCTGCGCACCCCGCCGTAAGAGGCGACGAAATTCAAGAAGCATCCTCACCTGCTTGAGCACCTTGTAGATGTAGACCTTGTAGGTCTCAGCCTTGCTGATCTTCTTCTTCTTCTTCGAGCCCTCCGCCGTCTTGGCGGGGGTCTTCTTGGCGGGAGCCTTCTCGGCAGCCTTGGGAGCCATTCTAGCGGTGGTGAGGACGCTCTCGAGTGCGAGAGTGAGTGACTGGAGAAGTAAAGGAGTTGGTGAGCTGCTGTGTGCGTGAGAGCGGCTATAAGAAGCCCTCGGGGGGCTCGGTGCCCGGTGAGCGCATGCGCATGGGCGTACGGCCGTGACCGTTGCCGCTCGTCCCGCTGACCGTTGCACCTGGAACCGCTCGTCCCGCGGAGACAGCTCGCGGCCGGAGAGGCGCGCCGAGGCCGCTCCCGGCCGCGAGGGACTATGGTGGCGGCCTCAGGGGCATAGGGATGATGTTCAAGTCGCAAGGAAGCACGAATGCAGCCTTGCCGAGCCCTGAGCGCCTGCTGCAAGACCGCGCTGTGCACCTGGCCGCGCATTGATGCGCCGACCTACCAGCGCCTATTGCAATCGTATACGCTTACGAAGCAGCTCGGCCGCGCGCCGTCATTGATGTCTCGAGGTCGCGGGGGCCGTCCATGGCCAGCTTGCGTGGGCGCTGCGTCGCTGGGTGCAGGGTTCTCGCTCGATTAGGCTTGCACACTCACCATTATTGGTCAGTTATATCGGTCGCGGGGCCTTGTGAGCAAGCGCCAAGCCCCGATATCCGCTGAGAGTTGCGTCGACTGCCTGGTGGCGGGTGAGCATCCGACAGCCAGGTTGGCAGCATCTCTGGAGAGCACTTGCGCTGAATGCGCCGACGGCTCACCGACAGCTTCTCACAGGACGCTCAAGGGCTTGCACGGGCCCAACGGTCCCCGAGGCCCCGACCGGGACCAAAGTGGGGGCGGGCCAAACTCAGTAGTCTCTGGCGCTCGGGGGTGATGATGGGGTAAATAGAGCGAATGTTCAGGGGCTTAAAGAGGCTGATAACCATGCGCACAGCTCTTGCCGGCCACCGCCGCGATGGACATGTGTGGGGGCGGAGCCTGCCCGAGTCAGCAGAGGTCTGCCGTTTGGCATCCAAGCGCAATCAACAGCTAGCGTGTCACTTGGCCGTGCATCCTGCGGTTTGGGTAACGGCAGCTGCTAGACGTGACCAGGCACTGGAGCCCAAGGCGAGAAATCTTCGCGGGATTGCGGCAAGGAAGGGGCTTCCCAGGGTGTCCGAAGGGTACTGCAGCACCGCTGTCAGCCACCACCAGAAGCGGCAGCGGAGGGCAGATGGTGCAGGGCCATATAATAACTTGGGGGCACTCCGGGGCGGGACGGGGTCAAGGAGAAAGCCCCGGAACGCCAGGGCCTGCCACGCTGCCAACACCGACACACAGCGATTCCATCCTACGCTCGGTCCAACTCACGAGGCCGCCTATGGCTTGTGGAGAGTCTATCTGTCCATGCTGTACAGTGCTGTCCATGCTGTACAGTTGTCTCGGCGCGAGAGCAAAGGGACACAGGGGCACAGGGCACATCTCGCGGGAGGGAGCACACACACGGGAGGGAGCGGGGGCCTGGGACAGTCACACGGGCACCTTCCGGCTGGACCTGAGGAGCCTGGAGGAGCAGGGACGAGCCAAGGAGAGCATCCAGCTGTAGGATCAGCACATTGCACGGTAGGGGGCCCGGGGTGCAGGAAATGAGGGGCGGGGTCAGGGGCAAGGGCCGGCGGCCAGGGCGGAGACCGGCGCCTGCCTGCGGTTTCGGAAGCCTGCGGAAGTAGGGTTGGGCCGGATGACTAGACGCATTTAAGCCAGCGACCTTCACCTTTAACAGAAACTCATTGTTTGCTGTCAAGCGGGAGCGGGAGCCTAGACCTAGTTAACGGGAAAGGACGCGCGTGCTCAAGCTCGGAACTGTCGTGGCCTGCACGCACGCGCCGCTCCGCCAGGTCAGCGTGCGTTGCTGCTTTGACTTTTACCCTTTGGAACACGGCTACGCGTCACGGCTGGAGCCCGGCTCGTGCAGCGGGCTTGTGCGTTTCGAGCAATTTCGCCCTCGGCATGCGGGGTTCCGCGACTGCACCGCTCAGTGGATCTCGGGCCGCCATGAAGGGCGCTTTCAAGCCTCATGTCGCTGCGGGCCGGCAGCTGGGGCTGCGTCGGCCCCTGCCCGCGGTCTCGGCATTCGGCGAAGCGCCAGAGCCATCTCCTTCGGCGCCTTCGCCAAACCGCGTCGCTCCCCCGCCCGCGCTGCCGCCTCACCTGGCGCCCCGAGGCCCGACTCCACAAGCGCAGCGACATGTCGAGCACCTGCTTTTCGACTTCTCGCCGCGGTTCCTGGAGGCGCGGCGACAGGGTCGCGGCCTGACGTACCTGAGCCTTCGCGAGGCCGAGAAGTCCGGAGGGCTCCAGGCGGTTCGCGCATTCCTGGACTTCCAGGTCTGTGCGAAGGAGGAGGCGGGAAGGGGGGTTGGAGGGGGCCACGGGAGGGGGGTCGGCGAAGCGTGGAATGGCAAGATCGCGGGCACCGACAGCGCGTCTCTGCGACTGGAACCATGGGAGGGCGCCAGGGCCAGGCAGCTTGAGTGGGGAGGTGGGGGACCACGGACGGCTAAGGGAAGACGTAAGCCAAGCAGCAAGGTGGGGGGCTCAGCGCCGATACCACTCCACAGCAGTACGAATGGTCGACGCCGTGACTGGGTAGCGCTGGGCATTGCAGGCCTTGAGCCCCTCCTTCCCCCCCCGCCCCCTGCTTCCTCCCCTCAACCAACCCGGTCCGATCCCCATGATGCTCATCCCCGCCCCCACCCCCCTGTCCCCACCCCCACCCTTGACAGACGGAGGTGGAGCGCGCGGGCCCGGGTGGGCCCGTGGACCTGCTGCGGGGGGCCCTGCTGGCGGTGAAGCGGGGGGACCGGCTGGCGCAGGCGGTGAGGGGGGGGCGGGGGGAGGGGGCTGTGTGCTGGGGGTGGGGGGGTGCTGTTAGGTGGCAGGCAGTGAGGTGACGGGAGGGTTGGGGGGAGCTGCCGGGAGGAAGCACGTCGGGGGTTGGGGCATGAGCTGGAGCTAAGCAGGGGCTCCTGCGGGGGCTCACGCCACACCCATGGCCGTCAGTCCCCCCACCCCCAACTTCCCGTCCTCCCCCCCTCTCCCCCCCCTCCTCCCCCAACCCTCCCCCCCCCCACCCCCCAGCGCTCCCGCGTCGACTCCATCGCGGCCATGGTGCAGCGCCACCTGCGCCCGGGCGCCTCCCCCGCCGCCACCGCCCGTGTGCTGTCCTCCGTGCTGTTCGACTTCTACGGCTTCCGGCCCGCGGGCTTCGAGCGGGTGCACCACCCGGACGCCTCCTCGCTGGCGCACCTGCTCACGCACGGCACGGGTGGGGGGGGCTGGGGAGGGGGGTGGGGGGAAGGGGGAAGGGGGGAGGGGGGGCAGGGGCTGGCGGTTGAGGGCACGGGGGGTATGACACGGGGGTCCACCGGGTTTAGGGGGGACAAATGCGGGCGGACTTGATTACTGCGCATCCAGGGCCGGGTGGGCTTGCTACCGGGGTCCATGACACCGGGATGGGGGAGGCGGTGGCGGGGTTGGCAGGGGTCGAGGGGCGCCCGTCCTCGCGCCTGCTTGTGCATGGCACGGGGGAGAGTGCGGCCATCCTGCACACTGCTGCCACCGAGCATGCGGGCGCCTTGAACCCCTCATCCCCTCAAACCTCCTCCCCGACCCCACGCATCCTGCACCCTCTGGTCCATGCCCTTGGCTGTACCCCTACCTCCATGCCCTTTGTCCCCCACGCGGCCCCACCGCCCTAGGCATCCTGTAGTTCCTGGCGGCGGAGCCCCACCCCCGCAGCCCTCGTGCCCTACCCCGCACCTTCTGCCTCCCCTCTGGCCTTCCTCCCTGTTCCCCCACCCCACAAAGGCGGCCCCACCGCCCTGGGCATCCTGTACATCCTGGTGGCGGAGCGGGTGGGCCTCCGCCTGGCAGCCGTCTCCGCGCCCTCGCGCCTGCTGCTCGCCCTGCTCGACCCCTCCCCCTCGGCGCCCTCCGGCCCTTCCCCCTCGGGCCCCTCCCGGGCCTCTTCTCCCTCCTCCGCAACGGCCCCCGCCGCTGCTGATGGCAGGGGTGCGGCGGGCGCAGGGGAGGGTCAGGGGCAGACAGAGGGGGCTGCAGAGGGCGGGGTGCGGTTGTGGGTCGACCCCTACGGTTACGGAGCCCTGTTGGATGAGGAGGCGGTGGGGCGGCTGATCGCAACCCACCTGCGCCTGCCGGGGGCCGGCGCGGGCGAGGGCGCGGGCTGGGAGGGGTCGGCGGCGGCGGGCGCCGAGGCGGCGGCGGCGCTGGAGGCGGCGTGGATGCAGCCTGCCGTACGGCAGCGGAGCGCCGCCGAGGCGGCGGCGGAGGCGGCGCTGAGGGCGGCGCTGGGGCCGGCGGCGGCGGAGGCGCTCAACCCCGATAGCGACGAGGAGGAGGAGGGGGAGGGCGAGGACGGACCCGGCTGGTGGAGCGAGTGGAGGGGCGGGGCGGTGGAGGAAGCAGAGGACCTGATGGCACCCCTGTTCGAGCCGCAGCTCTACGCCAGCCCCGCCTCCGCCACCTACGGCAGCGGCTACGGAAGCAGTTTGACGTCTCCATTCGACGGCCTTCTGGGCTACGGCGCTTCGGCTGCCGCTACCGCATCCCTCGGTGATGGTGATGGCGCTAACAGTGTTGGCGCCGGTTCCGGTGCCGCGTCGGCGGAAGGGGCCGTGGGTGTGCCTGTGTCCGTCGCCGGCGGCGGAGCTGGCGGCAGCTGCCCGCGCTGGTACCTGCCGTACCTGGCCCCCGTGGGCCGTACGGAGGTGGTTATGCGGTTGCTACGGAACCTGCGGGAGGCGTACTGGACGCCGCTGATGACGCGGCAGTCGGTGAGGGGGTGTGTGTGGCTAGGGGATGGAGGAGGGGCGGGGCTACATGGGAGGCCGGGGAGTCTCTGAGCCTATCAGGAGTGCAGCACCAGAGTCTATGGAGTGATCGTTGAAGCCCGCTCAACCCGTTCCTGCCCCTAGCCTGCTGACTTCCCGCCATCAATTGATCTGATCATCTGTCCAGGTATACATCTTTCACCCTCCCCTCCCTGACCCCCTCCCCGCAGGCCACCGACGACCCCCGACTGATGTGGCAGGCGGAGCAGGTGGGCCAGTGGGGGGAGCCTGGTTGGGAGGCCGGGCGCAAGCGTCCCGACCACCCCTGCATCGCCCCTGCCCGGCACCTTCTCTTTCCCTTTTTGAACGCGCTGCGCCCCTAAGCTGCACCCCTTCCCTGCATTTCCCCTCCATCCCCCCCCCACCCCCCAGGCGCTGTGCGTGCTGCGCATGCTGCGCTGCGCCGCCCCGCACGACGAGGAGCACGCCGCCTCCGAGGCCGCCTGCCTGGCGGCGCTGGGGCGGCGGGGGGAGGCGGCGGAGCTGCTGCGGGGCTTCCTGGGGGCGCACCCGGAGGCGCTGGGGGCGCGGAGGGTGAGGGGGCGGGCGGGGGTGTCGGGGTGTGTTTCTTGGACGTGTGACTGCATGGGGCTCGTGCACAGGCCCGAGGACCGCGGCCCCTCCCTCCTCCAGTCTCCGGCCCCTGACGTCCACGCTCCCAACAGATTCTGTGGCTGGTGGAGGCCGAGGCCGCGTTCCTCCTGACCCCCCTCCCTTTCCCTCTCCCCTCCTCCTCCAACCCTCTTTCGAACCCCCCCTTCCCCTTGACCGACCCCCACCGCCACCCCCAAAGACCCTGTGGCTGCTGGAGGCCGAGGCCGCGGCACACGCCCGCCTGGCCTTCGTCGAGCAGCGGCAGAGGGACCGGCAGGCGGCGGAGGAGGCGCAGCGGCGCACGCTGAGGGCGAGGCTGGCGGGGCTCAACCCGGCCCGGGCCAAGGTGTGTGAGGGGGCGAAGAGGGGGCTGCCAGGACGCGTGTGTGTTTCGGCACGGGAGGGCGACAGGGGGGGAGAGGCTGGCGGGGTTGAGCCTGGGTTGGGTCCATTCGCCGCCCATAACCCACCCCTCCCCACCCCAGGCCTTCAACCCCCACAACCCCAAGGCCGTCACCTCCAACCCCGACTATTTCAGCAGGATGTACGGCAGGTGGGTGCCGCCGTAAAAGACCGTCGGTGTGCTCGAGTTGTTGCCGCTTCTCGGCAAGGAGACCATCCCCTCTCCCCATTCCCTTGTTGACCTGCCTCCCGTCGAAGCCCTCCCCCTGTTCTCTCCTCCCCCCCTCCCCCCCCCAGGCTGTGGGACGACAACTACTTCATCTCCTCGCTGCTGGAGAACGGACACATGTTCAGCGGCGGGGGCAAGGGCGGGGACGGAGAGGAGGAGGAGGAGGAAGGCGGGAGCGCCGGCGGCGGGGGCAGTGGGGCCAGCGGCGGCGCCAAGTGAGGGGCTGCGCGGTAAGCACTGGCCCTGGTCACTGCGGAGGGCGCAGCTAGGCAGGTGGTGTGGGGGCCATTGCCCTTGCAATGAGCTGAGGGTGGAGTCCGAGGAGGACCTCGGGGAGCACAGCCCATTGGGAGGCGCTTGGGCCTGACAAGGAAAGAGGGGGGGGAGCTGGAGGGGCTGGGGCCAGGTGGCTCTGCCACTGCCGGTGGAAGCGAGTCGAAGCGCGGAGGCAAGCAGGCACGTGAGAGAGGGCTGCACAAGCGCACTTTCTGCGGGGCAAGCCGGGGGAAGCAGGAGCGAAGCGCTACCTACTGCCAGCGTCGCGAGCGAGGAGTGTACAATTACTTTCCCGCATCCTAGGCCGCATCAGCCGATGCCTCCCGAGCGGGTTGCATCCGCGAATTGAAGAGCTTATGGTTTGAGCCTTTTTGTGTGTGTGCGTCTGCCAAGCTTTGTGTGGAGCGCCGCTTTGTGTGGGGTTTTTGGTGTGTGCGTTGTGTGAGGGGTAGCGTGTGCACGCGTCCGTGTGTGGGGTACGTGTGCACGGGTATAACTTGCATCTGCCCGTCAGATGACGAGCTCGTAGCCCTGAGAGCGCGTTACATAGAACGCGGCCGGCTGGATATTGTCGGTTCCTCCGCTTTCTCGGGGGGCAGGTGTGTGTGTGTGTCGGTCCGTACTCGATATCGGGGCTTGAGAGGCCTGGGCTTGAGCGGCGCTGCGCATTTTGCTTGTGCCGTACTGGTGTCGTACTTTGGCGGTACGTGCAGTACTTGCCGTACGGTTGGCGAAGGGGAATTGGGGCGGCAGCAGCAATGGCCATGAGCAGGCCCCGCGAACCCATACGGATGGGGCGTGCTTTGCTCGTCTGATCCTAGTTTGGACACCCAACCCAACCCAACCCAACTGTCTTCCGCAGGGCCCAGAGGGCTTGCTGCGGCGTGTTTCGTGGTATCATGGGCTCGGCTGTGCCTAAGATTCTCCCTGTTGAACGTGTGTTTAGGATGCGTAGGGTTGATCGTGTGTGCGCAGAGAATCTGGTAGGAGCGTGTAGCTAGCAGCCTGCACCTAGCAGGCGCGTCGTTTGGGGGACAGCCCTGCTGGAGCATCCCTGTAGGCCGCCTCCAAGAGTCTTGAGGGCCCGTCAGGGCTTGGTGTTCTCCATGTTCCCCGTTTGAGATGCTTGGTGTCTGTGTCCGATGGCCTCGCTGGATGCTGGGTCGGGCTGGGTGCGGCTGGTACGGCAGGTAGTGGCAGTTGCGTTGAGCGTGGGGGCGGGACCTGGCGTTGATGTGAGGCTCCCCTGGCGGCGTGGGCTTGGACTTAAAAACCTCGTATGCAGCTTGCGATTGTTGGGCTGGTTGTTGGGCACGTAGCAAAGCGCTGGTACCGCCGTTGCATCTCGTTGCTTGGCGCCCGTAAGTAGCGAGCCTGGTTGCGTATAGCGGCGGCTTGTGACTCAGCAGGCCTGCTAGTTGTGTGCGGCATTGCTTAACGAGCGGGGCAGCTAGGGCTGCTGGAGATACGTCTTGGGCCGCCCACAGGCGCTGCGCAGAAGAAGTAGAGCTGGAAGGGCTGCGTTGCGTTGCTGGCGTACACGCGTGCAATAAGCGTTGGTTGGTGCCTGTTTGTGTGGAGGTGTTTGGTATTTAGTATACGCAGACGCTGTGAGCCTCCGGCGCGTTGTGGGGGCCGCTGCAGGCGGGCCACGGTGGTAAGGGCTGCGACTGGGTAAGACAGCTGAGCCAAACGCGGCCTGGACCACATGGGCTCTACAGCCGGGGAGGCCCAAGCCTAGGCGGACGCCCGCCTATGCCGGGATCCACGGCCGGAGGGGCACACCTGCACCCCGGGCTGCCTCCTGGACAGCACTCGCAGAACACTAGAATCGAAGAGACAGATGTGTGCGATGCCCGCGCACACCAGACACAAACGCCACAGCCCAGAGTACCGTCTTCTCCCCAACCAAGTAGTATCTGCTTCCGCCAAACAGATGAGGCCATCAATGAGCCGTCAGCCGCTCTCTATCCAACACTGGCTTTGAAACCCGCAACCCCCAGCTTGCCCGAACGCTACTTGCGCCTCCCCTCTTCCTGGCACGCCCCGCGGTCAGACAGCAATGAGACATTGCATTCGCATAACGGTACCTGCCTTTGCCCCCCGCATGCCACCTGCCAACCAGAAATACCAGCATTGCCCCCCCCACACACGCCCTGTGCCTGTCCCAAACTGCATCAGGGGCGCTACCCGGGGCCCGCATTCGTTGAATGGGCCATGGCCTGGAAACCACGTGTGAAACTGAGTGCGCTTGCGGGGTATGTATGTACGCATGTGTCGGATGCCGCGAGCCGTGTCCCTCGGCCCATGCCCAACGCCCCCGCAGCCAACCCTGCCTGAACCCCCAACCCCCCACCCCCTCAGCCAAGGGAGCTTGCTGCCCCAGTCCCCCAAGTGCCCTTGCCTCTCCAGGCTGCTGCACACAGCCCGGCCGCTCAGGCTCGTCTTTATGGGGGCTAGAAGCCCAACGCATCCGCTTGCCCCCCCCCTCAGCTGAAACTCTCAATCCTCACTTACGGTAAATCTCTGGTTGCCAGCGCCCCCCCCCCCCCCCCCCACGGCCGCCCCACACAGCGCGCCCACCACCCTGGCTTCCAAGCGGGTGGGATGGGCGTCCCAGGGACCGGGCGCCGTGAGCTCTTGCACCCCCGGCTGGCCCCTGAGCAATGTAGCGTAGCATGCGCCCTCGCCGGGGTACGGGCCAGGCGGTCGTGACCTCCACGGGAGGGCCACCAAGAGGTGCAGGGCCCCCGGCCGTGGCCTGAGCAGTGCGTCATGCGCCCTCCCCGGGCCTGGCTGGCTGCCTTAGCCACCCGCCGGCCTTGCGCGGGCGGCGGCGGGGCCCCAGGGCCTTGGGCTCCAAGCGGCGGCCTTGGGGTGGGCGCCGGGAGGTACTGGCCCCCCCGGCTGTGGGTGGCTGAGCAGTGCGGCAGATGCACCCTCCGTTCCAGGCCCGCTCCCTCGCCCTTCCGCCTTGCGTGGGCTTGGCCTTGGGCCCCGTCTTGGGGCCCACCTTTGGCCCAGGCTGGGCCTCACTTGGGCAGCAGTGGGCCCACCAGGGCCGTGAAGTCCGCCAGGAATCGCTCGGTGCTGAAGCGGCCCGCCTGCTGCTGCGCGGCGGCGGCGATGCGGAGGCGCTCGCGCTGGTCCATGGTGAGGACCTGGGGGGGGAGGGGAGGGGACGGGGGGATTGGAGGGGGAAGGTGTGTTTCGTGTCATGGGCACGCAGGCGCTCGCGCTGGTCCATGGTGAGGACCTCGGGGGGGGGGAGGGGACGGGGGGATTGGAGGGGGAAGGTGTATTTCGTGTCATGGGCACGCAGGTGCTCGAGCTGGTCCATGGTGAGGACCTCGGGGGGGGGGGGGGGGGGGGGACGGGGGGATTGGAGGGAGAAGGTGTATTTCGTGTCATGGGCACGCAGGTGCTCACGCTGGTCCATGGTGAGGACGGGGGGGGGGGGAGGGGGAAGGTGTGTTTCGTGTCATGGGCACGCAGGTGCTCGCGGTGGTCCATGGTGAGGACCCGGGGGGGGGGGGAGGGAGAAGGTGTATTTCGTGTCATGGGCACGCAGGTGCTCACGCTGGTCCATGGTGAGGACGGGGGGGGGGGGGGGGGGGAAGGTGTGTTTCGTGTCATGGGCACGCAGGTGCTCGCAGTGGTCCATGGTGAGGACCCGGGGGGGGGTAGGGGAGAGGGGGGGGGGGGGTAGGTGTGTTTCGTGTCATGGGCACGCAGGCGCTCGCGCTGGTCCATGGTGAGGACCTCGGGGGGGGGGGAGGGGACGGGGGGGTTGGAGGGGGAAGGTGTGTTTCGTGTCATGGGCACGCAGGTGCTCGCGCTGGTCCATGGTGAGGACGGGGGGGGGGAGGGGGAAGGTGTGTTTCGTGTCATGGGCACGCAGGTGCTCGCGGTGGTCCATGGTGAGGACTGGGGGGGTGGAGGGGACGGGGGGATTGGAGGGGGGAGGTGTGTTTCGTGTCATGGGCACGCAGGTGCTCGAGCTGGTCCATGGTGAGGACCCGGGGGGGGGTAGGGGAGAGGGGGGGGGTAGGTGTGTGGGGTACGATGGCGCTCGCGCTGGGCAGTGGGCCATATGTGCGCACTCCCCTCACACCCGCACGTACGACACCCCCCTACACCTGAAAGCAAGCCCGTACGACGGCCACGTGCGCCCCCATGCCGATCTCACCCTCGTGATCGCCTCCGCGTACTCCTCCACGCTGGTTGCCAGGAAGCCCGTGGGCTGCTCCCCCCCGCCCTCCAGGGGCAGGGGCTGCACGATGTCCTGCTTGGGGCCGGCTGGGGGGGGGGGAGGGGGGAGGCAAGAGGGGAGGGGTGGGAGAGGTAAGGGGCAGGGAGGAGGCAAGAGGGGAAGGGGGAGGTCAGAGGATGGGCGTGCTTGTCGGCAAGGTGGGTACGCGTGCCAGTGCGGGCGTGCGCAGGCTGCAGCTCACCCTCTCTTGCACCACCTCCGCCGCCATGTATCGCCATGTATTCCACCACCGAGATGACACGGCACGGCACGAAACACGCACGCTTCCGCCTCCCTTCCCCCCCGCCACCCCCCTACCCGAGTTGTGGGCGATGGGCACCACCCCCGCCGCCATGTACTCCACCACGCTGATGCCGAAGTGCTCGTCCGTCATGGAGTGCAGCCCCCCCACCGCCCCGCCCAGCAGCGATCGGAGGTCGGAGAAGGGGGCGTTGACGACCTGACAGGGGGGGGAGGGGGAGGGGTGTGGGTGACGGTGATGATTGCTGAGAGGGGGAGGCGGGATGGACGTGAGGGGGAAATGGAATGGAGGACGCGAATACCGTGCCCCGGCCTCGCTTTCGGCCCGCCCTGTCGCGCTCCCAGGCAAACGCGAAGGCCAGAGCCCCGTTCCGCCCCGTTCCGCCCCGCTATTCCCCAACTCCCTCTCCAAGCCCCCCTCGCCCCCCGCCACCCACCCACTCCACGCTCCCCGCCACCCCCAGCTCCTCCGCCGCCGCCTGCAGCGCCTCCAGCCGCCGCCGGTCGTCCTCGCCCCGGCACCCCCCCACGAACACCAGCTTGGCGTCCCGGACCGCCTGGCCCTGGGGGGGGAAGGGGGGATGGAGGGGTTATGGGGGGAGGCCAGGGTTCGTGTCAGTGGGCACTACCCCCACGAACACCAGCTTGGCGTCCCGGACCGCCTGGCCCTGGGGGGGGGGCGAGAGGGGTGGTTTTCGGAGCATTGGAGATGGGGGGATGGAGGGGCAAGGTTTGCAACACCTCTCCACCCGTCTTCGCCTCAGGCACACGGGAGCAGGCGAGCAGCTAGGGGGCGGCTCCAAGCCCTCCAAGGCACTCAACATCCGCCCAACATCCGCCCAGCACGCGGCCCCCCCCCACACACCTGCAGTGTGGGCCCCGCCGCCCGCTTGGCCGCCGCCAGCGCCTGCAGCTGCAGCAGGTGGTTCTTCTCGGGCCGGAACTGGGGGGGGCAAGCAAGGAATCAGCTGTATAGTCTTTGTGTTAGGCGCAGGCCGCCCCTCCTCTTCCCCTGTCAGGTGCCCAGACATGGGCCCTTACCCCCAACCCCCTTGCCTGGGCCACGGACAGGTAGAGCTGCTTGAGCTTGCGGCCCCTCCCCCCTCCTCCCCTCTCCCCCCCTCCTTTCAGGTGCCCAGACATAGACCCTGACCCCCCCTCTTGCCTGTGCCACGGACACGAGGTAGAGCTGCTTGAGCTTGCGGTCCAGGGGCAGCCGCTGTAGCTCCGTGGTGTCGCAGGGGGGGTAGACCTAACAGGGGGGAGGGAGGGGGCCAGACATAGGCGGTGAGGGAGAGGTCAGTTAGGAGGGGCCACCCTCCGGCCCTATGTCTGCCCGTCCCCTCTTGCCTCCCTCTTGCTTCCCTCCCTCTTGCCTCCTCCCCACCCCCATCTGGGATCCCACCAGCGCCGGCGGCTTCCCCCAGCTCCACAGGTTCCGGATGTGGTCCCGCGTCCAGCTGCTGTTGGCCATGACGGCGGAGCAGGCGGTGCCGGCAAGGCCGTACCTTCGGGGGGTGCAGGGGTGGGTGGGTGACTGGGGAGCAACCGGGTGACCGGGGGCGGGTTGGAGTACAGGGCATACGTAATCCCCCGTCCTCCTCCCCCCCGCTTGTCCCGCTTTCCCGGGAGGGTGGGGGTGGGGGGCTGGGGGGGTGGAGGTGAGTAGAAAACGGGATCGGGGACCCGAGGGCGCGAGGGTGGGCGGGGAGAGGGAGGAAGGGGGGGGGGGGAAGGTGGGTGTTTGACGCGGAGCGGATTGCGTCGCCTACGGGCAGTGAAGCTTGAAGAGTACGCACCGCCGAGTGCGCCTGGAGAGCTCCCACCCTAGGGTGCGAGTGCGGAAGGAGCGGAAGTGGCCCCCCATCCCTGGTTCTTGCCCTTGCCCCTTGTGCCCCTCACCACAGCGCCATGGCCCGGTAGTAGAGCAGCTTGAGGGAGGTCTTGACGGGGGACTCTGGGGGGGGAGGAGAGGGGAGGGGGAAGACGTGTTGGGTGTGAGGAGGGGAGGAGGGAGCGTTTTGGGGCGAGGGAGATATTGCCTACTCAATCTCGACCGCCCCTGACGCGCGCCCCCGCTCCGAGCCCCGCAGCCCCTCCTGCGCTCCCCACCTGCACCCCTCACGGGCCGCTCCCCTGCCCGCACAAATCCTCCGCCTCCCCCCTGGCCCCTCACTCTCTCCCACATAGCGGGCCTACTCTCAGCCCCCTCCCGCCCCCGCCAGGACCCTCCCTCGCCCACCTCAGCAAGCGTCGCTCCCCTGGCTTACCCTTCCCGCTAACCCCCGAGCCTTTCTCCCGCCAAGCCCCCTCTCAAACCCCACGTGCTCCAACCCCCATCAACCCCACCCGCAATGTCTGAGTCGTTGTTGTACGTTGCCGTACCGGACCACACGCGGTGAATCATGTCCGAACTGAGGGGAGGGGGGGAATAGAGGGAGGAATGGAGGGGCTGCATGGAGGGGCTTCATGAGAAGGGCTTTCAAAAACACATCATCCGCCTTGTCCTGCTGTGACTGCCTTCGCCTCCGCCCTGTCTACCCTCCCCTCTTGCCTCCCCAGGCAACCCTCACCTGATGGTGGGGTAGTGCACGTACGCCACCACCCCTCTCCCCCTTGCCTCCCCCCTTCCCTCTTGCCTACCTCCCCCTCCCCCTCTTGCCTCCCACCCTCACCTGATGGTGGGGTAGTGCACGTACGCCACCACCCTCGCCCCCGCCCGGGCCGCCCAGGGGTAGGGGAAGGCCCAGCCGGTGGTGTCGATGTACACCTGGGGGGGGGGGAGGAGTGAGGGTCAGGGGTCTTCAGACCTGAGCAGGGGCACGTTGCCTCGCCAGTAAGGGCCAGGCGGCGATCAAGCAAGGAGGGAGCAGAGGCCCCAGCCACAGCCCCATTCCCCCTTCTCCCTTCCTCCGTCTTCCCGCCCTCCCCTCTCTCCCCCCCAGGAACCCACGTGTGGGGCCCCTGCACCGGCCACCCCTCCCCCTGTCACCCCCGCCCCCCCCCACCTCGGGCACCAGCTGCCTCAGCCCCTCCAGCCCCAGCCCCACGGAGCCCAGCGCCTGGCGGACCAGCGTCAGCCGGGGGTAGCGCTCGGGCAGCACCAGGTGCGTGCGGCGGAGGGGCACGATCTGGGGGGGGGCACGGGGGGATTTTCGGAGGGGGGGGGGAGAAGGGGATGAGAAGGGGGAGGGGTGTGGAGGTGCAAGGCAGCGTGAGCGGGAGGGGTGTGAAGAGAGGCTCAACCTACGGTCGCCATTCGCTGCACCCCCGGCCTTAGACCCTCCCTCCCTCCCTCTCTGGCGTGGGCTGGCTCCCCTCCCCCCCACTGTGCAGCTGCTAGGCTGCCAAAGCCATCCCTCCATGGCACAAACCACCGTGCGATTGCCACTTCCCCCCTCCCTCCTTGCACCCTCCCCCCCTCCCTCCCTCCTCCCCCCCCCTCCCTCCCTCCTCCCCCCCTCCCTCCCTCCTCCCTCCCTCCCTCCCTCCCCTCCCTCCCTCCCCCCCCACCTGCACTGGCCGCTCTATCCGCACGTTGAACCGCGCCTCCGCGTCCCGCAGCAGCGCCTCAGAGGTGAGCCCCTCGCGGGCGTAGATGGCCACCTGGTGGCGGGGAGAGGAGGAAGGAGGGGTAGAGGGGGGACAGGGGGACAGCTGTTGGGGGCTGGGTGTAGGACAAAGTGGGTTGGGAGGGGGCGTGGCGGGAAGGAGGTGAGCCCCTCGCGGGCGTGAGTGGCCACCTGGGCGGGGGGCGTTGGGAAGGGGCAGGGGTGGGTGGGTAGAGGGGGTGACTTTTGGAGCGTTGGAGAGTGAAGGAAGAGATAGAGCGGCAGCCAGCAGGCCCGATGCGGGGTAGAGGGGTAGAGGGGTGGAGGGGGGTAGGGGTGGGTGGGTAGAGGGTGTGATTTTCGAAGCGTTGGAGAGCGAAGGAAGAGATAGAGCAGCAGCCAGCAGGCCCGATGTGGGGTAGAGAGGGACTGCGGTTGGGGCCCGAGGAAGAGAGCAAAGTGGGTTGGGAGGGGGCTTGGGGGCTGATGTGTCCCGCTGCAAAGCTTCAGAGGTGAGGCGTGCACGGCATAGATGCCGACTTGGGGTGGCAGAGGGAGCGGTAGGAGACAGCAGGGCAGGGGGATCGAGGCAGGTGGCCTGGGGGGGTTGCGGGCTTCCGGTGCTTCCGTCGGAGGGAGCCGGGCCCTGCCGGTCTCAGTAGCCGCCCCGCGGCACCCGCCGTGGGCCCCCCGCCTTGGTCAGTCACTGTGCAAACGGGCAGCACCCCTCCGTTCAGCAGCCGTACGTGCGGGCTCGCTAGCACAAAGGAGTTGAGCGGAATCAGGCATTGGTACAACCAGGGAACCGGCGTGCGACTGCTACCGATACCGTGTGGGCACCGGGCGTTTCCCCCTCCCCTCCCGTCCCCTCCTGAGGGCCCGCTTGCCTGCGCCTTGGGGGCCGCATCCTGAACCGCCTTGACCGCACACCTGAGGGGGGGGCGAAGGTTGGGGAGGGGAGGAAGGGAGGGGGGGGCTGTTGGCTTGCCGGCCGGCTGCCAGGGGAGGCCAGGGGTAGCAGCGGACGGCTCGGGCCCGGCAAGCACGCAGGGGTTGTACGAGCTGAGCCAAGGCCTGGCAATAGAGGGGGTAGAGGCATGCCAGAGGGGCAGTGTGCGGGGAGAGGGGGAAGGGAGGGGGCAGAGGAGGGAAGAGAGGGGGGCCTCACCAGAGCACGCGCTCGCCGCCCCCGCCTCCGTCGGCGAAGGGGTGGAAGAAGGCAACCACGCCCTGTGTACACATACGGATTGTGCACGATTGTGCAACATACGTCGGAAGTCGGGCCGCGTTGCACGAGCCCGCAACCGTAACGCAGCGAAACGACTTAAGCGCCAGGTTGCAAGCCGGGGGCGTCGCGGCTAACCTTGGAGACGGGCGGGAGGCCCGAGCCGAGCAGGAAAAACGCTGCCGTCGCCAGCACGGTGAAGAGGACCAGCGCCGTAACGACGCCGATCAGAAGCATGAGAAGGGCGTCCATGGCGTCGGGACAAGTGCTCAACTAGGCCCGGCGTCCAACACGATTACGTTCTATGCCATCCGACGCCTAGCTGTGGAAGCGTTAACGTCAATGCGCGCCGCTGGTTGTGCGACGGTGCGCCCAAGAGCATGCAGAGTGTGCAAGCGGGTTTCCGACTTCCGAGTGTCGCGCAATGTAACTTTGCATCGCCCTCGCGCGCAAATCATGCTCAAGGCTCGCCCTCTGAGTCGGACACGCCTACCGGGACGCTACACAGACGTTTGATCACGTTGTTAGCGCAACCTGGACAGCGCTTTGGAGCCGCCGCTGTCGGGCATAGTTGCGCCTCATTCTGCTGCTCCACGCAGCTAGATCGCCGCCAGACCCGCCCATAGGGCCGGCACGTTGACCCACAACTCTCAGCCCTTGACAGGGCGCAGTATACCGGAGTCCCCGGCGAGGAGGAGAAACCCCGCTGAAAAATGGGTATCCTCGAAAAGCAAGTGCTGGCACGGCCGCTTCTAGTGCCTAGGCGTGTTGTAATGCCTGGTCATCGCCAACACGCTGGCGGGGCCCTCGTGCGTGCAGAATTAAGGAGATCGAGGCGGAGATGGCCAGGACGCAGAAGAACAAGGTGCGCTGCCGGGAGCTACTGCAGGCGCTTAATGGATTGATGGGAGGGGCGGGGGTTAAGGGGTTAAGGGGGCAGGGCCTGGACAGGGCAGCGCGAGGCTCGGCGCTGGGGGTGGGGGGCAGGCCAGCGCAACTGCAGGGGTGCGCCCGGGCGAGTCCCAGGCTTCCGAAGACGTGGTAGACGCTGGGCGGAACTGGCTACAGCGCCCTTTGCTTGCAAAGTATACGCCTTCCGGCGATGCTGAGGCGTGCAGCGGTGATAAGGGAGTTGGGGCACCCCCCCAGCCCCTGAGCCGCTTTGGTTCGGGGTAGGGGTGTGGCAGTCCTGCGGTACCAGCCCTTGTACCATTCTGGGCAAGTTCGCACGTGGCCTGGCGTGACGTGGCGAGCCAGGAGCTGGCGGAAGCTGCAGACGGGCGCAGCGGCGGAGGGCGCAGCGGCGGAGGGCGCAGCAGCGGAGGGCGCAGGCCGGATTCCGGCGGCGGCGCGGCGGCGTGGCAGTGCAGTGCAGTGCTGGGACGACCACCCCCAACACTGCGTGCCGGGCTGCAGCCCAGGCAGCCCAGGCGCAGCTGCGTGGGGGCGGGAGCGCTGCAGCTTCCGGCTAGGGCCGCTGCTGGGCCCCTCTGGGGAGCTGGCCCTGCGTCCTGGGCCTCCGCCCGGGGGCCCCCGGCGTTCCGGTCCTCCTGCAGCAGCGGCGTAGCCGGGGGCCGTATGGAGGCAGCGGCCTTCACGGGGTCCCTTCATGGGGCGCGGGGTGCAGGGCCCTGTGGCGGTGTGGTGGCGGCGGCGCCGGCGTGGAGGCAGCAGGGCAAGCTGAAGTGTGCCTGTGCCAACGCCACTTGGATCTGGGCCTAGTGCTCCTGCGCTTGGTCCCGGGCCGCCTAGCGCCTCTGGGTTCCCTGCCCGCCTTCCCCCCACACACGTCCTCCCACCCCCCTCCGCCCCGCTCTGGACGTCGGTGCGCATCGGGCTCGCCGGCCGCCGCCTTGTTTCCCGCTCGAAAAAATACCCCCCTCCGCCCCGCCCCCCAGGCCACCGAGTACCATCTGGGCCAGCTCAAGGCCCGCCTGGCTAAGCTGCGCACGGAGCTGCAGGCGCCCTCGAGCAAGGTGGGGGGCTGGGAGGCAAGAGGGGGAGGGGAGTGAGGGGAGGGCAGCGGCAAGAGGGCAAGGGGACAGGAGTGAGCCAAGAGGTCTGGAGGAGTACGGTGCCCTCAGCCTTCCGGGGAGCAGGGGTGCGGGCAAGGGCTTTCCACACGAGGGCGGAACGCCGGCGGAGTGTATGACCCCCCTCTTCGACTCTGGCCCCTCGGTCCCGCTCTTCACCCTTCACCCTGACAGGGCGGCGGCGATGGAGCGGGCTTCGAGGTACAAAAGTACGGAGATGGCCGCGTGGCCCTGATCGGTGAGCGCACGGGATCACGAGGGTCACATGGGTTGGTGGTGGCGAGATCTTTACCTCCATGCCCTAGGGCAGTAGACGCACGGTAGACGTTTGGAGACAAGGGCATGGCGACCCTGCGCCCGTGTGGCATGACGGGCCGGGCAGCCACCCCCAAGCATTATCAGCAGCTGGTCGCTGCCCCCGTTCGGCTCTTTACCTCCATGCCCTCGGGGCCCCGCACGTCAAAGGCCCCGTTTGGCTACCCGACTGGGCACAGCGGCGAGCCTGGCGTCTCTCTGGTCGCGGTTTCCGTCCGCGGGTCGAACGGGCCATTGGCGTCCCGGGCCCCGAGTGGCCAGCTGAACGCGGACACAGTCGTGCAGCGCCGGAACCCGCTTCTGCGGCGAGCCTGAACCTCGGCATGTGCGCACCGGGCTCGCACCGGGCTCGCGGGCCGCCACCTTTTGCGTCTCCTCCCCTGCGGAGGCCCTCGGCAGCAGCCCTCGGCGTCCGCTCGGCCGGCGTGGGGGTGCGGGGCCGGGGCGTGCGGAGCCGTGGGGCAGCAGGAGGCTGCAACACGGCGGCGGCCCCCCCGGTCCCTCGGGTAGGGGGGTGGGGGTGCTGGCGGGCCTCTGGCTGGGCAGGGGCCCTTGGTGGGGGCAGGGCAGCGACCACCCTATCTTGCTGGGGGAGGACGGAGGCGAAGTCGAGGCGCTTGGTTGGGGGAGGGGACATGGGGGGCAGGGCGTGGCTGAGGGCCGTGGTGCAGGGGCGGCCCATGCCGCGCCCGATGGAGGCTGCGGGTGGGCGGCTCGACGGCTGGGGAGACGGCAACGCATCCACGCCGTTGCCCTTTCCGCTTTGGAGACCCTGGGCAGCCCTTCGCGCAACGGGGGCCCAAGGGACCCCACGATTCGCCATCAGGCTCGGCACTCATGTGGGGTGTCCTCGTCCACTCGGGCTCCCCCCCCTTGGGCAGTCCTCCCTGCTCGCTCCGCTTAACCCTCTCGTGCCACCCTGCCAACGGCTCATCCTCCCCCTCCCTCCTGCCTTCCTGCCCTCACCCCCCCCCCCTCTCAGGCTTCCCCTCCGTCGGCAAGTCCTCCCTGCTCACCCTGCTCACCGGCACGGAGTCGGAGGCGGCCGCGTACGAGTTCACCACGCTCACCTGCATCCCCGGCGTGATCCACTACAACGAATCCAAGATCCAGCTGCTGGATCTGCCGGGAATCATTGAGGGCGCCGCGGAGGGCAAGGGCCGAGGCAGGCAGGCGAGTCTGCGGCAACCGGGGCGAGAGGGAAGGAGGGGGGTAGGAGGCGCGGGAACGGAAAGGGATCAGGGCGGGCGGGGGCTATGACCACATGAGAACAGGGGCAAGAGCAGGGACGTGCTGACCCGACGTCGACACTGGATGACCCTTTCTCCCCCCCCTCCCCGCCCCCCTTGTCAGGTCATTGCCGTGTGCAAGTCCGCCGATCTGCTCCTTATGGTGCTGGACGCCACCAAGCCCCTTTACCACAAGCAGGTGGGAGATAGGATCCTGGGATATCTTCATGCGCTGTCAGGTATCACTACCCCGCCCACACTCTTCTTCAGCATGCATGCAACTCTCTTGGCTTTCGGTTCCCCCCCCCCCCCAGATTCTGACCCGTGAGCTAAATTACGTGGGCATCCGCCTCAACCGCCCCGTGCCGCACACACACACACCTGCCCTCCCCCCCCCTTCGCCCTCCCCCTGCCGCACCTGCCACCCACCCACCCCCCAGATCCTGACCCGTGAGCTCGAGTCCGTGGGCATCCGCCTCAATCGCGCGCCCCCCAACATCTACTTCAAGAAGCGCAAGACCGGCGGCGTGTCCATCAACTCCACCGTGCCCCTCACGGCCATGGACGACAAGCTCATCCAGCGCATCCTGCAGGTCCGGGGGGCGGGGGGGAGCGGGGGGGAAGAGGGCGAGCGTGTATGTGTATGGGTGCGTGCCGCGTGCCCCTCACGGCCATGGACGACAAGCTCATCCAGCGCATCCTGCAGGTCGGGGGGGCGGGGGGGAGCGGGGGGGAAGAGGGCGAGCGTGTATGTGTATGGGTGCGTGCCGCGTGCCCCTCACGGCCATGGACGACAAGCTCATCCAGCGCATCCTGCAGGTCGGGGGGCGGGGGGGGGAGCGGGGGGAAGAGGGCGTGTGTATGTGTATGGGTGCGTGCCGCGTGCCCCTCACGGCCATGGACGACAAGCTCATCCAGCGCATCCTGCAGGTCCGGGGGGCAGGGGGGGGAGCGGGGGGAAGAGGGCGTGTGTATGTGTATGGGTGCGTGCCGCGTGCCCCTCAAGGCCATGGACGACAAGCTCATCCAGCGCATCCTGCAGGTCCGGGGGGGGGACTGCTAGGTACACGAGCGGTTGTGGGGGCTTGGCGTGCCCTGTGGAAGGGGGGGTGAGCGAATCACCTCACCCGCCGCCTCACCAGTACCGCTGCCGCCTCCCGCCTCCAAGAGGAGGTGGGGGCGCGTGCGCTGGGTTCCGCTCTCCACGACCCCGCGCCCACTCACCCCCACCCCCTCACCCCTCACCGTCCCATCCCCCCCCTGACAGGAGTACAAGATCCACAACTACCGCCCCATCCGCTCACCCCCACATCTCACCCCCCCCCCTTGACAGGAGTACAAGATCCACAACTGTGAGATCCTGTTTAAGGAGGACTGCACCGTGGATGATCTGATCGACGTGATCGAGGCAAGGGGGGGGAGGAGGCAAGAGGGAAGGGGGGAGGGCGGGAGGGGGGGCGAGGGGTCAAGGGAGGGAGGCTAGAGGGAAGGGGGGGCAAGAGGGAAGAGGAGGAGGGGGAGAGATAGACGGGAGACTCAATCCTCCCCCCTCCTCTCCCCCCCTCCCCCCCTCCCCCTGTCAGGGCAACCGGCGGTACATCAAGTGCCTCTACGTGTACAACAAGGTGTGGGGGGGGGGGGGGGGGGGGGGGGGGGGGGGGGGCGGGGGGGCATGTGGGGGCGTGGCCGATGGGCGGCATGGTCAGGGGGAAGGTGGTGGGGCCTGTTGGTGGGGGCCTGTCACAGCCCCCGAGGCTCCTACCCTTGTTCCCTTTTCCTCCTCCTTCTCCTTCGCCTGACACACAAGCACACACGTCTGTCCGCACACTGCCGCTCCTGTACGCTACACCGGGCCCCCTCAACTCCCTCCGCCAGTCCCGAGATCCCTGGCCACGGCCCCTCCCCCCAATACACACACGCCCTCCCCCCCTCCCCCCTACCCCCTACCCCCCCTACCCCCCCCTGTCAGGTGGACATGGCCTCCATGGAGGAGGTGGACGAGATCGCTGGCACGGCCCCTCCCCCCAATACACACACGCTCCCCCCCCCTCCCCCCTCCCTCCCCTTCCCCCCCCCTGTCAGGTGGACATGGCCTCCATGGAGGAGGTGGACGAGATTGCGCACTGGGCCAACTCCATCCCCATCTCGTGCTCCATGAAGCTCAATCTGGATGGGCTGCTGGAGCGGATCTGGGAGATGATGGCGCTGGTGTGTGTGGGGGAGGGGGGAGGGCAGGGGGGATTGGATGGGCTGCGATCTGGAGCGGATCTGGGCGATGATGGCGCTGGTGGGGGGGGGAGGGGGGGACCTGACGGGGGAAAGGGGGAAGGGTGGCAAGGGCTGGATGGGCTGCTGGAGCGGATCTGACACCTGGTGGCGCTGGTGGGGGGGGGGAGGGAGGGGGGAGGGAGGGACCTGACAGGGGGGAGGAGGACAGGGGGTGAGGGGCCACTGATCCCCTCCCATCCCTCCCCCCTCCCCCCCCCACCCCTCCCTCTCCTCCCCCCCCTGTCAGGTCCGTGTCTACACCAAGAAGGTGGGCGCCAAGCCCGACTTCGCCGACCCAGTGGTCTGCACGTCGGACCGGGGGGGAACCACGCTGGAGGCGCTGTGCAGGCAGATCCACAACAGCATGGTCGGGCAGGTGAGATCCCGATCCGGATCCAGATCCAGGAAGGGGGGGTAAGGGGGAGGAGGGGAGATGGGCGAAAGGGCGACAGGGGGGGGGCCCGGGTAGTTGGGATCAATGGGTTCGAGGGGAAGGGGCGAGAGAAAAGGCCGCTAAGGAGCTGGCGCTGTGTGCTACAGCCCACGCCGAGGCAGGGCCGCCGCTAGGGGGGCTAGGGGGGGCTAGGTGGGGCTAAGGGGGCCAGGGGGGCTGCACGCCGTCATGGGAAGTGTGGGCAGGCGGGGGTCCCGTGCGGTCCTCCTGGTCCCCTCTCTCGTCAGCTCGCTTCCGCGCTACCCGTTCAAGCGTTACGACGCAGCCGGGCTTTGCTGACTCTCCGAACGCCTGGGGCAAGCGTCCGGGCTCCCGCCCGCCCCCTAGACGCCGCGGGTGAAGCCCCGCACTGGCTAGCCACGTTGCGTCGGAGGGGAAATGAGGGACAAGTCCAACACGGGGGGGTAGAGAAGGTATTCCGCTGGCGAACCCCACTTTCCCCCTCCACCCCCCCTTTTCCCCCCAGTTCAAGTACGCGCTGGTGTGGGGCGTGTCGTCCAAGCACTACCCGCAGCGCTGCGGCCTGAGCCACCAGCTGGAGGACGAGGACGTGGTGCAGGTGGGGGGGCGGAGGGGGCCGCCGGGGCGTGTGCGTGTGTGTGTGTGTGTTTCGGCAGGCTGGGCGGCGGGCTGCGCTCAGAGTCGGTTAAGAACAGGGGGGCAGGGCAAGCGAGTGCGCGAGGGCACGGCCTGGGAGACCAGTCGCCTGCTGCCCACGGTGGGTTCAGCGTCAATATGCTGTGCCCGCGGCGCTCCCGCATCCCCAACATGGGCCAGGACGGCCGCATTCCCCTCCCCCTGAGAACCCCTTCGTCCCCTCAAGTGTCCCAAGTCTCCCACCCCAACAACATGTAACAACCCCCTGAGAACCCCATCCTCCCCTCAAACCCTCCCAAGGCTCCCACCACCAACTCGGATCCCCCCCACCCCACCCCATCAATCCTCTTCCCCCCCGTCCGACCCAGATCGTCAAGAAGAAGGTCAACACGGGCGAGGACGGGCGCGGGCGCTTCAAGACCACCTCGGACAAGCCGCTGCGGATAGCGGACCGAGAGAAGAAGCCCGCGCTCAAGACCTAGACCTAGGGGGGCGGCAGGAAGGAAGGGGAGGGGAGGGGGGTATCGGGGTTGCGGTGGGGCCGGTGGGGGAAGGCCGGGGAGGAGGACCTCGTGCTCAGGACGTAGGGTGGCGGGGGCGGGGGCCCGCAGGTAGGGAGGCAGGGCAATGGGTGCATGTGTTGGGTGTCGTGGGGGGAAGGCAGGGGACGCCCGCGGCAGCTGGGTGGGGAGCAGGGTGGGGAGCCATCAGAAACAGGGCTGCGGCGTCGCACGCCCCTCCGCCCTTCAAGGGTCATCCGGTGGTGGCGGTGGTGGTGGCGGTGTGGGTTTGGTTGCAGATGACGGGAGGGCATCGGTAGTGCCGAGTGTGCGGATGGGGGCCTGGTGGGGTTGCGCTGCCCGCTCTACATCTCCGTACCCCTTGCACCTACGCCGGGGCTGCGTGCGGGTCCCCGCTTGACCGGTACCTATGCACCGACGGGGCAGGGGCAGGCCCGGGAGGGCGGGGGGGTGCAGGGCGTCGGCTGGCGTTGTCCCGTGTAGGCTAGGCACTGGCTCGGCCCCAACCCCCAAGCAAGCCGAGCCCAGCCGGGAAAAGGGCTGGCGGCGCAGGGGCGGCGAGCGAGGTACCCCCTGGGAGTATGCCGAGGGAGTATGCCCTGACGGCGCAGGGCAATGCTGGCAGGGGGTGGAAGCAGGGTACGATGGGCGCATGCGCACAGCTTGAGACAGCTGTCAGAACCGGAGCTTGCATGCCGCACAGCAGCAACCAGAGCCTGCCAGCCTCGTCTCAACGTACGTCCAATTTGCATGCCACGCGGTCGCAGCCAGCCTGCCAGCCCCGTCTGACCCCGCCGCACCAGCGCCTGCCCACACAGCGAACCTGCATGCCTGCAACCCCCTGCGCCTACCTAGGCATTGCGCCCCCACCCCGCATACCTAGCCTGCTCGCACACCCTGCAACCCGCTGTGATAGATCCTGATGACCATGCATCACCTCAATCCAGCTCCAGCTCCAGCGGCTCCAGCTCCAGCTCCATCCAGCGGTCATCAAAAGCTCCCCGCCCAGCTCCAGCAGCTCTCCAAGCTCCATGCCCTGTCCCCTACATTGGGCTCCCGCCCCCCCCTCTGCAGCGCCTACCGGTACCCCAGCGCAGGCTCAGGGGGCCTCGCTCTCGCTCGCCTGGCTCTCTGGACTCGCGGCTGCCGGCACCACGGCCGCACGCCGCGGGTTCCACTGGAGCCACTCTAGGATGCCAGCCTCAGCCAGACAGCCGTCGGACCAGCGACGCAGCCCACGCAGCCACGGCCCCATGAAGGCGCGCTTTTGCTCCGCTTCCTGCTCGCGGAGACCCGTGCAAACGCTGGCCATGGCATCGAGCAGCTCTCCCACCGCCTGCAGCACTGGCCCGTCATCCACAAACCGCCACACGCAGACAACGGCCTTTGCGAGCATGAGGGTGTAGCGGAAGCCGCCCCACTCCGTCTGCTCCTCAAGCGGCCCCGCCCTCAGCGCAAACCACGCCAGCGCGAGCAGGATGCGCAGCGCCCCCCACACCAGCGCAAACACCGAGCACAGCGCCCACCACACCAGCGCCTGTGCTGTGTAGAGCGCCCTTCCAGACAGCCCCAGCACGGCTGCGCAGAGGCCCTAGAAGGCACGACAGAGGTAAGGACACCCGCACAGAAACGCACAGAAATGAAACGCACAGGTCAATAATCTACTCCGTTCGGTTGTTGCTGCAAGGAAGAATCGAAGGCACTTGGCTATGCCTCAACGACGCCACCGCTACGACGATGGCGACGGCGCCGCCCCCCACTGCAGGAGGGCGGCCAGGGACCAAGGCGACCGCCCGCGCAGCCCCTCGGCGCCTGCGGCCGAGCCTGTGGGGCTGGCGAGGCCGGCCCCCTGCTCGCGCTCCTGGCTTCCGTCCCCCGCCGGCCGTGGCCTCCCCCTGCTGTTGGCGCCCTTGCGGTGGCGGAGGGCGCCGCCGCCCCCGTGCCTGGCGGAGGCGGGCGCCGTCAGCGTCAGGAGCACATCGGCCTCGGACGCGAGGCCCGCGGCGGCGGAGGCGCCGCCAGTAGTTGTCGACGGCGGCGGGTGGCTGTGGTCGTCGTGGGTCGTCGTTGTGGACGTGCGCCTCCTCACCTGCTGCTGGGAAGCTGCCGGCCTCTCGGCCTGCGAGGCGGCGTCAGGGCAGATACGGGCGTGAGCGACGGAGCGGACGCCAGGATTGGTACGCCAGGGCCGGCAAGACAGCTCAACGCCCGAACTCGGCAAATAAAGCGGTTAGCGGCAGAGGCAGGGGCCTATGTAGACGTACGCTAGGGATGCATGCGTGCTTGCCTGCCTAGGTGTGCCCGGGTGCGGCAAGTTGTCGGGAGCCCCGGAGCCGTGTGGCCCCGGGGCACTGGGCCCCGCAGTGCTGCTCCCCGCCGAGCTGCTGCCGCCGCCCGCGCGTGCAGCGGCCGTGCTTGATTCGCGGTTGCTGCCCCCGCCGCTGCCTGAGCTGCGGCTCGCCAGCTCCTCCGCAAGCGCACGCTCAGGAGCGAGGCCCCGCGACTCTCGGCCTGTGGGAACGTGCAAAAGTCGTCAGCGAGCATGTGGCATGCGGGGCCAACTGATGGGGAGTAGCAGCTGTCCGCGGGCTCTTCCGCGCAGGACATACGCTCCATCGAGCGCTCTCCAAAGCCGCGGGAACCTCGGCGCCCATCTGCAAGCCTGGCTGTCACGCCGGCGATGCCGCATGCGCCCGCGCCTGCGCCACAAGCGCTCACCTTCTTGGTGCTCCGCGGCGTGTTTGATGAGCTCGAGGAGGTGACCACTGTTGCGCAGAAGAAGCAACACTCGCTCCTCAAGCCTCGCCTTCTCCTCTGCGGTCGCATCGTCACCAAGCCGCAGCTCACGCTGTAAGGCAGCCTTGAGCGCCTGCTCGTTCAGTTCATGCTTCAGCCACAATGCGGCAGCGCTTGGCATCTTGGCGGGGTCACACGCGAACGCGTGATTACTAGCGCAACGGCGAGCAGCAGCTAGGAAGAGAGCAGTATGCGAGGGCCGAGGGCTTGGTTGTGGAGCCCTTGCCTAGCTGAATGGAGTAGCGGCAAGGCGTATTTATGCGGCGACGACGGACGCCGTACGGCCGGTTTTGGCTCGCGGTTTAGGGCGCGGTTTGGGCGAGTGCGCGAACCCCAGCGATGCCGCTGTTCCTTCGATGGGCTGCAAGCCAAGGTTAGTAAGCAGGAAGGGGGGCTCCCGGGAGGGGAGTTCAGTAACGGTCGGGGTGGCCTGACAGGGGATGGTCCGGCGGCGTCAGGGGTCCCCTGTCGGGTCATGAGGTGTGCGAGCAGGGGAGAGGGGTGTGCGACTCCCGGGCAACCTCAATCGGGGCCAACACCCCATCCCCAGGCTATCAAGCAATAGGTATACACTTGTAGCTGCGATTAGGCTCGCGTTAGACGTCTGGGGACCCTCCCGGCGACCGCGACCAACATGCATACCCAATCTCTGCGCAACAGCTGAACTACGCACCTGACCCCGAAGGTGGCACCCTGGGGGGGACGTGTCCCACCTAGGGGGCGATTTGGGGGTGTGTACGCCGGGGAAACGAGCCAGGTCAGGGGATGTGAAGGGAAGAGCTCTGGGGGGGGTCGGAAGGGAAGGGGGCGTACCTGTGCCGCAGTGCGTGTACCGTGTGTGGTGGCTCCATGCAAGCCGTCGGCGCCTTGTCGCAAAGCTGAGAGGGCAGGCCTGCTGTTGCTGCTTTGCCTTTCAGTACTTCTCAATACCATTACACCCTTGGCTTAAGCTTGCAGCGACCGGGCGTGACCATGGCTTTCGGTGATCCGGCGTAGCCGAGAGGTTTTGACCGCTGGGGAGGGATGCGGTGGGTTCCAAGAAGCAACGGGGGTGCTCCGAGTTCTATAGCCCCGCCCGGTCCGTGCTGGGGAGGGAAGCCGAGTTGGCGGGCAAGGTGTTGTGGGCCTTCCCGCCCCCGTCACTTGTGTACGAGGTCTTGGGCGTGATAAGTGGGGCCGCGCGCTTGAATGCCCTTACGCGGGCCACGGTAGTTGTGCCTTTCTGGCGGGAGCGGGGCTGGTTTTCCAAATTTGTGCGGGGCGCAGCGTCGCCTTTCCGGGTGGTCCAGGTTTTGGCACAGGGCCGTGATCTATGCCGGTGGCCATGGGGGGAGCTGGCCCCGCCCGCGCCGTATGACTTCCTGGTGCTGCGGCTCCCTTGACGGCCGCCTCAACTGCCCGCCGCTGGAGCCCACAGGCACCGTCGGGCCGCCGTGCTTTGGATGCGGCCTCCCCACGGGTTGGGCGGACCTCCTATGCAACGCCTGCCCAACCGCGGCGCACCGCCGGTGCTGCGGCCTGCCAGTGGGCGCCTACGCTGGCGGATGGATGCGCTGCCCGCCCTGCCTACTGGCCGAGGCCGGCCTGCCGCGCTCAGGCGATGGCGGCGGGCCCGTGTCCCAGCTGTCGGCCCGGCTGTTCACCCTCCGGAGCAGTGCATGCGGTCAGTGTGGGGTCGGCGGCGACCTACGAGGGACACCGCCGCCGCTTCGTCCGCTTCGTCACTTCCCTCGGCCTGCCGCACTCAGCCGCCTTCCCGCCCGGCTTGGGCGAGCCGCTCAACCCAACGCTGGTCTCGCTCTTCCTCACGTGGCAGTCGGATCAACAGCTGGCGGGCTCAGCCCTGTCGGGCTCGCTCCCTGACGGCGCTGGCGGACGGCAGCGCTCATGTCACGGCAATGCCCGCCTGAGGATGCCATCAGCCGGCACCCTGCCGTACGGACAACGCTGCCCAGGCGCTCCGGTCCCGCGTCCTTGGTGCCCCCGGGGCGCCACTGTCTCGCAAGGCGCCGTTTCCCCTACCGCTGGTGGTGCTGGCGGTCGGCTGGCTGCGGCGCGGCGGTCGGCCCTGGATCAGCCTGAGCAGGCGCCACAGCGGGAGCAGGACTCCGCCTGGCTGGTGACCGGCTTCTTCGGAATGCTGCGGCGCAGTGAGCTGGCGGGGCTGCGGCTGGGAGACGTGACGGCGCTTCCCGGCGGTGGCGTGCGGGTGTTTATCGCTCGGAGCGAGCAAGACGGATCAGTCGGCGGTGGGGGCAGAGGTGATCTTAGCGGACCAGGCGGCCTGCGGGGTACCCATCAGGACCGTGGTGATGCGCCACGCGGACAGCCGCTCCCGGGCAGGGGCGGGCGCATCAGACCCCCTCTTCGGCCCCATCGACGCGGCGGGACCGGCGGGGTGGCACGAGGCGGCGTTCACCCGCCGCTTACGTGCACTAATGAGAGAACTAGAGGCGGCGTTGCCAGGGGTAGCGGGGGACCCGGGCCAGTGGTCTTCACACAGCCTGCGTCACGGGGGAGCGACCGCGGCGGCAGAGGCAGGGGCTTCGCTGGGGGAGATTATGGAGCACGGGCGCTGGCGCTCGCTGGCGGTGAAACGGTACGTACCTGCACCCGTCGGTGGGGACGCGGAAGAGGGTTACTGCCCGCATGAAGGAGAAACTGGGTAAGGGGGTTTGTGGCGGAGCAGGCGGGACTGTGCAGGGAAGGAGGGGCAGGCAGGCGCCAGATGTGGGGCGCAGGGCGCAGTAGCCCCCCTTTGCCGTGCGTACGATAACCCCACCTCACGTGGCGCGAGGTTGGCGGGGTGGCGTGGTGATTCGGTTTGCGTTTGAACACGGCATGAGGCCATATATACGGTAGACAGGCAGGTGCAGAAGTGTGCTGAGGAATACAGACGCTGTGCCAATCGGTGGTGAGCGGACACGGGCGGAAGCTGAGGCCTGGCGTGATGTACAAGCTTCGTGACAGCACCTGGAATAGACCCGACCCCGCCGTACGCGCATCCCAAAATGACACCTGCTAGGACCTGGATTGAGGAAGTTGCCCGGATGGGGCGGGAGTCGCACACCCCTCTCCCCTGTGTGCGAGTAGGGTCATCAGGTGGTGCGAGTCGGGTCTGAGGTTAAGCCGAGGATGCAAGGACAGCCCGCGCCCATGATGTTTACGCGGACGCAGGGTAGCCGAGGCTGAGGGCGAGTTGGGACGTCAGCATCTGTCCGCAAGGCTCAGCTGGAAGCAGCCCTGGCGTGGTGGCGGCGCACAGGACGGTGCATGAGTGCATGCGTACATGCGCACAGCCCAAGGCAGTCGCCATACACCGGCAGGAGCAGGGGTTCGGCAGACGTTGTATGTGCCGTGTCAACTAGGCACTGGATAGGCACAAAGCAAGCCGAGCCCAGCCGGGAGAAGGGCTGGCGGCAAGCAAGGCGGGAGCACGGTGCAATGAGTGCATGCGCACAGCATTCGGCAGTTGCCAGAAGCGTCAATCACTTGCCGCGCAGCAGCAACAAGAGCCTGCTAGCCTCGTCTGGACCCCCCGCACACCAGCGCCTGCCCACACATCGAACCTGCCTGCAACCCCCTGCTCGCTCTACCCCAGCACTGCGCCCCCCCTTCCCCCCGCATACCCAGCTCGACACCCTGCTATACGCTGCGATAGATCTTTTTTTCCTGGTGATCACGCCTCAATCCAGCTCCAGCTAGCTCCATGCCCTGTCCTATACGATGGGCTCCCGCCCCCCCGCGCCCCCCTCTGCAGCGCCTACCGGCACGCAAGCACAGGCTCAGGGGGGCTGTCGCTCGCCTGGCTCGCTGGCCTGATGGCCCTCGGCTCCATGCGGCGCCCCACTCGGCCCCTTGAGCGGCCCTTCCCTCAGCGCCCCCCACACCGGCACAAGCACCGAGCACAGCGCCCACCACACCAGCGCCTCTGCTGCGTGGAGCGCCCTTCCAAACAGCCCCAGCACGGCTGCGAAGAGGCCCTAGAAGGCACGACAGAGGTAAGGACACCCGCACAGAATCGCACAGAAAGTAAAACACAGATTAGTCACAATAATCCGTTTGTTGCTGCAAACAAAAACTGAATGCACTTGACGATGCCTCAACGACGCCACTGCTACGACGATGGCGACGGCGCCGCCCCCCACTGCAGGAGGGCGGCCAGGGACCAGGGCGACGGCCCCCGCAGCCCTGCGGCGCCGGCGGCCGAGCCCGGGGCCGAGCCTGCGGGCGGCGCGGCGGGGCCGGCCCCCTGCTGTTCCCCCCCCTGGCTTCCGTCCCCGGCCAGCCGGGGCCTCCCCCTGCTGTTGGCGCCCTTGCGGTGGCGGAGGGCGCCGCCGCCCCCTTGCCTGGCGGAGGCGGGCGCCGTCAGCGTCGAGAGCACATCGGCCTCGGACGCGAGGCCCGCGGCGGCGGAGGCGCCGCCAGTAGTTGTCGACGGCGGCGGGTGGCTGCGGTCGATGTGGGTCGGCGTCGAGGACGTGCGCCTCCTCACCTGCTGCTGGGAAGCTGCCGGCCTCTCGGCCTGCGAGGCGGCGTCAGGGCGGATACGGGCGTGAGCGACGGAGCGGACGCCAGGATTAGTACGCCAGGGCCGGCAAGACAGCTCAACGCCCGAACTCGGCAAATAAAGCGGTTAGCGGCAGAGGCAGGGGCCTATGTAGACGTACGCTAGGGATGCATGCGTGCTTGCCTGCCTAGGTGTGCCCGGGTGGGGCACGTTGTCGGGAGCCCCGGAGCCGTGTGGCCCCGGGGCACTGGGCCCCGCAGTGCTGCTCCCCGCCGAGCTGCTGCCGCCGCCCGCGCGTGCAGGGGCCGTGCTTGATCCGCCGCCGCTGCCGCCGCCGCTGCCGCCGCCGCTGCCTGAGCTGCGGCTCGCCAGCTCCGCCGGAAGCGCACGCTCAGGAGCGAGGCCCTGGGACCCTCGGCCTGTGGGGACGTGCAAAAGGCGTCAGCCGCATGTGCCATGCGGGCAGGGGTGGCAGCAGCTGTCGCCTCTTCCGAGCCGACAGGACCCTCCTTCGCACTCCGATAACGCTTTCAGGAACCGGGGCGCTCGTCTGCAGCGAGGCTGCTGTGCTGTTACGCGAGGGATGCGCATGCGCTGCTGGATGTCACGCCGCAGGCGCTCACCTTGCTGATTGATGAGGTCGAGGAGGTTCGCCTTTATACGCAGAAGAAGGAAGATCTCCGCCTTCGCCTCGGCGGTCTCCTCGGCGGTCGCACGGCCAGCATGCCGCTGCCGCCCCCTTGCATCCTCCAGCTGCCTGTTGTTCTCTTCAAGCATGCGCCACAGGTCGGCAGCGCTTGGCATGTTTGCGGGGTCGCACGCGAGCGCGTTACTAGTAGCGCAGCGGCGAGCAGCAGCTAGGTAGAGAGCAGCATGCGAGGGCCGAGGGCTTGGTTGTGGAGCCCTTGCCTAGCAGAAAGGAGTCGCGGCAAGGTGTAATGTGTGCGACGCCGCATGCCGTACGGCCGGTTTTGGCTTGGTTTAGGGCGGTTGGGGCGGGTGCGCGATGCCGCTGTTCCTCGGCGAGCCAGGAACAAGACATTGCTGGTAAACACAAGCTTGTGGCTACCTCTTAAGAGTGGCGCTCGGGTGGGTAACGGCTGGGCCACGCTGAGGGGACCCGCTCCCGTCAGCTCAGGCGACCCCCTCCCCTGGACCCCCTCGATCGACTCCATGGCATACCCTGTCAGCCTCGGTTCGGGCAAGAGGAGGCAAGAGCACTCCAAGTCTACGGCAGAGGGCTAAAGCAAAGCGCAATGCAGCGCAGTGCACGATGGCGCGTCCTCGGCAGAGGGCCAACGGGGGTGCAAGGGCAGGCCCCCCCTGCCCCCCCAGCATAGGCTGCAGGTCTGTGGGTTGACGCTGGGGCGCATCCGGTGCCACGCAAACGGCACCCAGCCTCAGGCCTTGGGCCCCCTTGCAGAGTTGCAGAGTGTCGGCACGGGTTGGACCTGGCGCCTGCACGGAAAGCTCTCACCCCCACAATCAGACGCCGCCAAGCCCCGGACAGCGGACACCAGTGCCTCCCTGCACTAGGGGTCGGCAGTCCACGTGGGCCCCACCCTCCCACGCTCGGTAAGGACCTGGCGCTGGCTGCAAAGGCGCGCGCACATGGGCCCCGCCCTGCGGCGCCGCACTGGTCCCCTTTCCGCCCCACCCCCTACTAAACCCACCCCGGCCATCGTGCGTGCACTGCGCTGCATAGCGCTTTACTTTGACCCCGGCCTCGGCCCGCACCCTGGACCCGCTCGAACTGGCTCCATGGCGGACCCTGTCAGCTTCGCTTCAGGCAAAAGAGCAATTGGAATGAGTGCGCAACAGCCAAGATGTTAAACAGAAGGGGTCTCGCGGGGAGGGGTTAACAGTCTTGATGGCCTGTTGTCGGTGTATCAAAGGGTGTGAGCGGGGGACGGAGGGCAAGCAGCGGGCTGCATAACGGAGGTAACAGGCCGGGCGGGTTGAGGGGCAAGTGTCCGGGCTCCGGCCCGGCCCCCAGACTAGTGTGAGTGGGGTCTGACGTACAGCGCGCTCGAAGGATGCGGGCACTCACTAGTGTGCATGGGGTCTGACGTACAGCCCGCGCGGAGGATGCCCGGCGGGCATTGCGGGGGCCGCCCGCGCTCATCATGTTTACGCGGACACAGTAGGGGCCAAGGCTGGGCGCTGGCGGTGAGGTGAGACGCTAGCGTCTGTCTGCATGTCTCAGCTGTCAGCATGCCTGGCGTGATGGCGGAGGATCAGATGGGTTCATCATGAGTGCGCACCGCCTATGGCACTTGCCAAAAGAACCCGGCCGGCGCAGGGGGGCTGTGTGGTCCCGTGTCGGCTAGGCACTGGATAGGCCCAAAGCCGAGCCCAGCCCAGCCCGGAGAAGAGTTGGCGGCGAGCGAGGCGGGAGCACGGTACAGTGGAAAGCATGCGCACAGCTGAAGGCAGCTGCCAGAACCGGACACAATCCGGCCAAGTCCGGCATTGCGGGGATGCAAAGTCCCCTTACTTATGGCGGCGTCTTGGCGCTGCAGGGCGTATGTAGTGTTTGATTGCGCGGCCCCAGTAGTGCTGCCCGGCCTCGCGGGGTTTGGGGCTCAGCCCTTTTCCCTGGCCTGAGGAGGACAGACACCTGTCGCTACAAACAGGGCGGGCACCGCCTATAGGCGACAGCCCAACTTTTTCGCGCGCCTCAGGGGTATGCCAACCGTGTGGGGGACGTGTCTTGCAGGGACGGCTCCCAAGCAGACGTATGACGACGCCTGTACTTGTTTGTTACCTTGCCACTGGGGAACGTTCCACTATGTCCTTAGGCGGTCAGGATATGTACAGGGGCTGGATAACCGGAGGGCTGGTGTGTAGGCGTGCAGGGACCGGGCAGGGGATGACCGGTGGGGGCTGCAGGGGCTGTCGACACCTTAGGCTGCTGTCTCACTCAGCACCTGCTGGCCCTCAGAGATAGGGTGTGGGGGACCCTAGAGGATAGCTTGGTCCGTAGACAGGGACCAATGGAGACGTGGGGCGATAGGTGCGTGGGTATGGGTCGGCGGAGAGTGCACGTGGGTCAGGGGCAGGCAGGCGAGGATGAGCCTGGGTGGACCTGGCTGACGGCACGGGGCACGAGGGGTATTCCGGCTAGGCACAGGTGCTGTCCGGCTTGTACTCCACTAGCAGCAGTATGCTGCGGGGGCCTGAGGGTATACGCGGTAGCCTGCTACGAGGGGGCGTGATACCGAGGGGCCGAGGGATGCGAGGGGATGTCCTCGCGGGGATGACCTTTTCCAAGCCTGGGTGTCCTCCGGTCGAGCAAGCGAGCTCCTATAGCTTCACGAGTCGATACCACCACGATACAGTAGTTATGGCTGGCGTACACCGGTCCCGACGCAATGTCTAGGCCGAGGCTTTCCGACTGCTCTCGCTGACGTTCACGTTCCTCCTCCGGTCCTCCTCCTGTCGCACCCTATAGCACGATAAGTCCTCCTGCTCCTAAGGGTTTGGCTTCACAGCGACCTCCGGGCTATCGCGATGGGTTTTCGGCCCTATCGGGATGCTCTGCGCACGTTCCTTGCTCGAGTGATACGTTCAGGGAGTATCTAGGTGGATAAGACTGCTCGGAGCTAGCTCACGGGGAGGGCTGTCGCTGAGCGGAACCAAGCTGTCGATGGCTGGCCGAGGTCGTGGGGACGCACACGCTCGGGGCTAGGGTCTCGGACCTTGGGGGCGGACCTGCCGGGGAGCGGAGGAGCCTACAGCGCGAGCGCTATGGTACTAAGCGGTCGCGGGTCGATGCTTGGCTGTTTTGCAGAGAGTCGCGGATTCCTCGCTAAGAGCGCTTATGGGGCTCTGTCAAGGCGCACAAGTGAGGCACTGATTACTTACAGTGGCTGTGTGTGTGGGCCATGGGCGAGTTGTCGGGAAAAGAGAGGCTCACGCCATATATACCCCCCTCGCGGGCTTGTCGTACGGCTTGCCGTGCAGCTAGGCTCAGCTCCCGGCACCTGCCTATACGAACGGCCTGGGCCTGGAGGTAGCTATACGAACGGCCTGGGCCTGGCTACAGCCGCCCGTACACCTACAGCGCAACTGCGCACACCAACGGCCTGCGCACACGGCGGAAGTTGCCCGTGCCAGCCTCGCGCTCAGGACGCACACGCCTGGCGCTCCACTCTATCAGTAAAGAATAACTTCCTCTTCATAATAAGGCGCAGGGTTCCCGCTCGTCAACGTATCTTCCGGCCTGGCCTGCTAGCAGTACACTGAAACCGGGCCTGTACTGGGCCGCGTGGCCTGAGTACGGTCGCCCACCAAACCGCGATGCGTCCCGCACGCAAGGCAGGCAGGCACCGCTCCTAGATCAGGAAGTGACAAGTCCTCGCACCGTTCTATGAAGCCCTGTTGGGCTCCCCTGCCCGCCAAGCTTCTATCCTTTTCACGCGGGTTCACGCTGGGGACGCCTATGTCCCTCCTCGTCTGCCCCTCCTTGCGGGCGACGCTGCAAAGCGTGGGCTCCTTGCCCCTTGCTGCTGTCGCTGCTATAAGCGGGCTCCCGGCCGAAGCTGGTTGGCCGCCCTTGTCAGCGGCAGCTGTCGCTTGGCCCCGCGTTATGAAGGGGTGGCGTCCTCGCCCCCCAGTTACGTGACCGCTGTCCCATCAGGCAGCGCCCCCACACGAAACACGTACCCACACAAAATGTTTGCGCGGTTGGTGCTGTGTGGCGGCTCGCCCAAGGACCGTGTTGCGTTGCTGTGAGACGCCCAGAGCTCGGCGTATGAAGACGTGGGCTCTGGTCTCGGCTGTTGCCGCTGGGGGTTGGGTAGGGCTGTCACGTTGCGGGGCTCAATCAACGGACAGGCGCGGGGATTGCGCAAGGGATGCGCAGTCGCAGTTGCGGAAGCGTAGTTGTTGCGGGACTGGGAACCGGTAGACTGTTGACGGAGACTGTAGACTGTTGGGCGTCGGCTGCTATGATGGCGTCAGGGACGTGACGGCAGCAGCAGCGGACGTGACGGGTGCCCGGCGCTGGAGGGCCGATGACACCAGGAGCTTGGCCTAATCAAGGAGCGGGTGCCAGGCAGCGAGGAGCCGAGGACACAGGAGCTTGGCTGGAGCTGCGGTGTGTCTGGTGGACTGGCTTGGATGGCACCAGGGCTTGGCTTGGACCCTCCACTTGCGTGCGGCTAAGGGAGCCGGCACAAGGGTACTTGAGAGACTTAAGGGCTCTGCTGCGGCGCGGCTAAGGGAGCAGCCGCAATAGCACGATAGCAGCAGTTCGACAGCACGATAGCAGAAGCTCGACTCGACGGAGGGCTCAGGCAGAAGTCCGCGAGGAGCTTAGCACGGTAGCGCAGCAGGGGCTGACGACGTGCTGAGGATGATCAAGGTTGTTGACGCCTTGACACTTGGGAGCTGGGAGCGCCGCCAGGCTCGAGGGATCAGGTCACAGTCGAGCACTTGGTCGTTACACTCCACGACTACGTGCACAGTATAAGCGCACGTCCACCTTGTTCACGCAGCATAACCGTCCAGCGGTTAGCGGTCACCACGTCCTCCTGGTTCCACGCGCTAAGTTGATAAGTCGCTCCAGCCACTCTAATATGGTAGGGAGTAGTGTCAGCATCTACCAAGTTGGGTGCGGGGCTTACCGGAACAAGCGCCGGCACCCGCCTTAAGTACTACAATACTAACCGCCATGGGCCTCCAATCCGGGCCCCCATGCAATTTCCGACACTCATTCCGTTGGAGCGGTTGCTCCGACAGCGGTTGGCGGTTGCTCCGACAGTTGCCCAACCGCCGTCCCGTCTGACCACTGGGGTCCCGCCCGACACGCGGTCCCCCACTCTCTCCCCAACACTCCGGGTGGCCCCAAACGGCTCCCGTTGCTATTTATCAGCTATATATATAATTCGGAAGTCTCTCGCGAGCAGGTGGTCAGTCGCGGATTGTGGTCCGCGCTGCCCGCGTGCCACACATCAGGCGGCATGCTCACCCAAACGGCGTGACCCAGGTCCCCTGATACTACAGCTGTCCCATCATCCCCCACGTCCGCTAGGCGTCCCTGCCTAGCCCTGGGGCACGCCTGACCCTTAAAGTCAGGGCGCTTGTACCTTGGGCGTTGTGTCGAAGCAGTTGGTCCGACACGGCAAGGGCCAGGATGGGCCGACATCGGACTGTCAGCCTTGACTCCGCAACTTCGGGGCTGGGGCGGGATGTAGTCACGCGGGGGCTCTACTCAAGAGGCAGTGTCGTGCGTCTTGTCCCTTGGCCGCGATGGCGGGGTTGGTCACGGTACGTGTCGGAACGACAGGCGATGGGTTCGCACGGCGTGTCAGGTCGTAGCTCCAAACACCAGTCCTTACTTGGTTACCTTGAACCGCTGTTAAACACTCCTTTCGCGTCATTAATCACAGGAGAAGCCTCAGAGTCCACACATCTCCTGGACGCATCGACGCTGTATGTAGTCGTAGTCGCTCCTGTAGGCCACATCAATAGCCATGGTGACAGAAGAAAGCTCACGGGCGATGCTCCACACGTCCGCTGGCGCCGCGAGGATCCTCCCGTCTGGCTTAGGGTTCTCCCTCCTCATCCTGGCTTCCTCCGGGGCGTTGAGCGGGTCTTCTCGTCACCTTGGGGTGACTGTCCTTAAATGCTCCGTAAGTGGGCCGGTGCGCGGCTCCGGGGCCTTGGTCGCGAAGCTCTGGCGCCAGGAGCGCGTTGCCCTGATATATCCTCTTTTTAGCTCCGCTTCGTGCATGTTATCGTGCACAAAGCCGTTACGATTGCCTCCTTCCTTTGTTGCTCGCCACCTGTCGCCATCCTCCATCACCTCCGAATCGGCTCCGGGTCGGCTACAGGCTTGACTTGGGCACGTAGAGGAGGTGGGTAGGGATGGAGAGGTGTAATCTGTGGGCGTCCACTGCGATGTCGCAAGGCGGGCCTCCGCTGGCGGGAGCGAGGCGTGTCTCCCTCACGCGGTAAGCCTCCACCGCATTGTCCTCCGCCACAGTCCCGGGAGCCAACGATATTCCGCCTTCAGCGGCTGCCAGCCTTGAGAAGCGGTGAGTTTGGGTCGGGCTCCACACATGTATGGCTTTAGCCTTCGCAGCGGGACTGCTGGGCGCCATGCTGACGGCAGTCAGTTCTGGTGCCGCTTCCACCATCAGCACCCTCAGCGGGTGCGCTGCTGGTGCGCCAGTTTCGACTCCTCCGGGGGCTTATCCCCCACGTTTGTCCTCTTCTTCCGTAGCCTCTTCTGGGGTCTAATCCTGATGTTGATTTGAGATCCCTCCTCCCTTGTGGTTGCCACAGGACGCGCGCTGGCGCACGCGCCAGAACTCGAAGCGGGAGCTGAGGGGTGGCATGACGGCCTCTGGCCTTGCATTCCGCAGGTGGGGTGCGTTGTCAGTCATGACCGGCGATGCCTCTGGGCGCGCGCCGTGCACAGCAGGAGGCGGGCGGCTTGAAGTCCATGCGATCCGCTTCAGCACAATTGCGGGTCCATTCTTCACTGGGGTGCTTGACTTTACCGCCGCGGTGAAGCCTTGCGCCCGCCAGGCGGATAGCCAGGGCGGTGCTCGTAGCTGGAAAATTACTGCGTCCGAAAGGTCGGCGCAGAACCTGTCCAGGGGCTCCTCAAAGCTCAGCGCGGTCTTGCCTGTCGGGGCAAGACGGGGCCGGGGGCTCATGGCGTCTCCCGGTGGTGTATGGCACGTGGCTGGCCAGGACGGAGCAGGGCTGTCGTCGGTCGACCCCTCCTTGTCCGTGCTCCGGGCTGGGTCCACACAGTCGCACTGGTCCCCTTTTTTTGCCGTGGCCTTATCACCCGCAGGGGTACCAGGGCCGCTGACGCATGCCACTGCGTCCGAAGGCCATGCTGCCGGGGCAATGGCGGGATTGCTCTCCGCCTCCGAGGCTGGGGCTCCGACGCCAGCTGGTCCTGCTGGGAGGTGAGCTTCAGCGGGCGCAGTGGGTTCAACCTCGCCGAGGCAGATGGGTTGCTGCGCGCACTCGGTACTTGCAGAGGCAGGGGTGCGTGATGACTCATAAGAGGGCTTAAGCTCATGCCTTAGGGAAGTGGTGTTGTCAGCCTCCGATTCGGCATCGTCCTCCTGCGCCTGTTGACTTGCAGGGGCGACGGGACCTTCGTCAATCTTCGGTGCCTCCATCTGCGCTGCCAGAGCCGCCGCCACACTTCGGGTGGGTCGGCAGGGGCTTGAGGGCGCTTGGGCGCTGTCGAGGACTTCCTGCCCCGTAGCCATGGGTGGTAGGACGCCATGAGGGATGCCGCCGTCTTGAAGTGGCCGGGACGCAGGAACTGTCGCGTCCACCATTACCCTTGCTTGCGCATCCTTCAAGGGTGTGCCGCTGCCGTTGGCCACAGGCTGCACCCACGCATGAGCCGCCACCGGTGGCTGGCTGGATGTCTGCGCCCTCCAGGAGGTTGGTAACCGGGTTGCACGGCGGCCAACATACTGGTTGATGTCCACTCCAACTCCAACGGGCTCAGGACCGGTAAGCCCAGGGGGAGCGATGGGGCTCGTTGTGTAGACCTCAAGGGCGCGCGGGCTCTCGCGCCGTGTTGGTTGCACTGTTGGCGCCATGTCTGCTGAGCGAGGCCTCACTTCGTCAGCCGTAGCCACCGTGAGTGCCGCATAATCCCGCCGTAGCGCTTCAACCTGCTCCCATTCCGCATCATAAGCCCTATGGTCCGCGGGCATTGCTGTGGGAGCGGTACCTTGATCGCCGTAGTAGGGATCCTCACGCTCCTCGCCTTCCTCCTCCCATGTGGGACCATCGTCTTCATATGGGTCGGGGCATTGGCCGCCGTATGCGTTGTACGGGTCGCCGTATGAGTCGTACGGGTCGCCGTAGGAGTCGTACGGGTAAGGCCCTTCGCTGACATATTCCTCATAGACGCCGGGCGGCTGATGCACGTAATCGCGGCCACGCAGGCCTCCAGGCCCTTGATAAGCTGCATACGCCTCGGGGTCGTGTCTCATATCAACTAGGCCGACGTCACGTGATGAGAACCCGTTGCTCTCCTGCTGCCGCCGTTGCATCTCCTGCAGGTTGAGCGATAGCCGGGCCAAGTCACGCGTGAGGGACTCCAGGTCAGGTACGGCACGGGCTGTGGGAGCTGGAGTGGGGCGTGTTGGCCGGGTGACTGGAGGGGCAGGCCGAGATGGTCCGCGCGTCTCCTCTCGTCGTGGCGCGGGCTCCCTCCGGTCCTCCCATCGTACACGGGGCCGAGTGTCCTGCTCACGAGGCTCATACCGTGCTCCCTCTGCCCGCTCGGTCCATGCCCGTGCAGGCTGATCCTCTTCATCGTCCACATACTCTCGTGCCTTCCTGTACCGGTCATGCCTGGTCATGTCATCATGCTCCGCCTCATCCCCTTGATCGTCTCTTGTGGCGTCAAAGCCCTCGCTGACATAGATGGCGTCAGAGACGGCCGCCTCCAAGTCGCCGGGGCGCATCAGGTAGACCTTGGCATGCACGCAGGGCTGTAGACCTCGCAGGAAGTTGTACATGTAGCTTGGGTCCTCGTTTGGGTCAATGCTTAGCTGGGAGCAGAGGTGACGGTATCGGTCTGCATAGTGCCTAACCGTCTCTCGCTCGCCCTGCTTGCAGTTGGCCAAACGGCTATGCAGCTCATCCTCCCGTACGGCGAACCTGTTGATGAAGGCCCGTCGGAAGGACGGCCACTTCTGGATTGCTTGGCTGGCGCCGCACTCCCAGATCTGGGCGGTAGAACCGAGGCGGCACCTTGCCACGATGAGCTTGTCCTCATCTGACCAATGGAAGAGCTGTGCGTGGGTCTCCACCCGACCTAGCCAAGTGCGGGCATCGTATAGGTCGGGGTCGAATAGGGGGATGGTGTTGAGGCTTGAGGCCGATACTCCCCGTAGACGATCCCTGTCCAGGTCTTCCATGTTGGCCTTGTTAGTTGTACCACTAGTTGGCTGTGCTTAGAGTAGAAAGCGGGCAGCACGGGTTGCATTCTCAAGCAAGCAGCGTGCCGTCCCGCTACCAAGGCAGCGCCCCCACACGAAACACGTACCCACACAAAATGTTTGCGCGGTTGGTGCTGTGTGGCGGCTCGCCCAAGGACCGTGTTGCGTTGCTGTGAGACGCCCAGAGCTCGGCGTATGAAGACGTGGGCTCTGGTCTCGGCTGTTGCCGCTGGGGGTTGGGTAGGGCTGTCACGTTGCGGGGCTCAATCAACGGACAGGCGCGGGGATTGCGCAAGGGATGCGCAGTCGCAGTTGCGGAAGCGTAGTTGTTGCGGGACTGGGAACCGGTAGACTGTTGACGGAGACTGTAGACTGTTGGGCGTCGGCTGCTATGATGGCGTCAGGGACGTGACGGCAGCAGCAGCGGACGTGACGGGTGCCCGGCGCTGGAGGGCCGATGACACCAGGAGCTTGGCCTAATCAAGGAGCGGGTGCCAGGCAGCGAGGAGCCGAGGACACAGGAGCTTGGCTGGAGCTGCGGTGTGTCTGGTGGACTGGCTTGGATGGCACCAGGGCTTGGCTTGGACCCTCCACTTGCGTGCGGCTAAGGGAGCCGGCACAAGGGTACTTGAGAGACTTAAGGGCTCTGCTGCGGCGCGGCTAAGGGAGCAGCCGCAATAGCACGATAGCAGCAGTTCGACAGCACGATAGCAGAAGCTCGACTCGACGGAGGGCTCAGGCAGAAGTCCGCGAGGAGCTTAGCACGGTAGCGCAGCAGGGGCTGACGACGTGCTGAGGATGATCAAGGTTGGTGACGCCTTGACACTTGGGAGCTGGGAGCGCCGCCAGGCTCGAGGGATCAGGTCACAGTCGAGCACTTGGTCGTTACACTCCACGACTACGTGCACAGTATAAGCGCACGTCCACCTTGTTCACGCAGCATAACCGTCCAGCGGTTAGCGGTCACCACGTCCTCCTGGTTCCACGCGCTAAGTTGATAAGTCGCTCCAGCCACTCTAATATGGTAGGGAGTAGTGTCAGCATCTACCAAGTTGGGTGCGGGGCTTACCGGAACAAGCGCCGGCACCCGCCTTAAGTACTACAATACTAACCGCCATGGGCCTCCAATCCGGGCCCCCATGCAATTTCCGACACTCATTCCGTTGGAGCGGTTGCTCCGACAGCGGTTGGCGGTTGCTCCGACAGTTGCCCAACCGCCGTCCCGTCTGACCACTGGGGTCCCGCCCGACACGCGGTCCCCCACTCTCTCCCCAACACTCCGGGTGGCCCCAAACGGCTCCCGTTGCTATTTATCAGCTATATATATAATTCGGAAGTCTCTCGCGAGCAGGTGGTCAGTCGCGGATTGTGGTCCGCGCTGCCCGCGTGCCACACATCAGGCGGCATGCTCACCCAAACGGCGTGACCCAGGTCCCCTGATACTACACCGCTTGCTGTCACTCCAGCTTCGGCCCTGCGCTTTGTACCCTACTCCCGCGCCGCTGTTTTACCTTCAGTGGGCACTTCGTTTTGAGCCAGAAACCTCTTCTTTCCTCCTCTCCTCCGGCCTCCACCCTGGTGCCCTTGTGTTGGGGCGGCGTCCTCCTTGGGGTTGCACCCCCCCACGGGTGGGGTCGCTGGAGATCTCTTGTGAGACCCACTGTACTCACCGAGTGCAGACATATCGATGGGGTGTAAGCGTCTTGCTGCCGCTAGAAGCCAGAGGCTTGACGGCCGTGGCCTGGTGCTTGCGGGTGTGTGTGACTCGTGAGTGTGCCGTTGGGTGTTTCGGCGGAAGTCTGGGTGCCCCCGCGTTGACAAACGCACGGGCTCCGGGACTTGGTGAGGTGACGGGGGTTGGTGGTGATGTGACCGCTCGTAAGTGTGCCGTTGGGTGCTTCGGCGGAAGTCTGGGTGCCCCTGCGTTCACAAACGCACGGGCTCCGGGACTGGTGTCACCCTCGGGTAGGCAACCGGTATTCTTGGGGCCGCTGGCTGGTGGTACGGCGCCCCAGCTCCAACGGGGTGCGGGTGGCAGGGTGAGCAGACTGCTCAGTTTGGGGCGCCGGCTGAGTGGCGTCCGCGCCCCCATCCATTCTACCTGCGCTGCGCCAGCGCCGCCCCGGACGCGCGGGCGTTGCAGGACGCAGGCCCGCCGTCGTGCCCTCACCAAGGGTCTCCTCGTGCGTCTCTCCTCTGACGTGGTGCTCTTCTTCTCTCCATGGGGCTCGAGGACCCCCAGGCGCCGTGACAAGGTGCTGACTCTGAGGCAGTGAGCCAAACAGGCGCCGTGAGCACGCGAGTCCCTTACGGTGACCCGCCGCTGTGCCCTCGACAGGGCGCTCCGCTTTTTGACGCGAGCGGTGAAAACCGCTGGTTTACTCTTCCGTACTGCCCCCTGAGGAGCTCGACGGGTGGTCCGCTGTTTTACACGCTTCCAGGGCATGTCCCACGCGGGTAGGCCTGCAAGCGGTACAGGCTTCTGGGCGCCCGAGGGCGCTCCCGGGGCCGTCCACACGGGAACAGCCGATGGATGCGGGGTGCAGGAGCTCTTGCTGGGGTCCAGCTGTGCCAGCCCCGGCTCGATCCACTGCTGGCTGAAGACTGCGCGGCTGACCTGGTAGAGAGACCAGAAGGCCGGGGGCTCGGGCTTTCCTGGGGCATCCGCGTCCGCCAGACACGGGGCGGGCGAGCCGCTGAGTGGGGGAACGGGTACGGGGTTGGTAGACCCCGCCTGGAGCACATCGGCGCAGGGCGTAGGCACTGGCGGCGCCTCTCCTAGGCTTGACGGCGCCGAACTGGGCGGCGTGTAGACCGCCTCACTAAAGTCAACCCAGCCATCCGGCTCTTCGCCCTCTTGGTCTCGAGCCGGGGCCTGGGTTCGTGGGGAAGAGGAGTCGTAGAAGGTGAGGGGCACACGACTGCGCTCCTCGTCGCGACTGGTGGGGTCCGGCAGGGGGTCGGTGCGGGGGCGCAATGGCGCGGCCGTCGGCTCCCGTACAGCTGCGGCGGCCGCCGCCAGCGCCTCCAGACCAGAGCCGGGCTTGGTGGCCGCAGGGGCCGTGCTCATGCTGGAGGCTGGTGCCGCCGCAGGGGCCGGTGCATTGGCGTTGTGGTTCGGGGCGCGGGGAGGCGCAGGTGTGTTGAGGGTGCGGCCGCCCAGCAGCCGTCCTCCAGGGAGTACGGCTTCTCCAGCGTCCGTCGGTTGGTTTGGTGGGGCGCCGTGCCAGCCTCGCGCTCAGGACGCACACGCCTGGCGCTCCACTCTATCAGTAAAGAATAACTTCCTCTTCATAATAAGGCGCAGGGTCCCCGCTCGTCAACGTATCTTCCGGCCTGGCCTGCTAGCAGTACACTGAAACCGGGCCTGTACTGGGCCGCGTGGCCTGAGTACGGTCGCCCACCAAACCGCGACGCGTCCCGCACGCAAGGCAGGCAGGCACCGCTCCTAGATCAGGAAGTGACAAGTCCTCGCACCGTTCTATGAAGCCCTGCTGGGCTCCCCTGCCCGCCAAGCTTCTATCCTTTTCACGCGGGTTCACGCTGGGGACGCCTATGTCCCTCCTCGTCTGCCCCTCCTTGCGGGCGACGCTGCAAAGCGTGGGCTCTTTGCCCCTTGCTGCTGTCGCTGCTATAAGCGGGCTCCCGGCCGAAGCTGGTTGGCCGCCCTTGTCAGCGGCACACCCTACCTTGTTGTCAAGAGTGGCACCCGTTCTTGCCATGCTCCGGACGGTTCAGCCGTTTCCAGCCACCCATTCTTTCTCCTAGTCAAGAAGGTTTGTTGCCTTGACGGGCCACCAATGTTGCCGCACTGGTAGGCCGCAGGCGTTCCCCAGCCAGGATGTGGGGTAGGGATGCAGCCAGGGTGCAGCGGGAGCGCAGGGCTAAGGACGACTAGCTAGGGGCCGCTTGCAGTCCAGCCGTAGGGGAAGAGTTTGACAACCCTCGGGGCCCAAGCTGGAATTGCGAGGCTGCGTGCGGTCCAGCCGTAGGGGAAGGGACGTTAGGACATGCAGGGCCCTAGCCGCAACGCGCGCGGGGTGGGGTTACATGAGGAGGAACATGAGGCTGCTTAGGGTGTGGGGGCTGCTTGCGACCAGCCTTACAAGAACGGAACGGCCTTGTTGGGGAGTCCGTTCTTGCTCATGGCAAGAAGGAAACGTGCCGTCCAGTGGGGGCGTTCTTTCAGCGCTCGGCGGGTGCGGCGGGTAAGATACCAGCACTGACCGGACACCACGTGCCGCGGGCGGCAGCAACCCGAGCCTGCCAGCCAACCCCCCGCACCAACCGCTAGGCGCCTGCCCACACATACAACCTGCCTGCCTGCAACTCCCTGCGCCTATCCCGGCAGTGCGCCCCCACCCCGCATACCCAGCCTGCTCGCAAAACCTGCAGTCCAAAGGAATAGATCCTGATCAGATGATCGTCACCTCTATCTATCCAGCTCCAGCTTCAACGAGCGGTCATCAAAAGCGCCATGTCAAACTTCAGCTCCAGCAAGCTCCAGCTCCAGCTAACTCCATGCCCTGTCCCCTACAATGGGCTCCGCCCCCCCCTCTGCAGCGCCTACCGGTAGGTACCCCAGCGCAGGCTCGCTCAGGGGGCCTCGCTCTCGCTCGCCTGGCTCTCTGGACTCGCGGCTGCCGGCACCACAGCCGCACGCCGCGGGTTCCACTGGAGCCACTCTATCTAGGATGCCTGCCTCAGCCAGACAGCCATCCGACCAGCGACGCAGCCCACGCAGCCACGGCCCCATGAAGGTGCGCCCCTGCCCCGCCTTCTGCCCCGCTTCCTGCTCGCGGAGACCCGTGCAAATGCCGGCCATGGCGTCGAGCAGCTCTCCCACCGCCTGCAGCACTGGCCCGTCATACACAAACCGCCACACGCAGACGACGGCCTTTGCAAGCATGAGGGTGTAGCGGAAGCCGCCCCACTCCGTCTCCTCCTCAAGCGGCCCCGCCCTTAGCGCAAACCACGACAGCGCGAGCAGGATGCGCAGCTCCCCCCACACCAGTGCAAACACCGAGCACAGCGCCCCCCACACCAGCGCCTGTGCTGCGTAGAGCGCCCTACCCTCCAAACGTGCCAAACAGCCCCAGCACGGCTGCGCAGAGGCCCTAGAAGGCACGACAGAGGTAAGGACACCCGCACAGAAATGCACAGAAATGAAACGCACAGGTCAGTCGTGTGTTCGACGTTCGGTGGTTGCTGCAAAGGAGCACTTGACGATGCCTCTACGACGCCACCGCTACGACGATGGCGACGGCGCCGCCCACCACTGCTGCAGGAGGGCGGCCAGGGACCACGGCGACCGCCCGCGCAGCCCCTCGGCGCCTGCGGCCAAGCCTGTGGGGCCGGCGGGGCCGGCCCGCTGCTCGCGCTCCCGGCTTCCGTCCCCGGCCAGCCGGGGCCTCCCCCTGCTGTTGGCGCCCTTGCGGTGGCGGAGGGCGCCGCCGCCCCCTTGCCTGGCGGAGGCGGGCGCCGTCAGCGTCAGGAGCACATCGGCCTCGGACGCGTGGCCCGCGGCGGCGGAGGCGCCGCCAGTAGTTGTCGACGGCGGCGGGTGGCTGCGGTCGATGTGGGTCGGCGTCGAGGACGTGCGCCTCCTCACCTGCTGCTGGGAAGCTGCCGGCCTCTCGGCCTGCGAGGCGGCAGCGAAAGAAGTGTGGGGGTGAGACACGAACGCCAGGATTGGTAAGCCAGGGCCGACAAGACATATCAAAGCTTGCGGCACAGACAGAATCATGTGCCGGGATGCATGGGTGCTCGCCTGTCTAGGTGTGCCCGGGTGTGGCACGTTGTGGGGAGCCTCGGGACCGTGCGGCCCCGGGGCGTTGGGCCCTGCAGTGCTGCTCCCCGCCGAGCCGCTGCCGCCGCCCGCGCGTGCAGCGGCCGTGCTTGATTCGCGGTTGCTGCCCCCGCCGCTGCCTGAGCTGCGGTTGACCAGCTCCGCTGGAAGCGCACGCTCAGGAGCGAGGCCCCGCGACCCTCGGCCTGTGGGAACGTGCAAAACTCGTCAGCGAGGGTGTGGCATGCGGGCAATTTATGGGTAGTAGCAGCTGTCCGCGGGCTTTTCCGCGCAGGACATACGCCCCATCGCGCTTTATTTAAAGCTGCGGGAACCGCGGCGCCCGTTGGCGAGCCTGGCTGTATGTGCTGTCACGCGCGCGGCGGGCAATGCCGCATGCGCCCGCACCTGCGCCACAAGCGCTCACCTTCTTGGTGCTCCGTGATATGAGCGATGAGCTTGAGGAGGTGACAATTGATACTTAGGAGGAGGTTAATCTCCTCCTCAAGCCGCGCCTTCTCCTCTGCGGTCGCATCGTCACCAAGCCGCAGCTCACGCTGTAAGGCAGCCTTGAGCGCCTGCTCGTACAGTTCGTGCTTCTGCCACAATTCGGCAGCGCTTGGCATCTTGGCGGCGTCACACGCGAGCGCGTTACTAGTATGCGCAGCGGCGAGCAGCAGCTAGGAAGAGAGCAGTATGCGAGGGCCGAGGGCTTGGTTTTGTGGAGCCCTTGCCTAGCTGAATGAAGTTGCGGCAAGGCGTGTTTCTGTGGCGACGTCGCCGTGCGGCCGGTTTTGGCTCGCGGTTTAGGGCGCGGTTGGGGCGGGTGCGCGACCAGCGGTGCCGCTGTTTCTTCGGTGGGCGGCAAGCCAAGGCTAGTAGACAGGAAGGGGGGCTCGCGGCTCACCAGGTGGGGCGAGTGGAACTGAGTAGAGAAGAGGTCATGCGGATGCAGGGGCTCGTGCTCATGATATCCATGCGGACACGCGGGGGCCAAGGAAGGCGTGGGACGCTGGCTGCACAGCAAGGGTGGCGGTCGGCGCCGCCCCTTGGACGCCCCGGATTGAGTCACCGCGCTGCGCAGCAGCAACTATGGCTAGCCACCTTGCGTTGGCGGGGAAGCGAGGGGGCAGGGGACCTCCGCCACAACGTTTGGTGTCCTTGGTGGGTGCATGGTCCCATGCCTTCACCCTCGACCCTCCAGTTGATAGATCCTTCCACGCCACCCCTGCCGCCTCATCTGTAGCCGGCCTCAGAGCACACCTGATCACCGCTCCTAGACAAGCCCAGCCAGCAGCACACAGCGCTGCCCAAACACCGCCCAGCCCGCAGGGAGGCGTGCGGGGCCCTGCTGTGGGGCAAGGAGAAACGGGCGACGAGGGTGCGCGAAAAGCCCCTGCTGTGGGGCGGTCTCGGATGCAAACGCATTAGCGCACCTTCTCTCCAGCCCCAGCTCTGCAGGTTCAACGTGATGTATGGTAGGACACGTGCCGGCCGCTGCAGGCGTCTTGGAGCGGTGATTGGGGGGCGGGACATTAGGTACGGCATCAGCCGTCTTAGCACAGGATGAGAAGGGCTGGTAACTTGGGCTTCCCCGGCTGGGCGCCTGGGCCCCCTCTCCCCGTCAGCCTCCAGGCAGGAGCAGTCCCGATCCCCGGCAGATGGCTAAGGGTGGGTAGGTACACCCGCAGCCCGTGCCCCCCTATGGTATCGGCCCCAGGGCCCGCGGGCTGATGCTGGGGCACACCCGGGGCCACAGGGAGCCACAGGGAGCGGCAGGCCTCGGCCCCCCTTCACCGTGTTGGCACCCCGGTTGGGCCCCCGGCGCTACGTTGACGTCTTCCAACCTCAGGCCAGCTGCCTGCATGGGAAGCCGCCTAGGCCTGCAGTCAGATGCCGCCAAGGCCCGGACACCAGTGCCCGCCTGCTCGCACTGGGAGTTGGTAGCCCACGTGGGCCCCACACCCCCACGTTGAGTAAGGGCCACGTGACCTTGCGCCAGCTTCAGGGCCGCCCAGCCCTGAGGCGCCGCAACCTCGCACCGGTCCCCCGACTCCGCTGCCTGCGCCCCAGTCCCGGCCCGGACCCCGGCACGCCCCCCACCGCCCGGCAGCGCAGCAGTCGAGCAGTGTGGGTGAGGAAGGTGCAGCGCAGAGGTGCAAGGCAGCAGGGGCCGCCGGGGCTCGGCCCCGAGGGGCTGGCGGCTGGCGCAGAGCTGCCCCGGGCGCCGTGAGCTCTGCTCCCCACGCGGAGTCTTGCGTCCCAGATCGAGGCGAGCTGCCCCTGGCATCCACTGCATGCGGTCTGCCCCTCCAGGTCGAATCCAGCAGCACCAGCCAGCCAAGACTGGCCGCGGCCGTTCCAACGCCGTCTATGTATGCGTGACGCTGCCCCTCCCGGATCGCCCGCGTGGCTGAGGGGTGGGGCGTTCGCCCGCGCGTGGGGGAGCTGGGGAGCGGCACCCGGCGGAGTCCGGGAGGGCGCCGCGCTCCTCCGGCCCCTCCGCCCTCCCATCTTCGCGTGGCTCTGGGCGTTCCGGACGGGGGCGGGGTTCGGCCTCCGCCCAGGCCTGGCTGCGCCCCAACTGCACAGGAATCCAGGCGTAAGCCCCGAATGCTGCGGGTCGCCCCGCAGTAGCAGCAGCAGCAGCTCAGCAGGACCAATGGCCGTTTGGCTTTGGGGACACGACTGCAAGACGTGTGCAGTGCATCTATCTGTTGGCGGGTGGCTGCAGACGCAGCACGAGTCTGTGGCACATGGAAACGGATGGCAGCGCCTGCTGTGACGCGTACTGATCATGGACTATTGGTGTCAGGCGGTGTGAACGTCCAGCGACGCCGCATCTAGTATACAGTGAGGAGTGCACGACCGCGCCAAGCAAGTTTCCATGCGCGCACCGCGATGCCTCAACACGCCCGCTCTAACGCGCTACACAGCTCAAACCTCATCATGATGTGCTCCTGCATGTCCACCTGTTCTCCGTAGGGCGCGCGAAGAATGCCGCCAAGCTCCTCGCGAGCAGCGACCTCTAGGCAGTCCCTCTCCTAGCCCCAGCGCCTCTTGACCATGCAGCACCACGGTCATCACGCGCTGCTGCCTGTCGGGGCCCAGGCGCCGCCCGTGCCCGTGGGCGCTGGAGCCGATGCGGCTGCAATCGACAGGCCCCAGCAAAAGGCGGTCAAGGCGTAAGTGGCTCTGGCCTGACGAGGGGGGCGGGGCGGGGCAGGAGCTGAGGCCGGGGTAAGGGTGAACGCCGGGGGCCGGGGGCCAGGGTGGGGGGCCCAAACCGCGCAGGGCGTGCGCCCTGCCCAGGCCCACACTTCAGGCCAGCCACCCTCCCGCTTCCCCGGCGGGACTACCCACGCACCCTCGCTGTGTCGGTCAGCCTCGGTACCCTGGCACCCAGGTAACCGTAGCGTTATCCCTGTCAGCACCTTTTCCAAGATGTAAGGGCAGGGATGGATGGAGTGCAGCGGCACTTGCCGCTCGGCCCCTCATTCCCATGCGGCGGTGTCACCCCACATTCGGCAGAACGTGCGCACCGGCTCAGGGCTGGGCCCATCGAGCGTCTGCAGCCCTAAGCCGGTGCTCACTTTGTGCGGGGAGCGGGGTGGGGACGCCACCGCATGCGAACACGGGCGTGAGCGGCAACTGCCGCTGCACTCCGTCGGCCCTCGCCGCTGCGGGTCCGTGGGTCCCATGCCCCACATGCTTCCCCCTCCGACCCCTCCTCTTTTCTCTTGCCGTCAAGCACTGTCCACCAACACATGTTCACGTGTTCGCGGTGTGCACGCAGCGCCCCCTCCTGGGAGCACCCCTCGTCCGTGCTGGGGGCCATGCGTTGGTGGGGGGTGGTCGGCCACCCAAGTCACACCTAGGGGACACCCACCCAGGTCCCCCTCTTCCCCCTACCCCCCCCCTTCACTCAGACGTGTCTTGGATCTGGTCGGGCCCTACCTGCGCCTCGCACAGGTGATCCTGGGCATCAGGGCTGTGTGGCTAGCCTCGGGGGGAGGGGGATTGTGGGACGGGTGGGGTGGGGTGGGGGCGCTACCTGAGCCTGGCACAGGCGAATCGGCTCATCGGGGCTGAGTGGCTGGGCTAGGAGGCGGGGAAGGGGCTAGCGGTAGAGACCTGGGGGGTGGAAAGGGGGCGCCCTACCTCGAACCCGCACAGGTGTGTGCGGACCGGTGGATGGGGGCAGGATGACAGGCCGTGAAGGGGGGAGAGAGGAAGCGGAGAGCGCTGGTAGGATTAGGTTGGGGGGGCGCCAGTGGCGGGGCAGTGGGGAGTGATGCGGGCAGGACGTTGGGGGTGGGAGCCGCCCTAATCACAACCCTCTGTGCCTGTGCTTGCAGAAGGGTCAGCAAACACGCGCCCCTCGTGCCCTCCCCCCCCCTGCGCAGACACGCCTGTCCACCCCCGGCCTGGGGCGGGACGCGTGCCTGTCCCTGCAGCCCGTGTTCGCCAGCAGCCTGGAGGCAAGACGGGGGGGGAGGAGGGGTAGGAGTCACGAGGGGGGGGGGGGGCAGGAGTCACGAGGGGGGGCATAGGAGGCAAGGGGGGCCAGGACTATGCAAGAGCGGTCCCATCAAATGGTGACGGCTGCTCGTGTAAGCAAGGGAGGCGTAGAGGAGACCAGGCTTTCACCCGCCCCGATGACACCTGACCGCCTCCCTACAACATGTGCTCCCTTGCCCCCTCCCCCACCCCCACCCCCCCAGCTGCTGCCCCCCATGGCCTACCCCCGCACCCCCGCCAGCAGCATTGGGACCAAGTTCGTGACGTCATCATTCTTCAGGGTGGGGAGGGTGGGGGGGGGGGCGGAGGGGCTCGTAAGGGGCGGCTAGCGCTAGGTGCACGGGTGGTTACTGGCAACGGTTCGATTGCCACTGACGCCCCAACCGCCAACCGCCAACCGCAGCACCGCGCCGCCATCAACCACCTGGTCTACACGCCCGACGGGCGGCGCCTGCTGTGCGCCGGCAACAACGGCAACGTCAGCCTCTGGAACGGATCCAACTTCGAGAACGAGCTGGGGCCCGGGATCCAGGTGCGGATCACGATCGACATGGAGGGAGGAGGGGTATCAGGAGAGGGGCCCCAGGTGGTGTGCGGTGCACTCCGCATGGGCTCCAGATCCGGCTGATGAGGGGAATACCTGATGCACAGCTCTATCCCGTACAACCCTCCACCCCGCCCCCCCCAGTCCCACGAGGCCTCCGCCATCCGCTGCATGGCCCCTCCAGCCCATACACACACACGCTTCCCCCCCTCATTCTCTCCCCCCTCCCCCCCCCAGTCCCACGAGGCCTCCGCCATCCGCTGCATGGCCTTCTCCCACTCGGGGCTCTACCTGCTCTCCTGCGACGACCTGGGGAGGGTCAAGTTCTCCAAGCCCACGCTGGAGGTGCTGCAGGTGGGGGAACGGGGGGGAAGGGGGGGTGGAGATGGGGGGAGAGGGGGGGGAGGGCAAAGGGAAAAGGGAAAAGGGCTGGGGGGGAGTAGGCTAAGCCCACGCTGGAGGTGCTGCAGGTGTGAACGGCTGCTCGTGTTAGCCGGGGAAGCGCAGGCGCGGCGGGTAGCCGGCCGGTTCTAAGTGTGCAGGTGTGTGTGGGGGGGGGGGCAGGGGGCAAGGGGAGGGGGAAGAGAGAGGGGGGGGGGGCGTGCCGGTAGGTGGCGGAGGTGAGATCAGAGCGCGGGGATGGCGGGCCCCCGCTACGGGTGCTGCAGGTGCGTGCCGTGTGCCGTGTGTCATGGAGCACTCTGGACGCCCCAAGGGCTGCCTCCCCCCCCCCTACGGTGCCGCTCTGCGCCCCCTGCTCCCGCGCAGCCCAAGCTGCAGGCAACTACCCATCCACCTCCCGCCCTCCGATCCCCTCACTCCCCTCCTGCCCCCCCCCCCCCTCCTGCCCCCCCCCCTCCTGCCCCCCCCACACACACAGGTCTACCAGGCCCACAAGGAGCCCTGCCGCTCCGTCACCTTCTCACCCACCGACTTCAAGTTCGCCACGGGTGCGTTGCTGACCACGTGAAGCCACGTGGGGCGTGGCGCTGGGGCACGGGCGCTCGTCTGCGGGGATACGGAGATGCCTCGGGTATTCCTCTCCACCCCTTCCCCCCTCCGTCTACGGCTCCGCCCCTTTCCACCCACACGGAGGGATCGCGCGCGCGTCCGCTCGGGCGGGGTGCCAAGCCGGGGCCGCCTTGGCCCTGCACGTTTCATGTGCAGTGTTCGCCCATTCGGTTGGCTCCACTGTTCGCATCGTCGACACGTCCCCCCCTCATCCCTCTTGCCTCCCTCCCCCCTCCTCCCGCTCCCCCCCCCTGTCACGTGTCAGGGTCCGACGACTCCACGGTACGCATCTTCGACACCTTCAGGGGTCAGGAGAAGTCCCTCACGGGTGGGTGCGTGCCTGGCTGCGGGGGGGGGGGGGGCGTGCAAGGGGGCACTGCACTCTGCGGCTCGAGCGTAGTGGCGGCCCGTGACGCTGCGTGGCAGGGCGCCGGGCTGATTGCGGGCGTAGATGCACTGGGGCTTCACTCTGCGGCTCTTCAGTGAAAGGGATGGATGGATGGATGGATGGATCGCCCCCCGGATAAGTCGCCTATGGGAGGGCTCCTGGCTGAGTGCGTGCTCGTGCATGGCTGCAGCGCCACGAGTGTGCGGGAGGGCCGCACAGGGGTCTCGACGGCCCTGGATTCGCTTGCCCCCGCCCCGGGCCGCCCGGCGGGCCGCCGAGGTATGTGCGTATGTCAGGGCATGGAGGGTTCCGCACACCGCGCCAACTACAACCCGCCTCCCCCTTTTCCCCTTGCCGCGATCCTGCTCAGCAACCAACACCCTCTGCCCCTCATTCTGAACAGGCCACGGCGGGGACGTGCGCTGGGTGGACTGGCACCCCTCCAAGGGATGCATCGCCTCCTGCTCCAAGGACGCATGCGTGAAGCTGTGGGACCCCCGGGCGGGCTCCTGCCTCGCCACCCTGCACGGCCACAAGAACGGCGTGTTCCAGGTGGGGTGGGAGGAGAGGGGAGGGGGGCGGAGGAGGGGGGTTTGGGCGACGGGGTTTGGGGCAGGTGGGGGCGCGGGTACGGGTGTGCCTGGGGTGTGTGCTGACCCTGATTAGTGATAGCTGAAGTAAACCCAAAGTAGCAAACAGCGAGAACCCGGCTGAAACGGGCGGACCCCGGACATACTGGATTGTGCTTGGAAGCTGGCTGGAAGGCTGGCCCGAATCTCGCTGGGGTGTGTATGGGGGGCACGACCACAAGAGCGGCGTGTTCCAGGTGGGTGGGAGGAGAGGGGATTTGGGGAGCGGTGAGAGTACGGGGTGTGTATGGGGAAGGAGTGGCGGGGGTGGAAGGCCGCCCTGCACTGCCACAAGAGCATCTTGGCGTCGTCCAGGTGGGTGAGCGGCTGAGGAGTAAGGGAGGAGAGCGGCTCCCGGCTCCCCGTGCCACGGGTTGAGAGGAGGACGGGGAGGGAACCACGTGACCCTGTGTCAACTGCCTCCCAGACCCTCGGCCCCACGTGGGCACCCTTATCCTCGACGTGTGACCCCTCCCCGCCTGCCCCATCCTCCGTTTAACCCCCCCCCCCCCCTTCCAACCGCCGCCAGGCCAAGTGGAGCCTGAACGGCCACTGGCTGCTCACGTGCAGCCGGGACCAGTTGGTAAAGCTGTACGACATCCGTACGCTGCGCGAGGCCGCCACGTTCGCGGGGCACGGGCGCGAGGTGGCGTGTGTGGCCTGGCACCCCAGCCAGGAGGAGGTGTTTGCGTCGGGGGCGGGTGAGAGAGGGGGGGTGGAGGGGGGTATGGGGGGGGGGGGGGGCCGGAGGGGGATCTTGGACGAGAGGGGGGCGAGGCTGGTGGGGCAACGCATGGTGACACGTCGCGGGGAGGTGTCGCGGGGAGGTGTTTGCGTCGGGGGCGGGTGAGCGAGCGGGGCCAGACGGGAGGGGGCGGGAGGACAGGGGGTCGGGCAGGGGGCGTGAGCGAGGGCGGCGGGGGAGGGGGGCCGAGGGGCTTGGGGAGGGGCTTGGATCAGGGGCAGCGCTTCGAGCTTGGCAGGCGCATTTGACATGTTGGAACGGTGAATGTCACAGCCCGACGGGAACGGGCAGGTACGGGGCGGGATCAGGATCAACACGGTGGGCGCAACACGTGATGACACGTCGCATCGACCTCACCGCCCCACTACCTCCCACCGCCTCACTCCCTCCTCCCGACCCCGCCCTCCTCCCGCTCCCCCTCCTCCCGCTCCCCCTTCCCCCCCCACACCCTCCCCGCTGGCTGCCGCTCTATCACCTCCTCCGCTCTCCAATGTTTCAACCCACCCCCCACCCCACCCCCCCAGTCGACGGCAGCTTGCTCCTCTGGCTGGCCTCCCGCCCCGAGGCGCAGGCGGCGGTGCCGGCGGCGCACGAGGCGCCCCTCTGGACCGCGGCCTGGCACCCCCTGGGGCACGTGCTGGCCACAGGTGGGGGGAGGGGGAGGGGGGGGGGAGGGGGAGGGGGAGGGGGAGGGGGAGGGGGGGAGGGTGGCACCCTCTGGGGCACGTGCTGGCCACAGGTGGGGAGGGAGGGGAGGGGATGGGGAGGGGATGATTTTCTGACAAACTGGAGAGCGGAAGGAGAGTAGGAGGGGGGGGGAGGGGGGAGTGCTTGGTGGAGGGGGGTGCTGGGACCAGTGGGAGGCCTAACAGGCCTTGCGGGCCCTATTGCGTGGGGTTTGGGCTTAGGGCAGGCATTTCCTGCCCTCCTCCCCTCCCCCCCCCCCGCCTACTGCTTCGTTGTCGATGCAACGACCTTCCCAACCGCCGCCACCAGTGGACGTTGAAGCCTCCCCTCTCACCCCTCTCCGCATCCTCTCCGCATCCTCTCCGCCTCCTTGCCGCAGCCGGTGGCGACCAGCGGTGCCAGTTCTGGTGTCGAAAGCGGCCAGGGGACATCTGGCTAGACGCATACGCCCCGGACCCGGCGGCGGCGGACGGCATGGCGGCGGCGGCGGCGGCAGGCGACGGCCTGGCGGGGGCCGGCGGCGCGGCGGCGCTGCCCGGCCCTGGCGGCGCCGCTGGCGCGGCCCCCGGTGCGCCCTCCGCGCCCTCGCGGCCGGCGGTCATTCCGGGCATCGGTGCGGCGTTGGATCAACTCGCGGCCGCGAACTTGCAGGTGCGGTGGATGGGGTGTTGGGGGCGGTGCGTTCTGCAAGCGGGAGACCTGAAGGCGGCGGCGGCCGGCGAGCCCAGTGCGCACCGAGGTCCAGACCGTTGGGTCCGCCGTCAATGTCAGTAGCCGTGTGTGGGAGGGGTGTTGAGGTATGGAGGGGAATGGGGGGTTTTGACGCTGGCGGAGGGGAGGGGGACGTGGGGGCGATTGGCTGCGAAACTACATGCAAGCCTTCGGGGATGGGATGGAGGGGGGGAAGGGGAGGGGCGAGGGAAAGCGCTGAGGGGGGTGGGGGCTGGGAGCGTGGGACCATCGGACGACCCCCAACCGGCAGGTAGGGAGGCGTGGAGGCTGGGGGAACAGGCTGTTGCGGGCTGGTTGCGAGGTCAGGAAGGAAAGTTAGCTCGACTGAGGTCGCGGAGTGGCAGCTTGGGTACCGAGCTGGGGCTTGTGCGGCTCGCACAGCCCTCCCATCACTCGCTGCCATGCCTGGCTTCCCGATCCATCGACAGAGTCTGTGCGCGCGGACCTCCCCTCTCCTCCGCCTCCGCCTCCGCCTCCTCCCCTCTCCTCCTCCCCTAACGTCCTTCCTACCCTCGCTCCCTGCCCCACCCCAGGGCCTCATGGCACCCGGCCTGGCTGCACCCGGGGGGCAGGAGGGCGCGGTGGCCGACCGCAAGCGGCTGCGGGAGCGAGAGCGGGAGCGGGAGCGGGGCGGCCGGGAGCGGGAGCGGGAGCGGGAGCCGGGGGGGCACGGGGGGGACAGGGGCGACGTGCGTGACCGGGGCCGGGAGCGGGAGAGGGAGCGGGACCGGCGGGGCCCAGCCAAGGTCCCGCGCATGGACGGGGGCAGGCCCGGGCAGGACCCGGGCCCCGGTTTCCCGATGGGCCCGCCTGGGCCCGAGCCGGGCGGACCGGGCCCCATGGGGCCCATGCGGTCAGGGCCGGAGCCGCCTCGCTCTCATGGCCCGCCGGGGCCTGGGCCCGGGCCCGGGCCCTACGGCGGAGGCCTGCCGCCACCGCGCCACCACGCGCCGCCGCCTCCATACGACTACGATGGGCCGCCGCCAGATCACCCGGGCCGCGGCCCTGGTCCCGGGCCGCGCTACGGTGGGCCCGGCATGGGCCCGGACCGCAGGCACTTCGACGGCGATCCGTACGACCCGTACCCTCCGGAGCCACGTGGGTACCCGCCGCCGGGCAGGATGGGCCCGCCGCCGCCGCAGGGGCCCCCGGGCGACCGGTGGATGGGCGGACCTGGCCCTGGGCCCGGCCCGGGCCCGGGTCCTCCAGGGCCCATGCGCTCGGGCCCCATGCATCCGGGGCCTGGGCCACGTGATGGGCCGTACCCGCCGTACGACGGACCGGGTCGGCCTGGGCCGCCACCCCCCTACGATGGCCCCCCCCCTAGGGGTGGACCGCCTCCCTACGACGGCCCCCCGCCGAGGGGCGGGCCGCCTCCACCCTATGACGGACCGGGCCGGGGCGGGCCGCCTCCCTATGACGGGCCGGGGCGGGGAGGACCGCCGCCCTTCGATGGACCCGGCCGGGGCGGGCGGGGCGGGGGCCGGAACTGGGGGCGGGGCCGCGGGCCCGACCGGCCTGGGCCCAGGCGTTGAGGTCGACCCGCCGTACTGCTCCTGTACTGCTGCCGTACTGCTGCCGTACTGCTGCTGGGCTGCGTTCTGGAGCGTGGCAGTGACGTGGGCTCGTACCGCTAGCTGCAGGCTGCAGGGCGCCGGGGGAAGGGGGAGGGGGGAGTGCACGGAGGCGCAAGCAGGAGCTGCGCACACCAGTGTGAGGCGGTCGGGTGGTTGGAGTTGCGTGTGGCTGGCGTGGTGCGCGGGCAGCCCTAGAGATGTACGGGATGAGGTGCGGGTGCAACAGCTGCGCGTCGTGTGCTCGGGGGTTGAAGGCCGTCGCCATGCTGCGGCTGTGGAGGGCCTATTGGAGGGCCTATTGGCAGGCGGACTTGACGGCAGGCGGGTCAAGGGGGACGGGGCAGTTGGGGTCCGTGTCCTTCACAGGAGGCAGGGGGCAGCGGTGGACTGGTGGTGGAGGCAGCGGAGGCAGTGAGTGCTCCGGAGGGCGGCGGACGTCGGGCGTGACGCACCTCGTGTGAGAGCTGCAGGTGGATGCGGTGCGGACGGCGACGTGAGGTCCTGGCTACTGGTGTGTGCACACTCTGCCCCCTGCCGCCCTGCGCGCTGAGGACTTTGTAGGTACGACCCGCGTGCCAGCAGTCCAGTCCAGCACTTCCTGCAACCCCTGTCGTCATGACGCGTGCGTGTGTGGGGGGGGGGGGGCGGCTTGCAGGGGACGCGTGGGGTGTGCGAGCAAGGCTATCACTAGCAACAGGGCTATCTAGCACTACACGGAGCGGTAAGCGCAGCAGATGTAGTCGGTGATGCGGCTGAGAACGGCTACGCTAGTACAACCGGCATGCTGGTGCTGTCGACGACGTCTAGCAGGCTGACACAGGTCATGACACGTGTGTTGGGGTACGACGACACGTGTGTGTGGATGGAGGGGGAGGGGGCTTGCAAGGTGGGGATGCGGAGCGGTGTGCCGTGTGCGCGGATGGAGACAGGGATGCCGTACATTGGAGAAGCTGCAGCCCTTGCCCTTTTGTAGCACGAGAGAAAGACCCAGACCTTGATGGACTAGGAATGGGTGCTTCCCGGAGCTGCCTTTCTCCCACCCCGGTGGTCCAGAACTTACCAGGGTGCCCTGTTACAGACATAAAGCTGCTCAGCATGCTCACGACCCCGCTCTGGAACGGGACCACGTTGGGCGTATGCTGCCAGGAGCCTTCCTGTCCTGCTCCTGTCGGGACCCTGCCTGACCGCTGACCCTCCCCACCAGCTTGGGCTGCGCAAGACCAGAGCCGTTCTCTGCCCAACCCACCAGCTGGCGTCCCGCCAAGCAGGACACGGCCGGAAGATTGCTGTTCGGGCCGCCCCAGCGGCCTGCTGCGGAGCCGCGGGGGTGGTCCGTGGTTCAGCTCGGGTGACAGCTGCCTCGCCAGGCTGTGCCAGGCCCCGGACAGCGCAAGGTAACGCTCCTAAAGCTGTAAGAGCGTGACTCCCTGGCTGCGGCAGGTAGCCGCACGCGCCCGCAGCTGGGCCAACGCACATGCCGCAGCAAGAACCCTGCTCTTGGTAAACGCACGGCAATCGCCAGCTTCTGGGTGCAGCCCTTCTGTGCGTGTGGTGTTTGCCGCTGATTTCGGGCGTGCAGCGGAAAAAGCGTCGGGTGGCATGCTGCCTCGCTCATCCCGACGTCAGCGGCACGGTTTGCCCTGTGCGCACGCTGCACCACACCATAACAGGTAGCCTAGTAGCGACTGCGCACAATTGAATATAGTCCCCACGCCTTCCCCAGCTCAGCTCACGTGTTGAAAGAATGGCGCAAGTCCTCGCGTCCTCCTCGCGCTGTGTCGCGCGGCCTTGTGCCATCGCGGGCGCAGAGGCCAGCACCTCGGTGCGCCCGGTGGCGATGATCTCTCGGCGTGCGGCTGTCCCCAGGTTCGATACGCACAAAGCCGATCCTGCCGGCGCCGAGAGACCATAGCTCAGCGCGAGCCCCTCGCTATGCAGGGCTCCCGTATCGCTCCCCTTGACGACGATCGTGGAGGTTCGCGGGACCTTGATTTGCAGGTAAGGGACCGGCATGGCGTTTGACGCTCACATTGCACTCGGTGCTGACTGCCTGGTCATCACGCAGGGCATCCGGGGCTGTTGCTAGCTCGACACCCTCAGTCAAGATCGACAACATCAGCGACCCCTTCGCGACGGTGCTGACGATTGAGTTCACGGGCCAGTCGGCCTCGGCCCCGTCCGCTGAGCTCCTTGACGCGGTAAGCCCCCGCTAGCCCGTGCCCCCGACACCCGCCCTCGACCCAGTCTCACCTGTGGCCCATTGCTTCTGTACGCAGGTTTCGACGCTCAAGAACCTGGGCCTCAACATCCGCCGTGCCAAGGTAAGGGGGGCAGGGGGCAAAACCCTACATGCGTCCCCACCCCCGTTTCGGTACCCTATGCCAGCCTCTAGGGCGGTGCTCTCCTCACGCCCACGCTCAGCACCCGATCTGTTGTCGGTGACCGCGATATCGAGTCGTTTGTTGTGCGGAGGCCCCGCCAAAGCCAAACCCTACACCCCTTGAGCGCGGCCCGCCCTGGGCCCAGCACACGCTCTGGGCCCTGGCGCACGGCCCCGTGCACTCCCACACGCGGCTGCCACCACCACACAGCCCCAGAACAATGGCAACCCCCTCACACATGATACCACCAGCTGCACGCTACCCCTCCGTGTACGCACCCGACCTCAGCCCCTCTCTTCCGCCCCCTCCGCCCGCCTCCTTACCCCCCTGCCCCCCTCCTTACCCCCCTGCCCCCCCCTCCCCTCTCACCCCTCCTCCCCTCCCCCTCCTCCCCTCCAACCCCCCTCCACCCCCCCAGGTCAAGGGCGGCTCCGGCTCCAACACGTTCTTCATCACGGACGCCGACACGAGCGAGAAGATCGTCAAGTCGGCCCGCCTGGAGGACATCCGCATGACCGTGCTCAACAGCCTGTCGGCCAACCAGCAGGTGCGGGGGTGGGGGCAGGGGTGGGGGGGCAGGGGTGGGGGGGCAGGGGTGGGGGGGCAGGGGTGGGGGGGCAGGGGTGGGGGGGCAGGGGTGGGGGGGCAGGGGTGGGGGGGCAGGGGTGGGGGGGGGCAGGGGTGGGGGTGGGGGTGGGGGGGCAGAGGCGGGGGGGGGGGGAGGAGGTGTACAGGTGGAGGGTCGAAGTGAGAGGAGCGGGGAAGGGGTGGGGGGTTAGGGGAGGCTCTGGGGCGCCCGCAGGGATGCGAGGGGAAGGGGTGGAGGGGCGGGAACGGGGCGGAGGGGAAGGGGTGGAGGGGAGAGGACGGGGGGTAGATTAGGAGTGGAGAGGATGGTTAGGGGGGGCGCTGCTTCATCCGTGGTACATCCCTCGAGAAGGAGGGCAGGCTACAGCTCGCAACGTGACCTCTGCTGCCCATGGGTCCACAGGTACCCACCCCATCGCACCGTTGGCCCTCCCTCCCTCCCTGACCCTCGCGCCTCTCAGTCCCCTCACCTGATGTGCCCCCCCCCCGCACCCGCAGGAGGTGGCCGAGGCCCGCGCCGCCGCCGCCAACCTGTCTGACTCTGAGCCCAAGGTGCTGGGCACCCGGCGCAAGGTGGTTCAGACCACCATTGACGTCAGCGAGGCTTCCAACGGCTCCTGCTCGGTGCTCAAGATCACCACCAAGGACCGCCCCGGCCTCCTGGTGCGTGGAGAGGGTGACATGGGCTGGGAGTCCCTGGGCTGACAGGGACAAGGGGGGAGGAGGAGGGTCCGTGGGGTTGCTCTGCATGAGCACCCCCTACCGCCCCCGTCTCCCTCCTGTCTCCCTTGTGGGCCCTCTGTGGAGGCACCCTCGCACCTCCTGCCCTCCTCTTCATCTGGCCCCTCCCCCCCCTCCCCCCCTCTCCCTTCCCCCTCCCCCCCCCCTGTCAGGTGGACATTGTCCGCGTGCTCAAGGACATCAACCTCAACGTGGTCTCGGCCGAGATCGAGACGGAGGGCGCCCTGGCCACGGACGAGTTCTTCATCACCTATCACGGGGAGCCGCTCAGCTCGCCCATGGTGACGCTGGTGACCAACTCGCTCCAATACTACCTCTCGCTCGCCGAGGTGGCCAAGGAGGAGTCGTACTAAGCGGGGCCGCGCGGGGGGCGAGCCGGAGAGAGCGGCCGGAGGAGGAGGTGAGGGAGGGAGGGAGGAGGGGGGCGGTGGTTGGGGGGGGCTAGGGAGTGGGAGGGACGGGCCGCCGGGCAGGGACTCGCGGATGGGGGGGGGGGGCAGGGCGCTCCTCGGGGACAGCGGCTGCATGCGGGAGCTGGAGATGCCAGGGAAGGGAAGGGCGGGGTGGGATGACTTCGCCTGGCTGAGACTGGTCAGGAGCAGCTGCGGCTTGCGTTGGGGAGCAGCTTGAAAGGGGAGTCACAGCCATCGGGGGAGCAGGGGACAGTGTGGCGGGGGAGCCTCGCAGGCACGACAGGCTCGCGGGGCTTGCCTTCTCCCGGACTTTCCTGACGCCCCCTGGCCCTGTCCCTGCCCCCCGGCCTCAGGCTTACAAGTAGTCTGGGGTCGGAGCCTTGCGGCAGCGACGAGGAGGCTAGTCGGGGCGAGCAGCTGCGGGCGGGGCAACCCAGCTCTGACTGCGCGGGGCCGTATGGCGGAGCGGGGCTGGAGCCAGGAGGAGTGGGCGCGGCGCGGGGCGTTGACGGGCCGCGAGTGGGAGGGGAGGGGCTGTCGGCGGCGGTGTAGTGGCTGCTCTTGACAGCAGGGGTGCAAGGCGGAGGCGGCGGGTGGGAGTCAAGCCAGTGATTGCCTTGCAGGGAAGACTCGTGGAGTAAGCGTGGGTTGCTCAGCAGGGCTGACGACGCGGGTTGCGAGCGGCGGGTGACGGGGGAAGAGGGGCCTGCGGAGCTGCCCGTTCGTGCCGCGGCGTGCTGCGCGTGCCTTGCGCCGGCTGCTGTGGCGGCTGGTCCTGGGTGCGCGGGTTCAGCGGCGGGCCTCCCAGGCGGGCTGCGGGGAGGGCGCCGCATAGCGTGGGCCGAGCGTGGGGGCACAGATTGTGTGCCCATGCCGGTCCTCCCTCGATTCTTGCTAAGCGTACGTACAGCACTACCGATAATCGTTGGCGGGAATGCCGCAGGTTGAAAACGCCCCAAGATTCATTGCAACTGCTCTTGTGAGAGGGGCTTGCATATCAACGTGCCACCCTGTGGCGAGGATCGACAGCGCAGAATTGAGACGAGGGCTCAGCCAGAAGGCCTAACGACTACGCTGCCCCAGAGGCGGAGGCCCCACCTGGTCTCGCCCCACAGCAGCCATTTTCCCTCCTCAAATCCAGCAACTCCGCATGGCAAGGGTGCAACCCTGCTCGACGCGTGAGGCGTTGTCACCAGCCACTTGAGGGACTCCTACTCGCCAGTACTCGTGGCATCGGTGACCCACTCAACCCTGCGCTCCACTCGGCCCTCCCGACCACCAGTGTCCCCGTGGCCGCTCGACGCTAGCTAAGGATCACGGCATTCGTACACAAGCCCGACATCCAACCAAATCAATGATACAACACGCGGTGGGAGTTCTCAAAATCCTAGCCTGGGACGTGAGCATTTGTGTGATGCCACCTGAAGGACCACCGTCCCGAATATGCGCTGGGGATCATGGAGGATGGACCCCGGCAAGTTTACCCTCGCCCTCAAGAACGCACAGCTCTGAAACAGCAGCGCGCATCAGCTCCCGCCCTGAAGCCATGCCCTTCCAGTGTTCCACCCCTAGTTCTTATTCCCGGTCCACCCAAGCCCATGCTCCTCCTACCCCGCAGCCTGCGCCTCCGCCTCCGCCTGCACCCACGCCTGCACCTGCGGCCGCCACCCCGGCTCTTGCTCATACGCATCCCGGGCTCACTCGCCACCGCGGCCCAGTCCACCTCCCCCACCGCTCGCCGCAGCCAGCGCAGCGCCGGCACGGTCGCCTCGCTCCGAATGCCCCCGCTCATCAGAGCCGTGTTCTCCTCCTTGTTACCGCCCAGGGGCAGGCCCGCGCGCTGCAGGGCCTCCAGGGTCAGCAGGTCCCCCTTGCAGCCAGCTTCAAAGTACGGCTCCGCAGGCTGGTCCTAAGTAGAGGGCGGGGGAAGGGTGTTGCGGAAGCAGGGGCAGTGGGTGAGACGTGGAGAACACAGGGCCAGGAGCGGGACTCCTTGAGAGAAGGTTGGGAGGGACGGAGCAAGCAGGCTAGTCTTAACGCGGGATGGTTGCACGGAGGCATCCTCAGGGACCCACTCACGACGCTCGAGACCGCACACGGTCACGGACGCGCGGCACTACTTCTTCCCCGCCTGCACTTCCGTGCCCCACTCCGCCAGCCGCTCAAGCACAGTCCCGCAGCTGCCCTCGGCAGCGCTGCCCCAGGGTGCCGAAGAGTCCAAGGGAAGTGGGCCAGGGCCCACGCCCCTCTCGTGCAGCCACGTCACCAGCTCCAGGCTCCCGGAGTAGAGGGCCACCTCAAAGGCCCCGCTACCTCCAGCGTGCAGCGCCTCAGCCCCACAAGTCTCCACCACCCAGCTGACCGTCTCTTCACTCCCCGAGTCGCACGCCCCGACCACCAGTTGCGCAGGAGGAGGCAGGAGGCAGCTCGCGGCGTGCAGGGCCCTGAGCACCTCCGTGTGGACCCGGTTTGAAGCTGAGGTGCCATGCCCGGGCAAGCCTCGGGCCAGCAGCCAGCTCACGGTGTCGGCCCGGCCCCTTTCGACTGCCGCATCGACCGCGGGGGCGTCGACCGGGAGGCCCATGCGCTCGAGCAGACGACCGGGAAGCCCATGCCCTCCACCAGCAGCGTCAGCCGGGCCAGGGCGTCAGGGCGGGAGGCGGCGGCTGCGCAGGTCTCTGCACACTGCTCCGCGCCCTGTAGGGAGGGGTGGTGGTGGTACAGCAACGGAGACCTCAGCACCTCCGTGTGGCCCCACTAGTAAACGAGATCCGCTTTGCGCCCTGCAAGGTGCACTCACGAAGCAAGGGCATTCAGTACATCCCCGCAACGCCCCACCTGCTCCAGCAGCCACGCCACCTTGGCCGCCCAGTGGGGGTGGGGCTGCGGGCGGCGGCAAGCAGAGCCCTGGTGGAGGCATTGCCATCGTCCCACTCCCGCCACAGCTTCTGGAGAGTTCCCAGGTCGCAGCCCTCCGCCGCTGCTTCCAGGATGCTCCGCGCAGAGACGATGCCGCTGGGGCCCGGCGGGGGCGCCTTGCGCAGGAGGGCCCGCATGAGCTCCGGGTGACCCCCGAGCGCAGCGGAGGTCACGCACTCCGGGTGCCAAGCGCACCCCTGCTCCAGGAGCCACTCGCACACCGCCGCATGCTTGCCCGTGGCGGCGGCGGTTAGGGGGGTGTCGCGGACGATCTCGCCTATCAACGAAGCGAGGCGCTTGGTTGCGGCGTAGGGCGTGTGTCGCTAGACTACGCGGACCTGTGGGGCTTACCGAGTGTCGTCGTCGCCTGTGAACCGGGAGGGCCCGCGAGGGCAAAGAGGCACGCAATATCTCGCGGGAGAAGTGCACACGAGTGTTATGGAAAGGGAGGGGGCGGCAGTTCCTCTTGTTAGTGCGGCCCGAGGAACTGCCTTCGATCCCGCCCGAAGCAGAAGGACTCAGCGTACTTACCATGTGCTAACCTGTGCTTACCTGCAGGGGTGGTGCTTACCTGCATGTGCGTGGGGTGTCGCTTCGGGCTCACAAGAGGGGCCTACGGTGTCTCTAGTGTGTATGGCAATATGTTGGGGGCTAGGAGGGAGAGTTTGAGAGGGTGCACGACCCCGAAGCCGGCCTTGACATGGGCGGACCCCCGACGCCCCGAGTTGCCCACCCCTCACCCCTGCTTACCTGGGGCTGAGCGTCGGAAGTGGGGGTCCGCCATCACCCGAGTTGGCGCGATTAAAGCCCGCGAAAGCCTAGGTGTCCCCACACCCCATGGAGCCAAACCTGGGGAGAAGAGCGTCAGTACGCGACCATGGGGGCGAGCGGCGAGCGAGCAGAGCAGGTCTCGACCCCAGGAGAGCCTAGAAACCCGGGCGATGGCGGAAGAAGGGGGCACGCGACCTGCAAGGCTCATGGGCACCCGGGTGGGCAGGCAGTACAGGAGTGACATGCCCCCGACGGCGGGGCCCCGCAGGCGACAGAACCGGCACCCGGAACCTGGAGCCCCACGGAGGCGAGCGGCGTGCGATGCATCGGACGAGGGAGAAGGGGGGAAGGGGTGCGGGCGTACGTGTGCGCGACGCAGGGGCGGAGGCGGGCCATGCGTGGCTCCCCACCGTCCGCAGTGGGCACACGGCTCCACGGGATCGCACCGGGGACGAGAGCAGGCGTCCATGGGCCTTACATCTCCGGTGGTCACGCCCCACAGCCGGCGGGGGGACCACAAAGCACCAAAACAGCACCAACACCCGTCGCAGAACCGCAGCACAGCACGCGCGCTCGCACCAACGACGCAGCAACGCACCAACGACGCACGGAACGGAATGGACGGAACGGCGCACGACACCGAAACAGAAGCAGACCCGGGCTCAAGCCCAGACCGCGGACCAGACGCCAATCCGCCGACCCCGGACACGACCGAAGAAAACCCCAGAGACAGACCCAAGACCAGACGGCAGAACGACCAGACACAGACCCAGACACCAAAGGCAGACCCGGACACCAGCCAGACACCACCCCGGCCCCAGACCCGAAACGACCGCAGACCCGAGCGACAGCCCAAATGCCGAGCACACAGAACCAGACCCAAAACCGGACCGGGCCCCAGACCCAGAACACCCGGCCCCAGACCCAAAACACGAGCGCGGAGGGCAAAAGCGGCACCCCACCCGGGCCCGGACCCAGACCCAAGCCCAGACGCGCTCAGAGGTCAAACACGACAGGCCTGACGGGGCCAAGGCCCAGCGGGGCGCGTTGCGGTTGCTGGGCGTGGAGGAGGGGCGGCGGCGGCGGCGGCAGAGGCGGGGGCGAGGACGACGGACGCGGAGGGGGCGGAGGGAGCGACGGCCGCGGCGGCGAACGCGGCGGGGGGGGAGGAGAAGGAGGCAGGGGCGCCGGCAGGGGAGGCGGCGGCAGGGGAGGAGGAGCAGGAGGGGGCGGTGAAGGCGGACCCCGCGGCAGGGGAGGAAGAGGAGGCCGGGGCGACGGAGGGGGAAGCGGCGGCGGGGGAGGAGGAGGAGGCGGGGGCGGAGGCGGGGGCGGCGGCGGCAGGGGAAGAGGGGGAGATGGAGGTGGAGGTGGAGGTGGAGGGGGAGGGGGAGGCGGTGGCGGCGGAGGAGGAGGCGGCGGCAGGGGAGGAGGGGGAGGGGGCGGCGGCGGCGGGGGCGGCGGCGGCGGGGGCGGCGGCTGGGGAGAAGGGGGAGGGGGAGGCGGGGGCGGTGCCGGCGGGGGCGGCAGAGGAGGAGGAAGAGGCGGGGGCGGCGACGGGGGAGGCGGGGGCCGGTGAGGAGGGGGAGGCGGGGTTGGCGGCAGGGGAGGCGGTGGCCTGGGAGGAGGAGGAGGCGGGGGCAGCGGCGGCAGGGGAAGCGGGGGAGGGGGAGGCGGTGGCGGCGGCTGCGGAGGCGGCGGTTGGGGAGGAGGGGGAGGGGGAGGGGGAGGGGGAGGGGGGGGGGGGGGGGGGGGCGGCGGCGGGGGCGGCGGCGGAGGCGGCGACTGGAGAGGAGGGGGAGGTGGAGGCGGGGGCGGCGGCGGGGATGGAGGCAGAGGAGGAGGGGGAGGCAGGGGTGGCGACAGGGGAGGCTGCGGCGGGGGAGGAGGTGGGGACGTGCGGGGAGGAGGAGGCGGTGGCGTGCGAAGAGGAGGAGGCGGGGGCGGTGGCATGGGAGGCAGCGGCGTGTGAGGAGGAGGAGGCGGGGGCGGCGGCACAGGAGGCGGCGGCGGGGGAGGAGGAGGAGGCGGGGGCGGCGGCACAGGAGGCGGCGGCGGGGGAGGAGGAGGAGGCGGGGGCGGCGGCACAGGAGGCGGTGGAGTGCGAAGAGGAGGAGGCGGGGGCGGCGGCATGGGAGGCAGCGGCGTGTGAGGAGGAGGAGGAGGGGGGCTGGGTGGAGGGGGGGGCGGCGGCGGCGGGGGTGGCGGGCGGGGAGGAGGAGGAGGCGGGGGCGGCGGAGGAGGAGGAGGGGGAGGGGGAGGCGGGGGCGGCGGCAGAGGAAGAGGCGGCGGCGGGGGCGACGGAGGGGCAAGCGGCGGAGGGGGAGAAGGAGGAGGCGGGGGCGGCGGCGGGGGCGGCGGCTGGGGAGGCGGAGGAGGCATGCAGGGCGGCGACGGGGGAAAGGAGACACGGGGGACGATTACGCGATAAGCAAGGCCAGCAAAATGCATCAACATCTCTGGTCGGCGACCACCCGCAACTCAGGACGCTTCCAGTCGCGCCGAGTACTGACCATCTAGAGCGCAGGCTAGAGCACAACGGCATAAGAGCGGGGTTCCGTTTGCGTGCCAAGCGCCGTACTGCCAGGCAGCGAACAAATGGCAGCTTGTAGGACATTGCTTGTAGGAGACACCTTCACGAGCACGAGCTAGAGCACCTTAACGAGAGTAACTGTTCTCAGACGTCCACGCGCTGGTCGCTCTAGTCTAGACGAATCCACGCTACCCCCGATGCGGCCTTGCAGCATGCGCGCGGCGCCGTCCCGGCAGCTCTCGGCGCAGCGCCACGTCATCGGCAAGAACCGGTCAGCCGTGCCGCTCAGCAAGGCGCGGCCAGCTGTCACAAATTTTGCTAGCAACGAGTCCGAGTGGGCGGGTGCGTCCCAAGCTGCGGACATCAAGGCCATGAAGGAGTTTCTCGGCAAGGTCGTTATTAAGAATGACCTCCAGGCGCTGGCCACCACCACCACCATCAAGAAGGCCCCCAGCGTCATGCCCAGCGCCGTGCTCAGCGCCCTTGCAATCCAGGAGAATATGCGGGAAGTGGAAAGGGGATAGGCCTCAGCATGGCGAGGAGGACGCGCTGCTCGGAATGCTGCCCTCGTTGCTGCCCTCGTTCTACCCGTTCCCCGATTCCCATTCCCTCCCCGTTCCCTTGAACGAAGTTCTTACCCGATCACCGCCTTGTCGGTCCACCATGGCGTGACGTTCTCCTTGGCAGACATCTTCTCCAGCGCCAGCGCCAGCGCCTTCACGTCATCTTTGGTGGCCACCTTCGCGGACAGCGCCTCGACCTCCTCCTTGGTGGCCATCTTCGCGGACAGCGCCTGCCTCCTGCCAGGTCGAGGCGCTGTCCGCGAAGATGGCCACCAACGAGGAGGTCGAGGCGCTGTCCGCGAAGGTGGCCACCAAAGATGACGTGAAGGCGCTGGCGCTGGAGAAGATGTCTGCCAAGGAGAACGTCACGCCATGGTGGACCGACAAGGCGGTGATCGGGTAAGAACTTCGTTCAAGGGAACGGGGAGGGAATCGGGGAACGGGTAGAACGAGGGCAGCAACGAGGGCAGCATTCCGAGCAGCGCGTCCTCCTCGCCATGCTGAGGCCTATCCCCTTTCCACTTCCCGCCTATTCTCCTGGATTGCAAGGGCGCTGAGCACGGCGCTGGGCATGACGCTGGGGGCCTTCTTGATGGTGGTGCTGCCCCTCGTGAAGGACAACCTGATAAACATCGCCAAGTAAACGTGGTGGGTTCTGGCGGGTTCTTGGCATTGGGACACGGCGCGGCACGCTTGCCCGTTGGCTCCCCGTTGGCTCCTCAGCACAGCGGCAGCAGCAGCCCACGTGCGGCCCTGCCCCTACCCCCGTGTCTAGGCGTGGCGTCCGAGCAGCACTCCTGCGCCGCTGTTCGCTCACCACCGACTGACCCTTGTCTCGTAATGCCCTGTGATGCCTGCCCTGGATTGCAAGGTTTTCCATGATGCTGGCCACCGGCACGCTTGCCGCCTTCCCCAAGTGGATGACGTGATGGACAGTAGCTCGCTCACCCACCATGTGCGCTTGGCCTAGCGAGCATGTTGGAGGTGGGGATGTGGCCTATTTCTGAAGCAGCAGCAGATCGCCAACGTATTGGTAGGTCTTCTGCGTTCCCATGATGCGCATGCTGCAGTTTTGCAGCATCGCATGGCTATCGAGGACTGCAAAGTCAGCTGCTACTGGTCGGTACATGCATAGTGGATACGTGCATGCATGCAAAACCGTGCGAGAGTCTTTGCATGAACTATAGGCAGTACTAAGGCTTCGCGTGTGTGCGTATGAGAGTGCGTGGCGGCGGGGGTTTGTTAAGGGACATGCTCAGCCCACAGATAGACACCGTTGTCACGGCGCAGGCTCGGTCCTTGGGGGTGCAGTTTCTTGTCAGGGTGCTACCAAGGAAAGCGTTGGAGTGGTCTGGCGTGGGCTACAAGGCGCAGCATTTCCTGTGCCGTGCTCTTTGAAATGATATCTTGTTTAGGAGGCGTTTGGTTACACAGGGTGCCTCCCTCTTGTTTAGGAAGCAGTTTGTTACATAGGGTGCCTCCCCGAGCCAATGCGGCGAGCGCAAAGGTAGGGAGGACTTTGACGGAGCAGCAGCCCTCTTGTTTAGGACGCGTTTGGTTACAGCGGGTGCCACCCCCAATGCGTACAACGCAGTGTGAGGGCGGACTTGACGGAGCGGCAGCCCTCGAAACCCGATGCCCCCCAGCCTCTTGTTTAGGAAGCCGTTCGTTACATAGGGTGCCTCCCCGAGCCAATGCGGCGAGCGCAAAGGTAGGGAGGACTTTGACGGAGCAGCAGCCCTCGGAACCCCATGCCCCCCAGCCGAAGCCGGAATCGTCCTGAACAACCGCAGAACAGCGCACCCACTAACTCAACACGGGCCGTGCGCAAGACTCAAGCGCACAAGGGCGCAGTACGTCCGCAAACAAAGCGCAACCACCCTCACGCCACACGCGCCCCAGGGCCCCCGGCTGCGAGACCGGAAGGTCCCCAGTCACCGCACATCAGCGCCGCCACCTTGCCCGAACAGCACATGCGCAGGTCAAGAGCCAAGCAGTTGCAGCCACCAAGTTCAGGTCAGAACCGCAGAGGACAACTGCCAACCGTACAGCAGCCACAGGGCCGCAACAATCACCCGTCCGAAGCAGATGACGAATCATCATCAAGAGGCACAGTGCACACCACATGCCCCGAAGCAGAGGAGCCCAGGAAGATGTGGCTCCCCAAAACCACATCCCAACCACGTGGCCAAGAGCCGAGCGCCGCAAAGGACCACAGCCGGGACACGAAGTCAGCAATCACGCGGGCCCCCACGCGGCGCACACCGGCGGCGGGCACCGACCCACGTGGGCCACACCGGGCACCGTACAGCGCCTGCCGCCCCATCTCCATCGCAGCAACGGCGGCCAGGCACACAACATCCCACACCGGTTGCACAATTCCATTCGTTGGGGGCTGCACAAGCCACAGGTGCGCACGCCCAATGTCAGTGCTGCCTACTTCGTTCAGGTACTCGCACAGTGCCGTAGCAACGGGGCACGACCAAAAGTGATGCTCCCGAGGCCCATGCGTCATCAAGGCACCGCAGGGGCAGCGGGGGGCACCGGATGTGAGCCAGGGTACGTGCCCGGCCGCATGGCCGAGGGGCCGTACGTCGCAATGGGCCGCACTTAGGTGCGCGCCCTGCAGGGAGTCACAAGTTCGCCTTACTGCTTCAGTATCCAGGCAGCTCTTGTGACTGGCCCGTTGGTAGCAAGCCCTTTGAGAAGGTAGTGGCTGCATCTGACAAGCAGGGTGCTACGGTGCCTTCAGGCACGGCCCCAGAGTTGGGCCAAGAGATGGACAGATCAGTGTTGGCCGCTGCTAAGTGCAGCAAACCCCTAAAGGCGGATGCCCGCCCATGTTTTTTGATGAGCGCATCGGATCGCAAGACGAACCCATCGCTTTTGGAGAAAATTCAGGCCAAACTGAAGGTGGTGTTCTCACTTGCCACCTGTAACGCATCACTGTTTGCGTTGGCCCCGTGCCACCTTTCCCTATCTGCGTTTTTGGAGATGGACGCAGCCGGGCAAGCACTTTGGTGCTGCCCACCCCACCAGGAAGTGCGAGCTTTTCAGCAGCACTATGAGCGTTGCAAACGCTCCAGGCCACACAACACGTGTGCAGTCTTTGCGGTCCCCAACTTCCCTCACTTGTCGAAGTACTTCAAGCAGCTGCGCTATCAGCTAGTTGAGGAGTTGCCCGCTGGCACAGCTTTGCACGTGCCCATGAACGGAGGTAGCAACCCTTGTCCTCCCACCCCGTACCCCATTCAGCTGTGGTACAACCCCCCAGCCGTCACGGCGGAGCTACGGTCCCTAGGGGACAGCTCTGCAGGCCACGCCATGACCTTTGACGGGGCCGTGACGGGGACTTCGGCTAGCGTGCTAGTAGACAGCGGCGCCATCACGCATGACACAGCGGATGGGTTCATCGCCGAAGCCACGGCCAAGCGCCTAGGCCTAGCATGCCGTCACTCCAACACATCCACCGTGCGCCTAGCAGATGGCAAGGTCATTGCCCTGCAGGGCCAAGTGGCCGTTCCCCTTCGGATTGGCAACTTCAGGGACGTGGTCAACCTGCTTGTGATGCCTAGCACCCTTTCCGAGCATGACCTCATCCTAGGTGTGGAGTGGCTCAAACGCCGTCAAGCCACTATGTGCTGGGCCACCGACACTCTGTCAGTGCTCAAGGGCAGGCATCGCCTCACCCTTACTCCTCGTTACGTGGAGTCTGAGCCTGTCAGGCTGATGAACATGGTGACCCGCACTCTCTACCTGGCCAATGCAACCCACCACATGGGTGCCCAGCAGGCTGCCAAAGCCATCCGGGATGGGGCAGATGCCTTCCTCTTCCTGATCCGACCTGAGGTCGAGAACACAGCCCCTACCCCAACCCCTACCTTGGCCCATGCCGAGGCAAGAACCAACTTGGGCGAGGAGACTGCACCACGCTCCTCTGCTGTTGCCATGGGAGACCCCAACGCAGAAGGGCTTATTCCTGAGGACAAACTCAAGAAACTGCTAGACGAATACCAAGATGTGTTTGCTGAGATCACTGGGATTCGTCCACAGGCAGAGCACGAGATAGAACACACTATCCCACTTACCCCAGGAGCCCAACCACCGGCAAAGCGCTCGTACAGGTTATCCCTGACGAGAAAGCAGAGTGCAAAAAGTAGATTGCTGACCTTCTACGTAAGGGTTTCATCGAGCCATCGAGCTCACCCTTCGGGGCCCCGGTCATCTTTGTACAGAAAAAGCAGCCGGTGACCCCCGAGTGCCCTACAGGACAGTCCCTGAGACTTGTACTCGATTATCGCGCGCTCAATCGCATAACCCAGAAACGGAGGTACCCCATGCCCAACATTCAAGAGCTCTTCGACCAGCTCTCAGGGGCAAAGGTCTTCAGCACTCTAGACCTTCAAAGCGGGTACCACCAACTGCGGATCTCCAAGGAGGACATCCCCAAAACTGCCTTCATCACTCCCGAGGGTCAGTTTGCCTTCAAGGTACTGTGACCGTAGCTCTCCGGAACGTAGTGTAGGAAAAGCGGAGGAGATTACCCCCCGGCACCCACCGTCATCCGTCCGCGCCCAGGCGAAAGTTGCAAGCGCTACTTTTCCTGTTCAGCCCAATGTATTGTGCATCAATAGCCGGTGTAAAAGTGGGACTTGACCGTGCGGATATCGCGTTTGCTCGGCGGTCGGCATTCAATGTACGCGAGTTGCGCAGGGTGGGCATGAAGTAGAGTTACAGGGCCCAAAAATAAGAGCAAGAGTGTATAGGGCGTCCTGGCGGCTGCGGACGCTTTTTAGTGGCCACCGACGGAATTTGGGAGTCGCTTCTTTCGCCGCGCGATGCACACACATGCATTTGGGGGGGCACTGGGAGGCGTGCTCGGCTGAGGAACGTCGGTGGCGGCCGTGTTGGGAATGCAGGGGGCCATTTCGACGTGCTGCGTGTCCAGCGTGCGTCGCCCACTTGCACGTCGGTCGGACTTGTTGAAATTTTCGGCCCAGTCACCACTTACCGAGTCCAACAGTCAAGCGTTGGGCGGGGCATTGGGAGTCGTGTTTGGCGGATGCACGTCGGTGGTGGCCTCGTGCGGGGCCGTTTTGTCGTTTCGCGTCCCCAGCGTTCATTTCCTCCTAGCACGTCGGTCCGACACGCCAAAGTTGTGTTTCCTCGACAAGGCCCCTCGGCACCCATCGCGACTTGGGCTCCCAAGCCGCCCGGGGGCACCGCGGTGAGGGACTGGGCTGCACAAGGCCCCTCGGCACCCATCGCGACTTAGGCTCCCAAGCCGCCCGGGGGTACCGCGGTGAGGGACTGGGCTGCACAAGGCCCCTCGGCACCCATCGCGACTTGGGCTCCCAAGCCGCCCGGGGGCACCGCGGTGAGGGACTGGGCTGGACAAGGCCCCTCGGCACCCATCGCGACTTGGGCACCCAAGCCGCCCGGGGGCACCGTGGTGAGGGACTGGGCTGGACAAGGCCCCTCGGCACCCATCGCGACTTGGGTTCCCAAACCGCCCGGGGGCACCGCGGTGAGGGACTGGGCTGGGAAGATGTGTTCCCTTTTCCCTCTTACCCAGTCCCACAGTCGTGCGTTGGACAATGAGTCCAACATGGGCGACATGAGTCCTTACATGGCGTCCTCGCGGCTGCGGACGTTTGTTAGTGGCCACCGACGCGATTTGGGAGTGTCCTTCAATCGCCACGCGAAACGCATACATGGGTGCGGGGGGTTTGTGGGAGTCGTGGGTGATTGAGGCACGTCGGTGGTGGCCGCATTTGGAGTGCACGGGGTCGTTTTGACCTGCTGCGTCGCCAGGTTGCGTCGCTCACTTGCACAACGGTCCGCCGCGCTAAAATTGGGTTTCCTTCTCCTCGAACCCAGTCCCACCCCACGGCTCTGCTGAGCATGTATGCTGTCTTATGCGCGGTCTTTGTTCGGGATGGTCGGGATGTGGCGGCCCAGCGACATGTGGAGCCGACTGTCGTACATTGGCGTGCTGTATTGTAGCTGCCAGTTTCGACGCTGCGCCGTTTGTAATGCTGTCAATCGTATACACAGTCGACCAATCTTGACAATCTGCGTCGCATAGACAAGTTCAGGAGCGGGCCGCACCCGAAGTCGGCGTGGTCGCAGCCCCGCGACGTGAGCGCTATGTCGGAGGCAGCGCCGCAACCGATATAACATTTGGCCAGCGGAAGTAACATGAGAAGGTGCGTTGGTGTCCCTGCCGTGCGTTGTGAAACGCGTAACCCAGGTCGCGTTGTCACGACCTCTGTCGATCCCATGTACCTCACGTCCTGGACCCCTCCTGCATGTTGTAGGCACGCCTTCACCGACGTTTCAATGAAAAATTACGAGCCACCACCTCCGTTCTGGAGCCCTCTACTCCCGGCGTATTCCCTCCCACCGCTAGCGTCGGGGGGTGACTCTGACTCTGATCTGGATGATATGCCGGAACTTGTCCCGGATGCCCGCTCAGAAGAGGTCCCCCCAGCGCCTGCTAGGCGTCCTAGTGGCTGGTGGAGCCTTGCTCCTAGACCGCCTCGTCGCAACCGGTATGCCCGGTGACCACGACCCATCGCGGTTGATGGGTTTGCTGCCGGATATCCTTTGGAAGTGGCGTTGAACGGAATGTGGACCTCATCGCGGGTGCGGCCAAGGAAGTGGCCAGTGGTGGGGTGTTGATTCTGCCCCGCCCCCTTAACCCCGAAGTGGGGCACGCACGGGTTCGCCCGTTGCGTAGCTATTATTATTATTATGGACCTCATCGCTGGCAAGAGTTCATGTACTTGAGACACCGGAGGGGCAAGGCATCTGTGGTTGCGAGTTGGTGTAGTGTGACCCCGAAGAAAGCCACATGTAAGGAATTGGGAAATTTTGATCGGAGCTGTCCCTGACATCAGTAGGGTCGTCCAAGTCGTCGACTGGCTGATTCTATCTGTCGGCGACTCGGATGCCCAGGGAACACAGCGGATGGCGACTCGGATGCCCACGGTTATGTTTCCACCTCCTGCAGCGGTTGCCGGAGCAGCCAGCCCCTGCACCAGCGATTCAGGAACTGAGCTCTATAGCGGTATGGTTGTCCATTCACTTTAAAGGGGCTGCGTGAGAAAACGGTCGTTGGTCTGGGGTGTTTGGACCCCCCCTGCTGCGGCGTGAGTTTTGAGTTGTTGCCCCAGCTTCTGCTTTGTGCCAGGCACTCACAACACAAGCCTTTAGCGTTTTGGTAGATTCCCAAGTGTATACGGGCTCTGTCTGAGAATGGGCGAGATGGTGTCTTTTGGGGATGGCGGCTCACTGTATTGTCACATACAAAGTGGCATCCGGTGTAGTTAATACACATACGCAATACCCATTGCAGTTCAGAACTCAGCGGATTGAAGCTTTGTTGTATCTGCCTTGAAGAATGGCCGGTGTTCAGGTCCCTCAGTCGTTTGCCATCGAGCTTGAGACACCAAAGGATGGATCATGCAGTTTACACGCGGTTCTCGCCACAGCTGCGACCGATGAGGAGCGTTTCGCGGCTGTGGCATTCATCCGTAAATTGCTGATGGTGCTCGCGTCACGTCGCGATGTGTTCTTTTCGTGGCTCTGGAGCTTCTGCGTGGACCCAGACTCTGCTCACATCACGAGGACCGCAATCCAGGCTGTGGCGGCTGGCCCGCGGACGTCGGCGGTTCCCTACCTGCGCTCGGCGTCGTCATACAGCGCGTGGATTGGTGATCCCTGTTCGTGGCTCACGTACCTAGAACTACAACTCGTGTCAGCGCTGCTGGGTGTGTCCATCCTCACCTGGCAGCGTGTTGGCCAGGCTGCGGAGTACACTCACGTGGCAGCTGTGTCTTCGGGGAAGGCCGGCCCCGTGGTATCCGTGCTGTACGAGAACTCTGGCAAGAGCAACCACGGCCATTACAAGGGCCTCGTCGACACTCCGGAGCACTTTGGTGGGCTGGTCAGAGTTGGTGCTGCCGACCTCAAAGAGCTGGCAGTGCCTGCTGTGCTTGGGCCGGCTGTCGACGCCGTCTTGGACGCCTACCGCGGTGCGTACCAACGTAGATTTGCTACGACTAAGTTTGTGCGAACGGTGTTTGTGATTGACTGGTATATGAACTTTATATGTAATGCCTGTGCAGGTGATCCGCGGATGACACTGCTGCGGTCGGCCATGTCGTCAATGCTGAGGGTGGTGCCCGTCCAGCGACAGACGTCGCAGATGTCAAGCGTCGCGGTCCAGGAGACAGTTGTTTCAGCGGCAACGGCATTTGCAGGCCCGCTCACCCCACATCCTTTGGGAGCTGGGCGTGTGGCGGACCGTCGTGTGACCCCCCTTCGTGGCGTGAACCAAGGTGGTGGTAACGGATGCAGCAGTCACCCCACGACAACGGTTCACGGGATGCCTCCACCTCATTCGGCATGCCCGCGTGCGGATGCGGGCGCGTGTGGAGCTGCTGAAGATGGGTGGCAGGAACCGCGTCACCGTCGATCATCGCGTTTGGCGGTTTCGTCCAAGGTCGTAAGGGTCCACCCGACGACGACTGTCAACCGCTACGAGGGGCTCCAGGAGCTGGACGAATTCTGCGACAACGGGGCCAACATAGCGGGCGCTTCGGACAAGGACGACCACAGCACCTCAGGCGACGACGACGACACCTCGGACGACGATGACGACACCCCGACCTCGGACGATGACGATGACGAAGTCACCTCGGACGTCTTGGACCAGTCGTCCGACGACGACCGACCGACCGACCAGGCATCGGAGACGACGTCAGCACACACCTCGGCAGAGGAGGCATCGGCGGAGACCTCTCCCGCGGAGTCGTCGTCGGAGTACGGTGTGAGCACCGACGGTACCAGCATTGAGGGAAGCAGCGATTCGTCTGCAGGCGATCTCTCGGACGAGGAGATGTGCTCTAGTGAGTCCACTGAGGTGGCCCCAATCCATGACGTGGAGCCGAAGCCTTCGTCCGTGGCAGCTCTTTTGGAGGAGGCTTGCGCAGAGGAAGGTGGAAGCCATGGCCGTGGCAGTGGTCGTGGTCGCGGTCGAGGCCGCGGTCGAGGCCGCGGCCGAGGTCGGGGTCAAAGCAGTGGTGGTGGTGGCCGGTTCGCTCACGCCACCGCACGAGGACGTGGTCGGCCACCCGGGAAGTCCAAGTCTGTATTAACTGTTCAAGCAGAGATGAGGAAGGAGCAACTACGACGTTCAGGTGCGGAATTGGGCGCCCCATTTGCACACTGTTGACAATTCTCTCACTTATCGATTGTCCACTCCTTTGTAGAGCGGTCTGTACCTGCAATGAAGAAAACATCTGCGCCCGCCAAGACGCGGAAACCAACGACGTGGAAACCTCCGGCCTCATTGCCCTGCCAAGTTTGTTCCAGTCCAGAGGAAGCTGGCCTGATGTTACTTTGCGATCGTTGTAGCACTGGATGGCACACGTACTGCCTTTCGCCGCCGCTGTCGGAAATCCCCTCGGGAGAGTGGCTGTGCCCTAACTGTGCATCGTTAGGCGTGTCCCTGGAGCTGTTACCACGCACAGAAGGTGCTGGTCGAACGTTCCCCGCTTGTAACCTCAGACTAAAGAAAGCTATCGTGGGTGAGTGCGAGGCCGTACTTGAATTGTTCGTTCTTGTCCGTACATTTATTTAACAGTTCGCCGTGTGCTTCAGGGTTGATGGACCAGATATGCAAATTGGTGGGCGATACATTTGTCGTGCAAGCTTCAGCTGTCATACAGCAACTGTTGCCAAAGCATATGGCCGACGAATGCCAGACGTTGGCCGCAACGTGGGCGGAGGCGTGCCCAGATGGCTCTACAGCTCTTTCGGTCACAACTCCTCGACGAATCTCAGCGCTTCTATTGTGGTGTCGTGAACGTTGTTCGGCCCCTCAGACTGGAGCGTTTGCGATCGGATTACCCGCAAAGTTCTCGCGCGCATTGGGCAGAAGCCAAGGTGTGTGAACGGTGTGAGTATGTTGCCTGCAACTGGGTGCAAAGGTTGACGCTACCGCAATTTGCTTCAGGCGAAGGCGACGATGACAAGTCAGCACCACCGGCCCCAATAGCGGTATTTACTGAGGGCGCGTTCTGGGCAGTGGACAAGATCATAGCTCACCGAGCTGAGCGTTTGAAGGGCCGTCGTCGAATGTTCTATTTGGTGGCATGGTCGGGTTTCAGCGAGCCGTCATGGCAGCCTGCTGCTAATATTACATCCGACTTAAAGGAGGCTTATTGGTCGACTGGAGGTGTAGAAGGTATGTCTACGTGTCCGCCGATTTAGCAGACGGTTTGCACATTTTTCTGTTGCCTCACAGTCCCTGTTGACGGCCACAAAGCCTTTACTTGAGAAGATTGTGCTTCCTGTCGCGCTGTCCAGAATCGATGGCGAGCCCAGCGCGAGCTAACAACGGGATGTTTGTGGCGGCTTCGGCTGTTGAGACGGCACCAGTTGACATTGGCGTGGTAAGTGACTTGCGTTAGATGTTGCTACGTACTGTGTAACTGTCACGAACCCCCGTGTAGGCGCTAGAGCTTTGCGTGTCTGTTGGAGGAACGTTCAAAGCCCTACTGGTAAGGTGGCGATGTCTGCTGGATCAGGTTGCTATCCATCCTATATTGGCGTCAACGTGCCACCCGCCTGCCTTGTAGGATCAGCCTGTTGCCAAACGACGACGAGATGCTGTCGCTTCATCAGCACGCAAGGAGCGAGCGGAAGCCCGTGAGAAGCGAGCTGCTGTGGAGGCCCGTGTTCGCGAATATTCAAGGGCGTACCGGCAGCATGAGAAGATGATTCAAGAGGTCATTGAACTGTTTCTGGGCCTATACGTACGGGCCTATTTCTGGGCCGTTTGAAGATGCCTCACCACATGTTTCAAATTCAGGTCGAGTGCACTGGATCAGAAGCTGACGACGAGGGCACCGCTCCGAGTAAAGAGCCGGACTTTTCCCACTTCGCCGTCCTTGGTGCCTGCATGTGGAAACATCGCGATGCATCCAGCAGGGTCGACGCTTTGGCAGGAGCGTCGTCCATGAAGTCGTTCCCTCCAGATTTCCCTTCACGTCAGCAGGACCTACCTGCGGGAGCTCATGTCCCGGCCGCGTCGCTGGCGGATCAAATCGCTCTAGCCGAACGAATGGAACTGTTTGTCGAGGGCGTCATGCCAAGCAGAGTATGCGCAGTGTGCAGCGAGATGGTGTCTACCAAAGAGAGCAAGCTGCTTTCATGGCAATCTATGGCAGCGGAGTTTGAATATCTACGTGCCGATGTCCAGCCTGACGCACTTGTGTGTCGGCCGGCTCATGTGGTGCACTGGCGACCTCCCTTACATCCCGACCCGCCCTCACGTGTTCGGCCGATGGGATACCAATGTCACTGGCTGCCTCCCCAACAGCGGAAGGGGCGCTCACAGCCGCCTCAAGGTCAACCTCCGGCAGACCAAGTCCTGCCCGACAATACAACCATTCCATGTGTCAGGGGAGGAGCCTATGGACCCGCCTCCACGAGCGCTCCAGCCTCCACGAGCGCTCCAGCCTCCACGTCGCTTATTGATGGAGAGATAGGATGCGACCGGCCGGTCGCTTATCGGGATATCAATGCCGACGTCTTCATGGGCCATGGTGAGTCAGTTTGTCGGGCAATTTAACTTGTGACCATTCACCGCACTGACTCGCCTCCACATCCGTGGACACTGCGGCGATCGCCACTGCACAATCTCCCTCGGCTCGCTACGAAGCATGCCCTGCCTCGAACACCTGGAGGTGCACAGCGAGGAGACTTGGTACCACAACAACCCGCCAGACAACTCGGACGCACCGATCAAATCCCTGGCAGCGCTCGTCTGCGAGGAAGCCAAGGCGATGGTCCCCTCCCTCACCACCCTGGTCGTCAACGACGAGGTTGCCCTGCACTGGACCGCTGCTGGTCAGAACGACGCCGGGGGGGAACAATCGGCCACCCTGCTTACGCGCATTCATGTCCCATGGGCCGACCTTGACCGCGATGACGATTCCTTTTGGGCCGCGCTGGCCAACCTGGTCCGCGACAATGGCGACGGCCACCCCAACCACCCGCCACCCACCTTCAGCATCAACCAGGTCACCACGTACATGGCAGACGCCATCGACAGCCTACCCGCCCTCGGCAATCTGCGTTCCGTGTGCCGATCCTCGCCGCCCGCGTCGGTCTTCGTTTTCAGGCCCAGACGACACACCGTTTTGGGCGTCCTCGCGGCGACCGGCGTGCCCAGCAGCCTCGAGTGGAGCACGGACTACCTGGAGAAGCGGTGCGTACACCACATCAGCGGCCTGGGAAGCCCCACGTGGGACGTTCACACACCGAGCATCGCGGAGGCAGCTTACGGCCGGCTGTGCGCGGCTGTGCGCAAGCGGCTGATCAACACCCGCCAGGGGAGTCTGACTGTCGCCGGCGCGGTCACCATTGTCGTCGTCGGGAACGGAGCCGCACACAAATTCATTGACCCGGTTCAGACTTCCAGCCTGCACTACGAACGAGACGGGAGGCTATCCCAGCCCGCTCCGGCACTGCTCTATGTCGTGCGGCTGTTCAGTAAGGAGCTCTGCAGACGCCCCTCCAATGGCAGTCCATCAGCCGTCATGTATCTCCTGCAATGCTCCACGCCGGCGGCTGCAGAGCTGGTCCTCGCCGACCTCCACGCCCTGGCCTCGAGATGGCCCTCCAAAACTACCATCCTTGCCAGCCCTCTCCCTTGGAGCGACATCATTGAACAGGTGAGCCAATACCGCACCTCTTATTAATTTCACACTGTCCCCATCGCCCGCGCTTACTCACTCCCCGCCTCTCGTGATGCACCTGCAGGCCCTTCTCCACGTCCTCGGCACCTGCAGCGGCAACGACCTCCTCTACCTTCTGGACAAGCTGCAACGGTCGGACCTCCTTCACCCGTGATGCCCTGCTCTGGATCTCGTGAACACATCGGCGGCACATTCATCCACACGGGGCCCCGCCACCCGCTAGCACAACGTCCACTGACCGTTTGGTCGGCTTGTGATGCTACTTCATTCTTTCATTATTGCTTCTCCTCTTTGCCAGACAGCGAGAGACGCACGGCGTCGTGGGTAGGTTCACAGACGATTTCATCACATTCCCCGGGCTTCGCGGGTGGATTGGCCGCGATTTTGTAGGGCCCTAACTCATCCACGACGTTGGGTGCCCAGACCACAGAGGGGGGGAGGGGAACCCCAGACGATTTACACACATTCAGGGGGCATTCAGGCGCATTCATGCACGTTCGCCAGCAAGTGGTGTGGATTGATCGCGAGTTTGAAAGGCCCTAACAAGTTCACGGCCTTGAGTGTCCAGACCGACTGCCGCTCCTGTAACGTTACTTGCTCATCGCGACTGGCCCAGTGCATGGATATGGCCAAGGGACCACCTGGCTTCAGCCCGCCTGCATTGGGGACCGTCGACGGGAGTTGGCCGGGAGCACACTTCTGGTGCCGGTATTCTTGCCACTCTCAAGCGCAAGGGTGCACGCGAGGGACAATACCTAATGCCGGGTTGCCCCTGGCGTGGGTCAAGGCCAGTCCCCGGCCGTCCACCACCATTGTCAAAGGACCACCTCAGCACGGGCTACACGGGCCGAGCTACGGGCCTCGTGGCTACCAGCCTTGTGCTTCGGGCTCACTAATAGTCCTAGCACCTTCCAAGCCTACGTCAATGGGCTGTTCAGAGAAAAGCTAGGCACCTCTGTTCTCTTGTACCTGGATGATGTCATGGTGTTCTCCAAGACCCCCGAGCAACATCTGCTCAATCTTGAATGGGTCTTATCGACACTTCGAAAGCACGGCTTCAAAGCCAAGCTATCCAAGTGTGCCTTCAACAAACCGGAACTGAAGTTTCTGGGCCACATTGTGGGCAGGAATGGCCTCAAAGTTGACGACAAGAAAGTCAAAGTCGTCAAGAACTGGCCTGTCCCTCAAACCAGGAAGCAGCTCCGCAGCTTCCTGGGACTTGCAAACTATTTTCGCAAGTTCATCATGGGATATTCCTCGCTCGTGTCCCCGCTCACGAACCTCACAGGCGAGAAAACGCCTTGGCAATGGTGTGACAAGTGCCAAACCGCGTTTGAGGGCGTGAAGCAAGCTCTGATCACCGCACCAGTGTTGGCGTTACCAGAATTACCTGGACCCTTTGAGGTCAGGACAGATGCCTCAATCTATGGCACCGGCGCTGTATTACTACAGCACGGCAGGCCGATTGCGTTCCTTTCACACCGGTTCACTCCGGCAGAGAAGAACTACACGACGACCGATCAGGAAGCGTTAGGGGTCATACACGCCTTGCAAGAGTGGTGTTGCTATCTCGAGGGCAACCCCGACGTCACGGTTGTGACCGACCACCAACCCCTAACACACCTGGAGACCTTACGAGCGGACGGGTTGCTCTCCCGCCGCCAGGCTCGCTGGATTGAGTACCTACAAGGCCACAGTGCCACTATTGTGTACAAGGAAGGCAAGACCAACGTTGCCGATTCCTTGAGTCGTCTCTTTGAAGACGCACCACCAGAGCCAGACCCACTTCCTGGGCAGGCTCCACGCCAACCTGTGTTTGCTGCTCTGACTCGGTCTACGGTCCAGTCCGATATTGCAAAACGCATTGCCAAGGGTTACCCAAAGGACCCGTGGTTTAGCAGCATCAAGAACATTGCTGGTTTGCAGAGAGTTGGCACCCTGTGGTTCAGGGGGGACCAGGTGGTTGTTCCCGCCGCTGACTCGTTGCGCACATTGCTTATAGCTGCCCACCATGACGATGGGGCCAGCGGGCATCCTGGGCCAGAACGGACCTTGGAGGCTATTAAGCGTCACTACTGGTGGCCGCGTCTGCACGCAGACGTATGCCAGTATGTTGACCAATGCCCGCAGTGCCAGCGCAACAAAGCCTCCACCACTAAGCCAAGTGGCCTGCTGCAACCGCTACCCACGCCTGAGCGCGTGTGGGGGAGTGTCACATCTGATTTGATCACCGGACTCCCCACCACCTCTTCTGGATACGATGCGATCGCGGTGTTTGTGGATCGGCTGAGCAAGATGACCCACTTTGCTCCCACTCACACGGATCTCACCGCCGAAGGGATGGCCAAGCTCTACATGCAGAACGTGTTCCGCCATCACGGCTTAGCCGATGAGGTTATCTCGGATTGCGGACCCCAATACGCGGGAAAGTTCTGGAAAGAAGCTCAACGCCTCCTCCGAACCTCGGTGCGACTTAGCACTGCTTACCACCCGCAAACGGACGGCCAAACTGAGAGGATGAACCGATTGCTAGAAAAAGTCCTGCGGAGCTATGTCAGCCCCGCCCAGGATGACTGGGACGAGCACTTGCCCCTAGTCGAATTCGCAATCAACAACGCCCGTAACAAGTCTACAGGCACCTCCCCATTCAGCCTCTATACACCGCACGAGCCTAGGACGCCTGGTACGCTCGACGTATCAGATGCAAAGGTTCCTGCTGCCGTTACGTTCACAGAAGAAATGTGCGCGCGGCTGTGCAGAGCATTGGCGTGCCTCAAAAAGGCCCATACACGCCAGAAGCAGTCCGCAGATCGCAAGCGTTCCGACGCTGAGTTCTCTGAGGGTCAAGAAGTTCTGCTGAGCACCAAGAACCTCGCCTTGCCAACTCCTGGCACAAAGAAGCTATTGCCGAAGTGGATCGGGCCCTTTGTGATTAACAAGCGCGTGGGCACAGTGGCTTACGGGCTTAACCTACCAGCCAACTACCGCATCCACCCAGTCTTTCATGTGTCGCTCCTGAAGCCCTTCTCTTCAAACGGGGCCTATCAGCCTCCACCACCTGTCGCATTAGACGACGGCGGCAACCCGTACTGGCGTGTCGAGAGCATTCTTATGCACCGCGACCGCAAAACAGGCCGCAAGACGGTGAGGGAATACTTTGTGAAGTGGGACGGATACTCTGTCGAACACTGCACATGGGAGCCTGACACCAACCTGCGACAGGACATCCCCGAAACGGTGGATGAGTACCTGCGCAGTGCTGCGCTCAAACCTCCAAAGCGTCAGAAGGCACGCTAGAAGATCAGCTCCAGGGCGCCACGGCTCCCGAGGACGCTCGCTTCAAAGGGGGGGGAGTGTGAGCCAGGGTACGTGCCCGGCCGCATGGCCGAGGGGCCGTACGTCGCAATGGGCCGCACTTAGGTGCGCGCCCTGCAGGGAGTCACAAGTTCGCCTTACTGCTTCAGTATCCAGGCAGCTCTTGCTGCCAACATACCGAGACTTGGGAACGATACGCAAATACTAGTTAGGGATTCGAGTCGGTGCTGGAGCGCTCTTTGGGGAAACGTGAGATCCTAAGGGAAGAGCGTAACAGCTTACACCTGAGGCCAGGCGCCGGCCCCTGGACCGGCCCCGCCCTCGCCCACGCCCACGCCCGCGACCCCGCCCACGCCCACGCCCTCGCCCTCGGCGCCCCGGGCCGGGATACGAAGCCCCTGCGCCCGCAGCCCCCGCCGCCGCCGCGGCCTGCGCCGCCCGCCCGCCCGCCCTCTTGTTTAGGATGCGGGTATTACAAGAGGCCCGACCCCCCTGTGAGGGCCGACTTGGGTGGGGCTACAGCCCTCGAACCCCTTGTCCCCCTTGTTTAGGATGCGGGTATTACAAGAGGCCCGACCCCCCTGCGAGGGCCGACTTGGGTGGGGCTACAGCCCTCGAACCCCTTGTCCCCCGGCCCGAAGGCCAGGAGAAGAGTCTGCACGGTCAAACACCGCCAAGGTCTTGCGCCGCCACCAAGTCCAAGCACACGCGCGGGTCCAAAGAGCCAGCCAGGGCAAGCCCCAGCAGCCCGCCCAGCCAGTGACGTGGCCGGGCAAACACGCAGCACAAACCCCAAACGCCCCCACGCAGCACTGGCCCACGACCCTACGCAGGGCCCTTCCCTAGCTACACCAGCGCCCGCCCACCCAAACCCGCCCAACCCCCTGCACCCCGCCCGCCCTGCCCAAACCCGCCCAAAACCCCGCCGCCTAAAGCACCCGACCGCACAGCCGCAGGCCAGCAGAAACCCCAGCCGACACCGCGGGGACCACACCCGCCAGGCGCCCCCCAGCAAGTCCCGAGCCGGCTGCCACACACGAGCACAACGAAGCCAGAGCGCTCTCGACGACGCCCAGAGACGCCCCGGCTCAAGCCCACCGGCGACAGCGCACCACCCTCGCCCCCACGCCCCAAACCGCGTACCCAGGACCGGGAGCGCACACGCACCCGGCCCGACCTAGCGCCGCCTCCCGTAACAGCCTCTCTAGGCTATAGCCACTTAGGCCGCTCCAAGCCAGCCAGAAGTCCGGGAGGTTGGGACCTCGACGCCAAGCGCGCAACTCACAGCGCATCACACTGCGGATGCCGACTGGAAGACAGGCCCAGGCCCAGCGACCTGGCGCTCCACAGTAGCCGTAGCAAGACGACGCCACGAGGAACTTGAGGCTCCAGCGATGGAGGAACGAGGAACACTCCAGCGAGAAGGCGACGACGATGACCTCGCGAAGCTTCTGAGACCGCGACCGGCGTCCTCCGCCAGCGCGGCCCCCAGCAGAGACCGCTAGGGACCCACCATCCCACAGCTGAGCAGACAGAGCGCCCTAGGCCGCCCCCGGAAGGGACCCCTATCGGGTCGACAAGTATTGGCACATCGGCGCGGCGTGAGGTGTCGCCGGCCCAAGCACGCTATGGTGCTATGGTGCTACGGTGCTATGGTGCTTAGCGATTGTTTAGGATGCGGTGCGTTACAACCGAAGCCGGGAGCCGTCCTAAAGAGTCTTCTGGTCAACGCACCCACCCTCTCAGCCAGTCACGTGCGCGAATCACCTAACAATTAAAGACCAATCAGCACCACCGAGCCCAAGGGACAAGCAGCGCGGATCACACCGAAATCACACGGAATCAGAGTCAGAGTCAGAAGCCTCGAGCGATACCCGGCACACCACCCGCCCCAAGGCATCAGAGCCCAGAAAGGGATGATCTGCGGGCACAGCGCCCCAGCCCCGCGGGCGAACACCCAGCAAGGCAAAGGACCAGAGGCGCGAAACAAAATCAGCTACAACCCGAGCACCAATGCGCCGCACAGTTCGGGCCCGCACCCGCCTGCCAGGCCCAGACCGCACCCCATACAACCATTGGCGCCCTCTCTCCATAGCCGCAACCGCGGCCAAACAAACAACATCCCACACAGGCTGTTGAATCTCATTCGTAGGGGGTTGAACCAACCACAAATTCGCAACCGACAACTCGACACCCCCCATTTCGGTCATGTAGTCACGAAGCGTCTGGGCGACCGGGCAAGACCAAAAGTGATGCATCCGGGGGCCCTGATCCATATCATGTCCACAAGGGCAACGCGGCATGCCTCCACAACCACCACCCGACCCAGCAGACGCAGCGCCGCCCTCTTGCACAGAACCCAAGGCCCCCGACCCTCCCGAGCCCGCCCTGCCCGCCGCAGCCCGCCGCCGCCGCTCGTGCATAGCAAAGTACGAGAACCCGTTGAGGGCCAGCCGCCAAAACGGCTCTTTGTGCTCGTTCTCCCACCGCAGCGGCCAGAGCCGGGTGAACGTGCTCTGCAGCGTGGCCAGGGCAGCAGCAGGGGCTGGGGCACCGCTGAGGCCCAGCGCCTGAGCCACAAAGGCGCCGTGCTTGGCGGCCAGAACGTCAAGGGCGGGCCCGAGTTGCAGTTGCGTGGCTGCCCGCACGGTCAGAGAGGCCGCGGGGACAACGGCAGCACCACAGCGCCACCCCACAGCGCCCAGCAGCTCCCGCCAGGCCGCCACGGCGGAGGGTGCTGCGGCAGGTCCGCCAGCCGCCGCAGCGCGCGCCGCCTCGACCCAGCCCGCAGGGAGGCGCGCCAGGAGCGCCGCAAAGCGCTCCAGGGCCGTCACGCCATCCTGCAACGCCGCCGCCAGGGTCGAGCGGTCAAAGCCGCCATCATTGGCCGAGCCGAGGCGCAGCACACCCCGCAAGACTCGCCGCTTGTACAGAAGCGTCCAGCGCCGCCGGAGGCGGGGCGGGGGCTCTAGCCCCGGTGGCAGCGCAGCCCGCTGGGTGCGGATGACGCCAAGGGCCTCCCAGCATCTGACGGCAACCCCCACAGTCACCAGGCCGGGGATGGCAGAGAGATCGGGGAAGTCGGCCTCAAGGCCCGCGCCGCCGCCGGCTAGGGCCGGCAGAACGGGGTTCCACCACAGGGGCGCCGCCACACACCAGGGGCCGGGGGCCAGAGCCTCAGGGCGCACAACCTCCACGGGCGGCAGGCAGGTGAAGGCCAGCACGAGCCGGGAGAGCGCAGGGCAGTCCGCGGGAAGAGCCAAGCTGTAGGCCTCGGCGCCGGAGCGGGTGAGGAGGCCCAAGGGGTGGGCGCTGGGGCAGGCCCGCCGCAGCAGCGCGAGCGCCACCGTAGTCCAGGGCGGTGCGAACGGCAGGAGCCCACAAGCGCCCAGCAGCAGCCAAGCGGCCAGCACCGCATGCCGCCCACGCACGTGCTCCACCAATGGCAGGAGCCCGAAACCGCCCAAGCTCGGGTGGAGGGCGAGGCACGTACCGCTGACCCCAGCCCCACGGCGCGGGGCCTCGGCAGGGGCACCAGGCGGAACGGCCCGGTCGACAACGGCCGAGACTGCTTTGAGGAAGGCCTCTAGCTCGTCTTCAGGCGGCAAGCCAGAGAACTCAAGGTGGTAGAGGACTCGGCTCACCGCATAGCCACTGGCAGCCGCCGCTCGGCCAAAAGCGGAGGCGCGATCCGGGGCAGCACCTCAAGGGCGGCCGCCAGGGAGGCAGGAGGCAGATCGTTGGTGTTCGAGAAGCGGACGCCCAGGGTCTTGGGGTGGCGTACGACACGCATGTCGAGGATCCGGACGGGCCCCGGCTGTGGTGGTACTGAGGCCGAAGGCCCAGCCCGCAGCGCCGCCACATACGCCATAGCAGCCCACGCCGTTTCCGCCCAGTCAACACACGTGCCAGGCGTCTGCGGCCCCATTGCCAACATTTCGCATTTCTGGACGTTGAGATGCTGCCCCAAAGCCTCGTAGAACCGTTCCATGGCTGACCGGAAGGAGGTCAGGGAGGTGGTGGCAACGAAGGCGGTGCAGTCGTCAGCGTACTGAGAGGCGGTCTGGCGGAGCGCCGGGGGCCCCAGGCCGAACCCTTGGCTCCGCAGCCACGAAAGCAGCGCCTGCGCCACCGCCAGGTAGAGCAGCGGCGCCAGCGGGCAGCCCTGACGCACCCCGGCGGTGAGGGGCACCCAGGAGGAGAGATGGCCGTTGACGATGGCGGCCGCTCGCGTGCCTGTGTGCAGCCGCCGTACCCACGCCAGGAAGCCCGCGCCCACCCCAAGCTCCTCGAGACAGGCGAACAGGAAGTCGCGGTCCACGGTGTCGTACGCCTTGTAGAAGTCCAGGAACAACGCCCAACCGTCAGCCCCAAAGGCCCGGAGCAGGGCGGGCAGCAGGTGGAGGAGGAGGACGTTGTCGGCGATGCGGCGGAGGCGGAGGAAGGCGGTCTGCTCGGGGGCGATGACGTCACCAAACACAGGGAGGAGCCGCTGCACCAGGACGCGGGCAAGGGTGCGGTAATCCGTGTCAAGCAGCGTGATGGGCCGGTAGTTGGAGGGCTCGGTGGGGTCGCCGGCCTTGAAGAAGGAGGAGATGACGCCGTCGAGGAAGCCGGCAGGGACGGAGCCAGAGGGAAGGATGGCGGAGAACACGCTGGCAAGCAGGGGTGCAAAAAAGGCGGGAAACTCTTGGTACAGCTCAACCGGCAGGCCGTCAGGGCCGGGAGCGCGGCCAGCAGGCGAGGCGGCCAGCGCAGCGGCCACCTCAGAAACCGTGACCACGCTGCGGCCCAGGGCGGCGAGGCCAGCGGGCGCACAGCGGCGGCCTGCAGCGCGCAGCGCTGCAAGGACGGCCGCCCGGGGCCCAGCAGCAGCAGGCCGCGGAGAGCAGACGCCGCTCCAGTAGTCAGCGACCACCTGGGCCATGCGGCGGGGGTCGCTGGTGATGTCACCACCCGGGCAGCGGAGCGCTGCAATACGGCGGCAAGTGCCACGCGGCCGCACAAGCCGAGTGAGGGCAGGTGAGGGCCGCTCGCCGGATTGGAGCCACGCCAGGCGCGTCCGCCGGGCCAGGCCCTGCGACGCATGCCTAGCGGCGGCAGCGGCCTGGGAGCGTGCCGCCACTGCTTGGGATGCTGCGGCCGCGGCGGCGGCGGGCGTCGCTGCCTGCTCCACAGCTGCGAATGCCGCTTCCGCAGCGTCTGCAGCAGCAGCCTCGACCGCGGCGGAGAAGACATGCCGCCGCCGCGCAGCAGCACTGAGCCGAGAGCACAGGCGGGACAGGTCGGCTTTGAAGCGGGGCCACCACCGCAGCAGCTGGATGGGATCCGCCGGGGCGGTGGGCGTACGGAGGGCGAGCCAGTCGTGCAGCTCGGTGCGCAGATCCGGAAAGTCCAGGAAGTGGAGGCGGGCGCGGGGGAGACCAGGCCCAAGCGGTGAGGCAGCGGGGGAGGGAGCGAGGGCCGCCACCACCATGCGGTGGTCCGCAGGGCCGCCGGGCCGCACCGAGCAGGAGGTGACCAGGGGCGCCAGGTCCTCAGTCACCAGGACACGGTCAATGCGCGAGGAGCCAGAGCCACTGACGTACGTGTACGAGCGGCGGCCGGGGTGGAGGCGGCGGAAGGTGTCATGCAACCCTGGACACGAGGCCCTGAAGGCAGCAGCGACAGGCCGGTCAGCAACCCGAGCGCTGGTGGCATCCAGGGCGGGATCCATGACAAAGTTGAAGTCGGCAGCCCAAACCTGCGAGCCAGAGCAGGAGGCCGCGGGCCCGAGGCGGTCCCGGACGAACCGCTGCTGGGCCGGTGGATTGGAGGACGGCAGGTAGGCGCACATGAGCGTTAAGCTGTGGCCACCCCAACAAACAGGCAGGCGGAGCAGCCGCCCGTCGGCTGCCGCGTCCGGAGCAGGCTTCCCCCCCGGGAAGGCCAGCTGCCCGCTGCTGATCAGGTCGGACCGCACCAAAATGGCAACGCCCCCGCAGGCGCGCCCAGAGGTGGGGGAGACGGCGGCTGGAGCCCAGTAGGGCTCCCACCTGCTGAGGCGGGCCGAGCACGACAGGTTATGCAGCGCCAGGCGTGCAGCAGCAACACCGCTCGCCGGCACACGCGTCTCCTGCACGCAGACCACCCCCAGGCCCTCACGGGCCCAAAGGCGGAGCAGGGCCGGCAGCTTGGTCGCGTCCGTGCCCACCCCCAGTCCGCGGATGTTCAGAGAGCCCACCCGCAGGGCCGGAGGCGGGAGCGGACAGCGGCGCCGGCAGCCCGGCAGCAGCATTACGGGTCGGGAGGCGGGTCACCGCCGGCGGGGCGGCCACCCACGTGCGGATGGGGCCACCCTCGGGGCCCCACCCGCAGCCAACCGCCGCCCTCGTCCTCAGCGCCGGCGCCGTCGACGGCCATGCCGTCGGGAGGCGAATCGCCGTTGGAGCCGGCGGGAGAGCGGCTGCACACCCGCTTCGGCGGAGCCTCCTCGTCCAGGGTCTCGGGCAGGCGCAGGCGGCGGTCAGGCGTGGGGCTGACCGGCCGCGCGGCCTCCGGGCTGGCACCGGCGGTAGCCCCGGACGGGGCGGCGACGGGAGCAGGGGCGGCGGCGGCATGCGCCGCGGGGGCCTCCACCGCGGGAACGGCGGCGGCGGGCGCCGCGGGGGCCACAGCCGCGGGGGCTGGGGCGGCAGGCGCCGTGGGGGTCTCCGCCGTGGGGGTGGCGGGAGCGGGCTCGGCAGGGGCAGCCTCCGCTGGGGCTGCGGCGACGGCGGCTGCAGGCGGCACCGCCACAGCGCCCTCCGCGCAGGGCACCGCTGCGGCGGGGGCCACGGGGGCCGCGGGCGGGTGAGGAGCCGGGGGCTCAGCGGTGGCGGTGTCGCCGGCCGCGGCGGGGCCGCCAGCCGCGTTGGCGCCGCTCGCCACAGAGCCGCCCTGACCGCCGCCAGCGGCGGTGGTGGCGGCAGCGGCGGAGGCGGCGGCTGCGGAGGCCCCGCCCGCTGCAGCGGCACGGGGAGCAGTGCGGGCGGGGCGGGTGCCGCGTCCCGCCGGAGGGCGGTTGCCACCAGAGCCGGTCGCCCCGCCACCGCCCGAGGCGGCAGCGGCAGCGGGCTGAGCCTGCAGGGACCGCTTGCTCCTATCGTGGCTTGACTTATCGAAGGGCTGGACCGTGAGCGTCAGCGGCATGGAGCCGCCCCTGATCCGCTTGGACCAGGCCTCGGCCGGCAGCGGGGCCTGGAGGGAGGCCGTGGCGGGCACTGCCACCAGCCAGCGGTCCGTGTGGCGTACGCCCTCCGCCGTGGTCGCCCAGCTGTACGAGGTGTAAGCCTCCACAGTGAGCACCTCCACTCCGGGCAGCGACAGGCTGAGCTGCTGCTTCACGCCCTCCGACGAGAAGAAGGCCGCGCCGGGGATGGAGACGAGGAGCCATTGGCGGGAGCGGTCCGCAGCCGAGTCAGCGAGGGCCCACGCAATCGTGCCCGCATCGCCGAAGGGAGACGGGCAGGACAGCGTGCGCGCCGTGCCGCCAAAGAGTGCATCCAGCCGAGTCTGGAGGCGCGCTGGGAACGCGATATCAAACCGCACCAGCGTGCCTGAGCCATCAGGCGCGGCATCCCTGCGGATGCCATGCGTGAAGCCCGGGAGGCGGCCCAGCTGCTGGGCCAGGGCCGCGCTGGTCAGCGGAACGAGAACGTGGTCCTGAGCGCTAGCGATGAGCGAGCGCAGGTCCGGCCCCCGAGAGGTCTTCGGGCTTGCGACCCGCGATGAAGACTTCAAGGCCAGCAGCGCTCCACGTCGGGTCCGCCAGGTGCTGCCGGAGCAGCGGCGCTATCTCATCTGCTGATTCAGAAGCGCCAGGGCGCGGCCGTTGCCGCGGGCGCTTCTGCTTTTTGCCACCGGGCATCAGTCTGGAACCATCGATGCTCAAGTGGGGTCAGGTGGAACGCTCTATGGCTCTATTGGCTCTATGGCTCTATGGCTCTATGGCTATTGTTTAGGATGCGGTGTGTTACAAGAGGCCCGACCCCCCTGCGAGGGCTGATTGTTTAGGATGCGGTGCGTTACAAGAGGCCCGACCCCCCTGCGAGGCCCGATTTGCATGGGCTGCAGCCCCATATCTAGGGATGCTGTCAAAAAAATGTACTCTCAGAAAATTCGGGGGTTTGCGGGCCTCTCGCGCCCTGCCGATGAGTGCGCGCGATAGCTGAATATGCCCTGTATAGCTGATCTCATTTTCTCGGGCGGAGGCGCGCCCTGGAGGAAGCGCGCCTGGTCGCCCTCGCGAACTCCGACCGCGCTCCGCCGTGCGGGCCTCTTGCAGCCGGCCACCGACCTCAGCAATTACATGGATGGCTGATCTACACCTTCCAGCGATTGCGGGGTCGCGACAACCCCGCACCAGCGAGAGCGACTGATGTGCGGCCTCGGTTTAGGAACGCCTGTTCTCGCGATTAATGGCTCTATCGCGCTACGCTGTTTCAGATATGCTTCGCGGTTACGCGAGCGGCCTAGCTTTGAAAAGTGTGTGTTACATGGTGGGTTCACTCGCGGTACATCGCGGTACATCGCGGCCCAGCGCTTCCGGGCTGCGCCTGTAGTCGCAGCAATAACACTGCGAATAAGCGACGCGATCGCGTCAACTCGCAGTGGGTCGGCAGTAGCGTGTCGGCCCCCCGCGGTGCCCCCCCCCCTGCCCCCCCCCTGTTTGTGGGGGGGGGGGGGTTGCCATGGCAGCTGTTCTATCCGCAGATAGGGGGCGCAGGGGCTGAGTTTGTCATGTGCTTGATTCTGTTCACGTGTCCCGGGGACGCACGGTGGCTGTTTGACCTGACACCGCAACAGGATGCTAGGTGACGTACGCCTTGGTCACTCTGCTGGTAGGGAACACGGACATTCTTTGCAGCGCAGGGGTACGCGCGGGCAACAGGTGTGCGCCCAACCCAACCGGCAAAGTCCAGCATTGTGGGGTTGCGAAGGCCCCGAACCTATGGCGGCGTGGGTTTAGTCCGTGCGTTGTGGGGCCTAGTGCTTGATTGCGCGGCCCCAGTGCTGCCCGGCCTCGCGGGGTTTGGGGCTCAGCCCTTTTCCCTGTCCTGAGGAGGGCAGACACACCTTGTTTGTTGACTTGCGGAAAGCGCATTTGGCCCATGCATTGGTGTCGGGACTGGACTTGCGGATCACGGGTGCAGCAGGCGCGCGCGAACTCGAGCGTTAGCTGGTACTAGGATTGATTGGGGCGTGATTGTCCCCAAGCGCAGGAAGGGTGCATGTAAGCCTGTATGTGAGCGCAGAGTTGATTACAGCCGGGTGCCCGCGGGGGACGGAGTGTTGCCGGGTGACGGGCATCCCCAGACACACACAAAAGTACGGCAAGATCAAGCCTCTAAGCGCAGTGAGGCAGCGTTGTCATCTTCCCGTGGCCGAAGTGTGGAGGGCCCGGCATCAGCCCTGGCCAGCGGCAAAAGTGAAGGCGCGGAGTGCACTTCGCAGCCTCCGGCAGCCGTACAAGTGCAGGGCCGAGGAGGGCGTGGGGGCTGCTTGCTTGCAGCCAAGCGTAGGGAAAGACTGTGGGACCCTCCAGGGCCCTTAGCCCGATGTCTTCGGCCGAGGAGGGCGTGGGCCCCAGCCCGATGACCCGTGGAGGGAGCCACGCGCAGGGAAAGAGTGTGAGAACCCTCAGGTCCCGGGCGGGTGTGCACTTCACGCCCAAGACGGGCAAATGAGTGGCGGCGCCCCGCTTGTCCGTCACTCTGTCAGTTTGATAGCATCTATCACTGCAGTGAGGCCGAGTATCCGGGCTTCCGCGGACGTGCAAGTCAGGTGCAATAATGGGAAGCTGGTGCTGGGCGCCCCTGGACAGCATGCGCCTGCCCTGTGCCTGCAATGCTGGGCTGTCGTAACGCCCCCGAGCCCCACCTAACCCGCTTCTGCCCACGGCCAGCCATGGCCCGTCCCGCGGCCCGAGTCATCAGGAAGACAGGACCACGCGGGGACTCCACGACTCCAGCAGGCATACACACTCCCCACCTCACCCAGCAAGGTTCAATCACGGGGGACTCGGGGGCCTGCGAGGATGGGTTCGTGGCACTTGAATTGCACGCAAGCACGGTCGGCGTCAGGAGCCTCCTGTGCTGGCACAACCCGCTACCGCACACGCTAGGGGCCTGGGCCTGCCGGCGGCTTCATGGTCAGCATATCCTGCGCTAGCAAAGCAAATCCACGCCCCCTCCTGCTAATAACCTGCACCCAAGGGCCACAACCTTGCTTCGGCTCTCGCTCCGCCTGCGCCTCGCTCAACCCCAACCACAACCACACGGCGAGCATCGGGATTAACTCTTCCCCCGGGCCAAGCATGCAGTAGTCTGGAATCAGGCATTTACGCAAAAACACCTGCCCGGGCCCACCAGGCGCAGACCTCCGCAGGCACAAGCTACCGTATGCACCCTCCCAACCCGCCCCGCTCGTTCGCCTTACCCCCTGGCCCGCATTGCTTGGATCCCCGCTTGGTTCCCCCCCCGCCCGCTACCCTCTTCAACGACCAAGGCTGTCACCACCGGGGATGAGTCCCCTCGAGTCGCCCCCATGACTCAATCAAGCCGTGTGGTTGATTTCGATTTCGGCAACACGTCACCCCTTGAAACCCGGCCTCCCACCGCCTCCGCCTGTACCCAACACCAGGACATCGCCACGCTTGGCCAACGTGCCCAAGCCCTCTAGGCTAGCTCTCCTGCTCCTCCCCTCCCCCCTGCCTCCCCCTCCGTCGCTGCGTCCTCGGCGTGCACCCAAGCCCGCACCTCTACCCGCCAACCCGCTAGTCCATGGGAGGTGCGGGCCGTCTTCACGGCTGCGGCCCAGTCCACGCCACCCACGGCGTCCCGCAGCCAGCGCAAAGCCGCCAGGGGCGTATAGTACAAAATTGCGCTACTGATGCCAGCCCTGCTCTCCTGCTGTGTGCGGCCCAGGGGCAGGCCCAGGCGCCGCAGGGCCCCCAGGGTCAGCAGGTCGCCGCGCATGGCAGCGGTACGGTAGCAGGACGCAGCCTGCCCGACTGGGTCCTGAGGTGGGGGCGGTGGGGGCGGTCAGGGAAGTGGGGTCGATCAGCATGCCTGGGGCGGGTGAGGCCTGGGCGCGGTGCAGACGGCAGTGGGGCAGGGGTGATCCGAAGGTATGATACGCGGTGTCATCACTCGCCGCACCTCGCCGCACCTGGCCGCCGTGCGGTACAGGCGGCTGAACCAGTCGTGAAAGGGTTCCCGCCGGTTGGGTGAGAGGTCAAGCGGGCAGTGTTTGAGGGGCGATCTTGGCCGCCGTAAAAGGAAGGACAGCAGGTACGTGATGCGGTGGCATTCGTTCATGTCTCGCGGCCCGCACCTGCACGTCCGCGCCCCACACCGGCAGCCGCTCGAGCACAGCCCAGCAGCCGCCCTCGGCAGTAGCTTTCCAGGGTTTGGGGCCGGGGCCCACGCCCCTCTCGCGCAGCCACGTCACTGGCTCCAGGCTCCCGGACCGGAGGGCCGAGCTGCTGAAGGCCCTGGGCCCTGCTGCTTGCAGCGTCTCTGCCCCGCACGCCTCCACCGCCCAGCTGACCGTCTCCACGCTCATCGACCAACACGCACCGGCCACCAGCTCCTCAGGCTGGGGCAGCTCGCAGCCCGCGGCGTGCAGCGCCCTCAGCGCCTCCGTGTGTCTGGTAACGCCTAGGCCAGTAGGGCGCCGGGCTAGAAGCCAGAGAATGACGTCCACCCGGCCAGACACAATCGCTATGTTGGCTGCGGCGGCGTCGACCGGGAAGCGCAGGCCCTCCAGCCACCAGTAGGGTCAGCCTAGCGAGGCGTCGGGGCAGGAGGCGGCGGCGGCGGAGCAGGCAAGTGGGCTCCGATCCGCGCCCTGCGGGCAGCACGAGGGGTGGTGAGGATTGCCTGGCCTCACCCTGTCCCGACTGCAGCGGCTGATGCTCTCCAGTCCGACGGGTCCTCTTCTGAGGAACACCACCCCGGAGTGAGGCTGACATCCGCCTGTCCCAACCCACTCCTTGGTACTTGTCCCCCACCTGCCCCTCCAGCTTTCCCTCACCCTCCCTCCCACCTGCTCCAGCAGCCACGCCACCTTGGCTGCCCAGTCGGGGGTGGGGCTGCGCGCAGCCAAGTCGACACGGCAGCTCAGCAGGGGAGGGTGACTGCCACCATCCCACTCTCGCCACAGCTCCTGGACGGTTGCCAGGTCGCAGCCCTCCGCCGCTGCACTCAGCAGATCCCCCTTGGGAACGATTCCGCCGGGGCCCGGGGGCGCCTTGCGCAGGAGCGCCCGCATGAGCTCCGGGTGACCCCCGAGCGCAGCGGAGGTCACGCACCCCTTGCTCCACGCACACCCCTGATCAAGGAGCCGCTCGCACACCTCCGCATGCCTGCCCTTGGCGGCGGCTGTGAGGAGGCTTTCGGCCGTGTAGGGTCCATCCAGCGGGCAGCCCCGCTCCGCCAGCCAGCGACACACGTGCAGCTGGCCGGCGGCAGCGGCGGCCGCCATCACCTCCACGGTCGGGCACAGACCCGCCGCCGCCAGAGCCACCTCCAGGTTACCCACATCCCCGCTGGCGGCTGTCAGGCACAGCAGCTGCATACGGCGTGTGTAGGAGAGGGCGCGGCAGGTCCTAGGGGCGGGCCAGTGCGCGGCGAAGGCCGCAGCGGGGGAGGGCTGCGAGAGCCGCACCACGGCGTGCTCCCTGAACTGCTCAGCTGTAGAATGGTTTACGAGTCGCAGCATGCAAGCCAGCGTACAAGCGACGTCGTTGGACGGCAGGAAGCTCGCGATGCGAGCTCAGGATGTCCGGGCTGCAGACATCCGCGAGTACGCCGTGAGATTCTGCCATGCTTCCAGTGTATGTATCCAACAGCAGGGTTGTGGTTGTTGATGATGTTGCTCATTGCCCTCGACAGCGACTTCCCGCCAAAAGTGCTGTCAGTGCTTGCTGTGGCGGCTGTGGCTCTGTGGCTCTGTGGCTCTATGCTAGCTCTATGACTCTGTGAAGCGCCCGCTCCTGAGTTCCGTCGCCGCACTGCTCTCTGCGGCACGCGTCGGCACCCCACCTCCCTCCGCCCCCTCGTCCCCCTCTCCCGCGAAGGCGGACCACCGCAGTTACCACACAAGCAACAGATCAGCAGCGCCTGGCCAGACAGCGGCAAGTGCCGTGGTCCGAGCGCTAGCCTCTAGAGCTTTGCTGTCTGAAGCACCGCCGCAAGGCCACCACGTTCCCCTCGCCCTCAGGAACGCACAGCTCTAGTACCAGAGCGTATGACGTGCGGTCAGCCCCCGCCCTGAACCCATGCCTTTCCTGTAATCCAACCCTGCTTCTCATGCCCGGTCCACCCAAGCCCACGCTCCTCCTACCCCGCAGCCTGCGCCTCCGCCTCCTCCTCAGCCCGCACCCACGCCTGCACCTGCGCCCGCCACCCCGGCTCTCGCTCGTACACATCCCGGGCCGCCCTCGCCACCGCGGCCCAGTCCACCTCCCCCACGGCCTGCCGCAGCCAGCGCAGCGCCGGCCGGGGCACCCATTGGGAAATTGCGTCGCTCATCAGAGCCGTGTTCTGCTGCCGTGTGCCGCCCAGGGGCAGGCCCGCGCGCCGCAGGGCCTCCAGGGTCAGCAGGTCGCCGCGCTCGGCGGCCGTCCGGTACGGGTACATGGAACTACTGTGCCAGTAGCGGAAGGCTGCCTGCCGGTTGGGTTGATAGGGCGAGAAAGGGTGGGCACTCTTCAGGGCGATAGGGCGAGAAAGAGTGGGCAGTGCTGGGACGGGAGAGAAAGCAGCGGCACACCCAGATGGACCTGCCGGGGCGAGGGCCTGGTGGGTGCGGCCAAGTCGAGTGGCCGGTGGTGGGGCGCTGATTCTGCCCCGCCCCCTTAACCCCGAAGTGGGGCACGCACGGGTTCGCCCGTTGCGTAGCTGCTATTATTATTATTCAGCGGCACACCACCGGCCAGGTTCGGTGCATAGGCACAAAGGAGGAGGCGGGGGAAGGACGTCGCCGCTCCGGTCCACAGCGTAGGGGGGCACACGGCAGCCCAGGCGCTACCCGGCGTCATGCGCGGTCGTACCTGCTGCTGCACGTCCGCGCCCCACTCCGGCAGCCGCTCGAGCACTGCCACGCAGCCGCCCTCGGCAGCGACGTGCCAGGGGCTTGGGCCGGGGCCCACGCCCCGCTCGCGCAGCCACGTCACCAGCTCCAGGCTCCCGGAGCGAAGGGCTGCATTGAAGGCCCAGGGTCCTTCGGCCTGCAGCGCCTCTGCCCCAAACGTCTCCACCACCCAGCTGACCGTTGCCAGATTTCCTAAGCCACACGCAAGGACCAGCAGCTTCGGAGGCTGGGGCAGGCGGCAGCCCGCGGCGTGCAGCGTCCTCAGCGCCTCCGTGTGGGCCCCCTCCACAGCCGTACTGCACTGCGATGGCCCTGGCCGCAAGCCGCGGGCCAGCAGCCACCGAACGGCGTCGGCCCGGCCCCCTTTGGCCGCCGCGCTGACGGTCGATTGAACGACCGGGAAGCCTATGCCCTCCACCAGCAGGGTCAGCCGGGCGACGGCGTCAGGGCAGGAGGCGGCGCCATTGCAAGCAAACGAGGTCCGATTTGCGCCCTGCAAGATGCACGCACGGAAAATGGGGCCTGAACTGCTGAGGCCCGAAAGGCTGTTCAACTCGTCCTGAAAGCAGGGGGGGGGGGGGGGGTACAAACAAAGTTCCCCGATATCATGCCCCAAAGTCTCCCGACCCCCCGGGACCGACGACCGACCGACCCGTACAGTGTACGACACTGCCGTACGTGATCTGTACGTACACCAATTTATGTCATTCGCGTTTCGCTGGACTGCTCGCCGCGTGCACTATCCGTGGGCGCGCACAGCACTCCTGGTGGCCCAGGTTGGTCGGGTACAATTGACCATGCCATGGACCCCGACCCGTCCACTGACGACCGGCTCGGCACAAAAGGGCGGTATTTGGGCCATGCTTTGCAAGTATTGTGCGGTGTGATGCGCGGGAGTGGAACGTGATCTTCCCGGAACACGTGGGAGACGCGGGTGGCCGCGGGTGTGCCCGGGGTCGGCATGCCAACACTGAGTTCTTTCGACAGGCACACCCACGCAAGTTGGGTGCCTTCTTATTTGCGGTTTATGAGCGCAGGAGAGCGTTATTGAGGGCGTGAGCCCGCGGGCTGTGCCGAGGTGCAACATGGCACGTTTGGGCACTGATGTAACTCACTCACTCTCTCTCAACATGTCCCACCGCTCCCGACCCCCGAACACCGCTGGAAAGGTACCAATGACACACCAGCATGAAAGCTTACCTTGCTGCATGCTCAGGGCGTGTGGCATGATGCTGGGAGTTGCTCTACGCCGCGGTGACAAAGTTGCCGTGCCGCCCCGCCCAAAGTTCCCCGACCCCCCCTGACCGACGATCGACCGAGAACTTTGGGCCCCCATAACTTTGCGGTTAATTCTCCATTTTGGACTTTGAAAGCGGATTTGGGCTCCTCACGGCAAGCTCTTTCCAGATGAGGCATGATGTATGTCTGGGAAGGTCCTACCCCCCCCCTGCTGAAAGCACAGCATATAACCGCAACGCCCCACCTGCTCCAGCAGCCACGCCACCTTGGCCGCCCAGTCGGGGGTGGGGCTGCGGGCGGCGGCAAGCAGAGCCCTGGTGGAGGCACTGCCATCGTCCCACTCCCGCCACAGCTCCTGGAGGGTTCCCAGGTCGCAGCCCTCCGCCGCTGCTTCCAGGATGCTCCGCGCAGAGACGATGCCGCTGGGGCCCGGCGGGGGCGCCTTGCGCAGGAGGGCCCGCATGAGCTCCGGGTGACCCCCGAGCGCAGCGGAGGTCACACACTCCGGGTGCCAAGCGCACCCCTGCTCCAGGAGCCACTCGCACACCGCCGCATGCTTGCCCTTGGCGGCGGCGGTTAGGGGGTAGAAGACATCAACGAAGCGAGGCGCTTGGTTGCGGCGTAGGGCGTGTGTCGCTAGACTACGCGAACCTGTGGGGCTTACCGAGTGTCGTCGTCGCCTGTGAACCGGGAGGGCCCGCGAGGGCAAAGGGGCACGCAATATCTCGCGGGAGAAGTGCACACGAGTGTTATGGAAAGGGAGGGGGCGGCAGTTCCTCTTGTTAGTGCGGCCCGAGGAACTGCCTTCGATCCCGCCCGAAGCAGAAGGACTCAGCGTACTTACCATGTGCTAACCTGTGCTTACCTGCAGGGGTGGTGCTTACCTGCATGTGCGTGGGGTGTCGCTTCGGGCTCACAAGAGGGGCCTACGGTGTCTCTAGTGTGTATGGCAATATGTTGGGGGCTAGGAGGGAGAGTTTGAGAGGGTGCACGACCCCGAAGCCGGCCTTGACATGGGCGGACCCCCGACGCCCCGAGTTGCCCACCCCTCACCCCTGCTTACCTGGGGCTGAGCGTCGGAAGTGGGGGTCCGCCATCGCCCGAGTTGGCGCGATTAAAGCCCGCGAAAGCCTAGGTGTCCCCACACCCCATGGAGCCGAACCTGGGGAGAAGAGCGTCAGTACGCGACCATGGGGGCGAGCGGCGAGCGAGCAGAGCAGGTCTCGACCCCAGGAGAGCCTAGAAACCCGGGCGATGGCGGAAGAAGGGGGCACGCGACCTGCAAGGCTCATGGGCACCCGGGTGGGCAGGCAGTACAGGAGTGACATGCCCCCGACGGCGGGGCCCCGCAGGCGACAGAACCGGCACCCGGAACCCGGAGCCCCACGGAGGCGAGCGGCGTGCGATGCATCGGACGAGGGAGAAGGGGGGAAGGGGTGCGGGCGTGCGTGTGCGCGACGCAGGGGCGGAGGCGGGCCATGCGTGGCTCCCCACCGTCCGCAGTGGGCACACGGCTCCACGGGATCGCACCGGGGACGAGAGCAGGCGTCCATGGGCCTTACATCTCCGGTGGTCACGCCCCACAGCCGGCGGGGGGACCACAAAGCACCAAAACAGCACCAACACCCGTCGCAGAACCGCAGCACAGCACGCGCGCTCGCACCAACGACGCAGCAACGCACCAACGACGCACGGAACGGAATGGACGGAACGGCGCACGACACCGAAACAGAAGCAGACCCGGGCTCAAGCCCAGACCGCGGACCAGACGCCAATCCGCCGACCCCGGACACGACCGAAGAAACCCCAGAGACAGACCCAAGACCAGACGGCAGAACGACCAGACACAGACCCAGACACCAAAGGCAGACCCGGACACCAGCCAGACACCGCCCCGGCCCCAGACCCGAAACGACCGCAGACCCGAGCGACAGCCCAAATGCCGAGCACACAGAACCAGACCCAAAACCGGACCGGGCCCCAGACCCAGAACACCCGGCCCCAGACCCAAAACACGAGCGCGGAGGGCAAAAGCGGCACCCCATCCGGGCCCGGACCCAGACCCAAGCCCAGACGCGCTCAGAGGTCAAACACGACAGGCCTGACGGGGCCAAGGCCCAGCGGGGCGCGTTGCGGTTGCTGGGCGTGGAGGAGGGGGGGCGGCGGCGGCGGCAGAGGCGGGGGCGAGGACGACGGACGCGGAGGGGGCGGAGGGAGCGACGGCCGCGGCGGCGAACGCGGCGGGGGGGGGAGGAGAAGGAGGCAGGGGCGCCGGCAGGGGAGGCGGCGGCAGGGGAGGAGGAGCAGGAGGGGGCGGTGAAGGCGGACCCCGCGGCAGGGGAGGAAGAGGAGGCCGGGGCGACGGAGGGGAAGCGGCGGCGGGGGAGGAGGAGGAGGCGGGGGCGGAGGCGGGGGCGGCGGCGGCAGGGGAAGAGGGGGAGATGGAGGTGGAGGTGGAGGTGGAGGGGGAGGGGGAGGCGGTGGCGGCGGAGGAGGAGGCGGCGGCAGGGGAGGAGGGGGAGGGGGCGGCGGCGGCGGGGGCGGCGGCGGCGGGGGCGGCGGCTGGGGAGAAGGGGGAGGGGGAGGCGGGGGCGGTGCCGGCGGGGGCGGCAGAGGAGGAGGAAGAGGCGGGGGCGGCGACGGGGGAGGCGGGGGACGGTGAGGAGGGGGAGGCGGGGTTGGCGGCAGGGGAGGCGGTGGCCTGGGAGGAGAAGGAGGCGGGGGCAGCGGCGGCAGGGGAAGCGGGGGAGGGGGAGGCGGTGGCGGCGGCTGCGGAGGCGGCGGTTGGGGAGGAGGGGGAGGGGGAGGGGGAGGCGGGGGCGGCGGCGGGGGCGGCGGCGGAGGCGGCGACTGGAGAGGAGGGGGAGGTGGAGGCGGGGGCGGCGGCGGGGATGGAGGCAGAGGAGGAGGGGGAGGCAGGGGTGGCGACAGGGGAGGCTGCGGCGGGGGAGGAGGTGGGGACGTGCGGGGAGGAGGAGGCGGGGGCGTGCGAAGAGGAGGAGGCGGGGGCGGTGGCATGGGAGGCAGCGGCGTGTGAGGAGGAGGAGGCGGGGGCGGCGGCACAGGAGGCGGCGGCGGGGGAGGAGGAGGAGGCGGGGGCGGCGGCACAGGAGGCGGCGGCGGGGGAGGAGGAGGAGGCGGGGGCGGCGGCACAGGAGGCGGTGGAGTGCGAAGAGGAGGAGGCGGGGGCGGCGGCATGGGAGGCAGCGGCGTGTGAGGAGGAGGAGGAGGGGGGCTGGGTAGAGGGGGGGGCGGCGGCGGCGGGGGTGGCGGGCGGGGAGGAGGAGGAGGCGGGGGCGGCGGAGGAGGAGGAGGGGGAGGGGGAGGCGGGGGCGGCGGCGGAGGAAGAGGCGGTGGCGGGGGCGACGGAGGGGCAAGCGGCGGAGGGGGAGAAGGAGGAGGCGGGGGCGGCGGCGGGGGCGGCGGCTGGGGAGGCGGAGGAGGCATGCAGGGCGGCGACGGGGGAAAGGAGACACGGGGGACGATTACGCGATAAGCAAGGCCAGCAAAATGCATCAACATCTCTGGTCGGCGACCACCCGCAACTCAGGACGCTTCCAGTCGCGCCGAGTACTGACCATCTAGAGCGCAGGCTAGAGCACAAGGGCATAAGAGCGGGGTTCCGTTTGCGTGCCAAGCGCCGTACGGCCAGGCAGCGAACAAATGGCAGCTTGTAGGAGACTGCTTGTAGGAGACACCTTCACGAGCACGAGCTAGAGCACCTTAACGAGAGTAATTGTTCTCAGACGTCCACGCTCTGGTCGCTCTAGTCTAGACGAATCCACGCTACCCCCGATGCGGCCTTGCAGCATGCGCGCGGCGCCGTCCCGGCAGCTCTCGGCGCAGCGCCACGTCATCGGCAAGAACCGGTCAGCCGTGCCGCTCAGCAAGGCGCGGCCAGCTGTCACAAATTTTGCTAGCAACGAGTCCGAGTGGGCGGGTGCGTCCCAAGCTGCGGACATCAAGGCCATGAAGGAGTTTCTCGGCAAGGTCGTTATTAAGAATGACCTCCAGGCGCTGGCCACCAAGGAGGAGCTCCAGAAGGAGCTGCAGGCGCTTCCCACCAAGGAGGAGCTCCAGAAGGAGCTGCAGGCGCTGGCCACCAAGGAGGAGCTCCAGAAGGGGCTGCAGGCGCTGTCCGCGACGATGGCCACCAAAGAGGACGTGAAGGCGCTGGCGCTGGCGCTGGAGAAGATGTCTGCCAAGGAGAACGTCACGCCATGGTGGACCGACAAGGCGGTGATCGGGTAAGAACTTCGTTCAAGGGAACGGGGAGGGAATCGGGGAACGGGTAGAACGAGGGCAGCAACGAGGGCAGCATTCCGAGCAGCGCGTCCTCCTCGCCATGCTGAGGCCTATCCCCTTTCCACTTCCCGCCTATTCTCCTGGATTGCAAGGGCGCTGAGCACGGCGCTGGGCATGACGCTGGGGGCCTTCTTGATGGTGGTGCTGCCCCTCGTGAAGGACAACCTGATGAACATCGCCAAGTAAACGTGGTGGGTTCTGGCGGGTTCTTGGCATTGGGACACGGCGCGGCACGCTTGCCCGTTGGCTCCCCGTTGGCTCCTCAGCACAGCGGCAGCAGCAGCCCACGTGCGGCCCTGCCCCTACCCCCGTGTCTAGGCGTGGCTTCCGAGCAGCACTCCTGCGCCGCTGTTCGCTCACCACCGACTGACCCTTGTCTCGTAATGCCCTGTGATGCCTGCCCTGGATTGCAAGGTTTTCCATGATGCTGGCCACCGGCACGCTTGCCGCCTTCCCCAATTGGATGACGTGATGGACAGTAGCTCGCTCACCCACCATGTGCGCTTGGCCTAGCTAGCATGTTGGAGGTGGGGATGTGGCCTATTTCTGAAGCAGCAGCAGATCGCCAACGTATTGGTAGGTCCTCTGCGTTCCCATGATGCGCATGCTGCAGTTTTGCAGCATCGCATGGCTATCGAGGACTGCAAAGTCAGCTGCTACTGGTCGGTACATGCATAGTGGATACGTGCATGCATGCAAAACCGTGCGAGAGCCTTTGCATGAACTATAGGCAGTACTAAGGCTTCGCGTGTGTGCGTATGAGAGTGCGTGGCGGCGGGGGTTTGTTAAAGAAGGTGCGCCGAGGGACATGCTCAGCCCACAGATAGACACCGTTGTCACGGCGCAGGCTCGGTCCTTGGGGGTGCAGTTTCTTGTCAGGGTGCTATCAAGGAAAGCGTTGGAGTGGTCTGGCGTGGGCTATAAGGCGCAGCATTTCCTGTGCCGTGCTCTTTGAAATGATATCGTGTTTTGTCATGTGCTTGATTCTGTTCACGTGTCCCGGGGACGCACGGTGGCTGTTTGACCTGACACCGCAACAGGATGCTAGGTGACGTACGCCTTGGTCACTCTGCTGGTAGGGAACACGGACATTCTTTGTAGCGCAGGGGTACGCGCGGGCAACAGGTGTGCGCCCAACCCAACCGGCAAAGTCCAGCATTGTGGGGTTGCGAAGGCCCCGAACCTATGGCGGCGTGGGTTTAGTCCGTGCGTTGTGGGGCCTAGTGCTTGATTGCGCGGCCCCAGTGCTGCCCGGCCTCGCGGGGTTTGGGGCTCAGCCCTTTTCCCTGTCCTGAGGAGGACAGACACACCTTGTTTGTTGACTTGCGGAAAGCGCATTTGGCCCATGCATTGGTGTCAGGACTGGACTTGCGGATCACGGGTGCAGCAGGCGCGCGCGAACTCGAGCGTTAGCTGGTACTAGGATTGATTGGGGCGTGATTGTCCCCAAGCGCAGGAAGGGTGCATGTAAGCCTGTATGTGAGCGCAGAGTTGTTTACAGCCGGGTGCCCGCGGGGGACGGAGTGTTGCCGGGTGACGGGCATCCCCAGACACACACAAAAGTACGGCAAGATCAAGCCTCTAAGCGCAGTGAGGCAGCGTTGTCATCTTCCCGTGGCCGAAGTGTGGAGGGCCCGGCATCCGCCCTGGCCAGCGGCAAAAGTGAAGGCGCGGAGTGCACTTCGCAGCCTCCGGCAGCCGTACAAGTGCAGGGCCGAGGAGGGCGTGGGGGCTGCTTGCTTGCAGCCAAGCGTAGGGAAAGACTGTGGGACCCCCCAGGGCCCTTAGCCCGATGTCTTCGGCCGAGGAGGGCGTGGGCCCCAGCCCGATGACCCGTGGAGGGAGCCACGCGCAGGGAAAGAGTGTGAGAACCCTCAGGTCCCGGGCGGGTGTGCACTTCACGCCCAAGACGGGCAAATGAGTGGCGGCGCCCCGCTTGTCCGTCACTCTGTCAGTTTGATAGCATCTATCACTGCAGTGAGGCCGAGTATCCGGGCTTCCGCGGACGTGCAAGTCAGGTGCAATAATGGGAAGCTGGTGCTGGGCGCCCCTGGACAGCATGCGCCTGCCCTGTGCCTGCAATGCTGGGCTGTCGTAACGCCCCCGAGCCCCACCTAACCCGCTTCTGCCCACGGCCAGCCATGGCCCGTCCCGCGGCCCGAGTCATCAGGAAGACAGGACCACGCGGGGACTCCACGACTCCAGCAGGCATACACACTCCCCACCTCACCCAGCAAGGTTCAATCACGGGGGACTCGGGGGCCTGCGAGGATGGGTTCGTGGCACTTGAATTGCACGCAAGCACGGTCGGCGTCAGGAGCCTCCTGTGCTGGCACAACCCGCTACCGCACACGCTCGGGGCCTGGGCCTGCCGGCGGCTTCATGGTCAGCATATCCTGCGCTAGCAAAGCAAATCCACGCCCCCTCCTGCTAATAACCTGCACCCAAGGGCCACAACCTTGCTTCGGCTCTCGCTCCGCCTGCGCCTCGCTCAACCCCAACCACAACCACACGGCGAGCATCGGGATTAACTCTTCCCCCGGGCCAAGCATGCAGTAGTCTGGAATCAGGCATTTACGCAAAAACACCTGCCCGGGCCCACCAGGCGCAGACCTCCGCAGGCACAAGCTACCGTATGCACCCTCCCAACCCGCCCCGCTCGTTCGCCTTACCCCCTGGCCCGCATTGCTTGGATCCCCGCTTGGTTCCCCCCCCGCCCGCTACCCTCTTCAACGACCAAGGCTGTCACCACCGGGGATGAGTCCCCTCGAGTCGCCCCCATGACTCAATCAAGCCGTGTGGTTGATTTCGATTTCGGCAACACGTCACCCCTTGAAAGCCGGCCTCCCACCGCCTCCGCCTGTACCCAACACCAGGACATCGCCACGCTTGGCCAACGTGCCCAAGCCCTCTAGGCTAGCTCTCCTGCTCCTCCCCTCCCCCCTGCCTCTCCCTCCGTCGCTGCGTCCTCGGCGTGCACCCGAGCCCGCACCTCTACCCGCCACCCCGCTAGTCCATGGGAGGTGCGGGCCGTCTTCACGGCTGCGGCCCAGTCCACGCCACCCACGGCGTCCCGCAGCCAGCGCAAAGCCGCCAGGGGCGTATAGTACAAAATTGCGTTACTGATGCCAGCCCTGCTCTCCTGCTGTGTGCGGCCCAGGGGCAGGCCCAGGCGCCGCAGGGCCCCCAGGGTCAGCAGGTCGCCGCGCATGGCAGCGGTACGGTAGCAGGACGCAGCCTGCCCGACTGGGTCCTGAGGTGGGGGCGGTGGGGGCGGTCAGGGAAGTGGGGTCGATCAGCATGCCTGGGGCGGGTGAGGCCTGGGCGCGGTGCAGACGGCAGTGGGGCAGGGGTGATCCGAAGGTATGATACGCGGTGTCATCACTCGCCGCACCTCGCCGCACCTGGCCGCCGTGCGGTACAGGCGGCTGAACCAGTCGTGAAAGGGCTCCCGCCGGTTGGGTGAGAGGTCAAGCGGGCAGTGTTTGAGGGGCGATCTTGGCCGCCGTAAAAGGAAGGACAGCAGGTACGTGATACGGTGGCATTCGTTCATGTCTCGCGGCCCGCACCTGCACGTCCGCGCCCCACACCGGCAGCCGCTCGAGCACAGCCCAGCAGCCGCCCTCGGCAGTAGCTTTCCAGGGTTTGGGGCCGGGGCCCACGCCCCTCTCGCGCAGCCACGTCACTGGCTCCAGGCTCCCGGACCGGAGGGCCGAGCTGCTGAAGGCCCTGGGCCCTGCTGCTTGCAGCGTCTCTGCCCCGCACGCCTCCACCGCCCAGCTGACCGTCTCCACGCTCATCGACCAACACGCACCGGCCACCAGCTCCTCAGGCGGGGGCAGCTCGCAGCCCGCGGCGTGCAGCGCCCTCAGCGCCTCCGTGTGGCCCCAAACTGCAGCTCTGGAGACGATGTCGCTCCCATGACAGCTCAAGCCGCGAGCCACCAGCCAACCCAGGGTGTCAAGCCGGCCGCTGTCCGCTGCAGCGCCGATTGCGCTGTGGGCGTCGACCGGGAAGCGCAGGCCCTCCAGCCACCAGCAGGGTCAGCCTAGCGAGGCGTCGGGGCAGGAGGCGGCGGCGGCGGAGCAGGCAAGTGGGCTCCGATCCGCGCCCTGCGGGCAGCACGAGGGGTGGTGAGGATTGCCTGGCCTCACCCTGTCCCGACTGCAGCGGCTGATGCTCTCCAGTCCGACTGGTCCTCTTCTGAGGAACACCACCCCGGAGTGAGGCTGACATCCGCCTGTCCCAACCCACTCCTTGGTACTTGTCCCCCACCTGCCCCTACAGCTTTCCCTCACCCTCCCTCCCACCTGCTCCAGCAGCCACGCCACCTTGGCTGCCCAGTCGGGGGTGGGGCTGCGCGCAGCCAAGTCGACGCGGCAGCTCAGCAGGGGAGGGTGACTGCCACCATCCCACTCTCGCCACAGCTCCTGGACGGTTGCCAGGTCGCAGCCCTCCGCCGCTGCACTCAGCAGATCCCTCTTGGGAACGATTCCGCCGGGGCCCGGGGGCGCCTTGCGCAGGAGCGCCCGCATGAGCTCCGGGTGACCCCCGAGCGCAGCGGAGGTCACGCACCCCTTGCTCCACGCACAGCCCTGATCAAGGAGCCGCTCGCACACCTCCGCATGCCTGCCCTTGGCGGCGGCTGTGAGGAGGCTTTCGGCCGTGTAGGGTCCATCCAGCGGGCAGCCCCGCTCCGCCAGCCAGCGACACACGTGCAGCTGGCCGGCGGCAGCGGCGGCCGCCATCACCTCCACGGTCGGGCACAGACCCGCCGCCGCCAGAGCCACCTCCAGGTTACCCACATCCCCGCTGGCGGCTGTCAGGCACAGCAGCTGCATACGGCGTGTGTAGGAGAGGGCGCGGCAGGTCCTAGGGGCGGACCAGTGCGCGGCGAAGGCCGCAGCGGGGGAGGGCTGCGAGAGCCGCACCACGGCGTGCTCCCTGAACTGCTCAGCTGTAGAATGGTTTACGAGTCGCAGCGTGCAAGCCAGCGTACAAGCGACGTCGTTGGACGGCAGGAAGCTCGCGATGCGAGCTCAGGATGTCTGGGCTGCAGACATCCGCGAGTACGCCGTGAGATTCTGCCATGCTTCCAGTGTATGTATCCAACAGCAGGGTTGTGGTTGTTGATGATGTTGCTCATTGCCCTCGACAGCGACTTCCCGCCAAAAGTGCTGTCAGTGCTTGCTGTGGCGGCTGTGGCTCTGTGGCTCTGTGGCTCTATGCTAGCTCTATGACTCTGTGAAGCGCCCGCTCCTGAGTTCCGTCGCCGCACTGCTCTCTGCGGCACGCGTCGGCACCCCACCTCCCTCCGCCCCCTCGTCCCCCTCTCCCGCGAAGGCGGACCACCGCAGTTACCACACAAGCAACAGATCAGCAGCGCCTGGCCAGACAGCGGCAAGTGCCGTGGTCCGGGCGCTAGCCTCTAGAGCTTTGCTGTCTGAAGCACCGCCGCAAGGCCACCACGTTCCCCTCGCCCTCAGGAACGCACAGCTCTAGTACCAGAGCGTATGACGTGCGGTCAGCCCCCGCCCTGAACCCATGCCTTTCCTGTAATCCAACCCTGCTTCTCATGCCCGGTCCACCCAAGCCCACGCTCCTCCTACCCCGCAGCCTGCGCCTCCGCCTCCTCCTCAGCCCGCACCCACGCCTGCACCTGCGCCCGCCACCCCGGCTCTCGCTCGTACACATCCCGGGCCGCCCTCGCCACCGCGGCCCAGTCCACCTCCCCCACGGCCTGCCGCAGCCAGCGCAGCGCCGGCCGGGGCACCCATTGGGAAATTGCGTCGCTCATCAGAGCCGTGTTCTGCTGCCGTGTGCCGCCCAGGGGCAGGCCCGCGCGCCGCAGGGCCTCCAGGGTCAGCAGGTCGCCGCGCTCGGCGGCCGTCCGGTACGGGTACATGGAACTACTGTGCCAGTAGCGGAAGGCTGCCTGCCGGTTGGGTTGATAGGGCGAGAAAGGGTGGGCACTCTTCAGGGCGATAGGGCGAGAAAGAGTGGGCAGTGCTGGGACGGGAGAGAAAGCAGCGGCACACCCAGATGGACCTGCCGGGGCGAGGGCCTGGTGGGTGCGGCCAAGTCGAGTGGCCGGTGGTGGGGCGCTGATTCTGCCCCGCCCCCTTAACCCCGAAGTGGGGCACGCACGGGTTCGCCCGTTGCGTAGCTGCTATTATTATTATTCAGCGGCACACCACCGGCCAGGTTCGGTGCATAGGCACAAAGGAGGAGGCGGGGGAAGGACGTCGCCGCTCCGGTCCACAGCGTAGGGGGGCACACGGCAGCCCAGGCGCTACCCGGCGTCATGCGCGGTCGTACCTGCTGCTGCACGTCCGCGCCCCACTCCGGCAGCCGCTCGAGCACTGCCACGCAGCCGCCCTCGGCAGCGACGTGCCAGGGGCTTGGGCCGGGGCCCACGCCCCGCTCGCGCAGCCACGTCACCAGCTCCAGGCTCCCGGAGCGAAGGGCTGCATTGAAGGCCCAGGGTCCTTCGGCCTGCAGCGCCTCTGCCCCAAACGTCTCCACCACCCAGCTGACCGTTGCCAGATTTCCTAAGCCACACGCAAGGACCAGCAGCTTCGGAGGCTGGGGCAGGCGGCAGCCCGCGGCGTGCAGCGTCCTCAGCGCCTCCGTGTGGGCCCCCTCCACAGCCGTACTGCACTGCGATGGCCCTGGCCGCAAGCCGCGGGCCAGCAGCCACCGAACGGCGTCGGCCCGGCCCCCTTTGGCCGCCGCGCTGACGGTCGATTGAACGACCGGGAAGCCCATGCCCTCCACCAGCAGGGTCAGCCGGGCGACGGCGTCAGGGCAGGAGGCGGCGCCATTGCAAGCAAACGAGGTCCGATTTGCGCCCTGCAAGATGCACGCACGGAAAAATGGGCCTGAACTGCTGAGGCCCGAAAGGCTGTTCAACTCGTCCTGAAAGCACAGCATATAACCGCAACGCCCCACCTGCTCCAGCAGCCACGCCACCTTGGCTGCCTAGTCGGGGGTGGGGCTGCGGGCGGCGGCAAGCAGAGCCCTGGTGGAGGCATTGCCATCGTCCCACTCCCGCCACAGCTCCTGGAGAGTTCCCAGGTCGCAGCCCTCCGCCGCTGCTTCCAGGATGCCCCGCGCAGAGACGTTGCTGTCGGGTCCCGGGGGCGCCTTGCGCAGGAGGGTCCGCATGAGCTCCGGGTGACCCCCGAGCGCAGCGGAGGTCACACACTCCGGGTGGCACGCGCACCCCTGCTCCAGGAGCCAGTCACACACCGCCAGATGACCGCCCTTGGCGGCGGCGGCCAAGGGGCCTTGGGGAAGGTATGATCCCTCCAGCGGGTATCCCCGCTCCGCCAGCCAGCGGCACATGTGCAGATGGCCGGCGGCAGCGGCGGCCGCCATCACGGACACGGTCGGGCACAGCCCTGCCGCCGCCAGCGCCACCTCCAGGTTAGCCACATCCCCGCTGGAGGCCGTCAGGCACAGCAGCTGCCAACGGCGATTGTAGGAGAGGGCGCGGCAGGTCCCAGGGGCGGACCAGTGCGCGGCGAAGGCCGCAGACGGGGAGGGCTGCGAGAGCCGCACCAAGGCGTGCTCCCTGAACTGCTCAGCGGTAGCACGGCTTACGAGTCGCAGCGTGCAAGCTACCTCGTTGGGCGGCAGGAAGCTCGCGATGCGGCCGAGAATGTCCGGACCACAGACGTCCTTCGCGAGCGCATTCGGGTCCACTTCCATGACTGTATACTACTGTGCAAGTTTTATCCATAGCATCCGGGCACACGCGGCTATCAGTTCACGTCGCGACCGTGTCTTCATGCCGCATGCTGTTGCTGCAACGGAAGCCGCATCGACTGTCCTAAGGCCGGAGGCCGTGGGCGTCGGTCTTCACATACACACATCCAAGTTTAATGACAGTACGAATACAGCTTTGTACGCCGAGCGCTGCATGCGCCAAGTACCCCGAACCCCGAACAAGAAGGCGCCTCCACAAGCCCCCACAAGCCCCGGGGGCCCCCGACAGCCTCCCGGGTGCCGGCAGTATGCATCGCTGAGGCAGGGCCTAACCTAGCGGCAGCCGCGCGCCGGCGCGCGCCTACGTTAGCCCCTGCCTCAGCGATGCATACTGCTGGCACCCTCCGTCCACATGCGCTGCGGAAGCGGCTACACCAACGCGCCCAGCTGCATCCCCCGCCCGGCGACGTCCTGACTACACGGCATGGCCCTTGCGAGTACAGACCACCTCCCCCCTCCCGGTTTCCCTCTTAGCCTCCGCCTCTGCCTCTGCCACCGGAGACCGCAAGCTACTGTTCCTTACCAGCACCTGCATATCTATGCATGGGCCGCGGGCGCCCATGCACGCACTCGCAGCTATATGTGCCCTACACGTCCACTGACCCGACGCAGCGCTGGCAGCACATATAGGATACAGAGTTGCACCGCGATGACCCAACACGCACGCCCCGTAGGCCCGAATAGAAATAGACTAACGCCGGGCTTGCACCCTGGCGTGGGTTAAGGAGGGCGTTTGATTGGTTAGATCCGCCACCAGTAGGCCCGAAGCCAAACTGCTTCCGCGCGCAATCAGTCCCTCAATCACGCCCTGCCGCTCCCTGCGCAGGCGGCAGCCTAGCACAGTAAGGTAGGGCGCCATGTCCACTTCGCACCACCTCCCGCCACACAGCCTGAGCCCCCCAAAGGAACAGCTGTTGCAGGCGGGGGCCGACATGCACCCCCACAGCGCGACCGTGGACAGCACCGCACGATACCCGCGCCTTCCCGCCCTCAAGTGGAGACACCCTCCCCAAGCGCCACGAGCTCGCCCCTCTTCGCCCCCTCCGCCACCACCTGCGCCCGTGCAGGTCCAACCTGCTATGCGTTCAGTCACATCCTCGCCCGTATGTGCCCTTCGAAGATTCTTTACTGTGAGGCAGACCCCACCCTGGCTAACGCCCTGTGCCCCGCGAGGGCTCTATGCATCTCTTGGTCACAGCAGACCGCAAGGCCACAGACCCCCCGCCGCCTCCTCAGCGTAAACCAGTCCGTTACAAGTCAATTGCTAATGCGGCCGTGCAGGGCCAAAATGCTCCGTGTGAAGGAGAGCGCTCCGTTCTCCGTGTGAAGGAGAGCCCTCTATGTACCTCACCAGCCCCGGCCCCGGCGCCGCCAGCGCCCACGCTACTCGCGCCCCGCAGCCCCGGTCCTCGCACTCGAGGCCCATCGGACCAGCGCCTTCCCCACCACCTCCCTCACCCGGCGGAAAGACCTGCTGCGCGTCTCGGCCTCCGCCTCGGCCTGCACCCACGCCTGCACCTCTGCCCGCCACCCCGCACGCGATGTGGTGGCGCGGGCCGCCTCCGCCGCCGCGGCCCAGTCCACCTCGCCCACGGCCCGCCGCAGCCAGCGGAGCGCCGGCAGGGGCGCCCTGACAGAGATTGCCTTGCCGACCAGCGCCTTCCTCTCCTGCCGTGTGCCGCACAGGGGCAGGCCCAGGCGCAGCAGGGCCTCCAGGGTCGGCAGGTCTCCGGACCCAGCCGCCAGGAGGTATGGGTGGTTGTGCGAGTGGAAGGCCGCCTGCGGAACGGGGTGGTCGCAAGGAGGCGAGGGAGGTTGCAGTAAGAGGGTCGGCTCTGAGGAGAAGACGGGAGAATGGGCATCAATGCAGGGTCAGCGAGGCAATGTAAGAGGCTAGGTGCGGAACATGATGGCGGGAAGTGGGCGGGGCCAAGGTGGTGCAACCAGAAGCAGGGAGGGGCAGAATCGGAGGGGCGGTCAGCACTGGCATGGCACTACCGGTACCCTGCATCAGGCACGGCCGCACCTGCACGTCCGCGCCCCACTCCGCCAGCAGCTCGAGCACAGCCACGCAGCCGCCCCCGGCAGCGCTCAGCCAAAGGTCTGAGCCGAAGCCCACGCCCCTCTCCCGCAGCCACGTCACCAGCTCCAGGCTCCCGGACCGGAGGGCCGCATCGAAGGCCCCGGGCCCCGCCGCTTGCAGCGTTTTAGCCCCGCACGCCTCCAGCGCCCAGCTTGCGGTCTCCACGCTCCCGGAGGTGCACGCGAAGGCCAGCATATCCTTAGGCGGGGGCAGCTTGCAGCCCGCGGCGTGCAGCACCCTCAGCACCTCCGTGTGGCCCTGCCCTGCAGCCTGGCGATAGACCCTCAGGTCTGTGGGCCGCAAGCCCCCGGCCAGCAGCCAGCGAAGGGCGTCGGCCCGGCCGGCCCTGGCTGCTGCGTCGACCGCGGACGCGTCGACCGGGAAGCCCATGCCCTCCACCAGCAGGGTCAGCCGGGCGAGGGCGTCCGGGCAGGAGGCGGCGGCTGCAGCGATGGACTCCCGGCTCTGCACAGAACCCTGTGCGTTGGGAAAGGGTGATACAAGCGCCTCGGAAGCAAGAAGACATGCAAATCGTAGAGCACCACCATTTCCATAAGGCCCCTGTAACGGACGTTTGCTACCGCCTGCCCTCACCCCCCACCTGCTCCAGCAGCCACGCCACCTTGGCCGCCCAGTCGGGGGTGGGGCTGCGGGCGGCGGCAGCGGCAGCAGCGCGCAGCATGCTCTGGTCGCCGCCTGCTCCATCTCGCCACAGGTCCTGGAGGGTTCCAAGGTCGCAGCCCTCCGTCGCTGCACTCAGCAGGTCTGCCATGGGAACGTCTCCGCTGGGGCCCGGGGGCGCCTTGCGCAGGAGGGCCCGCATGAGCTCCGGGTGACCCCCGAGCGCAGCGGAGGTCACGCACCCCTTGCTCCAAGCGCACCCCTGCTCCAGGAGCCACTCGCACACCTCCGCATGGCCGCCCTTGGCGGCGGCTGTAAGGAGGCTCTCGGCTGTGTAGGGTCCATCCAGCAGGCAGCCCCGCTCAGCAGCAAGCCGGCGGCACACGTGCAGCTGCCCGGCGGCAGCCGCTGCCACCATCACCTCCACGGTCGGGCACAGCCCGGTTGCCTCCAGCGCCACCTTCAGGTTGCCCACATGCCCGCTGGCGGCCGTCAGGCACACCAGCTGCCGTCGACGCTTGAGGGATAGCGTGCGGCAGGGCGCCGGGGCGGACCAGCGAGCGGCGAAGGCCGCAGGCGGGGAGGGCTGCGAGAGCTGCACCACGTTGTGCTTCTGGAGCCCCTGAGCAGTAGCACGACTCACAAGTCGCAGGTTGCAAGCTACGTCGTTGGGCGGCAGGAAGCTCGCGATGTGGCCGAGGATGTCTGCACAGAAGACGCTCTCGAGCGCATCCAGAGTTGCGGCCATGTTTGCTATCAATAATACGACAACACGTGTGAGATCCTGCAGAGCCAGTCGAGGGCCTATTGGTGGCCCGCGTTCGTAGACGGTTCCTCTTCTACTTCTCGGCTAGTACACGACCTCCTTGCTTCGCACAGCGCGTACCCAGAGAGGTGCAAGAAATGGGTTATTAGGCCTCGCGCCAAGTTGCCAGGACGATTGCGGTGCACAAGGCCCCGACATGCCCGGGGGGTATCTGGTAGCGGGGTATCTGGCAGCTGCCCCATGCTGCTGGGTTCACGTCTGTGCCTGGTCTGAGCGTGTAAGCTGCGCAACATTGGGGCTTGCCTCCTTTGGGGGAGATGGATGTGGGGCTGGGGTCCACGCGTGTCAGGGGCGGCGGGGCCCGGCGGCCAAGGAGGCAGGCGAAGGGGCAGGGGCCCTGCGAATCGACCCCGTCCCCAGTCCCCCCCGTTCCCACCAGTGACCAATCTACCTGGCCGCCGCCTCTCCAGTCTGATCCTGGTTATCGCCTTTGTCGTGAGTGTCCCCCAGGCCCGTCTGACATAAACAAAGCCAGCAGACTGGGCAGAGGCATCACTTAGGACCGCCTGTTGTGACCGGCCGAGCCGCTCACGGCCCCGGTCTCCTGGGAAGTGGAACAAGTCTGGGGGCGAACGTGCGATTCCTGCTATTCGTGGCACTGTTGTGGCCCTCTGTGGTAGAGCGCACACAAGTCAGCTGGCAGGGTCTGACCCAACGAGCTGGATACCCGCCAAGAAGCATACGTACATCAGCACTACGGCAGCTCCCTTACAGCAGTTCGCGCCAAGCCCTTACAGGCTCTTCCGCCCAGCATTCCGGCGGGCCTTGCCCCTACCCCAGCAAGTGCCCTGTACATCTCCCACCGTCTCGTATCGCATGCGCCCCCGAAGCGGGCCGCTATCCCCTGAAGCCCTCCCAAACACAGAGCACACAACCAGCCTCCAGCCCACCTAACACCCCGTGGCCTACCTGCTCCTTGCCCCAAGCCTAGACCTACTGCATGCCTCCAAGCCCCGGTCATGTGAGAGGAGCCCCACTGCCCTGGCCTGGGCATCGCCGCCGGCGCCAGCACGACAAACAGCACGCGTCTGAAGCACTTTCCATCCTCATCGTACAGACCGCACGATGCTGCTGCCCTTACCAAGCCATCCGTGCGTCCAGGCCTACAGTTCCGCCAACCCCTAACGCCGAATCCAGTGTGGGTCAGCACACCCCTCCCCCTACGCTGCACGGCCCCTGTGAGTACAGTGACCCCTCCCCCGTCCAAGTGCGGGGCCCCTCCCTCCTAGCCTGAGACAGCCCCGCACCGGAGGGCTAGAGCCCCCCCAAGCTCCGTACTCCTCACTCCCGCTGCCACTCCTGACGCTGCCATAAGCCGTGCCGTGCCGTACCCTCGCCACATGCCCCGAGCGCCCTTACAAGCACCCGTCATCGTGCTCCGCGTCCTCCCGACCCCACGGACCTCAACCGTCAACCCCCTCCGCCTCTTGCTTGACCTCAGCCTTGCCTGCACCCACCCCACCCCTTTCAGAGCCCGGCTGCCCACCCTCTGAGGCCCCTGCACCGCGGCGGCCCGGTTCGGCTTCCCCACGCGGCCACCGCCCGCTGCAGCCAGCCCCGCGCCGGCACGGGCGCGTCTCCGGATGCCATGTCGACCAGCGCCTCCCACTCCTGCCGTGTGCTGCCCAGGGGCAGGCCCAGGCACCACAGGGCCTCCAGAATCAAAACGTCCCCGCGCTTGGCCGCCGTGACGTACGGATACGCGAAGGGCGATGTGTCCTGAGGGCAGGGCAGGGGTGGGGTGTTTGAAGCTGAGAAGCGGGATCACGTCGCCGGGGAGGGAGCGAAGTAAGGTGGGGGCGGGGTTCAAGCCACGGGGCCGTGGCAGCTGGGAAGGGCGGAAGAAACGAGGGAGCATCACTTCAGCCTGAGCTGTGCACGTACATACCTCCGGATCCGCGTCGCCCCCCGCCAGCAGCTTGAGCACAGCCCTGCAGCCGCCCCGGGCAGCCGAGTCCCAGGGATCGTGGTCGGGCCCCACGCCGCTCTCCCACAGCCACGTCACCAGCTCCAGGCTCCCGGAGCGAAGGGCCGCATCGAAAGGTGAGGGAACCGACGGCAACTCCGCCGCCGCACCGAGCACCTCCGCCCCAAACGTCTCCACCACCCAGCGGGCCGTCTCCACGCTCCCGGAGGTGCAGGCATGGACCATAAGATCCCGCGGCGGGAGCAGCTCGCAGCCCGCGGCGTGCAGCGCCCTCAGCACCTCCGTGTGGCCCCACTCCGCAGCCCACCGGACTGCCGCCATGCGCTGTCCGATGACGGCTACGGCAGTTGGCCGGAAGCCGCGGGCCAGCAGCCAGCGCACGGTGTCGGTCTGCCCCTCCTCGATTGCTGCGTCGACCGCGGAGGCGTCGAGCGGGAAGCCCATGCCCTCCACCAGCAGGGTCAGCCTGGCGACGCCGTCCGGGCACAGTGCAGCGGCGTCGCAAGCCCCGTGGGACCCAATCGCGCCCTGCGGGACGGACAGAACGAGGAGAGGGTCGTGAAGGGATAGTAATGGATCGCGACCTCGCGGTGTGAAGGGGTAGTGATGCATCGCGAGGTGGCCTCCGTCGCGCGGGTTAAACATCGCTGACGAAGCGTAGCAGTGGCCTCCAGAAGTCCCCGTGTGTGTTCCCGCCGGCCCACAGGCGCAAAGCGTCCTTTCTGGCTGCCCTTCCCCCTCCCTCCCACCTGCTCCAGCAGCCACGCCACCTTGGCCGCCCAGTCGGGGGTGGGGCTGCGGGCGGCGGCGGTAGGGGCAAGGCGCCGCACACGCTCCCAATTCACACCAGCGGATCCCTCTGCAGCCCACTCCCGCCACAGGTCCTGGAGGGTTCCAAGGTCGCAGCCCTCCGCCGCTGCACTCAGCAGGCCTTCCGTGGAAACGGTGCCGCTGGGGCCCGGGGGCGCCTTGCGCAGGAGTGCCCGCATGAGCTCAGGGTGGCCCCCGAGCGCAGCGGAGGTCACGCACTCCTCGCTCCAAGCGCACCCCTGCTCCAGGAGCCACTCGCACACCTCCGCATGCCCGCCCTTGGAGGCGGCTGTGAGGAGGCTTTTGGCTGTGTAGGGACCCTCCAGCAGGCAGCCCCGCTCAGCAGCAAGCCAGCGGCACACGTGCAGCTGGCCGGCGGCAGCCGCTGCCACCATCACCTCCACGGTCGGGCACAGCCCCGTCGCCGCCAGCGCCACCTTCAGGTTGCCCACATTCCCGCTGGCGGCGGTCAGGCATAGCAGCTGCATTCGGCGCTTGCGGGAGAGGGAAAAGCAGGCGTGCTTGAGCCAGTGGGCGGCGAAGGCATGAGTTGGGGTTGGCTGCGAGAGCTGCACCATGGTGTGCTCCCTGAACTGCTCAGCGGTAGAGCGGCTCACGAGTCGCAGCGTGCAAGCGATCTCGTTCGGCTGCAGGAAGGTCGCGACGCGGCCGAGGATGTCTGTGCTGAACACCCTCTCGAGCACATCCGGGCTTGCTGCCATTCTACGAAGCTATGGTGTGGTATAGTGAATGGCTGAATGACGTAGATCCCTCACGTTCCGCGAGCACACCTATGTCGCTGGCTTCCCGCCCAAACGCGTTGGCTCGCTGTGAGTCTACTCGCTCCAGTCTCAGGCTTTGCGCTGCCACGGCTCAGTCTATGGCGCTGCCCCGCGCCCTCCCCTGTATTGCGCCCCGGACACGCCTTGCATTCCCCCCATTCCCCGCACCGCGGCCCCGCCGCCTCGGCCTCTCCAGGACACAACCCACAACCCTTGCCCGCAAGCCAGGTGCCCGTGACCAACAGCCGTACTTGCCCTCAAGATCGAACAGAGGCTTGCTCTTGACACCGAACCTCCTCGCAGGAACTGCCGGCATCTCGCCGGAACTGCCCCAATGCAGACTTGGAATACGTTGTCGTCCGGACTACGCTGCACCTGTGGCCCCTGCGAGCATAGGACCCCAACTGCCCCAATGCAGACCCGCGCCCGACATCGGTGCCTGCAGGTTCCACAGGTGCCGCTGCCCTTGCCAGCTCGCCTGCAGCTGTGCGTGCCTTCTCTGCTGGTGTTCTACACAGGGCCTATGCCCACGGTCCCCAGCTGGCCGCCCACAGGTCTGCGTAGTTCGCGACCACGCCCTACGCCCCTCCACCAAGCGCTACGCTTCGTTGATGTCTTCTATCCCCAGCTGGCGTCTTCCCCAAGGCAGTACGGGGCGCCGGTCACGGGCTGGCGCACACACCATCACGGCCGGGACAGCTGGCCGTCAGCGCAGGCCCGGGAGCTGACTCATGCTTCCAGAGGAGGGTCACCCCCACCTCAGCCTTCATCCTGCACCCTGCGTGTGTCTATGCCTGCATGTGCCGATGGCACCGCACTGTCCCGGCTCTCCCAGCCCCACTAGCGTCCTGCACCCCGCATGCGCCCCTAACAACAGAAGCGAGCCGCTGTCCACAGGGCACCGCTAACCAGGCTCAACCCCGAATCGAGCTCCACCAACTGCCGCACAACCCTGGACCCCGGGCCCAGGTCCCCGCCTCCACGCAACGCGGCTCCAGCCGCAAACCGCCAGCCTCGCCGTGCGAGTTCCATCCTGTCACCCCGTGCTCCCACCCTCAAAGCCGCACCCTGTCCTGAACTCCTGCCGCCCTCGCTCCGCAACCTTCCATTGAGGCGCCGCAGGTCTGCCGTTAACCCCCCGCCCTCGCCCTCCCTCCTCCCCTTTGCCTTGCTCACGCCCGAACTGGCCCTCGTGCTAGGCCACAGGCTACAGCTCGCAACGTGCAAGGCTACCTGTCATGGGTTCCCTGGTGCCCACCCCACCGCACCCCTGGTTCTACCTCCCTCACCCGCGCCCCGCTTCGCCCTCGACTCACGTCTTCTCTCCCCTGCGCCCGCAGGAGGTGGCTGAGGCCCGCGCCGCCGCCGCCAACCTGTCTGACTCTGAGCCCAAGGTGCTGGGCACCCGGCGCAAGGTGGTGCAGACCACCATTGACGTCAGCGAGGCCTCCAACGGCTCCTGCTCGGTGCTCAAGATCACCACCAAGGACCGCCCCGGCCTCCTGGTGCGTGGACGGAGGACTGGGGGAGTTGACGGGCTGGGTGCGCGGGCGGAGGCAAGACAGGGTGGGGCCAAGGAAGGTCTTGGGGATGCTGAAGATGAGCACCCCTTAACGCCGCCGTCTCCCTCCTGCCCTCCTCTTTGTCTGGCACTCCGCCCCTCTCCCCTCTCCCCCCTTCCGACCCAGGTGGACATTGTCCGCGTGCTCAAGGACATCAACCTCAACGTGGTCTCTGCCGAGATCGAGACGGAGGGCGCCCTGGCCACAGACGAGTTCTTCATCACCTACCACGGAGAGCCGCTCAGCTCGCCCATGGTGACGCTGGTCACCAACTCGCTCCAATACTACCTCTCGCTCGCCGAGGTGGCCAAGGAGGAGTCGTACTGAGCGGAGTCGCGCGGGGAGGCGAGCCGGGGAGAGCGGCCTGAGCAGGAGGTGAGAGGAGGGGAGGGGCGGGGAGGGGTGTGGTGGTAGGGCGGGGGCAGGGAGCGGGAGGGACGGGCGCTCGGCAGGGGCCCGCAGGGGTAGTCCTAGAAGGGGTAGTCCTAGCTAGGTGACAGGGGCTGCATGCGGGAGCTGGAGGCTCCAGGGAAGGGCGGGGCGGGTGCTGGGGTGGCTTCCCCTTCTTGGCTTGAACCGAGACTGGTGGGGAGCAGTTGCGGCTGCGGCTTGCGTCGGGGAGCAGCTTGGCAGGGGAGTCACAGCCATCGCGGGAGCAGAGGACAGTGCGGCGGAGCCTCGCAGGCACGACAGGGCCTCGGGGCTTGCCTTCTCCCGGGGGTTTTTGACGCCCTTTGGCCCTGTCCCTGCCCCCCGGCCTCAGGCTTACAAGTCGTCTGGGGTCGGAGCCTTGCGGCAGCGGCGAGGAGGCCAGTCGGGGCGAGCAGCTGCGGGCGGGGCAACCCATCTCTGACTGCGTAGGGCCATATGGCGGAGCGGGGCTGGAGCCAGGAGGAGAGGGCGCGGCGCGGGGCGTTGACCGGCCGCGAGTGGGAGCGGAGGGGCTGTCGGCGGGTGGTGTAGTCGCTGCTCTTGACAGCAGGGTTGCAAGGCGGAGGCGGCGGGTGGGAGTCAAGCCAGTGATTGCCTTGCAGGGAAGACTCGTGGAGTGAGCGTGGGTTGCTCAGCAGGGCTGATGACGCGGGTTGCGAGCGGCGGGTGAGGGGGAAAGAGGGGCCTGCGGAGCTGCCCGTTCGTGCTGCGCGTGCCTTGTGCCGGCTTCTGTGGCGGCTGGTTCTGGGTGCGCGGGTTCAGCGTCGGGCCTCCCAGGCGGGCTGCGGGGAGGGCGCCGCATAGCGTGGGCCGTGCGTGGGGGCACAGATTGTGCCCATGCCGGTCCTCCCTCGATTCTTGCGAAGCGTACGTACAGCACTACTGTTGTGCGCCGACCGTAGAAACGGACGTATTCTGCGAACGTCTACGGTCGTGCGGCCAAGTGCGGCCGAACTCTGGTCTGACTGTTTCTGCGACACCTGTGCGGGGGTCCGCAACACCCTCCGTCGCTCTGCACTGCTTGGGACCTGCCCCGTGGTTAAGCACCCTGCTGCACTGTGCTTTCACCACAGCGCCTGGAAGCTGTGGTGCTGTCACCGGTTAGCGTCTGACTGCAGTTACGAGAGCTACAGCTGGCACGCGCCAGCTGTGCGCCTCGGAATCCCCTGCCGTTACTCCGGAAGCTACTTAGACCCGGCCTCTGGCCGCTAACCGGCATTCGCTCAATGCCACGTCTAAACGGACACGACTCTGGGCTCTCACTTAGCTCTTACTAGCGTTCTAACAGCTCAAGCACTAGGCTGGTACAACAAGTGGCACGCGGGACCTGCCCTCACGTTCGCCGCTCCAGTAACTATGGCCGCGGACAACGAGAAGTGTAACTCCGTGGAGGGTAGCCAGGGCGAGCCTGCCGAGTACAGCCTTATGTCTGGCTCCATTGACGACAACAGCAAGGGTACTCTTTGAGCTCGCTCCTGCCTGTGCCGCTTAGCTGCTTAGCTGTTTAGCGTCAGACGCTGCACGTTACTCGCTCGCTCTCTGCTGCGTTGCTGCTGCGTCTCGACTTTAGTCGCCCTGTTCCTGACCGGTTTCGGCGTCTCCGTTTCGGTCTGACCGGTTTCGCCGTTACTGCCCGTTCTGTAGAGAATCACCCCGACGGTGAGGAGGCCAGGCCCGAGTGCGACTCGGCCGCTCCGAGCCTGACGGCTGCAATCGACCGTGCCGACAAGATCAACCGCCTCCGCGCGGCTGGTCGCCTGGACGACACCGTCGGCACCCCGGGCCTTCAACCCCGGGCCTTCAACCAAACGCGCTTCCGCACCCTGTTGCGCTCCCTGCTATGCCTGGCGCTCCGGTCGCGCCTGGGCCCTGGGCCGGTTTCATGCCGCAAATGCCCGCTGGGGCTATGGCGCCCGGTTACATGCCTGTGCCGTGGCCCTGGGGCCCTCCGTTCGGCATGCCGTATGGCCAGCCCGCTCCTGCTGCGGTGCCTGCGCCTGCCCAGGCCCCTGTCGCGCCTGCTGCGCCTGCGGCTCCTGCTGCCGCTTCTGTTCCTGCTAACGCTGCCTTCCGTGGCCCAATCCCTGAACGCGCCCCAGAGAACCAGCACGACCCCGAGGGTGGCGCTGCCTCTGGTGCGGCCTGCAAGGTCTCCACGCCGGTGGGTCGGGTCATTCGGGCTTCGCTGCCAGCGCCTGAGCTGGACCTGCACGGCCTGAAGGGGCCCCGTGTCCCCGCCCGCGTGCGTGCCTTTATTAGGGACGTAACTGAATATTTCAGCTGCGTTACCGTGGGGGAAACGGACCCTGGGCGGCGCCTGTTCCTGTCCTCTGCACTTAAGGGGATCGCCAAGACCTGGCTTGACGATTGGACCGCAGCCCGTGGCAACGAGTCATATACCTCTGATGATATGCTCGATGCCGTTCGTGCGCGGTTTGCCCCCCAACTGATGACACGGCAAGAAGAGGCCCGCACTGAGCTGGCACGGCAGTCCTATGCCTGGATTGCTAACCGTGACACTGTAGCCGCTTACCAATCCCGGTTTAACGCCCTGTGCACTGCCATTCCCAACATGACCGATGAGGAGAAGTGCTTCTGGTTCAAAGCCGGCCTCTCTGCTGAAACTGAGCTTGCCGCATCCTGCACCTCCTCCCGGGAGGGCAACCCGTTCACGTCATATGCCGAGCTCTGCTCTCACGCCCTCTCTGAAGAGCGCAAAATGAAAGCTCGAGCTGACGCAATCCGTGACTCCCGTGCCCGTCTTGCTTCCGTTCGTGCCTGCCGCCCCTCCCGTCCGCAGCTGCCCAAGAAGCCCGACTCCGACGACGGCGACGGCGACGCCCCCTCCAAGAAGGCCCAGGGTGCCGACGGCTCCGCCATCAAGGCCGCTGCGGCGTTCAAGGGCAAGGGCTCGCCGGGCAACAAGGGCAACAAGCACAAGAGCCCCGGCGGCCACAAGTCCCACGGCAACGGCAAGAACGGCAACGGCAAGCCCCAGTCCGGTGGTGACGAGGGCGCTGGCCCCTCGCAGCCCCCGGTGGGGCCCCAGCGCGTGGCCTTCCTGATCCGGAACGCCCGCGCCCGGGGCGAGGACATGGCCGAGCAGATGCGCGCGTTCAACTGCAACCGCCGCACCTACTACGAGCGCAAGGGCTCGGGCCAGTGCCTCAACTGCGGTGCCTCCGACCACCGGGTCGCTGAGTGCCCCAGCAAGCCCGACAACTGAGGGCCTGCCCAGGCGTGTGCTGTAGGGGTTAGCCCACCTGGGTGCAAGGATAGGCCGCCTGTGGCCAAATGCGGTGCCGTTCACCTAGCGCATTCCGCACTGACTTCTGACAATCATGACGCTTCTGACACTAAAGCATCTGGCATGGTGTGGCGTGCGTGTCGTGCGGTGACTGGTTCTGTGCTGAAGGAAGTGGAGCGCAAAATTAAGCGCAAGTTTTCGTATGACTTGTCTGCTATGCGTGCTGGCTTCTCTGCTACGTGTAACGTAGAGTGGCCTCGTTCTGCTTCTTTGGCCTCTGCGCGTCTTGGTGGTCACACCGTCTGGTTTACCCCTATCTCACTTGGTCAGCTGAAGGAGGGTCTTCGTGTCTTCAACTCGTGGCGTGCTGCTCGTCCTTTGACTTGCCTCGCCGTCCTGGTGCCCTCCTAGGAGGGCACCTAGGACGGATGTAGGCCTACATCGCCGCTCAAGCCAAGTCCGCTTCACTCTTCAACGGTATGGAGCGGGTTATGCGTTTTAAGGCGGGGTCTCAGCTGTTCAATGGGATTACCCTAGAAGGTCGTGTTGCGCGCCTGCCTGCCATCACGTCCTCTGCTGAGGTCTGGTACGCAGCCCCTGCTGATGGTGTTGCTGCGCCCTGTACTGCTAAGCCCCATGTGTCCTGTTTGCGAGCCAATGCCGCTTCCACAGACTCTGGGCTTCCTGTCATCGAGGTCCGTGCTGGCCGTGTGCTGACCACCGCTTTGGTCGACACTGGCGCTAGCCATGACTTCATTTCTTACGCTTTGGCGAAGCGTCTGGGCCTGCACATCGATCCTTCGTACCAGCAAAAGGTTACGTTGGCTGATGGTGGCACTCAAGCCATCATGGGCCGTGTATCGCTGCGCCTGGCCCTTGGGTCCCTGCACCTAACCGTTCGCCCCTTCGTGCTCTCAGGACTGCTGGACCCTGTCTCCTACGTCCTGGGTGCATCGACCATGCGTTCTCTCTTCGCTGAGGTATGCATGGGGGACGGCTGCTTGCGCCTGCGCAAGGGCACTGCTTGGTGCCGCGTCCCCTTCCTGCCTGACCTCTCTGCCGGGGGGGAGGAAGCCGATGCATCTGAGCCTGATGCTGATGCACCTAGTCTGAACCTAGCCCTGGCTGCTATGCGTGCTGGTGCCGAGCCGCGACGCATAGGCAGAAAGGAGGCTACTAGGGCCATCCGCAAGGGTGCGCATGGCATTCTGTTATGCCCTCGTGTACCTGTTAACGCTGGTGCCTCTGTTGCCACCTCCCCAGAGCCTGCCGTTCAGGCTGTGCTTGATGAATACCAAGAGGTGTTTGCTGAGATTATTGACACCCCTCCCTGGCGCCCTGTGTCGCATACAATTGAGCTGGAACCTGGTACTCGACCAATTGCCCGCCGTCAATACCGGCTCAGTCCGCTGGAGCAAGAAGAAGTCAAGCGTCAAGTCACCGACCTTCTGGCTAAGGGCATGATTCGTCCGTCGACGTCACCCTGGAGCGCCCCCATCCTCTTTGTTGGCAAGAAGGACGGTGCTCTCAGGTGTGAATGCTCCTTTAGCGGTGCAGCTTGCTACGTGTTGCCCCTGCTAACGGCCTCACGTGCTTCTCTCTTATCCAGAATGTGTATTGACTATCGAGGTGTGCGGTGGGGTTATCTGTTGCCTGCCCGCCTCCTCGTTTTGCCCTCCTTTAGTTTACCTCTGTCAGTCAGCGCCCCTCTAGCTCGGCCCGCGTTTAGGCTTAGGTTTAGGTCAAACACATGCGTACTAGCTTAGAGCGCTGACCCCCTTCCCGGGTTCCTCTGACGTGTGTAGGCCTCAACGCCAAAACCGTCAAGAACCGGTACCCACTGCCGCGCGTCGATGATCTGCTCGACAAGCTGCGTGGCGCTAAATACTTTAGCTCTCTGGATCTCCAGCAGGTGGGATTTGGGCTGGTTTGCAGCTGTGCACGGCTGGTGCCTGCAACCGGTTCCTTTCCTCCCTGCAGGGGTATAACCAGATCCGGATCCACGAATCCGATATCCCTAAAACAGCTTTCAGCACCCCGTTTGGGCATTTCGAGTACACCGTGCTACCCTTTGGGCTAGTCAACGCCCCTAGCACGTTCCAGTCAGCGCTCGGAGAGATATTTTCTCCCTGCATTTCTGCGGGCTTTATGACCCTCTACCTGGAGTGAGTGCGTGTGTGCTGTAGAACGCAAGCCGGCTTGATCCCCGTCCCTTGCTGCGCCTGATCAGCGCCTCACACACAACGCCCTCCCCTCTTTTAATTTCCCTTCGGCCTCCTGCCCTCAGTGACGGTCTGGTCTACAGCAAGACGCTTGAAGAACACCTGGTTCATTTACGTCAAGTGCTGCAGATCATGCGTGACCAAAAGCTTTACGCGAAAGCGTCAAAGTGTCATTGGGCCGAGCCGCAAGTGGAGTATCTGGGCCACATCGTCTCTGCTGATGGTGTACGTATGGACCCCAAGAAGGTTTCTGCCGTACGTGACTGGCCCACGCCAACCAACCTGCAAGAGCTGCGTTCATTTTGGGCCTGACCAATTATTTTCGCAAATTTGTAGAGCGCTACAGCAACCTGGCTGCACCTCTAACCAACCTCACGCGTGCAGGCGCTTTCACCTCTCCGGCTTCCTGGACCCCTGAGTGTCAAGCCGCCTTTGAGGCTATCAAGCGCGCCATTGCAGAGGATGTGGTGTTGGCGTTTCCAGACCCACAGCTGCCCTACCGCATCGAAATTGTGACGGACGCGTCCAACCACGGTATGGGTGCTGTGATTTTACAAGGTGGGCGTCCGATTGCCTTCACCAGTAAGAAATTCAGCCCCGCCGAACGCAACTACACGACTGGCGAGCAGGAGCTCTTAGCCGTGTTGATTGCGCTCCGCGAGTGGCGCTGTTACGTCGAGGGAGCTGAATTTGTTGTGAAAACTGATCACGCTCCCAACACCTATCTGCAGGGTGTGCCGACCCTCAACCGCCGCCAAGCCCGCTGGATGGAATATTTGGCACGGTTTAACTTCCATTGGGAGTACCTGAAAGGGTCACTCAACGTGGCTGATGCGCTGAGTCGGCACCCGTTGCTTAAGGTAGCCCGGCTGGCTTGCATCACGCTGATGGGTGTGGCCTTTGCTCAGGTGCTAACTCGACGGCAGGCAGCGCGCCGCCCTGGTGGCGTGTCACCACAACAGGTGGGTTCTGCGCCTGCGGGGAGTGCCTCTCCCTCAGCGCAGGACGCTGCTATGCTGCCTGACCCTGCGTCCCCTGTCCCAGACGTTGGCCTGAGTTTGAACCCACGGGCTCCTGGCGACAGCCCTGATGCTGCTACGCCTATGGACCTGGACGGTCTGCCTGAAGCAACACCGGGCATGCCGCCTGAGGCCTCTGCTCCGAGTGATCTGGTTGCTCGCATACGCGAAACCTATGCTTTGGACCCCTGGTTCAAAATCTCTGCCAACACCAGTAAGCTCCAGTCTGCAAACGGCTTATGGTTCACTGCTGACGAACCTGGGCAACGACCCCTGATTGTCGTGCCTGCTTATGCTGAATTACGCCGGCAGATTATCTCTCGTTACCATGCTGGGCCCGTGGGTGGTCACCCTGGTGGCAAACGCACCCTGGCTCTGGTCCGCTCACATTTCTGGTGGAGCTCCATGGCGAGTGATGTTGAGAGCTACGTCGCTTCCTGCGACTCCTGTCAATTCAACAAGTCCCTGTCTGGTAAGGGCCACGGGCTGCTGCAACCCTTGCCCATACCTAGCATGCCTTGGGAGTCCGTTTCCATGGACTTCGTGTGCGCACTGCCCAAGACTGAAAGGGGGTGGGACACGGTACTTGTCTTCGTTGACAGGCTGACTAAAATGGTGCATCTGGCCCCAACCACGTCTAAATGTACAGCACCTGAAGCTGCGCAGTTATTCTGGGACAACGTGGTACGCCTGCACGGTATGCCCGCTAACGTAGTTGGTGACCGTGACTCACTGTGGCGTAGCCATTTCTGGCGAGAGCTCTGTCGCTTGAGTGATCTGCGGGTTCAGCTGTCGACCTCTTATCATCCCCAGTCGGATGGGCAGACTGAGCGCGTAAATCGTGTTCTTGGAGAAACCCTAAGAAACTTCGCCTCCCGTGCGCAGACCTCTTGGGATTCTTTCCTCACCGCTGCAGAGTTCGCCATCAACAACGCTGTTAACCGTTCTACTGGTCGTTCTCCGTTCTACCTCAATTATGGCTTTAATCCTGCGCTACCTGTGTGGCGCGAGATCGAGTCTGTCGTCCCGGCATCTAAACAGTTCATCGCCGACTTTGCTACACGCATTAAGGACGCCAGGACTTGCATCGAGGCTGCTCAACAACGTGCCGCCGCCTACTACAACAAGTCTAAGAGGCCTGTGACCTTTGCGCCTGGGCAAATGGTTTTGCTGAGCACGACTAACCTCCGTTCTTTGGCCACAGGTCCGCGCAAACTGTTGCCGCGCTTCATTGGTCCTTTCCGTGTTAAAGAGATGGTGGGTGAAGCTGCTGTGCGGTTGGAGCTGCCTTCCCACATGCGCATTCATCCCACGTTTCACGTCTCCCTGGTTAAGCCCTACCGTGCTGCCCCTGACGTCACTGCTACCGAGCCTGGCCCCATCGCATGGCTTGAAGATGGAGAGCCTATGTTCACTGTGGAACGTATCCTGGACTACCGTGAACGGCTGGTGCATGGTAAAAGTAAACGCAAGCGTACCGTACGTGAGTACCTTGTGCAGTGGGCTGGTTACTCCTCTGAGAACAACACCTGGGAGCCTGCCTCTAACTTTACCCCTGACCTCAAGCCTGCGCTTGATGAGGCTAGGGCCCGCTGGAAAGCCCGACAGGTTTCCCGTGCTGGTTAACTGCCAGTGAGGCTACGAGGACGCAGCCTCCTAGAGGGGGAACACTTGTTGTGCGCCGACCGTAGAAACGGACGTATTCTGCGAACGTCTACGGTCGTGCGGCCAAGTGCGGCCGAACTCTGGTCTGACTGTTTCTGCGACACCTGTGCGGGGGTCCGCAACACCCTCCGTCGCTCTGCACTGCTTGGGACCTGCCCCGTGGTTAAGCACCCTGCTGCACTGTGCTTTCACCACAGCGCCTGGAAGCTGTGGTGCTGTCACCGGTTAGCGTCTGACTGCAGTTACGAGAGCTACAGCTGGCACGCGCCAGCTGTGCGCCTCGGAATCCCCTGCCGTTACTCCGGAAGCTACTTAGACCCGGCCTCTGGCCGCTAACCGGCATTCGCTCAATGCCACGTCTAAACGGACACGACTCTGGGCTCTCACTTAGCTCTTACTAGCGTTCTAACAGCTCAAGCACTAGGCTGGTACAACAACTACCGATAATCGTTGGCGGGAATTGCCGCAGGTTGAACACGCCCCAAGATTCATTGCAACTGCTCTTTGCTTGTGAGAGGGGCTTGCGGATCAACGTGCCACCCTGTGGCGAGGATCGACAGCGTAGAATTGTAGACGAGGGCTCAGCCGGAAGGTCTAACGACTACGCTGCCCCAGAGGCGGAGGCCCCACCTGGTCTCGCCCCACAGCAGCCATTTTCCCTCCTCAAATCCAGCAACTCCGCATGGCAAGGGTGCAACCCTGCTCGACGCGTGAGGCGTTGTCACCAGCCACTTGAGGGACTCCTACTCGCCAGTACTCGTGGCATCGGTGACCCACTCAACCCTGCGCTCCACTCGGCCCTCCCGACCACCAGTGTCCCCGTGGCCGCTCGACGCTAGCTAAGGATCACGGCATTCGTACACCAGCCCGACATCCAACCAAATCAATGATACAACACGCGGTGGGAGTTCTCAAAATCCTAGCCTGGGACGTGAGCATTTGTGTGATGCCACCTGAACGACCACCGTCCCGAATATGCGCTGGGGATCATGGAGGATGGACCCCGGCAAGTTTACCCTCGCCCTCAAGAACGCACAGCTCTGAAACAGCAGCGCGCATCAGCTCCCGCCCTGAAGCCATGCCCTTCCAGTGTTCCACCCCTAGTTCTTATTCCCGGTCCACCCAAGCCCATGCTCCTCCTACCCCGCAGCCTGCGCCTCCGCCTCCGCCTGCACCCACGCCTGCACCTGCGGCCGCCACCCCGGCTCTCGCTCATACGCATCCCGGGCTACACTCGCCACCGCGGCCCAGTCCACCTCCCCCACCGCCCGCCGCAGCCAGCGCAGCGCCGGCACGGTCGCCTCGCTCCGAATGCCCCCGCTCATCAGAGCCGTGTTCTCCTCCTTGTTACCGCCCAGGGGCAGGCCCGCGCGCTGTAGGGCCTCCAGGGTCAGCAGGTCCCCCTTGCAGCCAGCTTCAAAGTACGGCTCCGCAGGCTGGTCCTAAGTAGAGGGCGGGGGAAGGGTGTTGCGGAAGCAGGGGCAGTGGGTGAGACGTGGAGAACACAGGGCCGGAGCGGGACTCCTTGAGAGAAGGTTGGGAGGGACGGAGCAAGCAGGCTAGTCTTAACGCGGGATGGTTGCACGGAGGCATCCTCAGGGACCCACTCACGACGCTCGAGACCGCACACGGTCACGGACGCGCGGCACTACTTCTTCCCCGCCTGCACTTCCGTGCCCCACTCCGCCAGCCGCTCAAGCACAGTCCCGCAGCCGCCCTCGGCAGCGCTGCCCCAGGGTGCCGAAGAGTCCAAGGGAAGTGGGCCAGGGCCCACGCCCCTCTCGTGCAGCCACGTCACCAGCTCCAGGCTCCCGGAGTAGAGGGCCGCCTCAAAGGCCCCGCTACCTCCAGCGTGCAGCGCCTCAGCCCCACAAGTCTCCACCACCCAGCTGACCGTCTCTTCACTCCCCGAGTCGCACGCCCCGACCACCAGTTGCGCAGGAGGAGGCAGGAGGCAGCTCGCGGCGTGCAGGGCCCTGAGCACCTCCGTGTGGACCCGGTTTGAAGCTGAGGTGCCATGCCCGGGCAAGCCTCGGGCCAGCAGCCAGCTCACGGTGTCGGCCCGGCCCCTTTCGACTGCTGCATCGACCGCGGGGGCGTCGACCGGGAGGCCCATGCGCTCGAGCAGACGACCGGGAAGCCCATGCCCTCCACCAGCAGCGTCAGCCGGGCCAGGGCGTCAGGGCGGGAGGCGGCGGCTGCGCAGGTCTCTGCACACTGCTCCGCGCCCTGTAGGGAGGGGTGGTGGTGGTACAGCAACGGAGACCTCAGCACCTCCGTGTGGCCCCACTAGTAAACGAGATCCGCTTTGCGCCCTGCAAGGTGCACTCACGAAGCAAGGGCATTCAGTACATCCCCGCAACGCCCCACCTGCTCCAGCAGCCACGCCACCTTGGCCGCCCAGTGGGGGGTGGGGCTGCGGGCGGCGGCAAGCAGAGCCCTGGTGGAGGCATTGCCATCGTCCCACTCCCGCCACAGCTTCTGGAGAGTTCCCAGGTCGCAGCCCTCCGCCACTGCTTCCAGGATGCTCCGCGCAGAGACGATGCCGCTGGGGCCCGGCGGGGGCGCCTTGCGCAGGAGGGCCCGCATGAGCTCCGGGTTACCCCCGAGCGCAGCGGAGGTCACGCACTCCGGGTGCCAAGCGCACCCCTGCTCCAGGAGCCACTCGCACACCGCCGCATGCTTGCCCTTGGCGGCGGCGGTTAGGGGGGTGTCGCGGACGATCTCGCCTATCAACGAAGCGAGGCGCTTGGTTGCGGCGTAGGGCGTGTGTCGCTAGACTACGCGGACCTGTGGGGCTTACCGAGTGTCGTCGTCGCCTGTGAACCGGGAGGGCCCGCGAGGGCAAAGGGGCACGCAATATCTCGCGGGAGAAGTGCACATGAGTGTTATGGAAAGGGAGGGGGCGGCAGTTCCTCTTGTTAGTGCGGCCCGAGGAACTGCCTTCGATCCCGCCCGAAGCAGAAGGACTCAGTGTACTTACCATGTGCTAACCTGTGCTTACCTGCAGGGGTGGTGCTTACCTGCATGTGCGTGGGGTGTCGCTTCGGGCTCACAAGAGGGGCCTACGGTGTCTCTAGTGTGTATGGCAATATGTTGGGGGCTAGGAGGGAGAGTTTGAGAGGGTGCACGACCCCGAAGCCGGCCTTGACATGGGCGGACCCCCGACGCCCCGAGTTGCCCACCCCTCACCCCTGCTTACCTGGGGCTGAGCGTCGGAAGTGGGGGTCCGCCATCGCCCGAGTTGGCGCGATTAAAGCCCGCGAAAGCCTAGGTGTCCCCACACCCCATGTCATGTTCCTGTGTGTGAGCGTTCCCGCGTTGGCAGAAGGGCCGCGGGGAACTGGGTCTGAGGTGGGGAAGGAGGTGGATTCGTGGGTGGATCGGCCGTGTGGCCACCTTAGCCTGTCGTACGGCTCAGCTTGAGCCTAACCCGTGTGACGCGCAACAAGCAGCAGCTTGTGGCATCTCGGCACTGCTATTGCTCACAGCACATGCAGCAGGAAGCAGACTGCTCCTGTAAGTCGTTACGCCTACAAGTCTCAATCCTAGCCATCGCCTAGTCTCCTCGCTAGCTGCGCTCCCCGGTGCTCTGGGAGAGCACGGTTCGACTGCAGCTGCGCTGCTCGTCACTTCTGTCTGCAACAAGCTCAACTCCGGCGCCGCCGAGGAGAGCGCCAAGTTCATCAAACAGGTCGGCAACGGGTTGGGTGCGCCACCCTGGCTTCCCGTCAGCCGAGCCCAGCTCCTAGCCCGCAGCTGCTTTCGCCTCTGAAAGTAGCGGATCCTGTTAGCTCGCAAGGCCTCGCGCAAGCGCCTGCTGCTAGCTCTGCGGATCTTCGCGCTGCTCGCCTTGCTGTTCGCGAGCTCTCTCGCCAGCAATCGCTCGAGTCCCAGCATACTGAACGTCAACTTCGCTTCGCACGAGCTCAGTCGCTGTTGGAGGGCTCCCGCCACGCAGGCACCTCCGCATCCGGCGCCGCCCCTGAGCTACGTCGCGACCAAGAGCCAGTTCCGCAGCCACAACGACGTAGTGTTTCTGTTGGTGCTGACTCCGGTTCCGCTGAGCACGCTGCTCGCGGATCTGCGGGTGCGGCCTCAGCCGCGCTTGCATCGGGAGCCTCGGGCCGCGCGCCTGCGCCCTCGCGCCTCCCTCACGCGGCTGCCGCTCCTTCTCGAGCTCTAGAATCGGCTGGGCCTGCCTCTGCAAGCCTCCCGGCCCCCGGCGACACTCGTCCGCCGACCTCAGGCGCTGCGGTCCTCAGACCGCAGCCCCTTCTCCCCCACGGCTCTGCGGGCGCGGGCGGCTCCCAGGCCCCTGCGCCCGGCCCGGACGTCTGGCACGACAACCTCCTGGCTGCCGCCGAGGCTGACCTGCCGGATCTAGAGAAGGAGGCCTCTCCGCCCCCTTCGGACTCCGAGACTACCGACGACCGAGCGGCCGCCGCCACAGCAGCCTCAGCTGCTGCGGCAGGCGCCCCGGCCGCGGCACGCGAGCCCCCGCCTCCCCCAGCCGAGGAGGGTGGCGCCGAGCAGCTCCCTGCGGCTGTTCCCGGCGTCGTTCCTCCCCTAGCGCCGGCAGCGCAGCCTCTGCTGCCTGCCGTCGAGCCTCCTCCCTTAGCGCCGGCGGGGCAGCCTCTGCTGCCTGCCGTCGAGCCGCCTCCTCCGCCGCCACTCCCCCCTGCGCTCCCGGCGCCACCTGCTGCCGCGGCCTCTGCCGCCTGCACGGACGCTGACTGGGACTGGGACGACATGAGCGACCGCGCGGGCGCCTTTCCCCTGTTTGACTCCAAGGATGTGGTGGTGCTCACCAAGTACAAGCGCCGGCTGGGCGGGGCCGTAGCCAATCGCTGGCAGCGCAACAAGGACTTCAGCGAGTCGCTGACCTTCGCCTTCTACAAGCAATGGAACGGCGTGTGCGGCAACGACGCGCACGCCCGCCCGTGGGTGGAGGCCAACCACCAGCGCATCATGGCCAAGCACAAGGCCGCCTTTGAGGCTGAGTGGGCCAAGCTGCACCCCGGCGAGCCCATCACCGCCCGTCCCAAGTACACGGGAGCCTGGTACCCCTCCTACATCCTGGAGCAGTGCCTGCTGGTGTTTTTCGCTGAGGAGCTGGTCAAGGAGTTCTTCTACCAGGACAACCGCGTGCACGCCGAGCTCTCCGCCTTCCGCTGCCGGCCGGTCATCGAGGACGGGCGCAAGTTCTGGGAGAACCCCCGGGACCTCGCGCAGCGCCTGCAAGACCTCCTCGATCGCGCTGACCGTGACCGCTTCACGCCCCTGGTAGCCGGCGAGATCTACCTGGCTGCCCTGAAGCACCGCTACCCGGAGGTCTACGGGTTCCTGCTGCACAAGATCGGCGACCCCGCCAGCGGCCTCAAGCGCGACGCGCTGCCCGCGCTGTCGGAGACCGCCATGAACTTCCACAACAGCATCTTGCAGATCGGCACCGGGCCCCACAGCGCCTTCGCTGCCATCATGTCGGAGCCGGAGGAGCCCCGCAGCGCCAACGCCGCCTCCACGTCTGGGCGGCCTCAGCCGCCGGACACCGAGTCAGCAGCGCTCCGCAAGCAGCTGGCGGCCACCACCAAGCAGATCGCCGCTCTGCAGCAGCAAGTTTCGGCCCTCGTCGCTTCCTCAAGCTCACCTGCCGCATCCCCGCATGCCCCGTGGCAGGGCCGCGGGGCTGGTCCTCAGGCCGGTCGCGGCAGCGCAGGCAACGGGCGGGGTGGCGGGGGCGGCCGCGGCAACCAGGGCGCGCGCCTCGACCCCTGCCCCCTGCTCTCTGATGAGGAGAAGGAGCTGCGCCGCTGGCCCCGCTGGTTCCCCGACCCCGTCACCGGCCTGACTGCGCCCCGCAACGGCCGCTGCGACGAGTGCGACACCGACCGCCACGTCGGCGCCAGCTTCTGCCCCAAGCGGGCGATGCGGGGCGAGCGCACGGCCCTCTGGGGCTTCGGCGGCACCATCCCCACGGCCGAGCTGCAGGAGATCGAGCGCCGCTTCCGCGCCGAGGGCCACATCGTCGACCGCGCACCCGCTGCGGGCAGGCGTGGCTTCGGTGGCCGTGGCGGCGGTGCCGGTGGGCGCGGCGGCAACGGAGGGCGTGGCGGCAGCCGCGGCAACGGCGGCTTCCAAGCGCGCGCCAACGTGGCCGCTGAGGAGGCCTCCCTGTACGGCGACGCCACCTCCACGTTCGCTGAGGACGAGTTCTGCGGCTACCACGTGCACGAGGTGTCCGGCAGCCCAGAGTCTCTACTCTGGGCTAGCCCCGACCTCTCCGTCCTGCCCTGCGCCTCCGCGCCCAGCTCCCAGGACCTGTACTGCAACCTCATTGCTGCCCTCGATGAGCAGCCGAGCGCCGCCTTCGCCGCCTTCGCCGCTGTCTCCCGCGACCTGACCGCTGGGGGGGGTAACGCCTTGCGCCCCATCCTGCGCAACAGCTCCAGCGGCCAGGCCTGCAGGGGCGATGCCTGCACTGGCTGCGGCACGTGCGGCGGCTCCTCAGCCCAGCTCCGCAGCGTGCGCTTCGAGGGCGCCCCCGAGCCTCTCAAGGGCGGCACCTGCTGGTCCGACCGGGTCAACGGCCGAGGGCCCTTCAAGCCCAGCGACCCTCCTCCCTCGGTCCTGGCGGACGAGGGGGAGGCCGAGCTGCCCCTGCGCCCCGCCTGTTCTCTGCTGGGCGTCGAGGCCCTCTTGTCCGAGCTGCTGCCTGGCGTCCGCAGTGCGTGCACGGCCCGCCGACCCCGCTCTCCGCCACGCCCGCTTCCGGCTGCCTGCGCCACGGCCGCCAAGCCCTTCCCGGTCAGCTTCGAGCAGCTGGGCCTCAGCCCTCTGCCGAGCGTCTCCGCGGCCAAGTCAGGCGAGGCGGCCTCTCTGCAGGGCGCCCCTGCGCCGGCGGCGCTGCCCCCGGCACCGCCTGCGGTCCCGCTGGACGCTGCAGCCGTTCCACCTGCGCTGGCCGCGCGCCTGCTGGCCCCGCAGCCTGATGCCCCCTGCGAAGAGCTCAAGCAGGTCATCTGGCACCTGGCCCAGGCCGTCATTCGGCTGTCCGGCAAGCAGAGCGTCTCGCTCGCAGCCAGCACGGCGGCGGCAACTGATGGATCTGATGACGGCACTCTTGCCGCCCTCTCAGACTTCGTCGCTGCCCGCGCCACGGCCCCGTCGGTCTCCACCCTGCGTCACATGCACGCCGACGCCGCCAAGCGTGCCGCGCAAGTGCGAGAGTATCAAGCCAGCATCGCGGGCTTCAAGCTCCAGTACTTTCTTAACGACACGCACTGGGCAGGCCTCAGCCTGGAGACCCTCACCGGCAAGCTGCGGCTGTTCCATGGCCTGATGCCCGACAGCGGCGCTGACGCGGTCGTGGTGGTGGACTCCCTGGTCGAGGCTCTCGGTCTCACGATCGAGCCGGCCCGCTCCGCCCTCTCCACGGCCAGCGGTGATGGCTCCTTGCTCGGGGAGGTGATGATCACGCTCGCCTTCAAGGCCGGCACGCCTGACGAGGTCCGCCTCCGAGTCCGGGCGCTCGTGGTCAGCGACAGCTTTGTGCGCGGCATCTTCCAGATGCTGCTCTCCATCAAGGTGATGGCCCAGCTGGGCCTCACGCTGCACACCTATCCCCGCGCCTGCGCGACCTACCTGCCCGAGCTGGCTGGCCCTCCTGAGTCCTGCCCCCTCGACATGCGCGTTGCCGAGCTGCCGCTGGCGCCTCTGCGCCGCGACTCTGCCGAGGCCTCTTCCATCCTGGCCACCGTCCGCTCCCTTGCCAGCTGCTTCGTTGCCTCCGAGCGCCCGCGGGCGGCCTCAGCCGCTGCGGAGCTGAACGAGGACGAGGTGGCGGCCGCACGGGCTGAGGAGGACGAGGAGTGGCTTGAGGAGGAGGAGGAGGACCCAGCAGCGGTGGAGCAGGCTTGGCTCACCAAGCGCGAGATTGAGGATGAGGAAGCCGCGTACGCCGCCGGCGCCCACTGGGAGCTGGATGAGCGCCGCGAGGTGCGCTACCTCGGCCCCACCAGCGACGCCGAGGCGGTTGGGGCCCCCGACCTGGAGGAGGCCTACCACGAGGAGGGCGGCGCGCCACCCGTAGTCTCCTCTGACGCGCCCGCCCTCTCAGCAAGGCAGCAGTGCCGTCAGGAGCAACGGGCGCGTGCCCAGTCCAACCTCCCTGGCCCCATCACCGGCACCACGAGCTGCAGCTTCCACAACGAGCCCAGGGCTTGGGAGTTCTGCAAGGGCTGCCGCGACGAGGGCCTCATCTCGCTCCTCTCCGCGACCGCCCCGGGCCAGACTTGCCTGCGCCAAGGTGCCCTGCACCCTCGGTCCGGCAACCAACCGCCGATGAGCCGGGACGAGTACGAGTCGCTCTCCGTGCTTGACCTGTACTTCAAGGTGGAGCCGTACCTGCATTGCCCGCCCACGCTGCCCATCGCGCCGAGCCAAGAGCTTGGCAACGCTCTCTTGCGCATCCGCCGGAGCGTGGCACGGCATGGCGCCTACTTGCCCCACCGGGACCACCCTCGCTCCGACCCCCCGTCCGAGCTGCAGCCGGCTCCGCAGCAGCAGCCGGCGTCTCGGGCTGCCAAGCGCCGCCGCCGGCAGGTCATCACCTCGGCTTCGAGCGGGGAGGAGGAGCAGCCGCCGGGCCTCCCTCCGCCCCGGCGACCCCAGCAGCCCCCGCCGCCTGCGCAACTGCATCAGCAGCGCGCTCCGGCCGCCCGGCCTCAGCCGGGCGGCTCGGCTGGCCCGCGTGCGCTCTCCGGGGGTGCCGCGGGCGCCCGTCCCGAAAAGGCGCGCGTCCCGGCGCCACCGCCCGCGCCCCGCGCGCCCTCGCTGCCTCGCCGGCAGCCCATCCCTGCGCCTGAGCGGCACCGCTCCCGCTCCCCTGCCCTGGCGGCCCCCGCGGCGCGTGAGCCTGAGCCCCGCCGCCAGCCGGAGCCCCAGCCGGAGCGGCGCCGCTCTCCTGAGCGCCGCCGCTCCGCTGAGCCACGCCGCTCGCCTGGCCGCAGCCGCTCTGCTGAGCCACGCCGCTCGCCCGAGCGCCGCCGATCCGCAGAGCGACACGGGCGCTCTCCTGAGCCTCGCCGCTCGCCGCCCCCGCAGTACCGTGACCGCTCACCAGTATACCCGCCTCGCGGTGGCGCCCAGCGGCGGGCCCAGTACGAGACCCAGATGCACCCCAACGAGATGTCGTTCTGCACTGCCCCTGCCTTCGACAACCGCGCCGAGGGTGAGGCGTACATGCTCGTCCGGCATGGCGACCGCCCCAACGAAGACCGCCCCCGCCGTGTGGCCTTCGACTGCGGCGCGGGTGTGCCGTCCCTCATCGACAGGCGCTTCGCCGCCAACCTCCCGCAGCGCCGCCTGGACGCGCCCCTGCAGCTGCGCGTGGGCAGTGACAACCGAGGGCCACTCTTCGTCACGGCCACGCACCGGGTCTACCGCTCCAGCCTGGTGATGGTGGACAAGAGCGGGCGGGTCTGCTGGACCAACTGCGAGATCTACGTGGTTGACCTGCCCCACGAGCTTGACCTCATCCTGGGGGCCTCGCTGGGGCAGGTGATGACGGTCAGCCTTGACCTCACACCCGTGGGCTCCCTGCTCTGCTTCCGGTACGGTGAGGCCCTGCAGTGGAAGCGCACCATCGCCACGGCCTTCACGCGCAGCCCAGCGCTGCTGATGCTGGCACCTGACCTGCTCTCCACACCGGATGAACAGTACACGGCGCAGCCGCGACCGCTCCCGCCCTCGGCCTCTGCCGATGAGCCCGGCGGCTTCCTCTGGAACGGCGACATCTGGCGCCCGCCGCCGCGCCCCAGCTACGCCGCCAACGCCACCGCTCCCGCCAAACGCGCCACCGATGGCAGCGGGGTGGAGTGCAGGCAGGGGGGGGGGTGACGCCAGCAGCGCTTGCCCGCCTTCCAGACCCATCAAAACCCCAGAGGAGGAGGCGCTGATGTGCCAAGTCGTGCAGGAGAAGCTCTCCAACGGCGAGCTGTCCCCGCCCACGGAGGGTGCCGCCTCAGCAGCCTCAGCTGCTGAGGCCGGCGCCCCGGTGGCGGCGGCGGCAGCTCCCAGCGCCGCCAGCGAGCCCGGCTCCGGCTGCTGCGACGACACCTTCGCCCCCAGGCCTCCCTCGGAGATCTGGGATGACCAGCCGCCCCCGGACCCCTCAGAGGACGCTGCCATGGATTTGAGGATGGCGGAGTGGGAGCTGGCGGATGCCCACAAAGCGCACCGACTCGCCATGCTGCAGCACGCCCACTGGCAGCATCGCACCTACCGCAAGGCCTCCCAGCGCGTCCGGGCGGCACAGCAGCGCGAGCGCGAGGCCCACGCCGTGCTCGCGGGACTCAAGGCCCGCGCGGAGAAGCGCGCCAAGCTCCGCGCACGCGCCGAGCGCTGGGCCCACACCGCCGGGCTTCCCAAGCCCAAGCGCCCCAAGCCCAAGCAGCCGCCCAAGGCACCAGTCGGCAGCTCACGCCCAGCCTCCCTGGGCCGCGTGAGCGCGCCGCACGCCTGCTCCCTGGTGCTCTGCCTGCTCGTGCAATGGCTGGTGCTTGCCGGCGGCATGCCCACCTTCGTCCCGGCCGCCAACAAGGGGGGGCACCTGCGCGTGCAGCCACCAGCCTGCCTCTCTCCCAACCACAGCCTGTCCGTCGGCACGGCCGCCTGCGAGCCGCCCCAGCTGCCTCTGCAGCCGGCGCCCAACATCTCCCCTGCCAAGGCCATGGGCGGCGCGGGCCCCGCCCGTCAGCCGTCTCCGAGCCCTGGGCCCAGCCAGGCCCGGCCGGGCCCCGGCAAGCCTCCGGAGACCGCCCCCGTCGCCTCCGGCGCCGGCAGCACCTCTCCTGACGGCGTGCGGCATGTCGTCAGGGACGCCCGCTTTGCCAAAGACCCCAAGTACGGCTACACCTGGTGCAAGCACCCCGACTTCTCGCCCGCCTTGCGTGCGGAGATGGGGGAACTGTTTGCGGAGAACGACAAGTGCTTCGCCCGCAGCCTCAAGGACTTGGGATGCTATACCGGCCCCGCCGCCCGCATCCCCTTGACGCACGACCACCCCATCTTCCAAGCGCCCCGCCGTCACTCCGTCGCTGAGCTGCAAATCCAGATGGAGAAGTGCTCCGAGATGGCCGAGGCCGGCATCATCGTGCCCTCTCAGAGCACCAAGTATGCCCTCAACAGCACCATGCCCGCCAAGAAGGCCCTGGACGGCTCCTTCACAGATAAACGTTACTGTGTCAATGCGCGCCCCATCAACAGCGCAACCGTCCCAGACGCTTACCGGCCGCAGATGCCGGAGGAGCTGTTCCGTCAGGTTGGGGGCCATGCCTGGTACCAGCGAGCCATGGATGAAGCCATACGTAAGCACAATCTCACAAGCTGCTGCGTATGTTTTGTGGACGACCTGCTCACGCACTCAGCAACTGCTGTGGAGCACCTAGACCACCTGCGCAAGGTCTTCGTGATGCTGAAGGACATTGGCAACAAGCTCCATCCAGAGAAGACCGTGATCGCGGGCGACTCCATTGAGTTCCTGGGCCACATGGTGGGGCCGGCTGGCCTCCAGCCGGTGGAGGCCAAGCTGGCCGCCATCCGCGCCGTCCAGCCCCCAACGAATGCGACCGAACTGCTGAGCCTGTTGGGTCTGTACAATTATTACCGCTGCTATCTACCGAACTACTCAGTGCTCACGGCCCCCCTTCTCGAGCTCACTCGAAAAGGGGTCGTCTGGAGCCCCAGCACTTGGCAGCCGCAACACCAGAACGCCCTGGACCGGCTCAAGGCCGAGTTCTCCAAGCCCGGGCTCGTGCTGCGCAACGCCGACCCTTGCCGTGACTTCCTGCTGCACACCGACTTCTCGGCCCAGGGCATAAGTGCCGTTCTGGGGCAGCTGGATGATGACGGCAACGAGTACATGGTCGCCTGCGCCTCCCGCTCCCTCAACGTGCACGAACGCAACTACACGTCGTACAAGGGCGAGATGATGGCTGCCTGCTGGGGCATGAAGATCCTGCGGCCCTATCTGCACGGCGTTCACTTCTGCTTGGTCACCGACCACTCGCCCCTGATGTGGCTTATGGAGAACCAATCCCTGACCGGCCAGTACGCGCGCTGGGCGCTTATTATGCAAGAATATGATTTTGATGTCGCTCACTGTCCCGGCGCTCTGCACCGCAACGCCGACGTGCTGAGTCGCTTTCCCGCCGCTGATGACTTCGATGGCACCGGCGCCCGGCTGGACGAGGCCTCTGACCCGCCGCCCCGCGTCCCGAAGGTGGTGCCATGCCCAGGGTCTCAACCCTTGATGGCCAGCGTCAACTGCATCGTCTCCGGCCGCCACGCTGCCGTGCTCGCCTCCCGGGAGCAGCACGAGCGACTGCAAGCCGTCCTGACCACGTCCGGCGGCCTGCTGCCTACCCAGGACGAGCTGATGTCCGGGAGCAACGGGCTGATCACCGACCCGCGCGCTCTGCCCCCTGACTCCAACCTCACAGCGGCCCAAGAGGCCACGCGCGAGCTCAACCGCCTGGTCAACACGATGGTGCGTGACGCTCGCCCGGCCCTCAAGGCCCTGATCTGTGAGCCCCCGCGTGCCCGTTGGACGGCCTCTGCCGATCCTGACAGCCCCGCCGTCTCCGTTGACACCAGCCTGCTGTCCCACCACTTCCTGGAGTTGGCGTTCACGGACGGCCTGGTGGTTGTTGAACACTCCAACGCCACCGCAACCGGCCTGGAGGCGTGCCTGCGCATGGGCTGGCGGGTCCGCCGCTACATCGCGCTGGGCATGCAACCGGCCCAAATCCCCCTGCTGCAACGCCGCCTGAGTTGGCTCCACAGCGAGCATCCTGCGCAGTTGACGGCCTCAGCCGTTGACAAGCCCTGGGCGGGCCTCGGTGAGCAAACCCTCTCCCTAGAGGGCTTGCGCGTCGCCGGGGCCACGCAAGGCCAGCAGTGGTGCGTGCTGGGCAAGTTTGGTGCGCTCGAGGAGCCCCCGGCGACCGAGCTGCTACGGCTGATCGGCCTCCTGCAGCAGCTGCAGCCCCGCCTGCTGCCAGCCTACCTGCTGGAGTCCTCTGCTGCGCCTGCTGATGACGGTCGCTTCGGCGCCGGCACCACAATCGACCTGGCACAGTTGGGCTCCGCTCAACACTGCGTGACGACGTTCTGGACCAACCTCGCTGACGCCAAGCACCTGTCCAAGCTGCTCTCGGCCGAGGGCTGGCTCACGCGCGCGCTCCCGGCCGCACAGGCGCTCCCGTCACGAGTGTTGCCGGTCTCCGAACGCCCCAACGAGCCTCCGCTCTACCCCTGCGATGTGCCCAGCAAGCCCTGCGTCGCCCTGCCGTCCGGCTCGCTAGCCGACGTGCAGCTGCCCCCGCAGCCCGATGAGGCCCCCACTTCCCTCTCGACGGGAGAGGTTTGCTCCGTCCTGGGGCTGGCACCGGCCTCAGTGCCGCCTGGCAGCACTCCGGCGCTGCTTCAAGCCGCCCAGTCGCTGCCAGGCTCACAGCACATCCTGGCGCTTACCCAGGCGCTGCAACGCGCCTACATTACCCCGCATCACATGGCCCGCCTGGCCCCTCGCAAGTCCCCGGACCCGGCCTCCACGCTGGGGGGGGGTACGGATGCTGCCAACGGCTCAACGTGGACCCCTGGTCTGGGCCTCAGTTCCGCCCACGAGATTTTAAGCACCCCCGCCGCCTTCGTCACCTCCGTCGTACAGCATCACCAGCTCGACGAGTATCGCCACACCGTGCTCGCCGCTGCCATTGCTGAGCTGGATGACGCTGCTGACGTGCCCACGGCCGGCGGTGTTGACCCATGGGACGATGTCAACATGCTCCAGTTCCTGCGCACAGGGGAGTTGTCGCCCCGCCTCAGCCCCATCGAGGTGCACCGGGTGCACCGCCGTGCCTCCGGCTACCAGTACGGCGGGGCGAAGGGCTCGCTGCACCGCCTGATGCCCAACGGTACCCTGCGCGAGGTCCCACACTCCTCCATGCGCCGAGGCTTGGCCCAAGCTGCCCACGAGGGCCTTGGCCACTTCGGTGGCCGCCGCACCACGGCCCTGCTGCAGCAGACCTACTGGTGGCCAAACATGACCCGAGACGCCCGCCGCGTCGTTGCCGAGTGCAAGGTTTGCGACCGCGCCAACACCGCGGGCAACGTGCAGTCGCTCAACCTGCAGCCCCTGCCCGTGCGCGGCCTGTTCTACCGTTGGGGCGTTGACACGTGTGGCCCCTTTGCCCAAACCGACGGAGGCAACGAGTACATCATGGTCTGCATTGAACACTTTAGCAAGCATATCGAGCTCATCGCCATCCCCAACAAGGCGTCTGAGACAACCGCCCAAGCTTTCCTTTCCCATGTCCTAGCCCGCTTCGGCGCTCCCGCAGCGGTGGTGACTGACGGTGGTGGCGAGTATGCTGGCGCATTCAAGGCGCTGCTGCGGCAGTGCTTCATCGACCACCGCGTCACGTCCCCTGGCCACCCTGCGGCCAACGGAGCTGCCGAGCGCACCGTGCAGGTCGCCAAGCGCGCTCTGCGCAAGTACGTTGCTACTAGTCAAGACTCCTCCAATTGGGACAAAGAGTTACCCTGGATCCTGCTCGGCTACCGCTGCTCGAAGCAGGCATCCACCGGCTACTCCCCGTACGAGCTGCTGTACGGCGTCAACCCCACCATCCCCCTTGCGGCGAGGTCGGGGCTTGACGAGCCTGTCGCCTTCGACAGCCCGGAGTCTCAACTCAAGGCCGATGATGCGATGCGCAGCCGCGCTGACCTGATGCGGCGCCACATCCCCGCCGCCGGCGCCAACCTGCTGATTGCTCAGCACCGAGACACCCACCGCTACGCCCGCACGCGCAGCGGCGGCTACCTGCCTTCCATCCACGTGTTCCAGCCCGGTGACTACGTCTACGTGGTCAACCGCACCCGCCGCAACACACTCCAGATGCCCGTGCGCTCTGAGGTGCTGCGTGTGCTCGAGGTCAGCCCAGCCGGTGTCGCCACCATCGTGGGCCGCTGCGGCGCCAAGCGGCAGGAGCACGTGACGAACCTGAGTCCCTGTCACCTGCCTGACGTCGACCCCATCACCGACCCGCTCCTGATCGTGCCCCCGGCCGACTGGCCCTGCGAGCTGTGCGGGCTGCCCGGTGACGGTCGGCGCATGCTCCTGTGCGACAGCTGCAACACCGGCTGGCACACTTACTGCCTCAAGCCACCGCTCAAGCGTGTCCCGCGCGGTGAGTGGCTCTGCCCTGACTGCGTCATCAGCGGCATCACCTCCGAGTCGCTGGCGCGGCAGCGGCGCCGCGACGCCGGTGCACCCGAGCCTTCTGCTCCGCCGCCGGTGCCCCCGTCTCTGTCCCCGTCTGGGGCAGAGAGGCCTCAGCCCCCTGCCCCTGCGCTCAAGGCCACGGCCTCTGCCGTGCCGCCTAAGCCCAAGCCGCTGGCTCCTGTCGCCGCTGAGAAGCTGCGTAAGGAGGCAGTGGAGCTGGATGGTCAGGCCGTTCGCCGCAAGATGCGTGACCCCGCCACCGGTGACTGGGTCCCGCGCAACGGCACTGCCCACTTCCTCGGCCCCAAGGCTGCGCCTGCTCCGTTTGAGATCCGCTACTCCGATGGCAGCTCTGAGCGTGCGTCCTCGCGCGCTGTCCGGGCCTGGCTCCTCACAGCCTCGGCCCACGTCGTCTCCGTCTACACCACCGCTGAGGCCCGAGCCCTGCCCAACGAGTGGCGGCTCGATGTTCCGTCCAACGCCCGTCGCGCCTTCAAGCAACTGGGGCTCGATCCCGAGTGGGATGATGAGCGCCTGCAGCTCATGATCGCTGACCTACCCCGCGGCGAGCACCGTGCTCTCACGGACTCGTGCGGGCGGCCGCCCCGTGACGAGGCAGTGCGTCTCCTTCTGTTCAACATCGACTTCAGCCGTTACCCCGTGATTTTGGATCCCTGCGCGGGTGTGGGGGCGCTGCCCCAGGCTCTGAGAGGTTTCGGTTACAACGTCTTAGCAAATGAGGTCGCAGGTGTGACCTCCAAGGCCATCAATTCGCACCTGGATCCGTTCCAGCCCGGCACCTACCGGGGGTGGCAGCAAGAGCAAGTCTGCCGTGCTATCATCACGTCCCCTAGGGCTCGAGCGGCCGATTTCCTGATCCCCCTGATGATTCGGTTTGCCCCTGTTGTGGCAGCTTTCGTGTCCGGCAACTTTGTGCTGGCTGCGCCTCCCTCTCGGCGCATGTTCCTCAATGGTTTGCAGAAGGCCGAGCGCCTTGCGTTTCTTACCGGTCTGCCCCGTGGTCACACGGCAGGCCGCCCCGGCATGTGGTTGGTTATCTTTCGCGACCGCAACCTGCGGGAGCTGCTGATGAGGGGCCGCGTCTCGACGGCGGCGCCCTGGGTGGAAGTTTGAGTTGTGAGGGGGGCCAAGACCCTATTGCGTGTTAACTGCTGCGGGCCTTTTGCCCAGTCTGACTCTTGTCCTGAGCTGTGGCTCTGTTTCCGTGCTTTATTGCTAGTTGACTGCCTTTGAGCGTTTCCTTTCTGGCTTCCTTCATGTCTCTCGCGTTTGCTGCTGGTTTCCTTGCGCTTCCGTGTGAGATCGCCGCTGCGTGCGGTCGACTCCTGTTTTAGTAGTCGAGGGGGGGATCTGTCGGCAGCCCGCAGCGGCAAGCCGTGTCAGCGCTGGGTCGTGACAGCTGTCATGTTCCTGTGTTTGAGCGTTCCCGCGTTGGCAGAAGGGCCGCGGGGAACTGGGTCTGAGGTGGGGAAGGAGGGGGATTCGTGGGTGGATCGGCCGTGTGGCCACCTTAGCCTGTCGTACGGCTCGGCTTGAGCCTAACCCGTGTGACGCGCAAAAAGCAGCAGCTTGTGGCATCTCGGCACTGCTATTGCTCACAGCACATGCAGCAGGAAGCAGACTGCTCCTGTAAGTCGTTACGCCTACAAGTCTCAATCCTAGCCATCGCCTAGTCTCCTCGCTAGCTGCGCTCCCCGGTGCTCTGGGAGAGCACGGTTCGACTGCAGCTGCGCTGCTCGTCACTTCTGTCATCTGTCGGCAGCCCGCAGCGGCAAGCCGTGTCAGCGCTGGGTCGTGACACCCATGGAGCCGAACCTGGGGAGAAGAGCGTCAGTACGCGACCATGGGGGCGAGCGGCGAGCGAGCAGAGCAGGTCTCGACCCCAGGAGAGCCTAGAAACCCGGGCGATGGCGGAAGAAGGGGGAACGCGACCTGCAAGGCTCATGGGCACCCGGGTGGGCAGGCAGTACAGGAGTGACATGCCCCCGACGGCGGGGCCCCGCAGGCGACAGAACCGGCACCCGGAACCCGGAGCCCCACGGAGGCGAGCGGCGTGCGATGCATCGGACGAGGGAGAAGGGGGGAAGGGGTGCGGGCGTGCGTGTGCGCGACGCAGGGGCGGAGGCGGGCCATGCGTGGCTCCCCACCGTCCGCAGTGGGCACACGGCTCCACGGGATCGCACCGGGGACGAGAGCAGGCGTCCATGGGCCTTACATCTCCGGTGGTCACGCCCCACAGCCGGCGGGGGGACCACAAAGCACCAAAACAGCACCAACACCCGTCGCAGAACCGCAGCACAGCACGCGCGCTCGCACCAACGACGCAGCAACGCACCAACGACGCACGGAACGGAATGGACGGAACGGCGCACGACACCGAAACAGAAGCAGACCCGGGCTCAAGCCCAGACCGCGGACCAGACGCCAATCCGCCGACCCCGGACACGACCGAAGAAACCCCAGAGACAGACCCAAGACCAGACGGCAGAACGACCAGACACAGACCCAGACACCAAAGGCAGACCCGGACACCAGCCAGACACCGCCCCGGCCCCAGACCCGAAACGACCGCAGACCCGAGCGACAGCCCAAATGCCGAGCACACAGAACCAGACCCAAAACCGGACCGGGCCCCAGACCCAGAACACCCGGCCCCAGACCCAAAACACGAGCGCGGAGGGCAAAAGCGGCACCCCACCCGGGCCCGGACCCAGACCCAAGCCCAGACGCGCTCAGAGGTCAAACACGACAGGCCTGACGGGGCCAAGGCCCAGCGGGGCGCGTTGCGGTTGCTGGGCGTGGAGGAGGGGCGGCGGCGGCGGCGGCAGAGGCGGGGGCGAGGACGACGGACGCGGAGGGGGCGGAGGGAGCGACGGCCGCGGCGGCGAAGGCGGCGGGGGGGGGAGGAGAAGGAGGCAGGGGCGCCGGCAGGGGAGGAGGAGCAGGAGGGGGCGGTGAAGGCGGACCCCGCGGCAGGGGAGGAAGAGGAGGCCGGGGCGACGGAGGGGAAGCGGCGGCGGGGGAGGAGGAGGAGGCGGGGGCGGAGGCGGGGGCGGCGGCGGCAGGGGAAGAGGGGGAGATGGAGGTGGAGGTGGAGGTGGAGGTGGAGGTGGAGGGGGAGGCGGTGGCGGAGGAGGAGGAGGCGGCGGCAGGGGAGGAGGGGGAGGGGGCGGCGGCGGCGGGGGGCGGCGGCGGCGGGGGCGGCGGCTGGGGAGAAGGGGGAGGGGGAGGCGGGGGGCGGTGCCGGCGGGGGCGGCAGAGGAGGAGGAAGAGGCGGGGGCGGCGACGGGGGAGGCGGGGGCCGGTGAGGAGGGGGAGGCGGGGTTTGGCGGCAGGGGAGGCGGTGGCCTGGGAGGAGGAGGAGGCGGGGGCAGCGGCGGCAGGGGAAGCGGGGGAGGGGGGAGGCGGTGGCGGCGGCTGCGGAGGCGGCGGTTGGGGAGGATGGGGAGGGGGAGGGGGAGGGGGAGGGGGAGGGGGAGGGGGAGGGGGAGGGGGAGGGAGGGGGAGGGGGAGGGGGAGGGGGCGGGGAGGGGGAGGGGGAGGGAGGGGAGGGGGAGGGGAGGGGGAGGGGAGGGGGAGGGGAGGGGGAGGGGGAGGGGGAGGGGGGGAGGGGGAGGGGGAGGGGGAGGGGAGGGGGAGGGGAGGGGGAGGGGGAGGGGAGGGGAGGGGGAGGGGGAGGGGGAGGGGGAGGGGGAGGGGGAGGGGGAGGGGAGGGGGAGGGGGAGGGGGAGGGGGAGGGGGAGGGGGAGGGGGAGGGGAGGGGGAGGGGAGGGGGAGGGGGAGGGGAGGGGGCGGCGGCGGAGGCGGCGACTGGAGAGGAGGGGGAGGTGGAGGCGGGGGCGGCGGCGGGGGTGGAGGCAGAGGAGGAGGGGGAGGCAGGGGTGGCGACAGGGGAGGCTGCGGCGGGGGAGGATGGTGGGGACGTGCGGGGAGGAGGAGGCGGTGGCGTGCGAAGAGGAGGAGGCGGGGGCGGCGGCACAGGAGGCGGCGGCGGCGGAGGAGGCGGAGGCGGGGGCGGCGGCGGCGGGGGTGGCGGGCGGGGAGGAGGAGAAGGCGGGGGTGGCGGCGGCGGAGGAGGAGGCGGCGGGGGCGACGGAGGGGCAAGCGGCGGAGGGGGAGAAGGAGGCGGGGGCGGCGGCGGGGGCGGCGGCTGGGGAGGCGGAGGAGGCAAGGGCGGCGACGGGGGAGGCGGCGGCCGGGGAAGATGGGGAGGGGGTTAGGGGGCCAACAGAAGGGTGCGGTCCCTCCAGCGGGCATCCCCGCTCCGCCAGCCAGCGGCACACATGCTCCAGGCCCCTCTCCGCCGCGCCTCTCCCAGCCCCCTTCACTCTCCTCCGCTCATTCACACCCGCTCCCGCTCCCGCCCCGCCCCTTCACACCCTCCCTGCCCAGCCCCTCCCACGCCCCGTCCCACAGGCCCAGCCGCGCCCCTCCGCCCCCCCCTAAAAAGAAGCCCATCACGCGACCCCCTGCAGCCGGGCGGGCAAAGGTTCTACCACGTTTCAAGGCTGTCAATGCCACTGGCAGCGCTGAGCAGGAGTGTCCGTCAGACGCTTCCAGTCGCGCCCATTACTGACCCTCTAGAGCGCAAGCTAGAGCACAAGGGCATAAAAGCGAGGTGCCGTTTGCGTGTGGGATGCCAAGCACGCCAGCTGCGCCCCCACGCCCAGGGCGGCTGAGGAGCTTTGGGGGCGTGCGTGCCCGAAGCGCCGTACTGCCATGCAGCGCCGTACTGCCATGCAGTGAACAAATGGCACCTCCAAGCCAAGCACCTTGACGTGCACGAGCTAGAGCACCTTAACGAGATTGACTGTTCTCAGACGTCCGCACTCTGGTCGCTCTAGTCTAGACGAGTCCACGCTACCCCCAATGCGGCCTTGCAGCCTGCACGCGGCGCCGTGCCGGCAGCTCTCGGCGCAGCGCCACGTCATCTGCACGAACCGGTCAGCCGTGCCGCTCAGCAAGGCGCGGCCAGCTGTCACAAACTTTGCTAGCAACGAGTCCGAGTGGGCGGGTGCGTCCCAAGCTGCGGACATCAACGCCTTGAAGGACTTTCTCGGCAACAAGGTTGCCACTAAGGAGGACCTGCAGGCGCTGGCCGCGAAGGTGGCCACCAAGGATGCGCTCGAGGCGCTGTCCGCGAAGGTGGCCACCAAGGAGGATCTGAAGGCGCTGGCCACCAAGGAGGAGCTGAAGGCGCTGGCCACCAAGGAGGAGCTGAAGGCGCTGGCCACCAAGGAGGACCTGAAGGCGCTGGCCACCAAGGAGGACCTGAAGGCGCTGTTCGAGAAGATTTCCACCAAGGAGAACGTCACGCCGTGGTGGATCGACAAGGCGATGGCCGGGTAAGAAGTTGGTTTGATGAGGGTGTGGGAAACGGGGAACGCGTTCAACTAGGGCAATGAGGGCAGCATTAATAGCAAGTCCTCCTGCGCTGCAATGCTGAGCCCTTTCCACTTCCCGCCCCTTCTCCTGGATTGCAAGGGGGGTGGGCATGGCGCTGGGCACGGCGCTGGGGGCCTTCTTGATGGCGGTGCTGCCCTCTCTGATGAACTCCGCGAAGTAACGTGGTGGGTTCTGGCGGTGTTTTCTTGCAAAGGACCTGGAGCTTGGCAATCAATTTTGCACGCTTGCCCGTTGGCTCCCCAGCACAGCGGCAGCAGCAGCCCACGTGCGGCCCTGCCCCTACCCCCGTGTCTAGGCGTGGCTCCTGCGCCGCTGTTTGCTCACAACCGACTGACCAGCGTCTCGTAATGCCCTGTGATGCCACCCCTGGATTGCAAGGTTCTCCATGATGCTGGCCACCGGCACGCTTGCCGCCTTTCCCAAGTGGCGTGATGGACAAGAGCTCGTTCATCCATGTGTGCTTGGTCTAGCTAGCATGTTGGAGCGTGGGGATGTGGCCCACTTCTCACAGCAGCAGATCGCCAACTTGATGGTAGGTCCTCTGCGTTCCCATGATGCGCATGCTGCAGTTTTGCAGCATCGCATGGCTATCGAGGACTTGATGCTACTGGTCGAACCATGCAAGCGTGAGAGGCTTTGCACGAACTATAGTAGGCAGTACTAAGGCTTCGCCTGTGTGTGTATGAGAGTGGCGGCGGGGGGTGGATAAGAGCGTGCGTCAAGGGACAGGCTCAGCCCACAGAGAGACACCATTGTTACGGCGCAGGCTCGGTCCTTGGGGTGCAGTTTCTTGTCAGGGTGCTACCAAGGAAAGCGTTGGAGTGGTCTGGCGTGGGCTATAAGGCGCAGGATTTCTTGTGCCGTGTTCTTTAAATGATATCTTGTGGTTTTGTCATGTGCTTGATTCTGTTCACGTGTCCCGGGGACGCACGGTGGCTGTTCGACCTGACACCGCAACAGGATGCTACATGCTAGATGACGTACGCCTGGTTCACTCAGCCGGTAGGGAACACGGACATTCTTTTGCAGCGCAGGGGTACGCGCGGGCGGACAAGGGCATGCTTTGTTGACTTCAGGATTGGGCATAGCGCATTTGGCCCATGCGTTGGTGTCAGGACTGGACTTTGCAAATCACGGGCCGGGTGCAGCAGGCGAACTCGAGCGTTTGCTGGTACCATACTAGGATCGATTGGGGCGCGCATAACGCCCGGGGCGTGATTGTCCCCAAGCGTGGGAAGGGAGCGTACCGGTATGTGTAAGCCTGTGAGCGCAGAGTTGATTACAGCCGGGTGCCCGCAGGGGAGTGTTGCAACAGACTCGTCCATTCGTACCTGTAGTATACTCTGTACTGTAAGGCAGACCTCACCCTAGCTAGCGCCCTGTACAGCACGAGCCCTCCATGCATCCAAAGTCGAAGACCCAAGGCCACAGACCCACCCCGATGCAGTCCCCCACCGCCACCGCCCGCAGGCCCGGGCCCCCCGGTACCCCTCCTCTGCGTAAACGTGTCATTCAACAATGCAGCCGTGCAGGGCCAAAATGCTCCTTGTGAAGGGAGAGCGCTCCGTGCAGCCTCCATGTATGCACCAGCCCCGGCCCCGGAGCCGCCTGCGCCCATCCTACTTGCGCCCCGCAGCCCCCGTCCTCGCACTCGAGGCCCATCGAACCGCCTTTCCCACCGCCTCCCTCACCCGGCGGAAAGACCTGCTGCACTTCTCGGCCTCCGCCTCGGCCTGCACCCACGCCTGCACGTCTGCCCGCCACCCCGCTCGCAATGTGGTGCTGCGGGCCGCCTCCGCCGCCGCGGCCCAGTCCACATCGCCCACGGCCCGCCGCAGCCAGCGAAGCGCCGGCAGGGGCGCCCTGACCGAGATTGCCTTGCCGACCAGCGCCTTCCTCTCCTGCCGTGTGCCCCACAGGGGCAGGCCCAGGCGCCGCAGGGCTTCCAGGGTCGGCAGGTCTCCAAAACCAGCCGCCAGGAGGTACGGGTGGTTGTGCGAGTGGAAGGCCGCCTGCGGAACGGGGTGGTAGCAGGGAGGCAGGGAGGTTGCAGTAAGAGGGTCGGCTCTGAGGAGAAGACGGGAGAATGGGCATCAATGCAGGGTCAGCAAGGCAATGTAAGAGGCTAGGTGCGGAACATGATGGCGGGAAGTGGGCGGGGCCAAGGTGGTGCGACCAGAAGCAGGGAGGGGCAGAATCGGAGGGGCGGTCAGCACTGGCATGGCACTACCGGTACCCTGCATCAGGCACGGCCGCACCTGCACGTCCGCGCCCCACTCCGCCAGCAGCTCGAGCACAGCCACGCAGCCGCCCCCGGCAGCGCTCAGCCAAAAGTCTGAGCCGAAGCCCACGCCACTCTCGCGCAGCCACGTCACCAGCTCCAAGCTCCCAGACCGGACGGCCGCATCGAAGGCCCCGGGCCCCGCCGCTTGCAGCGTTTTAGCCCCGCACGCCTCCAGCGCCCAGCTTGCGGTCTCCACGCTCCCGGAGGTGCACGCGAAGGCCAGCATATCCTTAGGCGGGGGCAGCTTGCAGTCCGTGGCGTGCAGCACCCTCAGCACCTCCGTGTGGCCCTGCCCTGCAGCCTGGCGGTAGACCCTCAGGTCTGTGGGCCGCAAGGCCCGGGAGAGCAGCCAGCGAAGGGCGTCGGCCCGGCCGGCCCTGGCCGCTGAGTCGACTGCGGAGGCGTCGGCCGGGAAGCCCATGCCCTCCACCAGCAGGGTCAACCGGGCGAGGGCGTCGGGGCAGGAGGCGGCGGCTGCAGCGATGGACTCCCGGCTCTGCACAGAACCCTGTGCGTTGGGAAAGGGTGATACAAGCGCCTCGGAAGCAAGGAGCGAGCCATGCAACAGGTCCCACTGCGGCGATGGTCTCTCAACCCCACAGCGTAGAGCACCACCACTTCCATAAGGCCCCTGTAACGGACGTTTGCTACCGCCTGCCCTTACCCCACCTGCTCCAGCAGCCACGCCACCTTGGCCGCCCAGTCGGGGGTGGGGCTGCGGGCGGCGGCAGCGGCAGCAGCGCGCAGCATGCTCTGGTCGCCGCCTGCTCCATCTCGGTACAGCTCCTGAACGGTTCCCAGGTCGCAGCCCTCCGTCGCTGCACTCAGCAGGTCTGCCATTGGAACGTCCCCGCTGGGGCCCGGGGGCGCCTTGCGCAGGAGGGCCCGCATGAGCTCCGGGTGGCCCCCGAGCGCAGCGGAGGTCACGCACCCCTTGCTCCACGCGCACCCCTGCTCCAGGAGCCACTCGCAGATCTCGGCACTCCCGCCCTTGGCGGCGGCTGTAAGGAGGCTCTCGGCTGTGTAGGGTCCATCCAGCAGGCAGCCCCGCTCAGCAGCAAGCCAGCGGCACACGTGCAGCTGGCCGGCGGCAGCCGCTGCCACCATCACCTCCACGGTCGGGCACAGCCCCGTCGCCGCCAGCGCCACCTTCAGGTTCGTCACATCCCCGCTGGCGGCAGTCAGGCACACCAGCTGCCGTCGACGCTTGAGGGATAGCGTGCGGCAGGGTGCCGGGGCGGACCAGTGCGCGGCGAAGGCCGCAGGCGGGGAGGGCTGCGAGAGCCGCACCACGATGTGCTTCTGGAGCCCCTCAGCGGTAGCACGGCTCACGAGTCGCAGGTTGCAAGCTACGTCGTAGGGCGGCAGGAAGCTCGCGATGTGGCCGAGGATGTCTGCACAAAAGACGCTCTCGAGCGCATCCAGAGTTGCGGCCATGTCTGCTATCAATAATGCGACAACACGTGTGAGATCCTGCAGAGCCAGGCGAGGGCAGCTATTGGTGGCCCGCGTTCGTAGACGGTTCCTCTTCTACTTCTCGGCTAGTACACGACCTCCTTGCTTCGCACAGCGCGTACCCAGAGAGGTGCAAGAAATGGGTTATTAGGCCTCGCGCCAAGTTGCCAGGACGAATGCGGATGCACTATCTGGTAGCGGGGTATCTGGCAGCTGCCCCATGCTCCTGGATTCACGTCTGAGCCTGGTCTGAGCGTGTAAGCTGCGCAACATTGGGGCTTGCCTCCTTTGGGGGAGATGGATGTGGGGCTGGGGTCCACGCGTGTCAGGGGCGGCGGAGCCCGGCGGCCAAGGAGGCAGGCGAAGGGGACCGCGAATCGACCCCGTCCCCAGTCCCCCCAGTTCCCACCAGTGACCAATCTACCTGGCCGCCGCCTCTCCAGTCTGATCCTGGTTATCGCCTTTGTCGTGAGTGTCCCCCAGGCCCGTCTGACATCAACAGAGCCGGCAGACTGGGCAGAGGCATCACTTAGGACCGCCTGTTGTGACCGGCCGAGCCGCTCACGGCCTCGGTCTCCTGGGCAGTGGAACAAGTCTGGGGGCGAACGTACGATTCCTGCTATTCGTGGCACTGTTGTGGCCCTCTGTGGTAGAGCGCACACAAGTCAGCTGGCAGGGTCTGACCCAACGAGCTGGATACCCGCCAAGAAGCATACGTACATCAGCACTACGGCAGCTCCCTTGCAGCAGTTCGCGCCAAGCCCTTTCAGGCTCTTCCGCCCAGCATTCCGGCGGGCCTTGCCCCTACCCCAGCAAGCGCCCTGTACATCTCCCACCGTCTCGTATCGCATGCGCCCCCGAAGCGGACCGCTATCCCCTGAAGTGCCCCTCCCCAACACAGAGCACACAACCAGCCTCCAGCCCACCTAACACCCCGTGGCCTACCTGCTCCTTGCCCCAAGCCTAGACCTACTGCATGCCTCCAAGCCCCGGCCATATGAGAATAGCCCCACTGCCCTGGCCTGGGCATCGCCGCCGGCGCCAGCACGACAAACAGCACGCGTCTGAAGCCCTTTCCGTCCTCATCGTACAGACCGCACGATGCTGCTGCCCTTACCAAGCCATCCGTGCGTCCAGGCCTACAGTTCCGCCAACCCCTAAAGCCGAATCCAGTGTGGGTGAGCACACCCCTCCCCCTACGTTGCACGGCCCCTGTGAGTACAGTGACCCCTCCCCCGTCCAAGTGCGGGGCCCCTCCCTCCTAGCCTGAGACAGCCCCGCACCGGAGGGCTAGAGCCCCCCCAAGCTCCGTACTCCTCACTCCCGCTCCCACTCCTGACGCTGCCATAAGCCGTGCCGTGCAGTATCCTCGCCACATGCCCCGAGCGCCCTTACAAGCACCCGTCATCGTGCTCCGCGTCCTCCCGACCCCACGGACCTCAACCGTCAACCCCCCTCCGCCTCTTGCTTGACCTCGGCCTTGCCTGCACCCACCCCACCCCTTTCAGAGCCCGGCTGCCCACCCTCTGAGGCCCCTGCACCGCGGCGGCCCGGTTCGGCTCCCCCACGCAGCCACCGCCCGCTGCAGCCAGCCCCGCGCCGGCACAGGCGCCTCTCCGGATGCCATGTCGACCAGCGCCTCCCATTCCTGCCGTGTGCTGCCCAGGGGAAGGCCCAGGAGCCACAGGGCCTCCAGAATCAGAACGTCCCCGCGCTTGGCCGCCGTGACGTACGGGTATGCGAAAGGCGAGGTGTCCTGAGGGCAGGGCGAGGGTGGGGTGTTTGAAGCTGAGAAGCGGGATCACGTCGCCGGTGAGGGAGCGAAGTAGGGTGGGGGCGGGGTTCAAGCCACGGGGCCGTGACAGCTGGGAACGGCGGACGAGAGGAGCCTAAGCTGTGCACGTCCGTACCTCCGGGTCCGCGTCGCCCCCCGCCAGCAGCTTGAGCACAGCGCTGTAGCCGCCCCGGGCAGCCGAGTCCCAGGGATCGTGGTCGGGCCCCACGCCCCTCTCCCGCAGCCACGTCACCAGCTCCAGGCTCCCGGAGCGGAGGGCTGCATCGAAGGGTGAGGGAACCGGCGGCTCATCCACCGCCGCACCGAGCGCCTCCGCCCCAAACGTCTCCACCACCCAGCGGGCCGTCTCCACGCCCCCGGAGGTGCACGCATGGAGCATCAGATCCCGAGGCGGGAGCAGCTCGCAGCCCGCGGCGTGCAGCGCCCTCAGCACCTCCGTGTGGCCCCGCTCCGCAGCCCACCGGACTGCCGCCATGCGCTGTCCGATGACGGCTACGGCAGTTGGCCGGAAGCCGCGGGCCAGCAGCCAGCGCATGGTGTCGGTCTGCCCCTCCTCGATTACTGCGTCGACCGCGGAGGCGTCGAGCGGGAAGCCCATGCCCTCCATCCACCAGCAGGGTCAGCCTGGCGACGCCGTCCGGGCACCTTGCAGCGGCGTCGCAAGCCCTGTGGGACCCAATTGCGCCCTGCGGGACGGACAGAACGAGGAGAGGGTCGTGAAGGGATAGTAATGGATCGCGAGGTGGCCTCCGTCGCCTTCATCGTGCGGCTTGAACATCGTTGACGTAGCGTAGCAGTGGCCTCCAGAAGTCCTCGTGTGTGTTCCCGCCAGCGCACAGCCGCAAAGCGTCCTTTGTGGTTGCCCTTTCCCCTAAAGCCTCACCTGCTCCAGCAGCCACGCCACCTTGGCCGCCCAGTCGGGGGTGGGGCTGCGGGCGGCGGCGGTGACAGCAGAGCGCCGCACACGCTCCCAACCCACACCGGCAGATCCCTCCACAGCCCCTTCTCGGTACAGCTCCTGGAAGGTTCCGAGGTCACAGCCCTCCGCCGATGCGCTCAGCAGGCCTTCCGTGGAAGCTATTCCGCTGGGGCCCGGAGGCGCCTTGCGCAGGAGGGCCCGCATGAGCTCCGGGTGACCCCCCTTCGCGGCAGAGATGACACACTCCTCGCTCCACGCGCACCCCTGCTCAAGGAGCCACTCGCACACCTCCGCATGGTCGCCCTTGGCGGCGGCGGCGAGAGGGCTAGTGGCCGGAAACGGTCCCTCCAGCGGGCAGCCCCGCTCTGCCAGCCAGCGGCACACGTGCAGCTGCCCGGCTGCAGCGGCGGCCGCCATCAGCTCTGCGGTCGGGCACAGCCCCGTCGCCGCCAGCGCCACCTCGAGATTCGCCACATTCCCGCTGGCGGCGGTCAGGCATAGCAGCTGCATTCGGCGCTTGCGGGAGAGGGAATAGCAGGCGTGCTTGAGCCAGAGGGCGGCGATGGCATGAGGTGGGGTTGGCTGCGAGAGCTGCACCATGGTGTGCTCCCTGAACTGCTCAGCGGTAGAGCGGCTCACGAGTCGCAGCGTGCAAGCGATTTCGTTCGGCTGCAGGAAGGTCGCGACGCGGCCGAGGATGTCTGTGCTGAACACCCTCTCGAGCACATCCGGGCTTGCTGCCATTTTACGAAGCTATGTTATGGTGCAGTGTATGGCTGAATGACGAAGATCCCTCACCTTCCGCGAGCACGCCTATGTCGCTGGCTTCCCGCCCAAACGCGTTGGCTCGCTTTGATCCGGGCTTCCTCCAGTCGCAGGCTCTCTGCTGCCACAGGCTTTTGCTGTATAGTATGGCTCAGTCTATGGCTCTGCCCCGCGCCCTCCCCTGTATTGCGCCCCGGACACGCCGTGCAGGGCCGTGAATTCCCCGAACCCTTGCCCCCCTTGCCCCCCTTCACAGGTAACTTTCACAGGCTTTTTGCATCGGCCTACGAAATGCGATGCCACGACTCCGCGGCACTACGCCCCGTTGTCTATAATAACCCCTTGCCCCCGCCGCCTCGGCCTCTCCAGGACACAACCCACAACCCTTGCCCGCAAGCCAGGTGCCCGTGACCGACAGGCATACCTTGCCCTCAAGATCGAACAGGCTTGCTCTTGACACCGAACCTCCTCGAAGGAACTGCCGGCATCTCGAGCTTCTTGTGCAATCCGGACGTGTCGCCGCGCGCGAGTTGCTGCCGTCCTCAACCCCCGGGACCCCAACCGCCCCAATGAAGACCAGCGCCCTACATCGGTGCCTGCAGGTTCCTCAGGTGCCGCTGCCCTTGCCAGCTCGCCTGCAGCTGTGCGTGCCTTCTCTGCTGGTGTTCTACACAGGGCCTATGCGCACGGTCCCCAGCTGGCCGCCCACAGGTCTGCGTAGTTCGCGACCACGCCCTACGCCCCTCCACCAAGCGCTACGCTTCGTTGATGTCTTCTATCCCCAGCTGGCGTCTTCCCCAAGGCAGTACGGGGCGCCGGTCACGGGCTAGCGCACACACCATCACGGCCGGGACAGCTGGCCGTCAGGGCAGGCCCGGGAGCTGACTCATGCTTCCAGAGGAGGGTCACCCCCACCTCAGCCTTCATCCTGCACCCTGCGTGTGTCTATGCCTGCATGTGCCGATGGCACCGCACTGTCCCGGCTCTCCCAGCCCCACTAGCGTCCTGCACCCCGCATGCGCCCCTAACAACAGAAGCGAGCCGCTGTCCACATGGCACCGCTAACCAGGCTCAACCCCGAATCGAGCTCCACCAACTGCCGCACAACCCTGGACCCCGGGCCCAGGTCCCCGCCTCCACGCAACGCGGCTCCAGCCGCAAACCGCCAGCCTCGCTGTGCGAGCTCCATCCTGTCACCCCGTGCTCCCACCCCCAAGGCCGCACCCTGTCCTGAACTCCTGCCGCCCTAGCTCCGCAACCTTCCATTGTGGCGCCGCAGGTCTGCCGTTAACCCCCCGCCCTCGCCCTCCCTCCTGCCCTTTGCCTTGCTGACGCCCGAACTGGCGCAAGCCCACCGCGCATCAGCCCGTTCCGGCGCACGGCACCGAGCAGGGCTGCGAGTCCAAGACCCCGGTCGCGGTGGGGCTAATCCAACCTGCGCTCCATCCGCAAGGAGAGTTTCCGCCACAGCGCTTTTCATACGACTTCGGTGGTGCCCACGGTCAACCGCTCCCTGTGCGTAGAGCAAGCACGCCGTCGGGAAGCCTCCGTAAGTCCGCTGCCGGGGTCCGCGCTCGTGCATGCAGCCCTCAGGCCCAGCGGAGCCCACGTCCGGCCCGGGTCCAGGCCCAGGCCCAGGCCCACGTTCAGGGGCCCATTACGTGTCCAGGAAGTTGGCGGCCATGAGCAGCTCCAGAGCGATCTCCGGAGCGACCTTGAACTCGGGAATGTTCTTGGTGGTACTGAGGTTGGAGGGGGGCGGCCGGGGCGGAGGGCGCAGTAAGGGGCAAGGTTGTGGGTGGACAGGCGCTAGCAGGGCCTGTAGCCATGTGAAGCCAACGGGAATGTTCTGGGTGGTACTGAGGCGGGGTTGTGGGGGCGTGGGGCGGAAGGCGCAGTCGTGTGCGTGGGGAGGTTGGGGCGCAAGCCGGCTGGGCGGGGCGGTGTGGCGGCCGAAACAGCCATGTAGGCCTGATCTGAAGCCTGGGGCAACCTAGCTCCTCAGCCGCAGATGGCTCGGAGAGGCTGCGTAGGTGCACAAGCACGACCCGCGTGGGGCGCCGCAGGCCTCCCCCCTCGGGAGCCCCTGCCTCGTTCCGTAGCCTGCTGGCCTTTGCCTCCATCCCCCTGTCGTGTACTGTGCACTGCATGCTCACGAGTTCTGGTACCGCAGCTTGTAGTAGAAGTACTGGCAGACCTTCTCCAGGATGGGAGTGGAAATCTCGGGGAACTTGACCTCCCCCAGCTCCGTCTCCGTGAAGCTGCCTGCATGCGGCCAAGCCCCCAGACGCTGTCATGACTGCCCAAAACGGAGATTGTGGGTACAGGGGAGAGCTGGGGCACGCCGCGGACACACCTTGAGAGCTCAGCATGTTCCGGATGGTGTTGGACACGCAGGCCGCCTTGTAGTCCACGATAAACTCATATCCCTCCGCTGAGACCAGCTTCACCGTCTGCTTGGGCATTGTTCACGCCTGCTCACGGTAATGGCCCAGCCCCGGCCCCGCGCGCGTCCGCAGGGTGCGAGCTGTTTGCTCTCTGTGTTGCTGGGGAGACTTGTCGCAATAGTGTTTGTGGACCAGAGGGGGCCTGTCCCGTCCGCGCGTCTCTCAGCAGCTAAGAGTGTGTGTCGCTTCTGCCTGGGCCCTGGCCTGTATGCTGGTTTGCTATTCCCTCGTTATACTGGAGGTTGGTGGGGGCCCGCGGTGTGGACGCGAGAGCCCTGCGGGATTGGGGTACATCGTTCAGGCCCTGAAGTTGGCCCCTGTGCGCAAACACCTCCCCCCATAACATTCTCACCTTCGCTTCCTCAGTGCACGTTACAAGGCATCACTCGTTACCAATACCAGCGGACCGCACCAAGCCGAACTCCATCCACACCAGAAGGAATATGGACGCTGTGGAGCGCCTTCTCGGGCGCCGCTGGGAGAATGTTAGCCCGGCGACGTTCCTCAAGTTCGGGAACCTGTGAGTGCGGCTTGCGGAGGGATTCTGAGTATCACGCGACACGGTGTCCGGGCGGGCGCTGGGCTGCCCGCTGCCGCCCACAGCCCACGCTCTACGTAGCTGACGCTGTGGCTTGGTGCCGGGCGCGTCCGCTGGGGCGTGGGCCTGGCAGGGCCCAACTGAAGCTGAGGATCTCGGACATGCCCTGTTTTACCCTGGCCCCCACAGGGAGCGGCCCATCCAGGTGTACCTCCAGCGCGTGTACGCCACGCTAGCGGTGGCTCTGGCCATTTCCGCTGTGGTGAGCACAAGCTTCCTGGTCACAGGGTGGGGCTAGGGCTAGGCTGGATATGCTACGTCTGTCGCGTACGTCCTGGATGCTTCCGGGGATGGCTTCGGCGTGTCGCCTGCGCGCCCCGCCCCGACCCTGGGGTTTCCTGCCTGGGCTGCCATGAGTCCCCGCTCATACCCTGTATCCCACACCCTTAAAGCCGGCGCCTGCAGACCTCACCTGACCCAACTGCTTTGCCACCCTCGGCAACCCACACCCCCGGCCGAGTCCCGTACCTGACCTCAGCATGCAACCCCTCTCTGCCGTACCCTACCAACCCCCACCTCGCCCTTCCTCCCCCCCTGACCTGACAGGGCTGCCTGATGGACATCCAGTACCACATTGCGGGCCTGATCACCTACCTGGGCGCGTTCGGCTGCCTCATAGGCCTCAGCTTCACGGCCTCCACACCCGCCACGCTGGTGAGTGCGCGTCCCCGGGGGCGGAGGGCTGTGGGGCATCAGGGGCTTTACGGCTGCTCCCTGGTCTCCAGACCAGGGCTCAGGGAGCGCCTGGGGGGCGGAGGGCTTTTAGAGGGGCTTTGGGAGGCCCTTGTGCTCGAACGGCATCACTCCTGACCGGGCTCAGGGATTGAATCAATCCGCGGAGTGAAGGTATCCACCGTCCCCCGCCCACACACCATTGCTCCCCCTCCACCTCCCCCAACCCCCACAGAACAAGCGCTACGCCCTGCTGGCGGGCTTCGCCTTCTGCCAGGGCGCGGGCCTGGGCCGCCTGGTGGGGCTGGCGGTGCAGCTCAACCCGGGGCTGCTGCTGACGGCCTTCATGGGCACCGCCGCCATCTTCGTGTCCTTCACGCTGGTGAGGCGGTTGCTGGGCGGTGCTTGGGAGGTGGTTGGTGGCTGGGTGGTTGGCGGTTGGGTGGTTGGGACTTGTGGGGTGGTTAGTTAGAGTGGGGGTGGGGAGTGCGGGTTCGGGCGGGCTGGTGGGGGGCACGATGCGGCTGCGGGAGTCGGAGCACTGGCGTGGCGGCTCACGGGGCGGGGAGGGGCCCGGGGCTGTGGCCGGGCGCAGCAGTCCTGCGCCGCAGTCCAGCGTGGCAGCAGCGTCGCTGCACCGGGGCCGTTGTTTCGGCCGACCCTTGTCTCCCGTCACCCCTCCCTCAACCGCGCTCCCCGCTCCCGTCCCCCTCCAGGCCTCCCTGCTGTCGGCCCGGCGCAGCTTCCTGTTCCTGGGCGGCTGGCTGGCCAGCGCCATCTCGTGCATGTTCGTGCTGAGGTGGGGACTGCGGCGTGGGGTGGACGGGGTTGGGTGGTGGCGGCCCTGAAGGGAAGGACTCGGGAGGGTTCGGGAAGAGGGGTAGACACCTGTGGCTGGTGTCACCCTGCGGGCCGACGACCCCCACCTCCACCTGCCCCATTCCCAGTTCGCTGTTCACCGCTGCCCCGACCTTGCTCACCCCTCCTGACCCCCCTTCCCCTACCCCTCCCCCGCCCCCTTCTCGCCGCCAGGCTGGGGTCGTGGCTCATGGGCGGCCGCGGCCTGGGCTTCGGTCTGGAGCTGTACGGCGGGCTGATGGTGTTCAGCGCCTACGTGCTGTTCGACACGCAGGTGTGTTTATGTGTGTATGTGTTTGGGGTGGGTTTTACGGGGGCGGAAGGGGGTGGGAAGAGGAGGCGGTGCGGATTGGGGGCAATGGAGGGAGGTGCAGGGAGGGGGCGACATGCGCAGGTCCTGCCTACCTGTGGGTCGGCTGAGCCGCGCCCATCCGCCTCGCCCTCTCCTTCTCCCCGCCTGACGCCCTTGCCGCCCCGACCTTCCCACCCTCCCCAGCTCATTGTGGAGAAGGCCTCCGCTGGCTACACCGACCACGTCAAGGCGGCCCTGGACCTGCTGGTGGACGTTGTGGCCATCTTTGTGCGCGTGCTGGTCATCCTCATGAAGAACCAGGCGCAGAAGCAGGAGCGCGAGCAGCGCCGCAGGAAGGAGCGCCGCGACTAGGCGGGGAGGGAGGGGACGGGCGGAGGGAGGGAGGGGCGTGGGACCGGGGCCGCGAGCAGCGATGCAGGTTGAGCAGGTGTGGGGGCGTGGGCAGAGACGGCGGGTCGACGTGGGCTGCGGGCTCGGGCCTGGTGGGCGGGGAGGCCTAAGCATGGTTGCTTGGAGCCACGGATGCGGGTGGTTGATGTCGGAGCGCAGTGGCTGTTCGGCATGCAAGGCTGCGCAGCGTGGCGCGACGATGTGGGGCACGAGAGCAGGACTGGAGTAATGGCGCGAGATGATGGGCAGCACTGGGGCGAGATGATAGTCCACGGCACCTGCGGTCGGTCCGTGGCGGCATACCTGTAAAGGCACACAAGCATCTGATCAGGAGATCTAGTGCTACAGCATGTACAGCCAGCCAGCCTGGGGATGTTGTGCCCGGGCCTGCACAACGCACCCCCATAGCCCCGCACCCCCAATGCAGCGCCATGGGCTGAGCTGGGCAAGCTTCCCACCTCGATTACTCTCTCCATCATCTGCCCCTGCCACTGCTACCAATGCCTCCGTCTATTAGCGCGGCTTGCTCGCGGGCGACCCCTCACTGTCTCCTGGGGACGCGCCGCACCCGAGCCCCAACAGCCACCGCGGCCGTCCGGCTACTACAAATGCGTATCTGCCAGCCCGCAACACCACTCGAGCGCGCAGGCTGAACCCGGACAGCCCGTGCACTGCATACTCATGCACGCCTTCGCCAAGCTGCTGCGGTTCTAGCCGCAGAGCTAGTGTGCGCAGGCGCAGCGCTGGGGCCGCCTGCCCGCCCGTACATGCCACTAACCCACATACCGGTACTCCTCTTCAGCGCGTACGCAGCCCCAGCCCCAGCCCCAGCCCCAGCCCCAGCCCCAGCCCCAGCCCCAGCCCCAGCCCCAGCCCCAGCCCCAGCCCCAGCTTGCAACCCTAGCGAGCGGCCCCAGCGTGACCCCGCGGCCCTCCTAGCACGAACGACATTTCGCCTTGTGCCCCTCCCTCCAGTGCTCCCTTTGGCACTCCTGCGAGCAGTACCGCACGCACTTGCACCGCGCGCAGTGCTTGAGCGGCAGCTCCGCCTCGCTCCGGCCCCCGTACGACAGGCAGCCCGGGTACTCGCACACACGCAGGCCGGGGAACGCCGCCTCGGCCAGCGGCACGGCGATGGGCGGCGGCAGCGGCGCCGCCAGCAGGGCCGCCACGTCCGGCGGCGGCCTCTCGCCGTCTTCGAGGGGTGGGCCCAACTCCAGGAGTGTCATTGTGCCTGCCGTAGAATTGTACACGGCGCCCGTGTCTCCATTGAGAAGCACAATTTTGCCGCCCTCCCGGAACACCGTTGCCAGCGATGCGGCGGACGAGCGGAAGAGGGTGCACGTGTCGTCCCCCGCTACCTCGCCGCCGCTGCTGCCATCTCCGCCTGCCCCCGCTGACTCGTCTCCTTCGCTGCCCCCTGCTGCCTCGTCTCCGCCGCCGCCGGCAGGAGCCGCTGTGCGCAGCAGCGCATCCAGCGTGCCGCGGAGCGACTCGTCCCGGAGCCACGGCTGCAGTCCCACTCGGACCGCGGCCTCGAGGCAGCCCCGCTCCCCGGGGCTCACCGCCGATCCGAGGGCACCAGGGCCGGCCTCAAGGCCGGTACAGTTGCTGCCAGCGCTCCCGCCGAGCGCCGCAAAGTCGTTGCCCGCGCGGCCGCCGCCGCCACCCCTGCCGCTGCCTCCGCCAGGGCTGCCGCCGCCTCCGCCGGGCGGCACCAGCCACAACCGGACGCGGTCGCTCAGCTGCGGGTGCGCCGCCAGCTCGGTCAGGGCCAGGACGGCCTGGGCAGCGGTGGACTCCTGACAGGCAACAAGTGTTGGTGCTCCCTCGTCCGCGCCGCCGCTGGTCGCCTCCTCCACCCGGGCACATACCAGCTTGCAGGCCGCCGCCAGCAGGCGGTGCGGCTGCAGCGCCAGCAGCTGCGCCGCGCTCAGGCTGGCCTCGCTTGATGTACAGCCGAGCCACACGTGCCTCAGCGACTCCCGCATGGCGTAGACCAGCCACTGATGCTGCGCCCGGTGCAGCCGCAGAGGCGCTGCCCGCGCCGCGGCCTGCGTGGCAAGCAGGCACTGCCACCGCCCCGCGAAGGCCTCGGCCTCGACGTCCGGGGCAGGCCGGCTGCCGGCGCCTGGGGGCCCCAATTGGTCGCGGATGAGGGGGAGCAGAGATGGCCCTGGCATGGCGTTCAGGAGCCCGGTACTGACGAGCGCCAACAGCTGCCGCTCCCGCTTTAGCGCACCCACCCGAGCCGCGCCCTCCCCGCTCCCCTCCGCCTCCGCCTCCAGCTCCTGCAGCCGCCGCGTCATCATGCGCGCCCGCTTGCCGAGCGTCACCAGCACACCGCCGCCGGCCTCGTGACGCACCTGCGGCGGGAGCGCCCAGTTCCCGAGTAACCGAGGCACGACAATAGGTATCTGTACCGCTTCCCGGGCCAGGTGCTGTAGGCTGGCGTCGCCTGGCGCGAGCGCGGCCCGGTCTGCTGCGGCGAAGGCCAGGCGCAGGGCGTGGTCCAGGGAGGCGGCCAGGCCCGCGCGGGTGAGCGCCGCCGCCAGGGCCTCCCGGCTCGGGGCGCCCAGCAGCGCGGGGGCTGCAGAAGGGGGACGGAGGAGGCAAGATAGGGATATGTATGCGCGAAGGATGATTCGAGGGGAAGGGGAGTGGCCGCGTTCTCGCCCACGCACGCGAAGTACGCTGCGAGCAGATTCAAGTCATTCAAGGTCCGCAGCCCAAGCTGGGAACACGCTATCCCAAGCAGGGAGCACGCTAGGCCAAGCAGGGAGCACGCTAGCCCAAGCAGGGAGCACGCTAGCCCAAGCAGGGAGCACGCTAGCCCGCGCCATACACCCGGCTCACGGCGCTCCCTCACCGCTGGGCGTGGACTCGCCATCGCCAAGGCGGCGCAACACCTCCAGCACCAGGGCGGCCCCGCAAACAGCCTTGCAAGGAAGGAGAATTGCAAGCGGAATGACAGCCAACTGAGCCAAAGCATCCATGCTGGCTCTGCAACACGACAGCAGCGAACCGCAAACCCGTACGTACGTACCTCAGTCAGGGGCCTAGCCACGTGGCTGCCCCGCCCCTCCAGACGCCCCTCCAGCCCCTCCAGGTTCAGCGCCAGGGCCCAGGCGGCCGTCTCGGCGCTCCGGGTCTGGAGCACCAGGCCGTCCACATCCTGTGGGAGGGGGTGGAGGCGAGGCGAGGGGTGGAGGAGGGCGCGAGCCGAATGCCCGCATACACACACGCTGTGACACAGAACAGACATGACGACCACCAGCTAATCGATGTCCATTGGGTTGGTCTTGGTTATGCAAACAGCTACTGACACACGCACTGATACCAGGTACAGCATTGGTCCTCGCAAAGCGCCATCGCAGGACCGACGAGCAGTCCAACAGCGCAACTGAAAGGCTCAGCTGCTCAGAAGGGGCGTACGTGGGCCTGGCCCCTGGCCCTACCCATGCCTTGCCAACCTCGTCTCGCCCCAACCACGCTCGGCCCACACACCTGCGCGAATGCGGGGTCCCAGGCCGGACGCCGGGAGCAGGCTCCCGCCAGGCCTTCGCCCCTGAACAGGCGGCAGAGCGCCTCCAGGGCTCGCGGCTCGAGCCGGGCGAGGCGAGGCGAGGGCGAGTAGCCCCCCGCCGTGTGGTGGAGGCTACGCGACAGGCACCTTAGGACGGGGATGGCTGCGTACTGCAGCCGCTCTCCCGGACCCCCGGCTACGACAAGGCCGCTGATCACGTGCCCCAGCCTCGCCTCCAGCGCCGGAAGCCACCAGCGGCCCGTCCCGCCGGCGGGCACAGCCCGTCCGCTGGGCCCTGCCCCTCCCGCCTCCGCAGCCGCAGCTGCCCTTGCCCGCCGCCCCTGCCGCGCCCGCTGGCCCCGCTCCTCCTCCGGTGCCTGCCCCCGCTCCTCCCCCTCCCCCTCCCCCTCCCCCTCCACGCCCCCGTGCACGCACAGCCGCTCCAGCAGCGCCTCCTGCAGCGCCACCACGTCCGGGTGGGACAGCTGCGAGGCCAGCTGCTGACCGACGTCGGCTGTGAAGAGGATGCGCAGCGCGTGGGCCACTTGCAGGGCGTTGGCGGCGCTGTAGGCGGCTGCGTCCATGAGCTCCGCGCTTGTTTTCAGCGCGAGCCCATCGGGTCGGTCCAGGAGGACAAGCTCTGCCTCCGGCGCCGGGCAGCCCCGCAGTATGGCCCATGCGACCGTCGGCAGCAGCCGGCTCTCCGCCAGCGCCGCCAGGAGCTGATGGATTGGAGAGGCGTCGAGCTCAGGCGCAGGTGGAGCCGCGGAGGAGGCCGACGCTCCAGGGCTGGCGGCTTCCTCCACCAGGTCTTTTAGCACCACGGTAGCCATGCAGGCGTACATTGCGCACAGCTTGGTCAGCCACGCGCACGCGGCTGCGCTGGTGGCTGCCATGAGCTGACGCTCGGTAGGCACAGCGCTGCGCGCCGCCCCGCGCTGTGACCCTCGCGCCCGGAGCCCCGCCGGCCGCCGCCGCCGGGTTGAGACGAGAGCTGGGCGAACTGGGCGCAGCTGCGGAGCGCGGTCGCTGCCGCAGACATGAGCTCTCGGGTCCACAGCGGCGCGGCGACGCGGTATGCTAGCAGCGCATGGTCCCCAGGCCTGCCGGGACTTGTGGCGGAGGTCAGCCTGCCGTGCAGCGGTTGTATGACGCGGTTCAGCAAGGACGCCACAGAGGTGAGCACCTGATGAGCGGCTATCTGAGTGTTTTCGTAGGCTGGCGAGGTCGAGGCTGTCGAGGCTCCGGCTAGGAAGGCCACTGCTGGTGGGATGGCGGCCAGTTTGGCGGCGAGCCAGGCCCAGGTCCCCGCCTCCTCATAGGCCCCCATCCACAGCTCGATGTCCTCCAGAGGCCATTGGGGCTGCTCCGTCGTCGAGCGATTGAACAAGTCCTCGCACGCGGCCCGAAACTCGTTTTGCAGGCGGGACCTGGGGAAGGAGCAGGAAGGAGCAGGGAGGAGCACGGCGGGTTACGCGGGCCCGCTCGAGCGACGGTCGCGCAAGATCGCGAACCTTTGTGAGCACACAGGTACAGCGGCCCTAGCGGGACTTGATTGAAGGGCCGATAGCTGAGTTGATATCAACTCAGTCCTGGTCGCGCACCGTTCATTGAGGCTTCGCTCCGCTGCCGCCGACAGTGGACGCCCAGGGGTGGCCAGTGTTAAACGGTATATGACATCAAGCGACGTCTGTTCAGCGCGGATGTGCTGCACCAAAAGGTCCCGCGACACCTCCATCGGACATGGCGTGGCGTGGTTCTTCTGATACTGTGTTGCTGCTGTGTGCGTGTGATTTACAGTATGTGCATGTAGGGGTGAGTGTGGGCAGGCCCGAGTCGGCCCCCAAGCAACTTCCCAGATCACACACTGCACAGTGCACCATCACCTGCACCAGTCCCGGGATCTCCTGGGCCCCCTTCTGGTCCACCAAACCTGCCACCCAAACAGCGCCACCATCACATGACTGCTGCACCAGTCCCGGGATCTCCTGGATCCCTGCATCCATCCATTCTCAATAACCAGGCTCACAATGCCCAAACCATCATGATCCATGCCAACCGGTCTCTCAGCGCCGGTCCCAAAGCAACCGCCGCCAGTACAACCGCTCACGCCAGCACACGCGTGCATCCGGCGTGTGCAGCCTTCCGCAATCCAAATAAGCTTCCAACCTGTGCAGCGCGCGTCCACCCAACGCAGAGCGCACGCGTGAAACTGCTCCGCTGCCGTCCATAGCAAGGTCCCACGCCGCCGCTTTCGTGGAAAGCCGCGAGCCCTAGCCCCGCGGCATTAGCTCGGTACGCCGCCAGCCTCCCTCCAGCCACACCGCTGCCGGCGCCCCGCAGCAGCGAGTCCTCAACCTAGTTTGCGCGAGGCAGATGCCGGCACCACCTCCGGTGCCGGCGGCGCCCCGGCCCTGGCCCCCGCCCTCCCCCTTTCCAAAGGCGGCTGCTGCAGGGGCGCTCAGCTGGCTGGGGCGGCCATGGCCGCGGGCGCCGCTGCGGGCGGCAGGCGGTTGGGCGGGTGCCCCCCGGTGTGGATCTTGACCTGGCTGGGCAGCCCGTCGTCCACCTCCTCCTCGTCAGACTCCACCTGGCGGCACACACGAGCAGGGGCGGAAGCAAGCAAATTAAGCCAGGAAGGGACATAATAGAAGCAAGTTCAGCAAGCTAAGGAAGGACCCGCGGACCAGCAGACCCTGAAAGCAAAGTCGGTTGAGGTAAAGCAGACGAGGGAGCGTACGGTACATAGCAAACGCAACCCCCTCGCACGATGCTGCTGCTCCCCTCAAGATACAACATCGCCCTCGCCGCGCTGCGCGCTGCCTGTACGACGCGGTGCCGCACACAGCACAGCACCGCACACGCGCACGCACCTTGTGGAACACGTACGACAGCGTGATGTCGTTGACGTTGCGGCAGTTCCAGTCAGTTGCGAACTCGGGGTCGATGTAGAAGAAGACGGGCATGTCGAGCGTCTCGCCGCCGCGCAGCCGCTGCTCCTCGAAGCAGAAGCACTGAATCTTGTTGAAGTAGTAGGCGGCCTTGTCGGGGGTCACGTTGTAGAGCGAGTAGCCGGTCACGGGCTTGTCGCTGCGGGCAAAAGAGGAAGGGGCCAAGGGAGGGATCGGGTGGTGTGGCAGGGCCGAGAGTCGTGGGACGACGCAGGGCAGGGGTTACGGGTGTGGCAGGCGGCCTTGTCTAAGGTCTGCAGCCGGAATGCTCTCCAGCGCCCTGACCTTCCGCCGCCCCGTCCCGCCCGGCCCCGCCCCGCCCAAGCCCCGAGCGCACCTCTTGTTCTTGGCCGTAAAGAACACGAGCGTGGACTGGCCCGGCCGCACGCGCACAAACTCCTGCGTGGGCTTGAACTCCCACGGCATGCTCTCCGCCACGTCAGCGTTGAACCACACGCGCACCTCCCGCGAGGCCGCGGCGCTGCGGGGTGTGGGGAGCACGTGTGGGCGTTTGACACAAGTTTCAAGAGTGGTGGTGGTGGTACAAGCGAGCGGTTGGTTACAGGGTCGGCCACCCCAAGACGTCGGACCCTCACAGCATCCTGCACACTCACGCCTCCATCTTTTCGTCGGGATTGGTGCGCCGCTTCCGCAGCTTGTCCTCAATGGACTGAGGGGTGGGCGTTCGGGGTGAGCGGAGCGAGGTAGAGGGTGGGCGTGAGGGGTGGGGTGTGTGTGCATGGGCGGCAGGGTGAGGCCCTTCCAACAGCCCTACCCAACGGCCCCCAGCGGTGCCCCAAAGCCCGACCCCCTGCACCTGCCCCCGGCCCTCTGCCTCGCGGGTGCCCCAGCTAGCAAAATCCGCGTGCCAGCGCATCCACATGCTGACAGCGAGAGCCCCGCACGTCGCCCTGCTCTAGGCGCCCTGACCCAGGCACGCCTAGCCCTGCATGCCCAGCCCCACCTCCGAGCCGAACCGGACCAAGCCTCCGTAGTTGGATGCGGTCTGAGGGTTATGACACGGGGCGGGGTCCAGGGCGCAAGGGCGTTCACAGGAGTGTCCGGGGGCCGCTTTGTAGGCGTGTGTCCGGGATGGGGCCGGTCGGTCCATTATAACCCATAAGGAGGTATGCGTAGGCAAGCTAGGCGCCCACGGACCATGGGAAACGCACAGTGGGCGTGGGAAACCCAGGTCCTGCCGCCTGCCGGTTAGGGGCTGGATGACTAGATATGAGGCCTCACCGCGCAGAAGAGCTTGTAGATAGGGACGCTGGCGTAGGAGCCCGCAACCATGATGACCGCAGCTGCACTCTGTTGAGTGGGGTAGCGGAGAGGGCTAGTAGTCGGCACAGGTTGATATGAGCTTGCTTAGTAACAAGAGCAAGTGACTACCACCGTTTTGAGGGGAGGGGCGATGCTCAGGGTGTCGGTAGCGGTGGGCCACGCAACGGGCGCCACGTACCAGGTACAGCCCCAGCTCGGTCATTGTCCATCGCTCCGCGGGCGGGACGGGCCTGGAAGACATGCTACGTGCGCTTCCAGCAGCTGCCGGGCTCGCAGCCCAGCCCATGAAGCTAGGACCCCCCGCAGCGGTGCGGGCCACGGCCGCCCATGGGCGACCCGATGTCGATGCTCCGGCACCAAGTCGCGACGCTGCAGTCGCACCCGCCTCGAAACTAAGCGGCGCTGCTTCCGAAAGACCTCGCGCTATGACGAGCGCAGCCCGGCGCAGCGACATGGGCACGAGTGGCGCTGATTGAGGGTCGCGATGGGAAGGTCGGCGAGCACCGATGGGCTACAGCGTTTGCAGCAGAATTGCTGCTAAGTTAAACGTGCGGTCTGCAGGCGGGATTCGAGGCGTTATGCCACGTTGACGGACGGTGTCCCGGGAATGTAATTTGGTGCAGCAGTAGGACAACCCCAAACTAGCAAGCTGTGGTCAAGGTTAGTTGTCATCGACGCGGTGTGCAGAATAGCGGAGGAGGCCGTTCTCAGTCGGGGTGGATCCAGGCTTGCAATGAGCAACTCTATGGCGGACAGCGCTCAGCTCCTTGCCTAGAGCCCACAGGTGCATAGCTATATCGCTCGGCCCCCATAAGAAGGCACCATGGGGCCGAGCGCGAGAAAGAAAAACCTGACAGCTGCTTGAAACAGCTCTCGCGACCTTGCAGCAATCTCAGCAGCAGCCATGGACATCAGCGTCAACAGCTCCACGGTGGGCAGAACAGGCGCATCGGGGCGCTCGATGGGCGGACTTTTGCGCGGCGAGCCGGCAAAGCATGTCTTAGTAGCCACAAGCGCTGATCGCGCCCTGCGCTGTTGCTGTAGCTAATCGAGGGGCCATGGGGCGCTGCTGGCTCACCAGCGAGCGAGGAGACAATCAAGGTATGACGGGCGCATGGTCCTTCTGCCGACACCTTGAAGGGGCAACGGGGCACATCCCTCGAGTCCCCTGCCTTGAACGGGCTTGCCCCGTGCCAGCTCCTGGCCTGGTCTGTCAGTCTAGGGGGTTCTGTTGGTTCGTTGCCTGCTGCCCCCCTCGCCACCTTTGGGGTTTTCCCTCCCGGCCCAGTCTTCAAACCCGCTCAGGGCAGCTTAGCGCCGTCCTGCCAGCTCCCAGAGCGTCTATTTCACGGCCGCCCCTGGCCCACTGCCCGACACCTGCACCTACCCCATTCCCCCGTTCTTTCTTCCTGTGTGATGCACCGCAGCTCATCCCCAAGATCCGACCCACGACGACCCCAGGTGAGGCCCAAACCAGCTCCAGCAATCGCCAGCCGGACTACCTGCCCCGCATTCGACTGGGCCACGTACTGGCGGCAACACTATTCTCCTCCCTGCCCCTGACACCTTGCCTACCCACACATGTGTGCCACCCCAGACCGGCCGGACATCGTGCAGCTGTCGGGGCACAAGTCCCTCAAACTGACGGGGCCAGCGGGCGAGAGCCGGCAGTGGGACTTTGACTATGTGGCGGCGGCGCGCACCCGCCAGCGCACCTTCTTCAAGGGTACGTACCCCCAGACGTTGGGCAGCAGGGTCATACGAACTCTCCATGACAGCTAGCAACGCACAGCCGCGCAGCCATGATGTGGCTCGGAGTCCTCAGACGAAGGTACTGATGCATACCCTCACAGCTGCCACAGTCATGCTGCCTCGGCGGACCCCATCGCCCCGCTGCCCCGACCCACATCGCCGCCCTTTCCACCTGCTACTCGCTCTTGCATTCCGCAGTCGCGGGGCGGCCCATGGCGGACCACTTCCTCAGCTTCTACAACGCAGCCATCCTGGCCTACGGCCAGACCGGGAGCGGCAAGACCCACACCATGATCGGCCGCTTGCCGCCGCAGCGGACCGGCGTGCGGTCGGGCGGCGGTGGGGGCTGGCTGGAGTCTGACTTGCCGGATGAGGTGCGCGAAGAGCGGGGCTGCAAGGGATCCCGGGGGAGAGATGCGGTTGGGGTCAGGGATTTGGGAAATCCGCCGGTGCAGGACGTCTGATGCGGCACCACGTTATTGCTCCTTCCCAAACAGGCCGGCCTAATTCCACGGCTGCTGGAGTACGTGTTCCGTCACCTGTCCGTGGATGGGCTGCAGCATCGCGCCGACCGTGGCAGCTCGGGTGGCGGCGCTGCGCCCAGCCCCCCGGACCGGCCTTCCACTGGGGGACTCCTCGAGCCCATACCCGCGCCTTGCTCGCCACCAGGTGCCGCCGCCACTCCCAGCCGCGCCCGCGGCCGCAGCGGCATCCCCACGCCCGGCCCCGCGCCCCGCGCCGACGCCACACCCGCCAAAACCCCGGCAAAGACGCCCCTCGGGCGCAGCGGAATCCCTACGCCCTCCCGGCCAGAGCGCACGCCTGCTGCCCGTGGGCCCGCCGCGGGCCTGACGCCCGGTCGCTCCGGCCTTCCCGCCCCTCCTACCGGTGCCGCTGCCGCCGCGGCGGCCCGGCCTCAGGGGCCGGTCCTGGGCGCTGGTCTTTCCGCGGCCTTTGCAGCCGTGGCCCCCTCGGCGGCGGCTGGCGGTGCCGCGGGCGGCCCTGGCCTGGGGGCGCCTGTGCGCGGCTCCATGGCAGGCGGCGCAGGCGGGTGGGGTCTGGGGAAGCAATACCTGGTGAAAGTCAGCATGCTGCAGATCTACAAGGAGGAGGTGCAAGACCTGATCAACCCCGGGTGGGACACGCTGTGTGGGGATCAGGCTGCAAACGGTGGTGCTGAGGGATTGCACGGTGGAGTGCCGGATGGGGCAGGAGTTGCTCGGAAGCGCTCCGCGTGGTCCCTCAGAGAGCCGTGAACCTTATGCTGGGGTATATAGTGGACAAGGTACGCCCAAGTGCTCACTCGTCCTGCCCCCTCCTACCGTTCCGCCCAGACCCAAGGAGAGGCTGCTCCTGCGCGAGACGCTGCGGGAGGGCGTCACCGTGGCGGGGCTGACCGAGGTGCCGGTCTGCTCGGGTGAGCGGGCCGCTGGGCTGGCCCTGCGTTTCTACCAAGACCTGCAGCTGCCCTCATCCATCGCTACAAACCCCACATCCCCTCCTTCCCGATTGCGCCTTCCCCTCGCCTTCCCTCTTCCCACGCAGCCGCCGAGGCGCTGCACGTGCTGCAACGCGGCATCGCCAACCGCTCCGTGGCCGAGACCGCCTCCAACCCCGTCTCCTCGCGCTCGCACTGCATCCTCACGCTCACGCTGGAGGCGGCGCTGCCCACCAAGGAGGCGGGCGTGCTGCGCGTGGGGCGGTCGCGGCTGCAGCTGGTGGATCTTGCGGGTGCGGAGGGGGTCGGGGCTGTGGGCCGAGGTGGTTGTTGGTGGGGGTGGAGGAGTGTGGCGTGTTGGGAGGGTGGTACGGTGACGTACGGAAGGCAAACAGCGCTGTTCCGCTGAGCATGGTACGCGCTCTCCTTTCACCAAACCTTTCACCCACAGGCAGCGAGCGCACGTCCAAGTCCGCCGAGCCCGACCCGGCTCGCCAGAGCGAGGCCCACGCCATCAACAAAGCCCTGTCCACGCTCTCGCTCGTCATCGCGCGCCTCACCAAGCGCGAGCCCAGCCACGTGCCGTACCGCGACTCCAAGCTCACGTTCCTGCTGCAGGTGGGTGGCGGGGTGGTGGGGCCTGCTAGGGGGGTCAGGGGCCGGGGCAGGGCATTGTGACGTGGAGGGGGGCCGACATGGGCTGGTGATTCTCCTCCGCCCAGCGCCATGCGACTGGACAACCTGCATCGTTTTGCGCAGCGGCTCGAGCACCGTATTAACAGCAAGGAAGGTTGTGCTGGCAGGCCTGTTGTCTGAATCGTGATGCACAGCGTAAGAAGGCACACGGCTAGCACCTCATCACCCTCAGTACCGCACCCCAACGCGGCCTGCATGACGGCTTTCCCTCTTTCCTCCTCCGCTCTCCCCCTGCCCCTGCCGTTTACCGCAGGACTGCATCGGCGGCAACGCCAAGACGCTCATCATCGCCAACCTCAACCCCTCGCCCTCGTGCGCCGCCGAGACCAAGGTCACGCTGGACTTCGCGCTGAGCGCCAAGAAAGTCAGGAACCGGGTGAGACAAGGCTGGGCGGCCCTCCTCGCCTCGCAAGCAGCGGACACTCCCATCAGCTCCGCAGCTGATGAAAACCCCCTGGCTTTCAAGTCTCGGTCTTTATTCCCAAGCACCCCTTCCCCCTTCTCCCTCCCGCGACCAGGCGGTGATCAACCAGGACGACCGCGGCGACGCTGTCAAGCTTCGGGAGGAGGTGGCGCGGCTGCGGAAGGAGCTGGACATCTTCAGGGCGCTGCACGCACCGGTGGGTGGACGCGTGCGTGTGATTGGGGACCGCCTGTCACGTCTGTTTACTAGTGAAGCTGGGACGGCACACATGCGCAAACGGGTAACCCGCAGCGTGGGTATCACAGCAAGCTGCCAACGGTGAAGGTTTCTGGCGGGGTAGGCACACATGCCGCAAGCAACGGGCAGTGGTCCAGACCCTAACCTCTGCTTCACGCCATCGCTCTCCCGCAGGAGCTGCCTGGCCCCAGCCGCAGCCCTCAGCTCGACCTGGGGAGGGAGGCGCAGTCCGCCGCGCAGCGCGCCAGCGGCGGCGGGGTGGCCCCGGTCCGAGCGTCCGTCTCGGCCGACAAGCTGCAGCAGGCGCTGGCCCTCAACACGGAGCTGGAGGCTCGGCTGAAGGCCGCGGAGGAGGAGTACGCGGCGCTGAAGCTGTGAGCCCGGGGCTGAGGGACGCGTGGACGGCGCGGAGCGGCGTGGGTGCGCTTCAGTAGGGCAGGTCCTCTAGGGTCCCTTCTGCGCCGGAGGATGCGTCTGCAGGTGCTGGTCGTTTTGCCTAAGGCGGCAGCCGCCCACAGTTGGGTTTGGCCGGAGCCGAAGAGCCTTTCTTCCGTCTCCCGCAGGGAGCACGATGCGCTGCAGGAGCAGTCGGAAACGCAGCGGTGCGAGCTGGCGAAGCTGGAGGCGACGGTGGAGCAGGTGGGCCGCCGTGGGGCACCGCCGATAGCGGCGAACGGGCATGTTGGAAATGCGAACGGGTGTGTAAACGGCTGCTCATGTGAAAGAGGGTGTGTGTGTGACTCGAGCGCTCTCAAGCCCTTGCAGGCCTCCTGCCTCCCTGACGTCCGCACCTGCTGACCTCCCCACGGCCCCTGTGTGGCACGCATCCCCACTCCCACACACAGTGCGAGGAGGAGCTGCTGGACCTGCGCCAGCGGCCCACCATGGAGGAGCACCAGCAGGTCAGGAGAAGGGGGGGAGAGGAGGGGATGGCTTGGGTGGGGCATGGGCGTCCTTGCGTGCGGGTCATTTGCGAGCTCGGCACGGTCATCATCCCCCTGGTCCCGATTTCAAGCAGCCGACTTGACACCTCCGCTTCCGCCCTTGACCTATCCCAAACACGACGCGTCCAGGCCCTTGCCGCGGCCCTGGACAACGCCCTCTCCCGCTGCGAGCTCCTCAGCGCTGAGGCGGAGGCCCAGGCGGAGCGCGCCCGGCAGGCGGAGGCGCAGGCCGCCGCCGCCGACGCAGCCAACGCCGAGCTCCGCTCCCAGCTGGAGGCGCTCCGCACCGAGAGCCGCCGCACGCGGCCAGCGGAGGACGGCCCCGCTGGGGCCAGCCCCCGCCGGCAGCGGCGCTGCGTGCGCGACGGGTTCGCCCTGTCGCCCCTCGAGGCTGTGGCGGAGGCCGCTGGCGAGGGCGGTGTCGGGGACGAGGGCCCCGTTCCCGCCAGCCCCGCCGAGTCGGTTGGGTCGTCCGGCCTGAGCTCGCTCGCGCCGTCGCCAGCGCAAGATGGCCGCGTGTTCCGCACCTACACGCCCCGGTCGCCCGCGCCCGGCCAGCTGTTCTCCCCCGCCCGGCCCGGCAGCCTGGGCGCCGGCTCCTTGGGGGCGCCCTGTGGCTGCGGCGCCAACGCCGGGCCCAACCCCGCGGCCAGCGAGGCGGGCAGCGAGCGGTTCCGCAGCTTCCTGGCGGCGTGGGGCGCGAGGCCGGGGGACTCCGTTGACCGGCGCGTGTCGGTCAGCGTGCGGTTCCTGCCCACACCCGAGGCCACCAATCGCAGCGGCGCCGGGCTGGACCCCGCCTCCGCCGGCCGCCACTCCCAGGCGGGCTCTGTCGTCCGCACCAACCCGCTCTACGACCTGGAGAGCGCGGCGGCGGCAGCAGCTGCGGCGGCGGCAGGTGGTGGTGCCGTGGACGGCCAAGCGCCGCTAAGGGCTGGGGCGGATGAAGGCGAGGGCCAGGCCGAGTCGCGGCCTGCGGTTGAGGCGGAGGGGGACAAGCACTCGGTGCTGCCGGGGCCCTGGGTGCGGCGCCGCACCCGCACACGCACCATGGACTCAGAGGGGTCCATGTGCGAGCTGCCCATGCCGCCACCCCCCGAGTACGCCACCCCCGGCGCCACGCCTGGTGCAACGCCCGGTGCGACGCCGCGGGGCGAGCGTGAAGACGAACCCCGAGGACCCGAGGACGCGGAGGCGGAGGCCGAGTCCCGCTTCGCCTGCAGCCCCCGCGAGCGGCCACTGCGGGAGCTGCAGTGCGGCATGCCCACCGTGGAGGCAAAGCCGCGCGGCGCCAAGCCCGGCGCCGTCGCGGCCGCCGCCGCTGCCATCGCCGCGCGCTTGCAGCAGGACGACGCCACGCCCTGCAGCCGCCCCGCACCGCCCTGGGCTTTCGCCACCGAGCCAGCCCCTGCGCCTGGCCCTGCCCACGCCCCAGCCCAGGCCCCGGCCCAGTCTCCGGGCCTGCGTCGCGGGGCGGTGGTGGGCTTGCGGTCTCCGCCGTGGTCGCCCCCCGGCGTGGGCAGCGGCGGCCGGCCAACGCTCAGCCAGCGGAGCCATGCGACCGGCGACTCGAAGGCCGTGTCACAGAGCACGCCCGACATGCGGTGCGTGCTACGCAGCTTTGGCACGGGCCTGACGGGCGAGCACGCCACGCCCTGCCCCGGCACGCTCACGGCCTCGCGCGCCGCGCTGCGGTACGCGAGCGTGGGCCCGCCCTCGCCGGGCCTCACACCCAGCCCCGGCCTCGCTCTCAGCGACGGCCCCGCCGCCGCCAGCGGCCTGGACGCCTCCTCGCTCTGCTGCCAGGCCCAGCCCACGCCGTCAGGCTCCGTTGCGGGTACCGCCCACGCCGCGCTCAGCCCTGGTGAGGTGTGCAGCTACCGCAGCCCCCGACCGGCGGCTGGGTGCGGCTCGGTACCGGCCGAGGCTTCCGCACCCTCGGCGAGCCCTGGTGCGGGCACGGGTGCGGGTGCAGCAGCTGTTGCATCGCCGGTGTCCGGTGTCCGCCCCGCCCGGCTCACCTGGGGTGTGGCCACGCCCGCCTCCGCCACCCGCGGCAGCGTCACGTCCGCCGCTCACTCCCACCGCTCGCCCAGCCACGCTGCCCTCCAGCACCACTCCTCGCCAACTGAGTCTGGGCGCTCCCAGGGCTCCCCTGCAGCGGCCAGAGCCTCTCACGGTCGGGCCGGAGCGGTGCGGGCTGCTGCGAAAGGGCCGGCCGGCGGCAGCGGCAGTGGCAGCGGCAGCCCGGTGTCCCGAGCGCAGGCGCAGGCGCTGGAGGCCCAGGTGGAGGCGCTGGAGAGGGCGCAGGAGCAGATGGCCGAAGACGCGGAGCAGCTGCGGGCCGTGCTGAAGGCGGAACAGGACAAGCGTGCAAAGGTGCGCGCGGGCTGCGGGGGGGGGGGGTTGCGGGGAAGAGAACGGCGACTGGCGTGGGTTACCCGGCTTGTCCAGCAAGGCACTGAACGGAGCGTACGACGCATGGCTGTGGGCTCGCCTAACGTGGCTGCAAGCAACGTAGCTTGCTTGCCGCCCCGGTTACTGTTGCTCCCTGCCGCTGACCAGTTCCTGCCGCACGCCATGTTCCGTGACCCGCACCCGCCAGGCCGAGGCCAGCCTCCGGGACGCCCGGGTCGCAGTCCAGCTGGAGATGGCCAGTGTCGAGGGCAACCTGCACAAGGCCAACTTTGACCTCACCAACATGAGCGAGACGGTCAGGTCCCTGGTGGAGCAGCTGGGCAGCTACGAGGCCACTATGGCCAGGTGGGCGCACCGGACGGGGCTCCAACATGCGTGGGTGGCCGGGAGTATGCCGTCCGCGCTGACCGAAGTGGGATACAGGGCATCTTAACCTGGTTTTGAATTGCTTGGCTTAACACGTCCTCCTTGTCATGTCCCTGTGACTGCAGGGTGCGCACTGAGCTCCAGGCCGCCGTTGACGGCGCCGAGTCGGACTCTTCCGCCGCTCCGGCCTCATCCGCCCTGGCGGCCGCGCTGGTCCTGCTGGCGCCCGCGCCCGCCCCCGACACCACCAGCGCCTTCTCCTGGCTGGCCACGCCCTCGGGCCGTACCATGCGCCTGCTCGACGAGAAGTTCCCTGACTGGCAGGTGTACACCGCGGAGGAGCCCAGCACCTACTACGAGGTCACGCCGCAAGGCTCCGTCGCCGCGCCCGACAGCCGCGCCCGCGCCAGCGCCAGCCGCGCCGCCCTGTCTGCCTCCGCCAGCCGCGCCTCCATCTCCCTGTCGGCCCGGCAGCTGTCCTCGCCGCTCTTCCTGCAGCAGCACCAGCACCATGAGCTGCCGGGGCCCACCGTAGGACAGGGCAACGGCACGCCGTCCAGCAGCGCCGTGCGATGGCCCCCCGGGAGCTCCGGCGCTGAGCGGCTGCAGAGCCCGTTTGCGCCCAGCCCGCTGGCGGGAGCGCAGAGCGGGCCGTGGCCCGAGGCATCGGGCTCAGCCAGGGCTGTGGCGGCCACGCAAGAGAGGTGGGCAGCAAGCAAGTGGAGCTCATCATTATTAGGAAAGCTTGCCTTGCTGCAGCCTGCTTTTGCCAATAGACCCGAGTCACTGTCCAACCCCTTGCTACAAGCTGCCTCACCCGCATTCGCCGCATCGACGCAACTTACTTCCGCTTGCATCTGTCCGTCCACAGCGCTGCCGACCGAGGTGATCTAGAAGGACAGCTGGCGGACACGCGGCAGCTGGAGGCGGCCCAGGTGCGGCTGCAGCAGCTGGAGGCACAGCCGCGAGAAGCGCAGGAGGATGGGGGGCTGCAGCAGGCTCCAGCACACGAAGAAGCCGCTGCCGCTGTTGAGGCCAGGGCTGCCGCTGAGGCGGCAGCAGCCGAGGCACAGGAGGAGCTCGCCCGGCTGCGGGAAGCACAAGTTCAGGCTCAACAGGAGGCCGCGGCGCAGGCCGAGGCTGCCGCCGCTGCCGAGGCCGCTGCCGCCAAGGCACAGCGCGAGCTGGCGCTCCTGCGAGACGCACAAGCAGCGATGCAGCAGGCGTCTGCAGCTCAGGCGGAGGCCGCAGCTGCCGCTGCCACCGAGGCACAGCAACAGCTCGCGCGGCTGCGGGAGGGCCAAGCGGCAGCGCAGCAGCAAGCGGAAGCACAGGCCGCTGCCGCCGCTGCTGCTGCGACCGCTGCCGCCGAGGCTCAACAGCAGCTCTTCACCGCCGAGGCCACGCAAGCGGAGGCGGCCGCGCAGCTCGAGGCCTGGGTCCAGGCTCACGTCAAGGCTGAGGCCGAGCTGGAGTTCGCTCGGCTTCGGGAGGCGGGCCTGGCCTCAGCCCTGAATGCTCGTGAGGCGGCGCTGGCGGCGCTGCGGGGCCGTTGCGAGGAGGTGGAGGTCGCGCTGCGGCAGGCTCAGGCGTCTGGCGAGGCGCGTGTGCGGGACCTGCAGGAAGCTGCGGCTGCGCTGGAGTACATCGCGGCACAACAGCTGGCGGGGCGGGAGGCGCAGGTGGAGGAGCTGGCGGGCCGCGCTGCGGGCATGGCGGCGGAGGCGCACCGGGCCGCCGAGGAGGCGGAGGCGCTGCGGCGGCAGGCGGCCGAGGCGGAGGCGCGCTGCCAGCAGCAGGCGGCGGCCGCACGCGCGGCGGAGCAGCGGGAGAGGCTCACCCTGGACAAGCTCAGGCGAGCAGGGCGTGTATGAGGTCTGATTGGGCCGTGCGCTGGGTTCTGCGTGGGGTGCCTGTGCTTCTCCTTGCACGGCTTGCCTACGCCAACACCTCTACCCTTGCGCTGAATTCCCATGAAGCACGAGCTGGCTGCCCTCACCACGTCTCCACGCCCCGTCCGGCCCCCAGGCAGCTGGAGGTGCAGTTCCTGCAGCGCCTCGAGGGACTGCGCCTGGACCTGACCGGCACGCAGGTGGGGGATGCCCTGCCACACCTCCTGTAAAGCTGTTGCCGTTGAACCTTGCCTCACAGCCTGCTCACCCTATGCATGCCCCCTGCATCCCCCCCAGTCCCAGCTGTCGGCCAGTGAGCAGCAGCTGGCGGCCATGCGGGCGCAGGCGGTGGCGGCGCAGGTGGAGGCGGCGGCGGCGCGGCAGGCGGAGGCGGCCAGCCAGGAGCAGCTGGCGGCGCTGACGGCGGCGCTGGAGGCGCGGCCCGAGGTCGCGGCGGCGCTGTTCGGCCATGCGTCGCCGGCACAGGCCCAGCCCTCCTGGTCGGGGGAGGGCAGCGGCGGACCGGGCGCGGCGGCTCCAGGCAGGGCCGGCGGGCAGCGGCCGGGCGGCGCGGGGCAGGCGCCGGTGTCGAGCCGTGCGCCCTGGTCCTCGAGGAAGGCGGCGCGGGGCAGCAGGCAAGTGGGGGGCTGGGGCGGGCTGTGGCGGTATACCTGTTGTTCAGGGATGTGTTCCAGTCCAATCGACCGGTCCTAGCATTCGTCATACCGATCTGTCAACCGCTCGACATCACCTCTGACAGCTTCCATCCCCGGACCCGCAGGTACGGCTCGTACGGCGGCGATCTGCCGTACGGCCTGTCCTCCTCCGCTCCCTCTGTGGCTGGCGACGGCGCCAACAAGGGCACCTGGGTGCAGCGCTTCCTGCAGCGCCGGGGGCCCGCGGGCCCCGGAGGCAGCGGCGCGGGAGGCGGAGCGCCCGCGCGGCTGATCGTGTTCACTCCGCGGCGGGGCGCGGCGCGGGGGGTGACGGGCATCGTGTGGGGGCAGGTGCCGGCCTCGGCGGCCAAGAGGGCGAGGGGGTGAGGGAGGGGCGCCCCAGCGGGGAAGGGCCGGGAAGCTGTGGGCGGAGGACGCGGGTCTCGTGGGCATCGGTACTGGGCTACGGTACTGGGCGACCGCTGGACGTGAAGCCTTCGTGGCGAAGGGGCTGCTTCTGGCACGGGGGCGGAGAGCGCAAAGCTGGTGGGCAGCGTAGGGGCGGAGCAACAGGAGGCAGGCTGGCCGCGTGCAGGAGGAAGTGGGGGCCGTGGGGTCTGGGGTGAGAGGGGGCCGCAGGCGGTCCAGCAATCGGGGGGGACGGTCGCCTTGTGAAGGGTCTGGGGCGCCTCTGGGCGAGTGGTCGGGGACTGGAGCGCCATGCTCCCCTGGCCAGGCACACGCCACCAAGCAATGCAGCAAGTCCAGACCCTTCGCTGGGACGGGCTTCAGGGCCCCGAGAGGGGCTTCAGGGCTCCGTGAGGGGCTTGCGCTCGAAATTAAACCCTCACTTGAGACAGAGACGGAGACAGGGGCCTGTCCAGCGTGTCACCCACTCACCTGCTCCAGCAGCCACGCCACCTTGGCGGCTCAAGGTAGAAACAGCGGTGCGCCCTGCGGCCTGAGCCGTAGGGTGAAGCAGTCACGAGTGCGGGGGCGGGCCGTGTAGCAGCGGCCGTTGGGAAGATTAATGGAGGGCGGGCGCCGCCAAGGGCAGCGTGCGGCCCTTGGGGATCCCCCGCGGAATTGCAAGTTTGGTGCGAAGGGTTCGCGTGGCGGTGGAGGGCGGTACTTTCCTGGCTCCTGGTGTCGAGGCCCCCGGTATTGTGCGTGCAAGCGGCCGCCATCCCGCGAGAGCGCGTTGGCCCACCTGTGATCAAAGTGGAGGAGGGGAGCGAGGGGGGTTAGGGCTAGGGATCTTGGGCACGGCATGCCGCGACTTGCACGGCAATAGGATGTGGCGGATGGTGACAGGTTAGCAGCATCACAGGTGGATGCCAACGGACAGACGCAGAAGGCGTTCGGGCGTACACACAGCGCACCAGCTTTGCAGTCGGGTTTTAGGGCCGGGCGACCAGCGCTCCGCAGCGCCTACCAAACGCGAGAACAATCTCTAGCTCGAGATAGCGCACATGGCTGCAAGTCCGGAGGTCCTCGCAGAGATCTGCGGTCCGGACATCCTCAGCCGCATCGCGCGCTTTTTGCCGCCCAACGAGGTTGCCTGCACGCTTCGACTCGTGAGCCGCTCTACCGCTGAGCAGTTCAGGGAGCACGCCGTGGTGCGGTGGTCGCAGCCCTTCCCGGCTTGGGCCGGCTTCGCAGCGCACTGGTCTGCGCCCGGCGCCTGCCGCGCCCTCTCCTGCAAGCGCCGGCAGCAGCTGCTGTGCCTGACCGCCGCCAGCGGGGATGTGGGTAACTTGGAGGTGGCGCTGGCGGCGACAGGGCTGTGGCCGAACACGGAGGTGATGGCGGCGGCCGCTGCCGCCGGCCAGCTGCACGTGTGCCGCTGGCTGGCGGATCGGGGTTGCCCGCTGGAGGGACTGTGCCTGGCCATAGGCAAATTTCTCCACGATAACCCTCTAGTTGCCGCCGCCAAGGGCGGGCATGCGGAGATCTGCGAGTGGCTGCTGGAACAGGGGTGCGCATGGAGCGAGGAGTGCGTGACCTCGGCTGCTCGCGGGGGTCACCCGGAGCTCATGCGGGCCCTCCTGCGGAAGGCGCCCCCGGGCCCCAGCGGACTCGTTCGCGTGGGAAGCTTGCTGAGTGCAGCGGCGGAGGGCTGCGACCTGGGAGCCCTGCAGGAGCTGTGGCGAGAGAGGGCTGCCGAGGGATCCGCTGGTGTGGATTGGGGGCATGTGCGGAGCTTTGCCCTTGCCGCCGCCGCCCGCAGCCCCACCCCCGACTGGGCGGCCAAGGTGGCGTGGCTGCTGGAGCAGGTGAGTGGGTGACACGCTGGACAGGCCCCTGTCCTCGATATTCCTAGCCTCTGCTCCTCTCCTCAAACTCCGCCTCTACCTCCGCCTCAGGTCGCTTGCCATCCGCCTCTCCAAGGTCTGTCCTTTTCCCCCTCTCCCATGCAGGGCGCGGTCCAGACACCGGAGTCCATCGCCGCAGCCGCCGCCTCCTGCCCTGACGGCGTCGCCCGGCTGACCCTGCTGGTGGAGGGCATGGGCTTACCGATCGACGCCTCCGCACTCGAATCAGCAGCTTGGGAAGGCCGGGCCGAAGCAGTGCGGTGGATGCTGGCCCGCGGCTTGCCGGCCTTTACGCACGGAGCCTTCGTCGCCGCAGGTCGGGGCCACACGGAGGTGCTGAGGGCGCTGCACGCGGCGGGTTGGCGGCCGCCTCAGTCTTATGACCTGATACTCCAGTCCTGCTGGTCTGGCAACGTGGAGACCGTCAGCTGGTTTCTGGACACGTTTGGTCCCGAAGCGTTTCACGCTGAGGGCCCGGGGGCCATTCGGGACATCCCTGGTTTTCCCAGTCCCAAGCCCTTTGATAAGGCCCTGAGCTCCGGCAGCCTGGAGCTGGTGACGTGGCTGCGCGAGAGGGGCGTGGGCCTTGGCCGTCACCCCTGGAGCAGTGCAGTGTGGGGCGGCTGCGTGGCTGTGCTCGAGCTGCTGGCGGAGTGGGGCGCGGACGTGCAGGTGCGTTGAGCCAGCGCTTACCGTACGCTTGGCGTTTCTGAACTCCTGCTTCGTTTGCGTTCTTCACGCCTCACACCTCGCCCAATGCGGCCCCTGATGCCTTGTCACCACCCCCCGTTGTCCGAACACCCTGCACCGCCGCGCTCGGCTTCGCCTTATCCGGCCGCCCGAGACTGGCAATCTTACATGGCCCCTGTTCCCGTGCCTCCTCCGTCTCCTGTGGCCCCTTCCCTCAGGACCCGGGCACTTCACCAGAGGACCAATACCTGACCGCGGCCAAGGCAGGAGACCTGCTGACCCTGGAGGCCCTGCGGCGCCTGGGCCTGCCCCTGGGCCGCACACCGCGGAAGATGAGGGCTCTGGTCAGCGAGGCAATCTCAAGCAGCGCGCCCCTTCCGGCGCTGCGCTGGCTGCGGGCGGCCGTGGGCGACGTGAACTGGGCCGCGGCGGCGAGGGCCGCCCGAGATGCGTTTGAGCGAGTGCCGGGGTGGCGGGCGCAGGTGCAGGCGTGGGTGCAGGCGGAGGCGGGGCCGGTGGAGGAGGACGAGGAGGACGAGGAGGACGAGGACGAGGAAGGGGGATGGTTTTAATGATGCGGAGGAGTGGGGAGAGTAGCCATCGTACAGCCAGGCCGGGGCGGGGGCTGGAGTTGTTTGGGCACCCTCGCCGAGGCCGAGGCGGAGAGCATACCGTAGGTGTTGGTGGAGGCGAGTGTTGCGCGTGCGGCAAAGTGGGCACGGAGACGCGGAGCTGCAGCGGTGCGGCTCCCGAGCAGTGAAGTCCGAGCGGATGCGGAAGGTATGGGAAGGGCAAAGCGGGTGTGGGTGTCGATACCCGGGGCCGGAGGTGCTGGCGTGATGAGTGAGCACTCCGCCAGGTGCTTGCGGGAGTTCGTGCCCATGATTGCATCAACCAAGCAGCTTACACAACATAGTAGAAGACATCATGGGCCTGTATGTCCTGGTGCGCATGCGTGGTTGTAAAGACGGAGACGAGCGAGGGGTTGCCCTTTGGCCTATAATCCTGGTTGAGGACGGATGTGAGGCTGGCACGTGGCAGGCGGCGAGGATGAGGACGAAGCAAGGGGAGCGAGGGGGGTTAGGGCTAGGGATCTTGGGCACGGCATGCCGCGACCTGCACGGCAATAGGATGTGGCGGATGGTGACAGGTTAGCAGCATCACAGGTGGATGTCAACGGACAGACGCAGAAGGCGTTCGGGCGTACACACAGACCGCAGTCGTTTGCAGTCGGGTTTTAGGGCGGGGTGACCAGCGCTCCGCAGCGCCTACCAAACGCGAGAACAATCTCTAGCTCGAGATAGCGCACATGGCTGCAAGTCCGGAGGTCCTCGCAGAGGTCTGCGGTCCGGACATCCTCAGCCGCATCGCGCGCTTTTTGCCGCCCAACGAGGTTGCCTGCACGCTTCGACTCGTGAGCCGCTCTACCGCTGAGCAGTTCAGGGAGCACGCCGTGGTGCGGTGGTCGCAGCCCTTCCCGGCTTGGGCCGGCTTCGCAGCGCACTGGTCTGCGCCCGGCGCCTGCCGCGCCCTCTCCTGCAAGCGCCGGCAGCAGCTGCTGTGCCTGACGGCCGCCAGCGGGGATGTGGGTAACTTGGAGGTGGCGCTGGCGGCGACAGGGCTGTGGCCGAACACGGAGGTGATGGCGGCGGCCGCTGCCGCCGGCCAGCTGCACGTGTGCCGCTGGCTGGCGGATCGGGGTTGCCCGCTGGAGGGACTGTGCCTGGCCGTAGGCGAATTTCTCCACGATAACACCCTACTCGCCGCCGCCAAGGGCGGGCATGCGGAGATCTGCGAGTGGCTGCTGGAACAGGGGTGCGCATGGAGCGAGGAGTGCGTGACCTCGGCTGCTCGCGGGGGTCACCCGGAGCTCATGCGGGCCCTCCTGCGGAAGGCGCCCCCGGGCCCCAGCGGACTCGTTCGCGTGGGAAGCTTGCTGAGTGCAGCGGCGGAGGGCTGCGACCTGGGAGCCCTGCAGGAGCTGTGGCGAGAGAGGGCTGCCGAGGGATCCGCCGGGGTGGATTGGGAACGTGTGCGGAGCTCTGCCCTTGCCGCCGCCGCCCGCAGCCCCACCCCCGACTGGGCGGCCAAGGTGGCGTGGCTGCTGGAGCAGGTAAGTGGGTGACACGCTGGACAGGCCCCTGTCCTCGATATTCCTAGCCTCTGCTCCTCTCCTCAAACTCCGCCTCTACCTCCGCCTCAGGTCGCTTGCCATCCGCCTCTCCAAGGTCTGTCCTTTTCCCCCTCTCCCATGCAGGGCGCGGTCCAGACACCGGAGTCCATCGCCGCAGCCGCCGCCTCCTGCCCTGACGGCGTCGCCCGGCTGACCCTGCTGGTGGAGGGCATGGGCCTCCCTGGTCGACGCAGCCGCACTCGAATCAGCAGCTTGGGAAGGCCGGGCCGAAGCCGTCCGGTGGATGCTGGCCCGCGGCTTGCCGGCCTTTACGCACGGAGCCTTCGTCGCCGCAGGTCGGGGCCACACGGAGGTGCTGAGGGCGCTGCATGCTGCGGGTTGGCGGCCGCCTCAGTCTTATGACCTGATACTCCAGTCCTGCTGGTCTGGCAACGTGGAGACCGTCAGCTGGTTTCTGGACACGTTTGGTCCCGAAGCGTTTCACGCTGAGGGCCCGGGGGCCATTCGGGACATCCCTGGTTTTCCCAGTCCCAAGCCCTTTGATAAGGCCCTGAGCTCCGGCAGCCTGGAGCTGGTGACGTGGCTGCGCGAGAGGGGCGTGGGCCTTGGCCGTCACCCCTGGAGCAGTGCAGTGTGGGGCGGCTGCGTGGCTGTGCTCGAGCTGCTGGCGGAGTGGGGCGCGGACGTGCAGGTGCGTTGAGCCAGCGCTTACCGTACGCTTGGCGTTTCTGAACTCCTGCTTCGTTTGCGTTCTTCACGCCTCACACCTCGCCCAATGCGGCCCCTGATGCCTTGTCACCACCCCCCGTTGTCCGAACACCCTGCACCGCCGCGCTCGGCTTCGCCTTATCCGGCCGCCCGAGACTGGCAATCTTACATGGCCCCTGTTCCCGTGCCTCCTCCGTCTCCTGTGGCCCCTTCCCTCAGGACCCGGGCACTTCACCAGAGGACCAATACCTGACCGCGGCCAAGGCAGGAGACCTGCTGACCCTGGAGGCCCTGCGGCGCCTGGGCCTGCCCCTGGGCCGCACACCGCGGAAGATGAGGGCTCTGGTCAGCGAGGCAATCTCAAGCAGCGCGCCCCTTCCGGCGCTGCGCTGGCTGCGGGCGGCCGTGGGCGACGTGAACTGGGCCGCGGCGGCGAGGGCCGCCCGAGATGCGTTTGAGCGAGTGCCGGGGTGGCGGGCGCAGGTGCAGGCGTGGGTGCAGGCGGAGGCGGGGCCGGTGGAGGAGGACGAGGAGGACGAGGAGGACGAGGACGAGGAAGGGGGATGGTTTTAATGATGCGGAGGAGTGGGGAGAGTAGCCATCGTACAGCCAGGCCGGGGCGGGGGCTGGAGTTGTTTGGGCACCCTCGCCGAGGCCGGGCGGAGAGCATACCGTAGGTGTTGGTGGAGGCGAGTGTTGCGCGTGCGGCAAAGTGGGCACGGAGACGCGGAGCTGCAGCGGTGCGGCTCCCGAGCAGTGAAGTCCGAGCGGATGCGGAAGGTATGGGAAGGGCAAAGCGGGTGTGGGTGTCGATACCCGGGGCCGGAGGTGCTGGCGTGATGAGTGAGCACTCCGCCAGGTGCTTGCGGGAGTTCGTGCCCATGATTGCATCAACCAAGCAGCTTACACAACATAGTAGAAGACATCATGGGCCTGTATGTCCTGGTGCGCATGCGTGGTTGTAAAGACGGAGACTAGCGAGGGGCTGCCCTTTGGCAGCTAATCCTGAGGACGGATGTGAGGCTGGCACGTGGCAGGCGGCGAGGATGAGGACGAAGCAAGGGGAGCGAGGGGGGTTAGGGCTAGGGATCTTGGGCACGGCATGCCGCGACCTGCACGGCAATAGAATGTGGCGATGGTAACAGATTAGCAGCATCACAGGTGGATGTCAACGGACAGACGCAGAAGGCGTTCGGGCGTACACACAGACCGCAGTCGTTTGCAGTCGGGTTTTAGGGCGGGGTGACCAGCGCTCCGCAGCGCCTACCAAACGCGAGAACAATCTCTAGCTCGAGATAGCGCACATGGCTGCAAGTCCGGAGGTCCTCGCAGAGGTCTGCGGTCCGGACATCCTCAGCCGCATCGCGCGCTTTTTGCCGCCCAACGAGGTTGCCTGCACGCTTCGACTCGTGAGCCGCTCTACCGCTGAGCAGTTCAGGGAGCACGCCGTGGTACGGTGGTCGCAGCCCTTCCCGGCTTGGGCCGGCTTCGCAGCGCACTGGTCTGCGCCCGGCGCCTGTCGCGCCCTCTCCTGCAAGCGCCGGCAGCAGCTGCTGTGCCTGACCGCCGCCAGCGGGGATGTGGGTAACTTGGAGGTGGCGCTGGCGGCGACAGGGCTGTGGCCGAACACGGAGGTGATGGCGGCGGCCGCTGCCGCCGGCCAGCTGCACGTGTGCGGATCGGGGTTGCCCGCTGGAGGGAAGGTGCCTGGCCATAGGCAAATTTCTCCACGATAACCCTCTAGTCGCCGCCGCCAAGGGCGGGCATGCGGAGATCTGCGAGTGGCTGCTGGAACAGGGGTGCGCATGGAGCGAGGAGTGCGTGACCTCGGCTGCTCGCGGGGGTCACCCGGAGCTCATGCGGGCCCTCCTGCGGAAGGCGCCCCCGGGCCCCAGCGGACTCGTTCGCGTGGGAAGCTTGCTGAGTGCAGCGGCGGAGGGCTGCGACCTGGGAGCCCTGCAGGAGCTGTGGCGAGAGAGGGCTGCCGAGGGATCCGCTGGTGTGGATTGGGGGCATGTGCGGAGCTTTGCCCTTGCCGCCGCCGCCCGCAGCCCCACCCCCGACCGGGCGGCCAAGGTGGCGTGGCTGCTGGAGCAGGTGAGTGGTTGACACGCTGGACAGGCCCCTGTCCTCGATATTCCTAGCCTCTGCTCCTCTCCTCAAACTCCGCCTCTACCTCCGCCTCAGGTCGCTTGCCATCCGCCTCTCCAAGGTCTGTCCTTTTCCCCCTCTCCCATGCAGGGCGCGGTCCAGACACCGGAGTCCATCGCCGCAGCCGCCGCCTCCTGCCCTGACGGCGTCGCCCGGCTGACCCTGCTGGTGGAGGGCATGGGCCTCCCGGTCGACGCAGCCGCACTCGAATCAGCAGCTTGGGAAGGCCGGGCCGAAGCAGTGCGGTGGATGCTGGCCCGCGGCTTGCCGGCCTTTACGCACGGAGCCTTCGTCGCCGCAGGTCGGGGCCACACGGAGGTGCTGAGGGCGCTGCACGCGGCGGGTTGGCGGCCGCCTCAGTCTTATGACCTGATACTCCAGTCCTGCTGGTCTGGCAACGTGGAGACCGTCAGCTGGTTTCTGGACACGTTTGGTCCCGAAGCGTTTCACGCTGAGGGCCCGGGGGCCATTCGGGACATCCCTGGTTTTCCCAGTCCCAAGCCCTTTGATAAGGCCCTGAGCTCCGGCAGCCTGGAGCTGGTGACGTGGCTGCGCGAGAGGGGCGTGGGCCTTGGCCGTCACCCCTGGAGCAGTGCAGTGTGGGGCGGCTGCGTGGCTGTGCTCGAGCTGCTGGCGGAGTGGGGCGCGGACGTGCAGGTGCGTTGAGCCAGCGCTTACCGTACGCTTGGCGTTTCTGAACTCCTGCTTCGTTTGCGTTCTTCACGCCTCACACCTCGCCCAATGCGGCCCCTGATGCCTTGTCACCACCCCCCGTTGTCCGAACACCCTGCACCGCCGCGCTCGGCTTCGCCTTATCCGGCCGCCCGAGACTGGCAATCTTACATGGCCCCTGTTCCCGTGCCTTCTCCGTCTCCTGTGGCCCCTTCCCTCAGGACCCGGGCACTTCACCAAAGGACCAATACCTGACCGCGGCCAAGGCAGGAGACCTGCTGACCCTGGAGGCCCTGCGGCGCCTGGGCCTGCCCCTGGGCCGCACACCGCGGAAGATGAGGGCTCTGGTCAGCGAGGCAATCTCAGGCAGCGCGCCCCTTCCGGCGCTGCGCTGGCTGCGGGCGGCCGTGGGCGACGTGAACTGGGCCGCGGCGGCGAGGGCCGCCCGAGATGCGTTTGAGCGAGTGCCGGGGTGGCGGGCGCAGGTGCAGGCGTGGGTGCAGGCGGAGGCGGGGCCGGTGGAGGAGGACGAGGAGGACGAGGAGGACGAGGAGGACGAGGAGGACGAGGAGGACGAGGAGGACGAGGAGGACGAGGAGGACGAGGAGGACGAGGAGGACGAGGACGAGGAAGGGGGATGGTTTTAATGATGCGGAGGAGTGGGGAGAGTAGCCATCGTACAGCCAGGCCGGGGCGGGGGCTGGAGTTGTTTGGGCACCCTCGCCGAGGCCGGGCGGAGAGCATACCGTAGGTGTTGGTGGAGGCGAGTGTTGCGCGTGCGGCAAAGTGGGCACGGAGACGCGGAGCTGCAGCGGTGCGGCTCCCGAGCAGTGAAGTCCGAGCGGATGCGGAAGGTATGGGAAGGGCAAAGCGGGTGTGGGTGTCGATACCCGGGGCCGGAGGTGCTGGCGTGATGAGTGAGCACTCCGCCAGGTGCTTGCGGGAGTTCGTGCCCATGATTGCATCAACCAAGCAGCTTACACAACATAGTAGAAGACATCATGGGCCTGTATGTCCTGGTGCGCATGCGTGGTTGTAAAGACGGAGACGAGCGAGGGGCTGCCCTTTGGCAGCTAATCCTGAGGACGGATGTGAGGCTGGCACGTGGCAGGCGGCGAGGATGAGGACGAAGCAAGGGGAGCGAGGGGGGTTAGGGCTAGGGATCTTGGGCACGGCATGCCGCGACCTGCACGGCAATAGAATGTGGCGATGGTAACAGATTAGCAGCATCACAGGTGGATGTCAACGGACAGACGCAGAAGGCGTTCGGGCGTACACACAGACCGCAGTCGTTTGCAGTCGGGTTTTAGGGCGGGGTGACCAGCGCTCCGCAGCGCCTACCAAACGCGAGAACAATCTCTAGCTCGAGATAGCGCACATGGCTGCAAGCCCGAAGGTCCTCGCAGAGGTCTGCGGTCCGGACATCCTCAGCCGCATCGCGCGCTTTTTGCCGCCCAACGAGGTTGCCTGCACGCTTCGACTCGTGAGCCGCTCAGTCTCTGAGCAGTTCAGGGAGCACGCCGTGGTGCGGTGGTCGCAGCCCTTCCCGGCTTGGGCCGGCTTCGCAGCGCACTGGTCCGCGCCCGGCGCCTGTCGCGCCCTCTCCTGCAAGCGCCGGCAGCAGCTGCTGTGCCTGACGGCCGCCAGCGGGGATGTGAGTAACTTGGAGGTGGCGCTGGCGGCGACAGGGCTGTGGCCGAACACGGAGGTGATGGCGGCGGCCGCTGCTGCCGGCCAGCTGCACGTGTGCCGCTGGCTGGCGCAGCGGGGGTGCCCGCTGGAGGGCTCATGCCTGGCAATTGGCGAGTTCCCGCGCAACACCCTACTCGCCGCCGCCAAGGGCGGGCATGCGGAGATCTGCGAGTGGCTGCTGGAGCAGGGGTGCGCATGGAACGAGGAGTGCGTGCGGTCCGCTGCATGCAGGGGCCATTTGGAGCTCATGCGGGCCCTCCTGCGGAAGGCGCCCCCGGGCCCCGGCGGAATCGTTCGCGTGAAAAACCTGCTGAGTGCCGCGGCGGAGGGCTGCGACCTGGAAACCCTCCAGGAGCTGTGGCGAGAGAGGGCCGTGGAGGGAGACTCCGGTATGTCAAGAGAGCAGGTGTTGCTCTCCGCTGCCGTCGCCGCCGCCCGCAGCCCCACCCCCGACTGGGCGGCCAAGGTGGCGTGGCTGCTGGAGCAGGTGAGGCTTGATGATGGCTTGACACATGCGCTGGGCTGGGGGCCTGCCTGCCATGTGTCGTACGCTTGGCGGGGATGGTGGGGCGTGGCCGGGCGGGTCCTGGGCAGGGCAGAGGCCGCCGCCAAGGTTGGGAGCAGGGAGGCCAGGCCGCTTGTCACCCTCCTCTTCAAAGTCCATTCCGGTTCGCCCTCTCCCATGCACAGGGCGCGGTGCAGAGTCGGGAGTACATCACCGCAGCCGCCGCCTCCTGCCCGGACGCCCTCGCCCGGCTGACCCTGCTGGTGGAGGGCATGGGCCTCCCGGTCGATGCAGCCGCACTCGATGCAGCTCTCACGGAAGGCCGGGCCGAGGCCGTCCGGTGGATGCTGGCCCGAGGCTTGTCGGCTTTCACGCACGGAGCCATCGTGGCTGCAATGCGGGGCCACACGGAGGTGCTGAGGGCGCTGCACGCTGCGGGTTGGCGGCCGCCTCAGTCTTACGGCCTGATCCTCCGATCCTGCTTGTCTGGAAACGTGGAGACCGTCAGCTGATTTCTGGACACGTTTGGTCCCGAAGCGTTTCACGCCGAGGGGCCTGAGGCCGTTTCGGCTGCTGTCCCTGGCGTTAGCACCAAGCCGTTCGATGAGGCCCTCCAGTCCGGGAGCCTGGAGCTGGTGACGTGGCTGCGCGACAGGGGCGTGGGCCTTGGCCGTAACCCCTGGACCAGTGCAGTGTGGGGCGGCTGCGTGGCTGTGCTCGAGCTGCTGGCTGAGTGGGGTGCGGACTTGCAGGTGCGTTAAGCGATCGACGTACGCTTGGCAGTGGCATGCACCTCCGCTTCTGCGCGCTTCTGCACTCCTGCATCCTTTCACGGCCCACCTCTCGCCCGCGACTGCCTCTGATGCCTTGTTACCACCCCCTTTGTCCTAACACCCTGCACCGCCCCGCTCGGCCTCGCTCCTTGCGGCCGCCTGAGACCGGCATACTCACATGGCCCCTGTTCCCGTGCCTCCTTCGTCTCCTCTGGCCCATTCCCTCAGGACCCGGGCACTTCACCAGAGGACCAATACCTGACCGCGGCACGTCGCGGCGACCTGCTGACCCTGGAGGCCCTGCGGCGCCTGGGCCTGCCCCTGGGCCGCACACCGCGGAAGATCAGGGCTCTGGTCAGCGAGGCAATCTCAGGCAGCGCGCCCCTTCCGGCGCTGCGCTGGCTGCGGGCGGCCGTGGGTGACGTGAACTGGGCCGCGGCGGCGAGGGCCGCCCGGGATGCGTTTGAGCGAGTGCCGGGGTGGCGGGCGCAGGTGCAGGCTTGGGTGCAGGCGGAGGCGGGGCCGGTGGAGGAGGGAGCGGAGGAGGAGGACGAGGACGAGGAGGAGGAGGACGATGAATGGGATGGTTTAGATGATGAGTAGCATAGGACATGATGCGGAGTTGTGAAAAGATTAGCCACCGTACAGCCATGCCGGGGGGGGGGGCTTGGAGTTGGTTTGGGTGCGTGATGAGGCGTGCCATGTGTGCGGGGCAGTGAGTGACCGCCAAGGCACCCGCCCAGGCCGAGGCGGCGAGCATACGTGTTGGTGAAGGCGGTTGTTGCGCGTGCGGCAAAGTGGGCACGGAGACGCGGAGCTGCAGCGGTGCGGCTCCCGAGCAGTGAAGTCCGAGCGGATGCGGAAGGTATGGGAAGGGCAAAGCGGGCGTGGGTGTCGATACCCGGGGCCGGAGGTGCTGGCGTGATGAGTGAGCACTCCGCCAGGTGCTTGCGGGAGTCCGTGCACATGATTGCATCAACCAAGCAGCTTGCACAACATAGTAGAAGACATCATGGGCCTGTATGTCCTGGTGCGCATGCGTGGTTGTAAAGACGGAGACGAGCGAGGGGTTGCCCTTTGGCCTATAATCCTGGTTGAGGACGGATTTGAGGCTGGCACGTGGCAGGCGGCGAGGATGAGGACGAAGGGCTCGCGTGGCGGTGGGGAGCGAGGGGCGTTAGGGCGACGGAACTCGTGCGTGGCACCGACCTGCACGGCAATAAGATGTGACGATGGTGACAGGTTAGCAGCATCACAGGTGAATGTCAAGGCCGATACCGAAGGCGTTCGGGCGTACACACAGAGCACCGCAGTGGATTGCAGCAGTCGGGTTTTAGGGCCGGGTGACCAGCGCTCCGCAGCGCTTTATACCCGCGAGAACAATTAGCGAACATGGCTACAAGCCCGGAGGTGCTCGCAGAGGTCTGCGGCCCGGACATCCTCAGCCGCATCGCGCGCTTTTTGCCGCCCAACGAGGTAGCTTGCACGCTGCGATTCGTGAGCCGCTCAATCTTTGATCAGTTCAGGGAGCACGCCGTGGTGCGATGGTCGCAGCCCTTCCCGGCTTGGGCCGGCTTCGCCGCGCACTGGTCCGCGCCCGGCGCCTGCCGCGCCCTCTCCTGCAAGCGCCGAATGCAGCTGCTATGCCTGACGGCCGCCAGCGGGGATGTGGGCAACCTGGAGGTGGCTCTGGCGGCGACGGGTCTGTGGCCGAACACGGAGGTGATGGCGGCGGCCGCTGCCGCCGGCCAGCTGCACGTGTGCCGCTGGCTGGCGGATCGGGGTTGCCCGCTGGAGGGCTCGTGCCTGGCAATTGGCGAGTTCCCGCGCAACACCCTACTCGCCGCCGCCAAGGGCGGGCATGCGGAGATCTGCGAGTGGCTGCTGGAGCAGGGGTGCGCATGGAGCGAGGAGTGTGTGACCTCGGCGGCTAGCGGGGGCCACCCGGAGCTCATGCGGGCCCTCCTGCGCAAGGCGCCCCCGGGCCCCGGCGGAGGCGTTCCCACGGACGACCTGCTGAGTGCAGCGGCGGAGGGCTGCGACCTGGGAACCCTCCAGGAGCTGTGGCGAGAGAGGGCCGTGGAGGGATCCGACGGTGTGGATTGGGAGCGTGTGCCGAGCTTTGCCCTCACCGCCGCCGCCCGCAGCCCCACCCCCGACTGGGCGGCCAAGGTGGCGTGGCTGCTGGAGCAGGTGAGGGTTGATGTTGGCTTGACACATGCGCTGGGCCGGGGGCCTGCCTGCCATGTGTCGTACGCTTGGCGGGGATGGTGGGGCATGGCCGGGCGGGTCCTGGGCTGGGCAGAGGCCGCCGCCAAGGTTGGGAGCAGGGAGGCCAGGCCGCTTGTCACCCTCCTCTTCAAAGTCCATTCCGGTTTGCCCTCTCCCATGCACAGGGCGCGGTGCAGAGTCGGGAGTACATCACCGCAGCCGCCGCCTCCTGCCCGGACGCCCTCGCCCGGCTGACCCTGCTGGTGGAGGGCATGGGCCTCCCGGTCGATGCAGCCGCACTCGATGAAGCTCTCACGGAAGGCCGGGCCGAGGCCGTGCGGTGGATGCTGGCCCTGGGCTTGCGGGCCTTTACGCACGGAGCTATCGCCGCCGCAGGTCGGGGCCACACCGAGGTGCTGAGGACCCTGCACGCTGCGGGCTGCAAGCTGTGGCCTCCGCCTCACGACCTGATCCGCCAGTCCTGCTGGTCTGGCAACGTGGAGACCGTCAGCTGGTTTCTGGACACGCTTGGTCCCGAAGCGCTGCACGCCGAGGCGCCCCGGGCCGGGTGGGCCTATCCTGGCGCTCGTCCCAAGCCTTTCAGTGCGGCCCTCACCTCCGGGCGCCTGGAGCTGGTGATGTGGCTGCGCGAGAGGGGCCTGCGCCCCAGCCGACACTCATGGTCCTCTGCTGTTTCGGGCGGCTGCGTGGCTGTGCTCGAGCTGCTGCCGGAGTGGGGCGCGGACGTGCAGGTGTGTTGAACCAGCGCTTACCGTACACGTGGCAGTGGCATTACTTTCTTCTCGCCATGCGCCATGCGTGCTTCTGCACTCCTGCACCGTATATCAGCCCTTCACGCCCCACCTCTCGCCCACTACTGCCCCTGATGCCTTGTTACCAGCCCCCCTTGTCCCAACACCTGCCCTGCCTCCGCCCCGCCCTCGCCCCTGCTTGCCGTCCGCGCCTTGCGAACTCACATGGCCCCTGTTCCCTTGCCTCCTGTGTCCCCCCTCGCCTCTCCCCCAAGGACCCCGGCATCCCACGGGAGGATCTTTACTGGACCGCGTCACGTCGCGGCGACCTGCTGACCCTGGAGGCCCTGCGGCGCCTGGGCCTGCCCCTGGGCCGCACACCGCGGAAGATCAGGGCTCTGGTCAGCGAGGCAATCTCAGGCGGCGCGCCCCTTCCGGCGCTGCGCTGGCTGCGGGAGGCCGTGGGGGACGTGAACTGGGCCGCGGCGGCGAGGGCCGCCCGGGATGCGTACGAGGGAGTGCCGGGGTGGCGGGCGCAGGTGCAGGCTTGGGTGCAGGCGGAGGCGGGGCCGGTGGAGGAGGACGAGGAGGACGAGGAGGACGAAGAGGACGAGGACGAGGACGAGGAATGGGATGGTTTTAATGATGAGTAGCATAGGACAGATACAGCAGGGCCGGGGCGGGGGCTGGAGTTTCTTGGGATGACGAGCGAGCGAGGGGTGACTATGGCTCAGGTGCGGGGCAGTGAGTGACCGTGAGCTCTCAGGGCGCCGAGGCGGCGGCGGATAGCACAGGCGTTGATGAGGCGGGTGGGATGCGCTGTGTGGCAATGCGGGTACGGACACGGGAGCTGCAGCAGTGCGGCTCGCGAGCAGTGGAGTCGAGTGGATGGCCAAGGTGTGGTAAGAGGACACCAGGCTTGTGGGTGTCAGTACCCGGGTTGCCAGAAGATTGGGACTAGCTATGCAGCTGCGTGATGTAGCTTGATCAGCGTAAATCAGTGTTGCTATCTTAGTGCGGAAGTGCGGGGGAGTGAGGCCATCCCGCACTTTTGGTGACGGAAAGAACCTCAAGTGCGGAAGCTCCCGCACTTTTGTAGCAAAGTTTGGTTGCGAGTGCGGCCCGCGCCGGCACATTTTTGAGCCTTCTGGCGGCTCAGGTGCGGGGGCCCCTCAACCCCTGGGGGGCCCACCGAACGGGCGCGGCCAGCCGGGCAGGCAGTCCCCTTCCCACCCCCACCGTCCAGCCCGCATCAAATGCACTTGCAGCATGCACAACGGGCGGGGTTGCTGCTGGATTTCAATACCGCCTATATCAGCTCATGCGCCAGGGCGAGAGCCAGGCAGACTCATCCGCTTCAAACAGGCCTCCAGAACGCGGCGCCCTCCGCTACACTCCACCGCACTCTCCCGCACTTCTGGGCGGCAAGCGCTTGCCAAGTGCGGCCGCACGTTTTGGGCCGCCAAGGGCCACGAAGTGCGGCCCGCTTTCGCACTCTTGGGCTTGGACCCGAGGTCCAAGTGCGGGACCTCCCGCACTTCGGCCCAGGGAAGATAGCAACGCTGGCGTGAATGCGTGATCATGGGACCGCAGTTGCTTGCGTGAGTGCAGTCTGAGCTTGGGCTTGAGTAAATGATCTGGTCTTAGTGATGCCGCTTTTAGCGGCATCACCAAGGCTCAATCGCGGGGGACTCTGGGGGTTGCGAAGTCGGGATGGGTTCGTGGCATTCGCGTGCACACGCAAGTCACGCACGGTCAGCGTATGGTGGCAGGCATCGCTGCGCGATGTTCAGAGCGTATGCCCGCAGTGCTTGGGGACCCTCGCAGCTGCTCGCAGCGGGTTCGGGCTGGGTCGTTCAACGACATTGCCGACTCCTCGCGACCCTCGCGCTCGTGCGGCGACTTGCGCCACACTCATGTGTATTCCCTGAATGCTTCCCTGAAGCTGTGCGGCGCTTCCAGCTGCCGGAGGCCATCGCGGTCCACCCAGTGCGTCAACAGCCTCTTTGCCGCATCCTGTGTAATGCTGTTCTTAAGGACAATCGGTGGCAGGCAACGCTTTGTGCTCCTGGCACAACGCCACCAGCGCGTCCGCCATTTGCAGCGCTGGGCCAACACTGGACGCATCGAGCTCACTATGACTATGATGTCCACTAGCGACGTCGCTGTGAACTGCGGCTCGGCGACAACGGTGCCTTCCGCGTGCAAGCGAATGGATGGAAGGTACGCGCGCACGTGCGCCGACGGCTTCGAGCCATTTCGCCCAGACCGGCGCGGTTATGGCGCTCTTGCATCGCTGGCTATCCATTGAGCGCGGTCACGCGGCGCCGGGAGGCTCCCCCGCATTCATGCCCAAGCGCCGACGGCTTCGCGGCCCTTTCGCCCAGGCCGGCGCGGTTATGGGGTCGGCCTGACTGCGACTTTGATGTTCGACGGGCGGCATAACAAGGCTTTGATGCGGCCTGAACGTGTGCGGGAAGGGCGGGGTGGAGAATTGCGCGCTCTGGGAGACCCGTTATCGGGTGGGGGCTCGGGAGCACGGGAAGAGGCGCCGAGGGGAGCCGCCGCGTGAACCCTGGACCCCCTCATCCTCCTCCCCCTGCTACTCGAGTAGAGTGGGCTACAGTCGACTGGTTCAGCGACAGATGTCGGGGAAAGCAGGGCCGACCTTTCGCGCGGGATCGACAGCGATCTCGGCGCAAGAGCAAAGCAGCCCCTCCGCCGAACTGGCACAGCAACGCACTCCCGTTATCGCATAGTACATCAGAGCTCATACAGCATGGAAGCATCCCACAATGTGCTCGCGGAAGTCTGCGGCCCGGACATCCTCGGCCGCATCGCGAGCTTCCTTCCGCCCAACGAGGTAGCTTGCACGCTGCGACTCGTGAGCCGCTCTACTAAGGATCATCTCCGGGAGCAAACCGTGGCACGGCTCTCTCAGCCCTCCCCGGCCGCGGCCTTCGCTGCTCGCTGGTCCGCCCCCGGCGCCTGCCGCGCCCTCTCCTACAAGCGCCGGCTGCAGCTGCTGTGCCTGACGGCCACCAGCGGGGATGTGGGTAACCTGGAGGTGGCTCTGGCGGCGGCGGGGCTGTGCCCGAGCGTGAAGCTGATGGCGGCTGCCGCTGCCGCCGGCCAGCTGCACGTGTGCCGCTGGCTGGCGGGGCGGGGGTGCCCGATGGAGGGACGAGGCCCAGAAGACAACCTCGTCGCTGCTGCCGCCAAGTGCGGCCATGCGGAGATCTGCGAATGGCTCCTGGATCAGGGATATGATGGGAGCTGGGAGGGTGCGACCTCTGCTGCACGCGGGGGTCACCCAGAGCTCATGCGGGCCCTCCTGCGCAAGGTACCCCCGCCGCGCCCCGACAACAGCGATTCAATGAAGATGGGATTGCTGCAGGCAGCGGCGGAGGGCTGCGACCTGGGAACCCTCCAGGAGCTGTGGCGAGAGTGGGTCAGCGTGGGATCCGCCGGTGTGGATTGGGAGCGTGTGCGGAGCTCTGGCGCCGGCACGCCGACGGCGGTGGCTGCCTTCGCCGCCCGCAGCCCCACCCCTGACTGGGCGGCCAAGGTGGCGTGGCTGCTGGAGCAGGTGGGAGGAAAACTGGTGGCAGAGGGGAGGAGAGTTGGACGCCGGATGGAATGAGTTGCTAATCCCATTCCCCGCCGGCAGGGCGCTGAGCGGAGTTTGACGGTCGCCTCCGCCGCCGCCTCCCGCCCCGACGCCCTCGCCCGGCTGACCCTGCTGGTGGAGGGCATGGGCTTCCCGGTCGACGCCTCCACGATCGACTCAGCAGCCTTGATGGGCCGGGCTGATGCCGTGCGGTGGCTTTTGGCCCGGGGCTTGCGGTTCGCGCCGGCTCACAAGGTTTATGCTGCCTTCCTTGCAAAGCGGGGCCACACGGAGGTGCTCAGGGCCCTGCACGCCGGGGGCTGCCCACTGTCTCAACCTGAGACTTTGGTCGCCTGTGCGTTTGACTCGGGGAGCGTGGAGACGGTCAGCTGGGTGGTGGAGACGTTTGGGGCCGAGGCGCTGCAGGCCGCAGGGACAAGAGCCTTTGATACGGCCATCCGGCTGGGGAGCCTGGAGCTGGTGACGTGGCTGCGCGAGAGGGGCCTGGGCCCCGGCCCGGACGCCTGGCTAGATGCTGCAGAGGGCGGCTGCGTGGCTGTGCTCGAGCGGCTGCCGGAGTGGGGTGCGGACGTGCAGGTGGGACCACTACTAATGTGCACACGCAGGTAGCCTTCACACACTTGCGGTGCACATGCATGCCCCGCTTCCGCTCTCCACACGCCTCCTGTCCTTCCCTCACGGCGGGTCTCGACTGCGCTGCTTTGTTCAGCTCCATCGCCTTAGCTTCACTCTCTGCAGGCCCCCCGTCTTGCACTTACCAGGCTTCCTTGCATTACTAACTTACCGCCCGCACTCCGCCCTCCCGTATCGTCCTCGCCGTCTGTCCTCAGGCCCCCTCCTCTCCACCTGAGGCCGCTGCCGCCCTAGCTAGCCACCCGTACCTTACGGCTGCACGTCGCGGCGACCTGCTGACCCTGGAGACTCTGAGGCGCCTGGGCCTGCCCCTGGGCCGCACACAGCAGGAGAGTAGGGCTCGGATGGCCGAGGCAATCAAGTGCCATGCGCCCCTGCCCGCGCTGCGCTGGCTGCGGCGAGTCTTGGGCGAGGAGGTGGACTGGGCCGCGGCAGCGGAGGGAGCCCGCGAGGAGCACCACTTCCGGGTCTTGTCGGGGTGGCGCACGGAGTCGGGGTTGGGTTCGGACGTGGTGGCGTGGGTGCAGGCAGAGGCGGCGGCAGCGGCGGCGGCGCAGGCGCGGGAGTAGCACGGGGCTGGCTGAGCTGGCTATGCTGATACGGTACCGTGCGGGTTAGACGCAAGACGGGCGGTGGGGGGTTCCTACGGGTTGTTGTTGGCCGGGTGTTTGGTGTTGCATGCCGGGGTGCGCACGACTGCCCATCGGAAAGCGGGCTGGTGGTGGCTGGGTTGGTGGAGAGGGTTGAGGTCTCGCCATGGAGCCAGACCTGACCGCAGGGGCCCCTGAGGGGAGGGTGCTGGGGCGGAGCCCCAAGCTTGGGCCGCGGGGCGAGGGGGGCATGGGCGTTGTTGGGGCCCGAGGAGGCCTGGGGTAGTGCACGTGCGGGTCACGGCAGGCCGCGGAGACGGGTCCAGTCGGAGCCATGTCGGGAGAGGAGGCGCCAGGGGGCGCAGCCCCTGTCCTGCGGCCTCGCGGCCACCCTCATCCAGTGTGTGAGCGGGTGAGGGGCCGGACTCACGGGCCGGACTCCCGAGACTGGGAGATGGATGTAGCACGAGCATGTCAGGTGTGGAGACGGAGTTGAGCCATGCTGCCACGCAAGCAGGCTGCGGTGGGGGCATGTGACCCCAGTTGCGTGTGGGGTCGGCCCGGTGAGGCGCGAGTCGACCTGGGATTTGGGGATTCTGTGCTCACAGGGGCGGTGCCGGGAGTTCAGAACGTCGATGGGATGCGGCTGGATTTGGGCACCACCACCGACAACAACGACGTCAAAGAGTAGTAAGACTGCGCGTGACTGACTTGGTCTGGGTGCCGAGAGCCAAAAGGAATACTGCGCATACTGCGGAGGTCGTCGCTGAGGAGGGGGCGGAGGGGTGCGGGTCTGGGGGAACGGGGACCGCTCCGCGGTACAGCGCGTCAGCTGGGGCATGGATGACTTGGCAGCTACGAGTGCAGTGATACAAAACAGCGCCGTTGCTGAGTGCACAGAGCCAAGAAGCCTTTTGGCGGGAAGTCGGCCCCTTGCTCGCTATCGCGTCAGTCCTGAAACTCCATACAGGTCAGGACCCTCCTGCCTAGGATGTGTGCACTTCAGAAATGGCTGTAAGCCCGGATGTGCTCGCGGAGGTGTGCGGCCCGGACATCCTCGGCCGCATCGCGAGCGTCTTGCCTCCCAACGAGGTAGCTTGCACGCTGCGACTCGTGAGCCGCTTTACAGCTGAGCACTTCCTGGAGCACACCGTGGTGCGGCTCTCGGAGCCCTCCCCGGCTGCTGCCTTCGCCGCGCACTGGTCCGCCCCTGGGATCTGCCGCGCCCTACCCTACAAGCGCCGTTGGCAGCTGCTGAGCCTGACGGCCGCCAGCGGGGATGTAGGTAACCTGGAGGCAGCTCTGGCGGCGGCGGGGCTGTGCCCGACCGTGGAGGTGATGGAGGCCGCCGCTGCCGCCGGCCATCTGCACGTGTGCCGCTGGCTGGCGGAGCGCTGGTGCTCGCTGTAGGGACCTGACGGGCTTTCCAGCCCCCTAGCCGCCGCCGCCAGGAATGGGCATGCGGCGATATGCGAGTGGCTCCTGGAGCAGGGGTGCGCTTGGGAGCCGCAGTGTGTGACCGCTGCTGCTCGCGGGGGTCACCTCGAGCTCACGCGGGCCCTCTTGCGCAAGGCGCCCCCGGGCCCGGGCGGTAACGTTCCCACGGACCACCTGCTGAGTGCAGCGGCGGAGGGCTGCGACCTGGGAACCCTCCAGGAGCTATGGCGAGAGAGGGCTGTGGAGGGATCTGCTGTTGTGGATTGGGAAAGTTTGCGGAGCTCTGCCGTCTGTGCCGCCGCCCGCAGCCCCACCCCCGACTGGGCGGACAAGGTGGCGTGGCTCCTGGAGCAGGTGAGGAGGAATGCAGAGAAACAACTGCTGGCCAAGAGGACAGGGTAGTGGTGGCAGGTGTGAGCCGAGTGGGGTGGACGGGCGGATGTCACCAGTCCCTTCCAGTCCCTGAGTCCCTCCTTCTGCTGGCCTCCTCGCAGGGCGCCGAGCGGCACAGGGGAGTATGCTGGGCCGCCACCTCCTGCCCGGACGCCCTGGCCCGCCTGACCTTGCTGGTGGAGGGCATGGGCCTCCCGGTCGACGCCTCTGAGGTCGATGCAGCAGTCGAAAGGGGCCGGGCCGACGCGGTGCGCTGGCTGCTGGCCCGCGGCTTCCGGCCAACTGCCGTCGCCGTCATGGGACAGCGCATGGCGGCAGTCCGGTGGGCTGCGGAGTGGGGCCACACGGAGGTGCTGAGGGCGCTGCACGCCGCGGGCTGCGAGCTGCTCCCGCCTCGGGATCTGATCGTCCATGCCTGCACCTCCGGGAGCGTGGAGACGGCCCGCTGGGTGGTGGAGACTTTTGGTCCCGAAGCGCTGCACGGCGCAAGGTATGAGGCCTTCCATGCTGCCCTGTTCTCCGGGAGCCTGGAGCTGGTGACGTGGCTTCGCGAGCGGGGCTTGGGCCCCGGCCCCGGTCCAGACCCCTGGAGCAGTGCCGTGTGGGCCGGCTGCGTGGCTGCGATCGAGCTGCTGGCGGAGTGGGGCGCGGACTTTCAGGTGCGTTGAGCGATCGACGTACGCTTGGCGGTCGCGTGCACCTATGCTTCTGAGTGCTTGTGTACGCCGGCACCGACAACGGAGCATATCGCAGGCGGCATGCAGGTGACATGCAGATTTCGCAGCCCCTCCCGGGTGCACCCCCCTGGCCGCGCCCACTTCCAGCCCCATGCATGCCCCACGCCTAGCAGTCTTGCTTTGCTTTTGTTGCCCTGCCGTCCATACCGCCTTGACCGCACCTTCCCCGCCCTCTCTCAGGACTCGGGCATCCCACCTTGGGAGCTGTACCTGATGGCGGCACGGCGCGGCGACCTGCTGACCCTGGAGGCCCTGCGGCGCCTGGGCCTGCCCCTGGGCGGGGCTCAGCAGTTGAGGGAACTGTTGGTCGGGGACGCCATCCAAGCGCCCCTTCAGGCGCTACGCTGGCTGGGGCGGGCCGTGGGCGAGGAGGTGGGCTTGGTCGCGGTGGTGAGGGCGGCCTGGATCACCGGGTTGCGAGCCGGTTGGCGGGCAGAGGTGAAGGCGTGGGTGAAGGCGTTTATCCGCTGGGTGAACGAGGTGGCGGGAAAGGGGCTGGCCCTCTGGGTGGCGAATGCAGCCCGCGCTGCCAACGAGTTACTTGGGGGGTGGCGGGCGGACGTGCCGCAGTGAGTGTGAACGGCGGAGGCGGCGCAGGCGGCGGGAGGGAATGGAGGAGGAGGGCGACGATGTTGGGGACACGGAAGAGGGGACGACGAGGGGGATGGGTAGCACGGGAGCTGGGTGGGGGCAGGGGAAAGAGTTGTAGAGCAGAAGACCCGGGAACGTGCAGTGCAGAAAGCTCATTCAGCCCCATAACCATGGCACCATCACCATCATTCAGCGCCAAACCGTGGCACCCCTGGCAGCGGCCTACGTTTTACGTTTCCCCCCCAGGCAGGGGTAACGTCAACGTGAGCCCATGTTACCCCACTCGAACGCTCCACGTCACGTTACCCTAGGTAACGTGGAGGTAACGTAACGTGCATGTAAAAGCACTATAAGGCCCCGTTTGTTGAATGGCCATGGCACTGGTGCGAACCTCTTGGCCATGCCGAAAGGCCCTCGCCCTCAGTCCGCGATGGCAGCGCGCAGGCCATAGTGAGTTTTGTAACGCAGACGTCGTCGGGTCGAGGGGAAGACATTACAGAGCTGCGGGTCGTCGATGGCCAGGGGCGGGTCGCTGGGGAAACCGCGTGCCGACGACTGCGTGCCGACTTGGCAGAGGCGCTATGGCAGCTGGAATGCAACACAGCAGCGGGAGCTTCACATAGCCACAGGGCCACTGAGTGATACCGGTAGAACTTTGCGTGGGAAATCTGCCGAGGGCAGTTCGCGGACTGGGCACTCCATAACACTAGATCACAACTCTCTGCCATCATACCAACACTGCAGTCATGGCTGTGAGCCCAAATGCGCTCGCGAAGGTCTGCGGCCCGGACATCCTTGGCCGCATCCACAGCTTCCTGCCGCCCAACGAGGTTGCTTGCACGCTGCGACTCGTGAGCCGCTCTATAGCTGCACAGTTTAGGGAGCACGCCTTGGTGCGGCTCTCGCAGCCCTCTCCAGCTGGAGCCTTCACCGCGCACTGGTCCGCCCCCGGCGCCTGCCGCGCCCTCTCCTACAAGCGCCGGCTGCAGCTAGTGTGCCTGACGGCCGCCAGCGGGGATGTGGGTAACCTGGAGGTGGCTCTGGCGGCGTCGGGGCTGTGCCCGACTGTGGCGAATATGGCGGCCGCCGCTGCCGCCGGCCAGCTGCACGTGTGCCGCTGGCTGGCGGAGCGCGGGTGCCCGCTGGAGGGATCATGGGTGGCCCCTAGCCCCCTGAACGCCGCCGCCAGGAATGGGCACGCGGAGATCTGCGAGTGGCTCCTGGAGCAGGGGTGCGCGTGGAGCGAGGAGTGCCCAGCCTCCGCTGGGCTCCGGGGCCACCCGGAGCTCATGCGGGCCCTCCTGCGCAAGGCGCCCCCGGGCCCCGGCGGAGGCGTTCCCACGGACGACCTGCTGAGTGCAGCGGCGGAGGGCTGCGACCTGGGAACCCTCCAGGAGCTGTGGCGAGAGAGGGCCGTGGAGGGATCTGCTCTTGTGGATTGGAAAAGTGTGCGGCGCCTTGCCCTTACCGCCGCCGCCCGCAGCCCCACCCCCGACTGGGCGGCCAAGGTGGCGTGGCTGCTGGAGCAGGTGAGTGGGTGACACGCTGGACAGGCCCCTGATGGCTTGACACATGCGCTGGGCCGGGGGCCTGCCTGCCATGTGTCGTACGCTTGGCGGGGATGGTGGGGCGTGGCCGGGCGGGTCCTGGGCAGGGCAGAGGCAGAGGCTCCTTTGCTTCTGCTTCTCAAGCGGCCAATCCTCCTCCCCTGCATACCACTCCCCAGGGAACGATTCAGGGTCGGGAATCCATCACCGCAGCAGCCGCCTCCCGCCCGGACGCCCTCGCCCGGCTGACCCTGCTGGTGGAGGACATGGGCTTCCCGGTCGACGCAGCCGCGGTCAGTGCAGCAGCCAGGGGCGGCTGCGCTGACGCCCTACGCTGGCTGCTGGCTCGGGGCTTGCGGCCAGTGCACACAGATAATTGGATCCTAATGGCTGCATATTTGGGCCACACGGAGGTGCCGAGGGCGCTGCACGCCGCGGGCTGCCAGCTGCCCCCGCCTGCAGAGCTCATCCGTCAGCTATGCCACACCGGGAGCGTGGAGACGGTCAGCTGGGTGGTGGAGACGTTTGGGGCCGAGGCGCTGCAGGCCGCGGGGCCTGAGGCCTTTCGTGTAGCGCTCACGTCCGGGAGCCTGGAGCTGGTGACGTGGCTGCACGAGGGGGGCTTGGGCCCCGGCCCCAATCCCTGGGACTCTGCTGCCTATGGCGGCTGCGTGGCTGTGCTCGAGCTGCTGGCGGAGTGGGGCGTGGACGCGCAGGTGCGTTCCCTTGATGACGGCTCTTGTGTGTTGTGGTGCGTTGCTTGACACTTGCACACAATGGCATGCACCTCCGTATGCGCCTCGCTGCTTCTGGTATGCGCCTCCCTCCTGCCTTTACCTCGCCTTCCTACCTTGCATCACTCTCCGCCCTCCCCGTATCGTCCTTGCCTTCTTTCCTCAGGCCCCCTCCTCTCCGCCTGAGGCAGCCTCTGCCCTAGACATGCACCCGTACCTGCGGGCTGCCGGGCACGGCGACCTGCTGACCCTGGAGGCCCTGCGGCGCCTTGGCCTGCCCCTGGGCCGCACACAGCAGGAGAGGGAGGAGGTGGTGGCGAGAGCGATTAAGGAGTTTAGAGCGCCGCTGCCGGTGCTGCGCTGGCTGCAGGAAGCCGTGGGGGAGGTGGACTGGGCCGCGGCGGCGGAGGCGGCGGAAAGCGCACAAGACGTGGCGGCGGGGTGGCGGGCAGAGGTGCAGGCGTGGGTTGAAGCGGAGGCCGCGCAGGCGGCGGCGCAAGGGCACGGAGGAGGAGGACGATGAAGAGGACAAGGGAGCGCAGGCGGAGAGGACGAGGGGGATGAGGAGCACAGGTACTGCACGAGCCGGGGCGGGGCCAGGGAAAAGAGGTTGCAGAGTACCTGAATGAGGGGTTCCGTGTGCGGTGCAGAGAGCGACCGCAGTAGGGCGCAGCCGTGCTGATGGAGGGGGGCGGATGCATAGGAGCGGGATGCGGGTATTGGGGGCCCAAGGCGCGGGAATGAGGGCAAGGCGGATTCCATTTTGAGACTGAAGTTGAAGTTGCATCCCTTGCCGTGGGCGGGGCGGGCGAGGGTCTGGCCAGGTCCCTGGGGATCCCTGGGGCTGCCGCCGTCAGGGAACGACCCCACAATCATGCAGCGTTGAAGTTTACGAGTACCCGAGCGTGTTGGAGTGCGGGGATGTGAGTGCTGGCGATAGAGTGAGGCTACTGTGTTTGTGCTGTGCGCTGCCCCGGGCGGACAGGGACTGACTCAGGCTCTCGTCAGTGAGGCAACTAGGTGGGACGCGCCCCTGCCGGCGCTGCGCTGGCTGCGGGGGGCCGTGGGCGAGGAGGTGGACTGGGCCGCGGCGGCGAGGGCCGCCCGGGATGCGTACGAGGGAGGCGGAGGCGGCCCGCCGCTCCCATGGGCTGGCGAGGTGGCGGGCGGAGGTGCAGGCGTGGGTGCGGGCGGAGGCGGCGGCGACGGCGGCGGTGCAAGCGCAGGGGCAGGGGCGGGAGTAGCATGGGGCTGGCTGAGCTGGCTATGCTGATACGGTACCGTGCGGGTTAGACGCCAGACGGGCGGACGGGGGTTCCAGTCAACGTGTTGTTGGCCGGGTGTTTGGTGTTGCATGCCGGGGTGCGCACGACTACCCATCGGAAAGCGGGCTGATGGTGGCTGGGTTGGTGGAGAGGGTTGAGGTCTCGCCATGGAGCCAGACCTGACCGCAGGGGCCCCTGAGGGGAGGGTGCTGGGGCGGAGCCCCAAGCTTGGGCCGCGGGGCGAGGGGGGCATGGGCGTTGTTGGGGCCCGAGGAGGCCTGGGGTAGTGCACGTGCGGGTCACGGCAGGCCGCGGAGACGAGTCACATTGGAGCCATGTCGGGAGAGGAGGCGCCAGGGGGCGCAGCCCCTGTCCTGCGGCCTCGCGGCCACCCCTTCCGTACGTGTGTGAGCGGGTGAGGGGCCGGAGACAGGGAGATGGATGTAGCTTGAGGGCTTCAGGTGTGGAGACGGAGTTGAGCCAGGCTGTCGATAAGAACGACCGGCATGGCGTGTGGGGTCGGGATGGACTGGCGTCAATGTTTGGTGGTTACAGAGCTAGGCGGAGGAAGCGAGGGGCTCTGGGGTCAGTCATCGGTGGTTACAATGAGGGACCCCTTCGAGGGGGTCTAAGCGCAGAACGCTCCGACCGGCTGGTCGACCACACGGGCTTGCCGCCTGCAAGCCTGGGTGCCCCCTAACAGCAGCCCACAAGGGCGGTGAGCCACGGCTATCACCAACGAAGCCTCAGCTAGGGAGCCGCCAAGGGGAGTGTCCCCGCCCGTCCGTGGGCCACCGACCGCAAGGGCTGGACAGCCACACACCATGCCCCCGGGCTCACAGATAACCTTGCCGCATCCACCCCTCCCCCTCTAAGTACAGGATATCCGCCCCTTTGATCCAGCGAGGCTTGAGGCCCTTTGTGCGGAGCCTAGCGAAGACTGGCTGCCGCTTCTTCCGCAGCGCCCTCCCTAGGGCCGTGAGGTAGGGCGCCACCACCACCCCGCTCGCCTCCCGCACCTCCTTAGCCCGCAGGCGGAACTCCGCCCGCTGTGCGGTCGTCACCCCCAGCACGACGTTCCAGCCCCCCTCACCCTTCCAGCACCGCTGGACTGACGCGCTAAGTTGGCTGGCGCCCGATGGGCCCAGGCCTGACATGTCGCCCGACTTCAGCCGGTCGGCCATCTGGTCCGAAAGCCCCCGCAGCAGCAGCCGGCCTGGGTCCTCCATGGGGGTGTTCTCCACGATCAGCTCGGTAATCCGCTCCACGCGGTTGATGTCCTTGAAGTTTTTGTCGGCGGGGTCAGCGGGCATAGGCTTCATGCTAGCAGTCTAACGGGCCTGCGTACTTAAGGCCCGTGCTGACCTGGCATTTGGGGCTGTGGGTCGCCGCTGGGCTTCGCCGGGAAGGGGGTTCTGTGCTCGCAGGGGCCGTGCAGCGTAGTCCGGGAAGGGGCGGAGGGGTCGAGCGTGCCAATTAAGGCAGGATGCTATGGCCGCAGGCGAGCAGCACCGCTGCGGGCGCTCCACAGAGCCACAGATATAGCACTATATGTAGCACTGATGATAGCAAACCGTCAACACACTCATACACGGGCAGAATTCGAGACGGAAGTCGCTGCCAAGGGCAGTTCGCGAACTGTGCACTCGATAGCAACAGAGCACACCTTACTGCCGTCGCACGCGTTCTGTAGTTATGGCCGCATACCCAGATGCGCTCGCGGAGGTCTTCGACCCGGACATCCTCGGCCGCATCCAAAGCTTCCTGCCGCCTAACGAGATTGCTTGCACGCTGCGACTCGTAAACAACTTAGCCGCTGAGCAGTTCCGGGAGCACACCGCGGTGCGGCTCTCGCAGCCCTCCCCGGCTGCGGCCTTCGCAGCGCACTGGTCGGCGCCCGGCGCCTGCCGCGCCCTCTCCTACGAGCGCCGTCTGCAGCTGCTGTGCCTGACGGCCGCCAGCGGGGATGTAGATAACCTGGAGGTGGCTCTGGCGGCGGCGGGGCTGTGCCCGAAAGTGTCGGTGATAGCTGCCGCCGCTGCCGCCGGCCAGGTGGACGTGTGCCGGCGGCTGGCGGAGCAGGGGTGCCCGCTGGAGGGACCATTCCCGGCCCCTAGCCCTCTCGCAGCCGCAGCCAAGGGCGGTCATGCAGAGGTGTGCGAGTGGCTCCTGGAGCAGGGGTGCGCGTGGAGCGAGGAGTGCCCAGCCTCCGCTGCGCGCGGGGGTCACCCGGAGCTCATGCGGGCCCTCCTGCGCAAGGCGCCCCCGGGCCCCAGCGGCAACGTCCCGAAGTGGGACCTGCTGATTGCAGCGGCGGAGGGCTGCGACCTGGGAACCCTCCAGGAGCTGTGGCGAGAGTGGGCTGTGGAGGGATCCGCCGGTGTGCATGGGGGGCGTGTGCGGCGCTCTGCCCCACCCCCGACTGGGCGGCCAAGGTGGCGTGGCTGCTAGAGCAGGTGAGAGGGAAAGCAGTGACCACCACCACCCCTGCCGAGGTTAGGGGCATGCGACCCTGCTGCCCGTGAGTGCCCGACCGCAATCCCCCTCACCTCTCCGCAGGAAACGGTCCAGGGTCGGGAGTCCATCACCGCAGCCGCCGCGTCCTGCCCTGATGGAGCCGCACGGCTGAACATGCTGGTGGAGGGCATGGGCCTCCCGGTCGACGCAGCCTCGGTCCGCGAAGCAGTCGACGGCGGCCGAGTCGATGCCGTGCAATGGCTGCTGGCCCGGGGCTTGCGGCCACCGCGCACAGATATCCGGATCCAACGTGCCGCATGCTTGGGGCGCGCGGAGGTCCTGAGCACCCTGCACGCCGGGGGCTGCGAGCTGCCCCCGGAGATGATGGGTTATGCGTGTGCCTCGGGGAGCGTGGAGACGGTCTGCTGGGTGCTGGAGACGTGTGGGGCAGAGGCGCTGCCGGCCGCAGGGCCCAGTGCGTTCGATGCGGCCCTCCGGTCCGGGAGTCTGGAGCTGGTGACGTGGCTGCACGAGAGGGGCTTGGGCCCCGGCCCATACCCCTGGGACTCTGCTGCCTATGGCGGCTGCGTGGCTGTGCTCGAGCTGCTGGCGGAGTGGGGCGTGGATGTGCAGGTACGGCAACGGGGCATGGCGCAGGCAATCGCGTGTAGCCTTGGTATGCCCCTTTGACTTCGGCCCTTCGTGCGCTGCTGTCCATGCCGCCTTGCCCGCGCCCTCTCCTCGCCCTTCTCTCAGGGCCCGGGTGTTCTACGTCGGGACTGCTACCTGAAGGCGGCCGGGCGCGGCGACCTGCTGACCCTGGAGGCCCTGGGCCGCACACAGCCCCTGGGTCGCACAGAACAGGAGAACACGGCGCTTATTGCAAGGGTGATCAATTCAAGGGACACACATGCCCCCCCCCTGCCTGCGCTGCGCTGGCTGCGGCAGGCCGTGGGCGAGGTGGACTGGGCCGCAGCGGTGGCGGCGGCCCGCAGCTCCCCCGAGCGAGCGGGGTGGCGTGGGGAGGTGCGGGTGTGGGTGGAGGTCGAGGCGGCGCTGGCGGCGGCGGGAGGGAACGGATGAGGGGGAGGTGGGCGATGAAGAGGACAAGGGAGCGCGGGACGGGAGGTATGAGTGGGACGCAAAGTGAACCGGCCAGGGTTGGGGCAGGGGTTAGAGTTTGTGCAGATGGATGGGTGCATGTGCAGCGGGGTGATAGGTGCATGTGCAGATGGATGGGTGCATGTGCAGATGGATGGGCAGGATGCTGCGGAAGGGCATCGTTAGTTCCAGGGGCCAGTTGGCAGGGTCCGGCCCCGATGCCACGACGATGTGAACATGTGATGCTTCTGATGAAGGGCCAGGCCCGAAAGCTCTGTGCCGTGACCCATACCCCCGGGAAGCGGGCCGCAGCGGGTCAACCTGACATAGGTACATGCATATGCACGACTTGCAGCACATGCACTGGTCAGGTTCGCCCTATCGACTTCCCGACACGAGGACAGGGACAAGCAGCTTCGGCCTCCACTACCGCTCCTGCCACCTTCGCAGCGGGTCAATCTGACGTAGCTAGTTGCACGGCGGCGGCATCACCGGGTTGCGAGCCGATTGGCGGGTAGAGGTGCAGGCGTGGGTGACGGCGTTAATCCGCTGGGTGAAGGAGGTGATTGAAAGGGGCTGGCCCACTGGGTGACCAAGCAATGCAGCTCGCACCGCCAACGAGTTACTCGGCTAACTCGGGGGGTGGCGGGCGGACGTGCTGGCGTAAGTGCAAACGGGGCGGCGGGGGCGGGAGGGAACGGATCGAGGAGGAGGAGCACTGGAGCTGGAAGGGCCAGGGCGGGGGCAGGGAAACGATTTGCAAAGTATAAGCCCCTAGAACGTGCAGTGCAGTGACCTCATCCAGCCTCATGCGACCCCGTTTGGCCTCGCCCACCAACACTGCTCCCCGCCGGCCCACCAACGTGCGGATCCCTGAGAGCCCCTTGCCCTCGGCCACTGGCTCTCACCCCCTGGCTTTATCGAGGCGAAACGAAACGTAAGAATAGCGTTTGGGCACGCAAGATTGCCACAAGCTGACATGGTCTTGGTGCTGAGGGACACTGCAGTGGCCGAGCCGTGGCCGTGCTGGACGGCTGGTACGACTCTGGTGCGAATCTCTGAGCGACGCTCGGCGATGCCGAGACGGAGCCTCGCCCTCAGTCCTCGACAACAGCGAGCAGACCATAGATTCATATCAATAACAGACGTCGTCCGTTTGAGAGGAAGACACAAGAGGGAAGCTGCGGATCGTCGATGGCCATGGCTGGGCCGGGGGCGGAGGGGTGGAGGGAAACAGCCTGAAACGGCGTGCCGATCTGCCTGCCGATCTGCCTGCCGATCTGCCTGCCGATCACCTGTAGGATGAGATGGCAGCTGGAATGCAAAACAGCAGCGGGCGCTTCACATAGCCACAGAGTTACTGAAAGCTGTGAGAGCACTCTTGGCGGGAAGTCGCTGCCGAGGGCAGTTCGCGGACTGGGCACTCAATCACACTAGTTTGCGATTCTCTGACGTCGCACGAGTGCTGTAGTCATGGCCGCATGCCCGGATGCGCTCGCGGAGGTCTGCGGCCCAGACATCCTCGGCCGCATCCAAAGCTTCCTGCCGCCTAACGAGGTTGCTTGCACGCTGCGACTAATATGCCGCTCTATCACTGAGCAGTTCCGGGAGCACACCGCGGTGCGGCTCTCGCAGCCCTCCCCGGCTGCGGCATTCGCCGCCCGCTGGTCCGCGCCCGGCGCCTACCGCGCGCTGTCCTTCCAGCGCCGGCAGCAGCTGGTGTGTCTGACGGCCACCAGCGGGGATGTGGGTAACTTGGAGTTAGCTCTGGCAGCGGCGGGGCTGTGCCCGAACACTGAGGTGATGGCGGCAGCGGCTGCCGCCGGCCAGCTGGACGTGTGCCGGCGGCTGGCGGAGCGGGGGTGTCCGCTAGAGGGATCATGGCTGCTGGGCCCTAGCCCCCTAGACGCCGCCGCCAAGGGCGGTCACGCGGAGATCTGCGAGTGGCTCCTGGAGCAGGGGTGCGCTTGGGAGCCGCAGTGCGTGACCTCAGCTGCGTGCGGGGGTCACCCGGAGCTCATGCGGGCCCTCCTGCGCAAGGCGCCCCTGGGCCCCAGCGGCAACGTTTCTGGGTTTAAATTGCTGGGAGCAGCGGCGGAGGGCTCCGACCTGGGAACCCTCCAGGAGCTATGGCGAGAGCGGGCTGTGGAGGGATCTGCTGTTGTGGATTGGAAAAGTGTGCGGAGCTTTGCCGTCTGTGCCGCCGCCCGCAGCCCCACCCCCGACTGGGCGGCCAAGGTGGCGTGGCTGCTGGAGCAGGTGAGGCTTGACGGATGGCTTGACGGATGGCTTTGTGGTGTTGGCCCCCTTCTTGCCCCCTTCTTGGCCTTCTTCACCTACCTATCCTCCCCTCAAACCGCGCCGCTTTCACCATCACCCCTCTCCCATGCGCAGGGTTCTGTGCAGAGCCGGGAGTCCATCGCCGCAGCCGCTGCCTCCCGCCCCGACGCCCTCGCCCGGCTGACCCTGCTGGTGGAGGGCATGGGCTTCCCGGTCGGCGCCTCCGCAGTCGATGCAGCTCTCTCGGAAGGCCGGGCCGACGCCGTGCGGTGGCTGCTGGCCCGGGGTCTGAGGCCCGTGGGTTCAATGCACGGGATCTTTCAAGCGGCACGTGAGGGCCACACGTAGGTGCTGAGGGCGCTGCACGCCGCGGGCTGCGAGCTGCACTCGCCTCGGGAGCTGGTCTGCAGTGCGTGCGAGTCAGGGAGCGTGGAGGCGGTCAGCTGGGTGGAGGAGACGTGTGGGGCCGAGGCGCTGCACGCTGGGGGCCCCGTGATCTTCAGAGCGGCCCTCGTGTCCGGGAGCCTGGAGCTGGTGACGTGGCTGCGCGAGAGGGGCTTAGTGAACTATGGCTGTTACCTCTGGCGCTATGCCACCTTGGGCGGCTGCGTGGCTGTGCTCGAGCTGCTGCCGGAGTGGGGCGCGGAAGTGCAGGTGCGGCTACGGTGCAGGACACTTGGCATTGGCATGCATCCACTTTGGCCCGAGCCAGACCCACACCTCGCCCACTCCCCCTGCGCCCTTGGGCCCACCACCCTCGCCCCTCGCTCAGGACCCGGGTGTTCCATGTCGGGACTGCTACTTGTGGGCCGCCGGGCACGGCGACCTGCTGACCCTGGAGGCCCTGCGGCGCCTGGGCCTGCCCCTGGGCCGCACACCGGGAGAGGGCAGGGCCCTGATCAGCGAGGCAATCAACGATTCCCCTCAGCCGCCCCTCCCGGCGTTGCGCTGGCTGCGGGAGGCCGTGGGCGAGGAGGTGGACTGGGCCGCGGCGGTGGAGGCAACGGAAGGCGCTGAAGACGGGGCGGTAGGGTGGCGGGCGGCGGTGCTGGCATGGGTTGAAGCGGAGGCGGCGCAGGCGGCGGCGGAAGGGCACGGAGGAGGATGAGGAGGAGAACCTGAATGAGGGGTTCCGTGTGCGGTGCAGAGAGCGACCGCAGTAGGGCGCAGCCGTGCTGAGGGAGGGGGGCGCGGGGGCAAGGCGGATTCTATTGTGTGACTTTGAACTTGCATCCCTTGCCGTGGGCGGGGCGAGGTCTGGCCAGGTCCCTGGGGCATCCCTGGGGCTGCAGCCGTGAGGGAACGACCCCACAATTATGCAGCGTTGGAGTGTACGAGCACTCGAGCGTGTTGGAGTGCGGGGATGTGAGTGCTAGCGTGAGGCTAGAGTGAGGCTACTGAGTGTGTGGTGTGCGCAGCCCCGGGCGGACAGGGACTGACTAAATGTATGTTGCTCACGACGGCCCGGGAGGGATGCTGCGGAAGGGCAGTTTGTGCAGAGTGATGGGTGCCTGTGCAGCAGAGTGATGGGTGCATGTGCAGATGGATGGGCAGGATGCTGCAAAAGGGCATCGTTAGTTCCAGGGGCCAGTTAGCAGGGTCCGGCCCCGATGCCACGACGATGTGAACATGTGATGCTTCTGATGAAGGGCCAGGCCCGAAAGCTCTGTGCCGTGACCCATACCCCCGGGAAGCGGGCCGCAGCGGGTCAACCTGACATAGGTACATGCATATGCACGACTTGCAGCACATGCACTGGTCAGGTTCGCCCTATCGACTTCCCGACACGAGGACAGGGACAAGCAGCTTCGGCCTCCACTACCGCCTGGCACTTCAGTTGGCATGCGCAGCGGGTCATCACGGCGTAGCTACGATAGATGCACAGCAGCACGCCAATGATCACATGGGCGGGTTTGCCTTCCCGTTCACGGGCACAACCAGCCTTGGCCTCGGCCATCAACACTACTCCGTCCTTGCACCTAGGGCAGAAACCCAGGCATCAAGCCTCTTCCAAGCGCACGATTGAGTTCTTCTGTTCAGTGCTGTAGTCGACCGGCCCGGCCCAGCGGCTAAGCCCAACCCTGGATTGCGTCAAGGGCTCAACCCCGCAACGCTACGGCTTCCCCAAGGTACCCGCCGCTGCTGCTTGCAACCCCATGTGGAAACCGCCTACCACCAACTGCCCCATGCCTCCGTGCACATCCTGGCCTACTCTACAGGCGACAGCCAATTGACCCAGACGCTTGCCTGTTGCCTCTCCAGGCATGAGTGCACGGACGGCATCGCACCAGCCCTGGACCTCCGTGCGGCGGCGCGGGCCCAAAGAGGCACATGACCATCAACCTGGCCTAGCAAGCTGCACCCCACCCCGAGCCCCGTAGGCTGCGGCGAACGCCCTACGCCACACAACCAAGCGCTTCGCTGCGTTGATGTGTATCTACCCCGAGCTCCGTCGGTCCCCATGCTCCTCCCTGATCCAGGGCCCTGGCTACGCCCCTGCCCTGTGCGGCCTGTTCGCCACCCGAAACCTAGCAGAAGCGCACCTACGTCAGCGGGCTCTGTGGCTCCGTGATCCAGGGCTCTCAGCAGCAGCAGGTAGAAGCGCACGAGCTAAAGCCGACCTCGCCTACGCGGGGACCCTGGCCTTGGCCGCCGCCGCCACCTCCGCCGGCGCCGCCGCCGCGGCCCCCTCCATCACCGCCAACTCCGCCAACCGCCGCTCCACGATCGCACGGATCACGCCGCGCGACCAGCTCAGCACGCGCTGCACGCCCGCCTCGCCGTCCACGTCAGCACCGGCTGCTGCCGCCACCGCCGCCGCCTCCCCGCCCAGCTGCGAGGGCCGCCAGAGCGGTTCGAAGGTGGCGGCGTTGATGGCGGCGGTGCGGACGGCGAAGGGCGGCGCTGCGTCCCCGAGGATGGTCCTCACACGGGGCTGGCGGAGGGCCTCCCACTCGGAAAACACCTGGGGACGGAGCCGGGGTTGAGGGCGGGGTTGAGGGCGGGGATATGCCCGTGTCGAACCGTGCGGGGAACACCTTCGGTGATGTGGTGTTCAACGGGAGCAACCGAGCGAGCGGAGGTAACGGTGTGGCAGATAGATGCGTACGACGCAAAGTGTGGAGTGTGCAGCTAGCGGGATGGACCCTCATGACTCCGCTGGGCCTCTGGGCCATACAAACGCCCCGACCACCTACCCGCCCCAGCCACTTACCCCCTGCACCATCCCAACCATCCCCCGCCCACCTGCGGCCCCAGCACGCCCCCGTGTTTCCTCGCCACTGTGGCAAGCACCACAGCGTCCTCGATGGACAGGTTGGCGCCCTTTGGAGGGCGGGGAGGGGGGGGCGAGGGGGGGGGCAGGAGAGGGTCGGGGGCAGGGTCAGAGGGGTTGGGGTGGGAGTGATGGTGGTCGATGGACATGTTGGCGGGGTCAAGCTGCCCCGGGCCTACCTGGCCGTCTGGCGGGGCCGCGTGCGCTGCGTCCCCCAGGATCGCCACGTGGCCTCGCGTCCAGGAGCCCTGGGGGAGGGGGGGGGGAAGAGGAGGGGGGTGAGTTTCGGAGCATTGGAGGGCGGAGGAAGATATGGAGGGGGATAGAGGGGGAAGGGGGGGTGGTTTGCAACTGAGCGTGATACTGCAGCCAATGCCAGGGTAAACGAAGCTCAACAGGGAAGGGCGGGTACGTGTTAGGGTCAGCCACGACCCATGAGGTGGAGGGAGGGGCCTACCCGCGCCCAGACCCACGAAGACCCCGGCCCTGACCTGCCCCGTAGCCCCCCTAGCCCCTCCACTCCTCCTCCCCCCAACCCCTCACCGGCCCCTGCTTGTCCAGAGCGTGGGTGTACAGCCCGTGCTCCGTGACCCGCTCGGGGCGGGTGGCCCCCAGCAGCGCCCGGAGGTCGGGGGGGAGGTGGGCGAAGGCGGTGAGGCCGCGGCGGAGCGCCGCCTCGCCGTAGAGGCCTGGGGGGGAGGGGGAGGGGGGGGGGAGGGAATGGCGGAGGACAGGGGACCTGGACGGGACCTGGACGGGAATTTGCATTTGTGGTCAAGGTGGGGCGGAGCGCCGCCTCGCCGCAGAGGCCTGGAAGAGGGGGAGGGGGTTCAGGCAAAGAGGCAGGAGATAAAGCGGGGCGGGTGTGGGGTGTGGGGTGTGGGGCGTGAAAAGGAGGGCTGGCGTCGTTCCAGGCTTCGGGGGGATACGGTGTGGACCCGGCCTCCGGGATCAGGGTGGTGATGGGTGGGCTCGGCCCCCACACGCACCTCCGCCCGAGCTGCCGGCCGGCGGCCACTCCACGCCCGCAGCCGCCGCCTCGGGTGCGAGCATCTGCGGCGGGGGTTGGGGGGAGAAAGAGATGGGAACCATTTTGTGGTGCGGAGTGCCTCGGGGATAGGGCTGGTTGAGGCTGCGGGAGTCGCTGCGGGAGTAGCGGGACCGGGTTGGTGGCGTGCATATCGAAGGAGGGCGTGGAGTGCGGGGAGGTGGCATGGGCATCCCGCATGTCCCCGGCTGAAGCTGACAGGAAGCGGTGACTTGCGAACACTGGCATGCCGGCAACAAGACTGCACAGCGCATAGTTAGGTAGTTAGGTAGGTAGAAGGCCCCCCTAATCCCCACCCCCAATCCCCACCCCCAAGTTCCCGCCGCACCTGCATGTACCACACGCCCACGCCCCCCTCTCTCCCCCCCCCCCTCCCCACCTCCTCCCCCCCTGACCCCCCTACCTGCATGTACCACACACCCACGCCCTCGCCCCCCTCCTGCAGCAGCATCAGCACCAGCCGGGGGTTGACGCCGGGGGCGCCCGGGAGGCCGTAGGCGCCCTCGGGCACCCAGCTGAGGTGGGGGAGCAGGGGAGGGGGGAGGCAAGAGAGGGAGGGGGGAAGAGAGGTAATGGGAAGGACGTCAGAGAGGCTACCCAGCTACAAGGGAGGCAAGGACGGGGTGGAATGAGAAGGGGGGTTCAGCCACCAGGTTGACGCCCCGCCCTCCAGCCCTCCAGCTCCAGCTGCGCACAGCACATGTCGTACACCGTACGACGCACCGGTGCGACTCGGCCCGCGCCGCCGGCCTGCCCGCCAGCGCCCCCGGCAGCGGCAGGCCCTCGCCGCCCGCCTCCGCCGCCGCCAGCTGCTCGGGCGGGAAGGAGCCGCGCCACATGAGCATCCCGGTGAAGGCGGGGGCCTGGCCGTCCAGGAGCTGAGGGAAGGTGGGGGATAGGGGAGGGGAGAGGGGAGGGGGTTTTACTCGTGGATGGCAGGAGCGGAGGTACAGGTAGCCGTGACTGCCAGGGGCGGTCGCATCGGGTAACTCTGGGCACGCGCCAAGGCGCTGGGGCCGTAACAGCGGCAACGCTGCCCGCTCTCAGGCCTTACCAGGCCCCTGCCGCCCGACACCACCCACCCTGACCCCGCCCCGGACGGCCGGACCCCACCCCCCCACGCACCTCCCTCCGCACTCGGCTGAAGTAGCCGTCCGCCCCCACCACCACCTTACACCGCACCGCCAGGGGGGGCCGCCCCGGCGCCGCCGCCGCCGCCAGCCCCCCCGCCTCCACGTGCTCCTCGCCGCCCGAGGGACCGCCGCTGTGGCCGGCGCCGGAGCTGGGGCGCTCAAAGGTCAGCTGGTACCTGCTCGCCAGGGGGGGTCGGTGAGGTGAGGGGGTGGGGTTGGAGGGCGAGACATGCCAGGCATGGAGGCAGGGTGAAGGCGGGGAAGGTGGGGCCGTTCGGGTGTGTGAGGCGCGCCTCGTACGGGTGTACGCACCGGGTGGATGAGGCGGAGTGGGGACAGGCAGGGTAGATGAGGCTCAAGGAGGGTTTCAGGGCTCCACATCAAAGCTGGGAACGCGTGGGTGCAGTGTGTGAAGGGCTGCTCGCATGAGCTAGGGAGTCGGTGTGTGAAGGGCTGCTCGCATGAGCTAGGGAGTCGGTGTGTGAAGGGCTGCTCGCATGAGCTAGGGAGTCGGTGTGTGAAGGGCTGCTCGCATGAGCTAGGGAGTCGGTGTGTGAAGGGCTGCTCGCATGAGCCTGTGTGTGTTGAGCTCTAACGCCCCCGCGCTGAGCCCCTTGTACGGACAGTCAAGCTTAGTCATCACCTGTACGGCTGCTCGGCCATGGGCGCGCTCTCCGGCAGCTCCTGCTGCCCCGCGCCCCCCTCCAGCGGCAGCGCCTCGCAGCCCGACAGCCGACACCCGAACTCCACCACGCCTGCAAACGGGGCAAGCAGGGGGTGCAAGGCTTGAGCGAGCTGCATTGACCCGGGTTGAAGGCATCGTGGGGTGACGCAAGGGTTTAGGACGTGCAATGCACATGCATGAGCCCACCCACGGCTCCTGGCCCGCAGCCAAGGGGAAGCAGGGGCTGTGGGTGCATGCGAGCTGCCGAGGAGGGGCTCCACCCTCCATGCCCCCGCCCCGCAGCCAAGCTGGGGGCGTCATCAGGCCCCCCCTAGATCCCCCCCCCAGCCACCCCCCAGTCACTGCAAAGGATGAGCATGGTGTGTGTAGATGCGCGCATTGAGGGTTGTCGAGGGTTATCAAGGGAGGGCTACATGCCCCCTTTTCTCCCCCCCGCCCTCACCCCCCCCACCCGGCGGCAGGCAGTCGGCCACCACCCGGCGCAGATCGTTCCAGTAGGCCAGCACGCTGGGGGGTAGGGGGGGAAGGGGGGAGAGGGGGGAGGCGGGGGCAATGCGGATGGGGGCCGGGTTCAGGCCATGAGATACGGGGCAGCCAGCCAAGACCCGTAGGTAGGCCAGCACGCTGGGGGGTAGGGGGGGTGGGAGGAAGCAGTTTGGCACGGGGGTAGGGCCCTGGGGTAAGGGGCAGGCAAGGAGTTCGAGACACGAGTTGGAGGCCCATTCCACGCATCGCCGGAACCCCATTCCCCATCCCTCAGTGCCTCTGCCCCCCCTCTCCCCCTGGCCCCCCCCCTCACACACCTACTGTGCCCCAGCCTCTCCAAATTGCCCGCGTGGTCGGTTGGTACTGCAGATCCGCTGACCTCCTCGCCGTCCGAGTCCTTGTACGTACGGATGCAGCGGCTGTAGCAGCCGCGCTCGTACAGCCTGCCGGGAGAGGGAGGGCGACGCCTATTGAGCGGACGTATGGGAGCGCAATGGCGAACGGAGCACCTGCCGCAGCGCCCCACGGAGCATGCAATTAATCCCTCGGTTGTCCTCTCTCCAGAGCCTCGTCGCTCACTCCTCCTGGCCCAACCGTTGGCTCCCATGCTCGTGGCTGCACACCCGTCCCCTATTCCCCTTGCCCTCTCTCTGCCTCCCCCGCCATGCTCGTAGGCTCCACCTCGGTCCCGGCGCTAGCGTGCGCCGTCAGTCAAGCCCCTCCCAACCCACACTCCCCGCCTGTGGGGCCCATGGCCGCCAGCGCCCCGGTCCCACCCCCTCGCCCCTCCTCTCTGCCCCTCCTCTCTTTCCCCTCCTCTCTTTCCCCTCCTCTCTTTCCCCTCCCCCTGTCGCCTTTTCCCCACCCGTCTTCGCTCCCTCCCCCTCCTCACCCCAGCACAGACCCGTTTGCCGCGTGCGGGCTGATGGCCTCCAGCGCCTGCCTTCCTCCCATCTCTCCCTTCCCTGCCCCCCTTCCCCTTTCCCCCTTCCCTTTCCCCCTGCCCCAAACCCCTCCCCCACCTCCAACCTCAACCCCACCCCCTCCCCCACCCGTGTGCCGCGTAGGGGCTGATGGCCTCCAGCGCCCTCATGCCGTTGACGCGCATGCCCACGCCCGCCCCCGCCTCCGTGAAGCGGGTGTTGGCCTCAAAGACCTGGGGTTGGGGGCGGAGGGGTGGGAGGGGTGGGAGGGGTGGGAGGGGTGGAAGGGGTGGAAGGGTGGACGGGGGGGGGCAGCCAGGCACTGGAGCACCCGCGCAGGCACGTGGCCCGGGGCTCCAGCTCTGCAACCTGGCTGATAGGGGTTATCCTGTCACAGCAGATACTCCCCGGGGACCCAGAGCCTTGGAGTTTTGCTCCGGGACAATGCTCCCCCCGCCCTGACCCCCGCCTTGCCTTGATGCGGACATCCGGGGGCAGCACCTGGCGCAGAGCCGCGGCAGCGGACAGTCCGCCTGGGCCACCGCCCACGATCGCCACATCGCACTCCATCGTATCAACCTCGCCCGTGTGGGCCGCAGCGTTCGCTGTGGACGCGTGCTGCGCTGCGCTGCATCGCTGGTCGCGGTTGATGTCTGCAGCGCGTGCTCCCCGACGCGCCGCGCTGTGAGTCGCGGCCACAGTGCTCAAGGAGTTACAACCGTGCCGCTTGACCGCGAGCTGTGGACGCACGGAAACTACTAGGATTGATGCGCGATTCACGAGCGACCGCGCGGTGCTGCCGCGCTGGGCCGTGGAAAGACGCATCGTGGCTGGTCTGTGTGTCTGGCCTGTGTGCGAAGCGACTGCGTGAGCGAGCGTTGCCTGCGTACGTGGGGGGTTGTTGTGGTGTACGTGTGCGGACGTCTGCGGTTGGTCTCTAGGCGTTCGTTGCGACGGCTCTGGGATGCGGAATGTGCTTGTGGTGCCACAACACACGGCGCCGGGTTGCGGTGTACAGCCACAGGTCACGGGCCGTGACCGAACGGGCCTTTGCCGGGCCTGGTTTCGCCATCGCGTTCGCCCCGCCTTCTCGCCCCGCCCGTCCCCGTCGACCCCAAGTCTCGGCCCCTGGGCATGCCGCGCGTGCACCAGTGCTCACTAGGAGCACGCGGTCCTCCCCCCACCCCGATCCACGTGGACGTAGACCGGTTGGGCGCCGTGGGAGCAGGGGATGCCACGGTCACACCATGGCTGCTCGAACGCCCCAGCACCCAGCACTTTGCCGCCCGCTCCCCCGTACCCAGACTTTCTGATCACCACGCAGAGCTACACTGGGCGGGGCGAGGCGGGGCAGGCGAGGGATCGCCGATGCCGACTGCTTGGAGCACGTACACACGGTGTATGGGTCGACGGCGACCCCAAGGCGGCGTGACGTTGAACTATAGCGTTGTTCCACATCGACTCATAGCTCCAAGCGCTAGGCTGCCCAATAAGATCACCCGCGTCGCCCTTTCCCGCGCTTCACGGATGGCACTGTTGCACGCCGCTGCGAGCTTCGGCACCAAGACTATCGCATCGGCCAATTCGCGTCGCTGCCTTGCCCCTTGTGTTGCTCCTCGGCTGTCCCGAGCACGCCTAAGTGTCTCGGCTATGGCGACTGCGAAAGCCGATGACCAGCCGGAGAAGCGCGTGCTGGTGCCGGTGGCACATGGTACTGAGGAGATGGAGGCTGGTGAGCTTAATGGCGACTCGGAACCCCGTCGCCGAAAGGAGAAAGCGACATGGAATTGGGGAATTGGCCGCTTTGCTACTGGGACACCTAGCTCCGTCCCTGCGCAGTGATCGTGATCGATGTGCTGCGAAGGGCGGGTGCCAAGGTCACCGTCGCGTCCGTGGAGGACAAACCCGAGGTGGTGTGCTCGCGGGGCGTGCGGCTTGTCGCGGACAAGCTCATCGGCGACTGCACCAGCAAGAGCTACGACCTGATCGTCTGTCCGGTGCGTCAGGCGTCCTAGTCTCGGAGGCACGCGACCCCGCGCCCATCGGCACAAAACCCCACACCCGACCCATCCCCGCGACACTACCGGTACTCTTAGCTGCCGACATGTTTCCGGTGTATAACGTAACGGCCGTATGCGATGCAACGCAGGGCGGCATGCCCGGCGCCGAGCGGCTGAGGGACTGTGCCCCGCTGGAGCAGATGGTGGCGGCGCAGCTAGGTGGGTGGGGGGGGGGGGGGAAGGGACGGGGTTTGGTGAGCTGGGCGGGAGGGAGCGGGAGAGGGGTCGGGAGGCGTGGTTGACTTCACGCCAGGGGCGTATTTGTGTGTGTGTGGGGGGGGGTACTGGGCGGCCGTCCAAAGACGGGGTACGCCATGGCCAGGGCGGAGGGGACAGGACAGCCAGGCGCCGCATGGGCCCCCTCATCTCCCCTCCCTTGCACTTCACAGCTTTGTCCTCCACCCAAGCCCCCTCCTTGCCAACCCCTCCCTCACCCCCATCCCCCCTGTTCAACCCCCCACCCCCTCCACCACAGACTCCGACCGCAAGCTGGCCGCCATCTGCGCCACGCCCTACGTCTTCCTGGAGTCCAAGGGCCTGCTCAAGGGCCGGCCCGCCACCGCGCACCCGGCCTTCAGCGACGGACTCGCGAACCAAGCGTGAGCACCCGAGGGGGGGGTCGGGCGCAAGGGCTCATTGTGGGGGGGTAGGCAGCAAAGAGGGCAAGGGAGGGGGGGTACTGAGCACCTGGGGGACAAGGGGGCGCGGGGACAGAAGGCAGGGGGTACGAGCCAAGAGGCAAGGGAGTCGGGGTGCAGGGTACGGGGGGCAGGCTCTCCTCGGTCAGCACTCAAGGCCCCCCCCATCCCTTGCCTCATTCCCCCCGTTCCTTACCTCCTTACCTCCTTACCTCCTTACCTCCTTACCTCCTTACCTCCCCCCCCCATCCACCCCCAGCAAGGCGGTTGACAGGGTGGTGGTGGACGGCAACCTGACCACCAGCCGCGGCCCCGGCACGGCCTTCGAGTTCGCCCTGTCGCTGGTGAAGCAGCTGTACGGCGAGGAGAAGGCGCGGCTGGTGGCGGGGCCCATGGTGGGGCCGGAGGGGAGGGGAGGGGAGGAGGGAGGGGGGAAAGCGGGGCGGCAGAGGGGAAGGGCGTGGGTGTGGGACTCTGCCCGCGGCGCCTATTAGGCAAAGGGGGCTCTACAGATGCTCGACAGTGCAGCTACAAAGCCCTACAAGGGTTGAGAAAGGGGGTTCAATGTGCAGGCCCTTACAGGGCCGCGAAGCAGTACTGCAAGGGCCGCAGCAACCCCCCTGAACCCGGGACCGCACCCCCACCCCCCGGGCAGGTCATGTTCTCCAACTGGTACGTGTGAGTGCCCTTACACGGTGGTCCCGGAGCCGCCCCCTGGAACCCCGGAGGAGGAGGCCATTCGCCAGCTCAGGGATTCGCGGGCCCGGCAGCGGGTCAGGAGCCCGGGGGTCCCTCGGCAGCGGGCCGGCAAGGGCGGCCCGTGCGTCCGGCGGACCCGCCCACGCGTGGCGACCCCGACCGGCCCGGGGCCCGGGCGGGCCTACGCGTGGGCCTACCCGTTGGGGAGGGCCTGGCACGTGGAAGGTGGCGGCCGGGTGCCCTGAGCCTGCGGAGTGCAGGATCGTGTCTGGAGGGATTCGGGGTGAGGCACGTGGGCGAGGCACGTGGGTGAGGCACGTAGGAAGGCACGAGCGGACACGCGCACGCTCGCTCAAGGCGCTTTGGGCTTCGTTGGGCGCCTTCGCCCCTACTCCCGGGCCCCGCCTTTGGGGCCAAGGGCAGGGGCCATGGGAGGTCGGATGAAGGGGGGGAGGTGGGGCCGCATTGACGCCCGCCAAGGGGATGCCTGCGTGGTTAGCAGTTGTGGGACAGGGCCCCGGGAGATGTGCGGGAAGGGGCCGAGGGGAGGGGGCCCCGTGGCAGGCCCCCCTCCAGGCGAGCGGAGCCTGGTGGTGTTGTGGCGCCGGTTGGAGGCCGGGATTATGTTCCGGAGTCGGTTGGCTAGCGGGCCCGCTGGTGAGCCCTAGCATGGGATGATGCGAGCACTGCAGTTGGGTACTGCGATCGGACCGTACCCTAGCTACGTTCATGTCTTCTAACCCTGCCCTAGCTACGGAGGCCATGAAACGGGCAGTAACTTTCTGGAGTGCAACAGAGCATGGGAAGTGCAGGAGGGGGGGCGGCTGACAGAGTTGCTCATGTGCTGGAGTGCTGGACAACGGTGTCTAATACGCAGCTGGTCGCTTGCCCACTGATGTACCGTGTGCATGTGGTGGCTTTACGACTCACGAGCGCCTGCGGACCTGCGTCCCTGGTGCAGCTGGAGGCTTGGGTGGGCCTCAGCCTGGACAGCCATGGGCCCCACTCAGCCCGTTGAAGACCCTGCGCACACGGCGGAGCCGTCAGCCCCATGTTGCCCACACTTTTCAGCGCCCGGTCACAGCCAAAGCCGGGGACCACGACGCGCTTGGAGCACTGGGCCGCCTGGCCGCCTAAGACCGTTACCCCACCGGAGCATTTATGCATGCACAGCGCCGTACTGCCGTACGCGATGACCACCAGGCAACCGCCACCACGCACCCCTGTACGGTACACGTGCTGCGGGCCTGCGCCGTCCGTGCCTCCCTGGCCTCTATGCCATCGGAAGCAACTTGGCAAGGGGCACCCATGTCTGTCCTCGCTCCGCAGATGCGCCAATGCGCCACCTTACTCCCCTGCCCCTTGCGTCCCAACCTGTCCGCCTGCGCCCTGGCACGGCGCACGACAGTCCACAGTCTCCACACACGGTTGTGAGCTCCTCGCCCCTTTGCCAGGACCGGAAACCCCACTGCCCAATGCCCAGTGCCCACAGTGCACAGTACCCTTCCTCTGGACGTCTGGGGAGTGGAGACTCCCGCAACCCCACCTTTCCCCGCATCCTCGTCCGCCATCGGCCACGCCTCAGCCTCCAGTGCCTTTCTTTCCTTTCCAAGTATTGGGGTCGACCACCCACACCCGAAATCGCAATCGCCCCTCCCCCCTCCACTCACACTCTGTGGTGCGCCCTATCACTTCACCTCCCTTTGCCTCCCTTGCCCCTGCCCATGTTGAGGCTGAAAACCGACCAACCGCAACCGCAACCGCAACCGCAACCGCAACCGTGCCCTTGCCCAAGTTGAAGGCGAGCGTGTGGCCACACCCTCACCCTCACCCACCACCCCACCCATCACCCTCACCCCCTCCGGGTTGGGCAATCCTTGGCCCAGTGCCCGTCCCGGCCGCAGCGGAAGCACTTGAGCCGGTCGGGGCACGCGGCCGCCCAGTGCCCCTCCTTGCCGCAGCGGTAGCAGGCGGTGGGGCTGCGCTCGGGCGGCGGCGGCGGCTGGGGTGCGGGCCGCGGCGGCGGAGCCTGGGGAGTGTGCGGCTGCAGTGGCCGCGGCTGGGGGGGCTGCGGCGTGTGGTGCGCCTGGGTCGCTGCCCGCACGGGCGTCGAGGGCAGCAGCAGCGGCGGCTGCGGGGCCTGGGGCGTCCGGGGCACCGGGGGCTGCCCAGAGGGGACCACCCGGGCCCACACCGCCGTGCCATGGCCCCCTGCGCCCGCAGCCGCCGCCACCGCCGCCACAGGGGCGCCCGCGGCAGCCGCCGTCGGGGCGGCGGGCAGGCTGTGCGGGTGCCCGGGTGCAGAGCACCCTCACCCACCACCCCACCCATCACCCTCACCCCCTCCGGGTTGGGCAATCCTTGGCCCAGTGCCCGTCCCGGCCGCAGCGGAAGCACTTGAGCCGGTCGGGGCACGCGGCCGCCCAGTGCCCCTCCTTGCCGCAGCGGTAGCAGGCGGTGGGGCTGCGCTCGGGCGGCGGCGGCGGCTGGGGTGCGGGCCGCGGCGGCGGAGCCTGGGGAGTGTGCGGCTGCAGTGGCCGCGGCTGGGGGGGCTGCGGCGTGTGGTGCGCCTGGGTCGCTGCCCGCACGGGCGTCGAGGGCAGCAGCAGCGGCGGCTGCGGGGCCTGGGGCGTCCGGGGCACCGGGGGCTGCCCAGAGGGGACCACCCGGGCCCACACCGCCGTGCCATGGCCCCCTGCGCCCGCAGCCGCCGCCACCGCCGCCACAGGGGCGCCCGCGGCAGCCGCCGTCGGGGCGGCGGGCAGGCTGTGCGGGTGCCCGGGTGCAGAGCGCCCCACCCCTCCGCCGCCGCCGCCACCCCCCTGCCCTCCGCCGTCATGCGGGTCGTCGTAGTCAATGTTCACTTGGCGAGCCCTCCGCTTGGCGGCGCCCTGGCCGCCGCCAGGGCTGCTGTCGCCGTCGTCATCGTCACCGCCGTCGTCGTCGCCACCGCCGCCGCCGCCGCCCGGGTCTCCGCCTGGCCCATCCCCATCGTCCTCGTCCTCTAGCCTGCCATCCCCTTCATCATTTCCCTCCGCCCCTTCACCGTCCTCTCCCTCCTCTCCCTCCTCCTCCTCCTCCTCCTCTCCCTCCTCCTCCGCCTCTCCCTCCTCCTCCCCCTCTTCCTCCTCCTCCTCCTCCTCCTCCTCCCCCGCCTCAGGCTCCGCCGGCAGTCCCGCTATGGGCGGTTCCCGGCCGTCCAGGTAGGGGTGCAGCGCAAACACGGCCTCGGCGGTCTGGGGTGGGGGGCGGGGAGGATGGGGCAGTGGAGGGCAGGGCAGGGGAGACGGCAGGAAGGGGAGACGAGGCAGGTTTGATCGTGGGAACGGGGAGCCGCGAGTCCATCAGCAGTAATGAGCGGAGGGCCAGACCAGACCCCTCCGTCCCACCCTTCTTCTAGCGTCCACTGGGGCCTCGAGCGGCTGAGTCGTGTCCCCTCTTGCCACCTCGCGCCCTGCCGCACAGCCCCCGAGCCCCTCCCCTGACCCCTGCTCCCGCCAAGGGCGGCCGAACCCCTCTCCTGACCCTCGATCCCCAGCCCCTTCCCCCTCTTCACCCCTTTGAAGGCTGAACCTCACGCGCCCAGCAGTCGCCCGCCCGCCCCCCCCCTTCCCCCCTTCCCACCTCGCGCCCCGGCCGGTACCGCTCCGCCTCCCGGCTGCGCCCCTCCCTCCGCGACAGCCGCCGCGCCGCACCCAGCAGCCGCCGCAGCTGCGAGTGCAGGGCCCGCAGGGCGGCGTGGGGTTCGTCGTCGTCGTCGTCGGCGGCGGCGGCGGCGGCGGCGTGGGGGTCGCGGGCGGGCTGGAGCAGGGCCACCAGGGCCGCCTCGCGGACCCATTTGGGCAGCGTTCCGCCAAAGGGCCTGCGAGGGAGCATGAAGGGGGGATTCAAGGTTAGGTTAGAGGGTTTCCGACTACGGCCAACCCCACGCCCCCGTCATCTGAGCTGATGTGTGGTGGGTGGTGGGTGGCTGGTGGGCGGTGGTGCACCCAGCTGGTGGCCGTGTGCCTTGTCGATCCCCTTCCCCCGACCCCTATCCTTCTTCCGCCCACTCATTCCCTCCCCCCCTCCTCCCCCCTCCTTGAATGCTCACAGCTGCCGGTAGGCCCCCAGCCGGTGGGTCAGGACGGCCTTGAGGAGGCGGGCGAGGCCCCCCTGCAGCCGCTCCTGCCAGGGGGGATAGAAAGGGAGACAACAAAGAAGAACGAAGGGTGAAAAAGGGTGAAAAAAGGGTGAAAAAAGGGTGAAGGGTGAAAAACACACACTCTGTCCCCCGCCGTTCCCCCTCCGGCCCCTTCCCACCTTGAAGTGCGCCAGGGAGTGGAACAGCACCACGCGGTCGCGGCACATGCCTCCCGCCCAGAACACGCGCGCATCTCGGGGCTCCTGCTGACTCCCCCGCCTGCTCCCCCCCTCTTCCTCCTCCTCCCCATCCGCATGCTCCTCCTCCTCCTCCTCCCCCTCGCCGCTTGCCGGGCCTCCGGAATCTGCCTCGTCCTCCCCTCCGGTCCCCCCGGCGTCCGCTCCGTCCCAGGGGTGGTCCCAGAGCGTCAGCATGCGCCGGTGGGAGCAGACCCTGGAGGAGGAGGGGGAGGACGGACGAGGGAGAGGGTCGGGGATTCGGTCAAGTGGCGAGGGGGTTGAGCAGGAGGGGTGGATCAGGAAGAAGGCTGTAAGCGTGCGGCTTTAGGGAGGAAGAGGAGGGAAAGGGTCCGCCGGTAGCGAAGTCTTAAGAACGCAGGGGGGGGCGGTGTATGAAGGAGAAAGAGGAGGGAAAGGGTCTGCAGCTCAGGGATGAGGGATGAGGGATCAGAGAAAAGGCCAGGAAGCCAGGGGTTGGGGGTTTGAGACGCCCAGCTGTAAGGGGATCGATGTGTCGAGCGGCATGGAGCTGCCCCCAAACTCCAAATCCATTCCTCACTGAAAAACCCTGGGTCCTCCAGGGCCCTCCCCGCTGGGATAAAACCACGCGTGTCAATACACACAGGCCAACCCCCTCCCTAGTCCCGTCCCCCCCGCCCCCCCCCCCACCTGAAGGTGTTACATATCGTGCAGAAGCCCGGGTCCTCCAGGTCCTCGCCCTCGAACTCGGGGCTGGTGGGGGAGGAAGGGGGATGGGCAGGATGACCCCGTGGCCACCTCCTCTACCCATACCTGTTGGCACCGGTCGCCGGCATTCTCCCACCCAGCTTCCCCCTAGCCCCAGCCGCGCCCCCGCAGCCCCTACACAGGCCGCCCCAAGCCCACCCCCGCTTACTCATGCTTGCTGGGCGGCGGGTGGCGAGGGCAGTGCGGCGCCCCCTGCACCTTGTAGGCGCGGAACACGGAGCGGCTGTCGATGCGGAGGACGGGGCAGCGCAGCAGCATTCTGAGGGGGGGCGGAGGGGTGATTTTCGGAGCATGGGAGAGCGGAAAAAGATATAGAGCGGCAGGGGACGGAGGGGGTTGGTAGGAAGGGAGAGGGCGGGTTTTGGGTACGTGTCAGTCGGGCCCTGCGCCAACCCTTGATGCGGAGGACCCGGTGGCAATCCAGGCCCATCTCCGCAGAGCAGGGCTTACGGGGACCAAGAAGGCTCTGGCCAAGTTTGATGCACCCGCTTGAACTCCGCTAGGGTCTGAACCCTATCAAAAGGCAAAAGCGCATTGCTGCCACCGCCACAGGGCAACACTCACTTCTTGAGGTGCAGCTGGTCGTTGTTTGTGACCCATTGGGGTGACTCCGCAAAGCCCCTGCATTACGTAACGGGTAGACACGGGGGTGCAGGGGCGGACGAGGGCGTTGGAGGTGGGGCAACAGAACCCTGGCGCGCAACTCCTGACACCATCGGCGTGCCATAAGGGACATGCGTCCTGAGCTCTGGTGTGTGGAGAGTTCGCCTGCAGGCTCCCTTCCCCTTACTACCGGTAACCCCGAGATTAAGCCTTTGGCATGCCTAGTCCCGACTCACATGGCTTGCTTGATTTCGCTCTCAATTCGCCTGGCGAGGGCGGGGCGCCATGCGAACGGGTATCGGGGGAGCGTCGGTGCATGCCAGCAGGTTATGAATGAGCCGGCACCCACACGCACACCCATGCGGCCCCGGCCCCCCCACGCACCTGGCCGCCTTCCGCCGGTACGCCCCTGCCACGGGGTCTCCCGCCATGCGCAGCCGCAGCAGGGAGCACAGCATGGGCTCCTGGGGGCGTGGGCGAGGGGTGGACAGGGGAGCAAGGAGGGGCGTGGGAAGGGTGGCAGGTGCTGCAGGGAAAAGGCAGGGGCAGGCGGGGACAAGGCGTCAGGAGATTGACCTGCTCCTCTACCCCCCTGTTGACTCTGGTCTGCACAATAGGAACGCGCTCCCCGCCCCTCCAGCATGTACCAAGCGCCCCCCGTATGCACTCACCACCCAGAGACAGAAGATCTTGAAGCGGCTTCTTGGCAGCTTCACCATACCCTCCGCCTCCCTCGCCTCGCTATCCGCCGCCAGCGCCCGGGGCGGGCCCCCCGAGGATGACTCATCGCCGGACGCGGATGCGTCATCGTTGATGAATGAGTCATCCGCGTCGTACTGCTCGTTGTCATCGGGGCCGTCGCTGGTGGGCGTCCGGGCCCGGGGCCGCCCCGAGGTCAGACCCCCGCGCCGCCGCCGCCGGCCCCTGCGGCCCCCATCCGCCTCCTCCTCCTCCTCCACGTCGCTCTCTTCCGATGACTCCTCCTCCTCCCCCTCTCCTTCCTCCTCCCCATCCTCGTGCTCTCCTTCAGCAGCCGTACGGTGTGCGCCCAGCGCACCCAGGGGCTCGTCCCACTGGTCCCAGTGGCTCGAGCACCGCCGCTGGACGGGCGCGGTGCTGGGCCCGGGCCCCTCGCCCCCGACCGCCTCGCGGTCAGAGGCGTCCTCCAGCTGGGCCTCCGCGTAAGCCTGGGCCTGGGCCTGGTGACCCATGTGGGCCTGGGCGTGGGCCTGGGCCTGGGCCTGCTGGGCTTGCGGCGGATGCCCTAACGGAGCCCGATCATGCCGCGGGAGTCCGTCGATGCCCAGTCTCTGGCGGGAGCTCCGCTGCATCTCGAACGGTGTCCGGGACTGCCGCTGCTTGGGACCGCGCAGGCAGTGGGCCCCTGTCGGCGTACCGGCCCCTTCCGCCACCTGCGCCTGTGCCTGCGCCTTGCTGCCACGGGCCGGCTCACCAAGCCGCCCTTGGCCGTGCGCGTGTGCAGGAGCGTGTGCGTGTGCGGGTGTGTGTGCGGGCGCCGGGCCGGCCTCCTTCCCCGCTGCGGGTGCACGTGCGGGCAGTGGCCCCGCGTCCTCGTCCTCCAGAGCCGTGAGGTCCTCCGCCCCCTCTGATGCATGGGCCTGCGCGTCGGCGCCCGGCTCCCCGGTAGCAGCGGCGGCCTGCCCCGACGGAAGCCGCCGCAGCCGCCCGCCTCCGCCCGCCCGCACCGCGGGGCCCCGTGCCGAAGGCCCCGCCGCCCCCGCCTCTGACTCCTGCTTGGCCCCGGCACTGCCCCCCGCACCGTCCTCCTCCTCGCTGCCGCTTTCGATCGCCTGTGCGACACGCCGTCTGGACCGCCGCTTGGGCGCCGCCTGCCCCTGCCCCGCCGCCCCCTGATGGTCCTCCAGGTCCTCAAGCGCCTCCTCCACCCCTCCCGCTTCCCCTTCCCCTCCTCCTTCCCCTGAACCGTTGGAGCCCTTCGCCCGCGCCTGTGCCTGTACCGCCGCGGACCGCCGGCCCGGCTGCTGCCGCTGCCGCTTGGCCGGGGGTGGAGGTGGGGAGGGGGCGGACCTGGCGGGCTGCCGCTTGCCGGCGCGGGTCCCAGCGGTAGGAGCGGCGGCAGCGGCGGCAGGGCCGGCAGCGGCGGCGCGCGTGGCTCTGCTCCCGCCCTTCCGCGCCGCTGCGCCCTTTCCTCTGATCGCAGGCGCGGCGCTGGCACATGCCTTGCGAGCGATGCGGGTGCTGCGGCGCCGCGGGCCTCCGCCAGCTCCGCCTCCGCCGGCCTCCTCCTCCTCCTCCTCCTCCCCCTCCTCCTCCTCCTCGGCTTCTTCCCCGTCCGCACTGCCGCCGCCACTGCTGTCGCTGGCGTCCGAGGCATCGTCGCTGTCAGCGCCGCTGCTGGAGCTCTCTGCCTCCTCCTCCTCGTCCTCCGACGCCTCCTCCTCCTCCTTCCCGCTGCCCTCGTCCTCCGAATCCCGAATCGTCACCTCGCGGCCCCCGCCCCGCACCAGTGCTAACCGGGTGCCGCTGCAGCGGCGGCGCGGCCGCTTCCGGCCCACACGCGCCGCCGCCCGCTCCTCCCTCTCAGCCGCTCGCAGGGCCCGCGCCTCCTCCTCCTCCGCCTGCTCCTCCTCCTCAGGCTCGGGCTCATAGTCAGTGTCCGAGTCTGCCCCATCCCGCTTGGCTTTAGCCCCCCGTTTGGGGCCGCTACGCTTGGTCGCTGCCCTCTAACTCCCGCCCCTCTTCGCTGTTGCCCGACTGTTGCTGCGGCCCTCCGCTGCGCTTCCGTTTGGCTTGGCGGCTGCGGGCGGCCTTTCCTGCTGCCGCCAGGGCCCCTGCCTCCGCCTCCTGTCCACGCCCAGAGGCCATCCGCTTCAGGCCGTCTTCTTCAGGCGCCTCCGCAGCATCAGAGGGCTCTTGGGGGCCAGGGGAGCCAGCGGCTTGGCCTGCGGCTCGGTCTGACGACGCCGTCCCAGCGGTGCCGGGCGCGTGCTGCTGCCGCCCCGGCTCAGCTGTTTGCCCAACCTTCAGGGAGGCAGTTGAGAGGCCCCTATGGCATGGAATGGCTCCAACATGTGGGGTGGCCTCGTCAGTGGGTGCATCGGTCCGTGGGAAGGGCCTGAGCGCTGGGGTGTGGAGCGGGGCCGCGGCGCCCGCACCGCCCTCGCCGCTGCCTTGGCTGCGGCCCTCTGCGGCCTCAGTCTCCACGCGCTGTGTGTGCTGCTGGACCGCGTGTGACGGGGGCGTTCGCGGCGATAGAGACTGCGGACAGGGCTGCGACGCGGGGTGCCGTCGGCGCATAGATGGTGGCACGAGCGGGATGTCGTCGTCGTCCGAAGAGGAGCAGGCGGGGGCGGGGGCGGGCGTGGTGGGCCCCGGCTGATCCGTTCGGACCTTGCCCAGGCGACATATCGGCACGTCGTCAATGCTATCGGTGTCGGAGCCCGTCGTTGGCTGCGCGCTTGCCGGTTTGCGCATGGTCATGTGCGCTTCCGAGCTCCACTCAGCGCGGCTAGCTCGTGACCCGGTTGACGTTGTGTTAACACTTACTAGAGCCAAACAGCAGTGCGGCCTGTCGGTAAGGAGTGCGAGTGCGGTTGGCCGAACTGCGCTACAGATTCTGGAAGCGCACGGCGCCTAACCAGTGGCAACACTTGTACGTGTACAAATCAGAGTGATATCAACTTGCCAACAAACAGGTCAACTGGGTCTTGCCACGGCAGCCCCGACCGACGAAGCGATCAAAGGTCCTGTTTGACGTCTCCCACGCGATCCCACGCTTCTCGCCCCCGCCTCCTCCACCGCCACCTCTGCCTGCACCAACGGACGCCGACCCCAACGCAGGCTCTCATAATATGCGAGCAAACGCAGGTACAAAGTTCAGTACCAATAGTGCCAACCGTGCGCCACCCACCCACACCCACAATCCCCGCCCAAGATGGGGGGCCGTACCCCCAGCACGTCCCTCTTGCTCCCAGCATGGTGCCCTTAGCACGGGATGACACCACACCAACTAAATTACCTCACTCCCGCTTCCCAGCTGCGTGCGTCAATGCCTTGCGCACACTTTACCCCCGCTGCGCCAATGCTACTCTCACTCCCCCGCCCTCCCAGCCTCCGTCTTTGCCGTACGCACCTTCGTCATCCAGGCATCCGCCCCAGCCCCCAACCCACCAGAGTGTGTGAGGTGTGAGGTGCGGGTCGCGGTGCGCCCACGGAGCCCCTGCGCCTCCCAGCCCCAGTGCACACCGCCCTCCGTCCACCACCGCCCTTGACCGCCGTGAGAGCCCTCCTCCGGGACTGCTGACTCTGACCCGTCCCGCCCGATGCCCACTAGATCTCGCACTACCCTTGCGCCTACGCCCCCGCCTCCGCCTCGGCCTCCACCCACGCCCGCACCTCCCCACGCCACCCCGCTCGCTCGGGGGCGCTGCGGGCCGCCGCCACCGCCGCGGCCCAGTCCACCTCCTCGCCCACGGCCTCCCGCAGCCAGCGCAGCGCCGGAAGGGGCGGCTGAGGGGTGTCGTTGATTGCCTCGCCGATCAGGGCCCTCCTCTCCCGCTGTGTGCGGCCCAGGGGCACGCCCAGGCGCCGCAGGGCCTCCAGGGTCAGCAGGTCGCCGCGCCTGGCCACGATTAGGTAGCAGGATCCAGTTGGCGTGTCCTGAGGAAGTCAGGGCAAGGGTTTTATTTAGCGAATCCGGGGCGGGTGAGGCCTGGGTGCGGTGCAGACGGCAGCGGGGCAGGGCAAGGACCATACATGCTACGCGGCGTGATGCACTCGCTTGACGCACCTGCACGTCCGCGCCCCACTCCGCCAGCAGCTCGAGCACTGCCACGCAGCCGCCCATGGCAGCGCTCCTCCAAGAGGCTAGGCCGGGGCCCAAGCCCCGCTCGCGAAGCCACGTCACCAGCCCCAGGCTCCCGGACTGGAGGGCGGTATGGAAGGCCCAGGGCCCCTCGGCGTGCAGAGTCCGAGCCCCACGCGTCTCCACCACCCAGCTGACCGCCTCCACGCTCCCGGAGGCGCATGCAGGGGGGACCAGCTCATATGGTGCGGGCAGCTCAGAGCCTACAGCGTGCAGCAACCTCAGCACCTCCGTGTGGCCCCGCCTCGCAGCGACGCTGTGCTGCGCTATACCTGGTCGCAAGCCCCGGGCCAGCAACCAGCTCACGGAATCAGCCCGGCCTGCCACGGCTGCTCCGTCGAGCGTGGAGGCGTCGACCGGGAAGCCCATGCCCTCCACCAGCAGGGTCAGCCGGGAGAGGGCGTCCGGGCAGGAGGCGGCGGCTGCAGCGACGGATCCCCGCCTCCGCACCGCGCCCTGTGTATGAGGAGGGGATGGTGGTGGTAGAGGTGGAGTTCGAGGTGGCTTGGTAGCTTCGCGCAGAGCGCGCCACACGTCCTTGCACTCTGCACTCGACATCCACCATCCCCTCAAGCCTCACCTGCTCCAGGAGCCACGTCACCTTGGCCGCCCAGTCGGGGGCGGGGCTGCGGGCGGCGGCGGTGACAGCAGAGCGCCGCACACGCTCCCAATCCACACCGGCAGATCCCTCCACAGCCCACTCTCGCCACAGCTCCTGGAGGGTTCCCAGTCCGCAGCCCTCCGCCGCTGCGCTCAGTAGATCTGCCATGGGAACGCCCCCGCTGGGGCTCGGGGGCGCCTTGCGCAGGAGGGCCCGCATGAGCTTTGGATGACCCCCGCGAGCAGCGGCGTCACGCACTGCGGCTCCCAAGCGCACCCCTGCTCCAGGAGCCAATCGCAGATCGCCGCATGGCCGCCCTTGGCAGCGGCGACTAGGGGCGTGTCGCCCCGTTGCGGTCCCTCGAGCGGGCACCCGCGTTCCGCCAGCCAGCCGCACACGTGCAGCTGGCCGGCGGCAGCGGCGGCCGCCATGATCTCCATAGTCGGCCACAGACCCGCCGCCGCCAGAGCCACCTCCAGGTTTCCTACATCCCCGCTGGCGGCCGTCAGGCACACTAGCTGCAGCCGGTGCTCGTAGGAGAGGGCGCGGCAGGCGCCGGGGGCGGACCAGTGCGCGGCGAATGCCGCAGCCGGGGAGGGCTGCGAGAGCCGCACCACGGTGTGCTCCCGAAATTGTTCAGCTGTACAAAGGCTCACAAGTCGCAGGGTACAAGCTATCTCGTTGGGCGGCAAGAAGCTCGCGATGCGGCCGAGGATGTCCGGGCCGCAGTCGACCTGCTCGTCCATCGCGTTCAGGGCTGCTGCCATGTTCGAAAGGGCTTTGTTGTGCTATGTGGCAACGGGCGAGGACCTCCGCTGAAGCGCCACTCACATTGGCATCCAGATCGCTGCAACATCCGGTAGCGACACGCGAAACCCCCCGGGGCCATCTCTGCACCGCCCGTTTCCATCCAGTATTTTCCCGCTGCGTCCCTACTGCGGTCACGTCACTAGGCTACACTATATGCCCTGACTGCGAGCCATGCCGAGAAGGGTGTAACCTTTGCATGCCAAGTTTGTGAACCCCAATCCACAAGCGTGTGCGCGAGGGGGACCCCTGCCGCATCCACGCCCTACGTGCACCAGCGCACTGCCCGCTGCATAGTGTGATGGGTGACGTAGGCTGGCACAGGCCAGGGTTCAGCTGGGCCTCCGCCTCCGCCTCGGCCAGACGGCCTTGAGCTGCACCCAAGCTCCTGCCTCCCTCGCAGCTCCCACTTGGCCAGCCCGCGAGCGCCGCGCCCACCCCGCCCAAGGCCCGACCCGTACGTGCCGATAAAGGTATATATATGTGTGTGTACAACTGCGACTTGCGAACAACCAGTTCAGCGGGGTCTTGCCGTGCCCTGACCGACCCAGACCGACAAAGCGATCAGGTCAGCCCCGACCCATGGCAACGCCCGCTGGCTCCCGTGCCGCTCTCCCTTCCCCGCCTCCTCCACTGCCTCTGCCTTCACCAGAGACCGCCGACCCCACCGCAGGCCCTGTGAACTTGAGGGCTACCCTGCGCCTCCCAGCCCCAGTGCACACCGCCCTCCGTCCACCACCGCCCTTGACCGCCGTGAGAGCCCTCCTCCGGGACTGCTGACTCTGACCCGTCCCGCCCGATGCCCCCTAGATCTCGCACTACCCTTGCGCCTACGCCCCCGCCTCCGCCTCGGCCTCCACCCACGCCCGCACCTCCCCACGCCACCCCGCTCGCTCGGGGGCGCTGCGGGCCGCCGCCACCGCCGCGGCCCAGTCCACCTCCTCGCCCACGGCCTCCCGCAGCCAGCGCAGCGCCGGAAGGGGCGGCTGAGGGGTGTCGTTGATTGCCTCGCCGATCAGGGCCCTCCTCTCCCGCTGTGTGCGGCCCAGGGGCACGCCCAGGCGCCGCAGGGCCTCCAGGGTCAGCAGGTCGCCGCGCCTGGCCACGATTAGGTAGCAGGATCCAGTTGGCGTGTCCTGAGGAAGTCAGGGCAAGGGTTTTATTTAGCGAATCCGGGGCGGGTGAGGCCTGGGTGCGGTGCAGACGGCAGCGGGGCAGGGCAAGGACCATACATGCTACGCGGCGTGATGCACTCGCTTGACGCACCTGCACGTCCGCGCCCCACTCCGCCAGCAGCTCGAGCACTGCCACGCAGCCGCCCATGGCAGCGCTCCTCCAAGAGGCTAGGCCGGGGCCCAAGCCCCGCTCGCGAAGCCACGTCACCAGCCCCAGGCTCCCGGACTGGAGGGCGGTATGGAAGGCCCAGGGCCCCTCGGCGTGCAGAGTCCGAGCCCCACGCGTCTCCACCACCCAGCTGACCGCCTCCACGCTCCCGGAGGCGCATGCAGGGGGGACCAGCTCATATGGTGCGGGCAGCTCAGAGCCTACAGCGTGCAGCAACCTCAGCACCTCCGTGTGGCCCCGCCTCGCAGCGACGCTGTGCTGCGCTATACCTGGTCGCAAGCCCCGGGCCAGCAACCAGCTCACGGAATCAGCCCGGCCTGCCACGGCTGCTCCGTCGAGCGTGGAGGCGTCGACCGGGAAGCCCATGCCCTCCACCAGCAGGGTCAGCCGGGAGAGGGCGTCCGGGCAGGAGGCGGCGGCTGCAGCGACGGATCCCCGCCTCCGCACCGCGCCCTGTGTATGAGGAGGGGATGGTGGTGGTAGAGGTGGAGTTCGAGGTGGCTTGGTAGCTTCGCGCAGAGCGCGCCACACGTCCTTGCACTCTGCACTCGACATCCACCATCCCCTCAAGCCTCACCTGCTCCAGGAGCCACGTCACCTTGGCCGCCCAGTCGGGGGCGGGGCTGCGGGCGGCGGCGGTGACAGCAGAGCGCCGCACACGCTCCCAATCCACACCGGCAGATCCCTCCACAGCCCACTCTCGCCACAGCTCCTGGAGGGTTCCCAGTCCGCAGCCCTCCGCCGCTGCGCTCAGTAGATCTGCCATGGGAACGCCCCCGCTGGGGCTCGGGGGCGCCTTGCGCAGGAGGGCCCGCATGAGCTTTGGATGACCCCCGCGAGCAGCGGCGTCACGCACTGCGGCTCCCAAGCGCACCCCTGCTCCAGGAGCCAATCGCAGATCGCCGCATGGCCGCCCTTGGCAGCGGCGACTAGGGGCGTGTCGCCCCGTTGCGGTCCCTCGAGCGGGCACCCGCGTTCCGCCAGCCAGCCGCACACGTGCAGCTGGCCGGCGGCAGCGGCGGCCGCCATGATCTCCATAGTCGGCCACAGACCCGCCGCCGCCAGAGCCACCTCCAGGTTTCCTACATCCCCGCTGGCGGCCGTCAGGCACACTAGCTGCAGCCGGTGCTCGTAGGAGAGGGCGCGGCAGGCGCCGGGGGCGGACCAGTGCGCGGCGAATGCCGCAGCCGGGGAGGGCTGCGAGAGCCGCACCACGGTGTGCTCCCGAAATTGTTCAGCTGTACAAAGGCTCACAAGTCGCAGGGTACAAGCTATCTCGTTGGGCGGCAAGAAGCTCGCGATGCGGCCGAGGATGTCCGGGCCGCAGTCGACCTGCTCGTCCATCGCGTTCAGGGCTGCTGCCATGTTCGAAAGGGCTTTGTTGTGCTATGTGGCAACGGGCGAGGACCTCCGCTGAAGCGCCACTCACATTGGCATCCAGATCGCTGCAACATCCGGTAGCGACACGCGAAACCCCCCGGGGCCATCTCTGCACCGCCCGTTTCCATCCAGTATTTTCCCGCTGCGTCCCTACTGCGGTCACGTCACTAGGCTACACTATATGCCCTGACTGCGAGCCATGCCGAGAAGGGTGTAACCTTTGCATGCCAAGTTTGTGAACCCCAATCCACAAGCGTGTGCGCGAGGGGGACCCCTGCCGCATCCACGCCCTACGTGCACCAGCGCACTGCCCGCTGCATAGTGTGATGGGTGACGTAGGCTGGCACAGGCCAGGGTTCAGCTGGGCCTCCGCCTCCGCCTCGGCCAGACGGCCTTGAGCTGCACCCAAGCTCCTGCCTCCCTCGCAGCTCCCACTTGGCCAGCCCGCGAGCGCCGCGCCCACCCCGCCCAAGGCCCGACCCGTACGTGCCGATAAAGGTATATATATGTGTGTGTACAACTGCGACTTGCGAACAACCAGTTCAGCGGGGTCTTGCCGTGCCCTGACCGACCCAGACCGACAAAGCGATCAGGTCAGCCCCGACCCATGGCAACGCCCGCTGGCTCCCGTGCCGCTCTCCCTTCCCCGCCTCCTCCACTGCCTCTGCCTTCACCAGAGACCGCCGACCCCACCGCAGGCCCTGTGAACTTGAGGGCTACCCTGCGCCTCCCAGCCCCAGTGCACACCGCCCTCCGTCCACCACCGCCCTTGACCGCCGTGAGAGCCCTCCTCCGGGACTGCTGACTCTGACCCGTCCCGCCCGATGCCCCCTAGATCTCGCACTACCCTTGCGCCTACGCCCCCGCCTCCGCCTCGGCCTCCACCCACGCCCGCACCTCCCCACGCCACCCCGCTCGCTCGGGGGCGCTGCGGGCCGCCGCCACCGCCGCGGCCCAGTCCACCTCCTCGCCCACGGCCTCCCGCAGCCAGCGCAGCGCCGGAAGGGGCGGCTGAGGGGTGTCGTTGATTGCCTCGCCGATCAGGGCCCTCCTCTCCCGCTGTGTGCGGCCCAGGGGCACGCCCAGGCGCCGCAGGGCCTCCAGGGTCAGCAGGTCGCCGCGCCTGGCCACGATTAGGTAGCAGGATCCAGTTGGCGTGTCCTGAGGAAGTCAGGGCAAGGGTTTTATTTAGCGAATCCGGGGCGGGTGAGGCCTGGGTGCGGTGCAGACGGCAGCGGGGCAGGGCAAGGACCATACATGCTACGCGGCGTGATGCACTCGCTTGACGCACCTGCACGTCCGCGCCCCACTCCGCCAGCAGCTCGAGCACTGCCACGCAGCCGCCCATGGCAGCGCTCCTCCAAGAGGCTAGGCCGGGGCCCAAGCCCCGCTCGCGAAGCCACGTCACCAGCCCCAGGCTCCCGGACTGGAGGGCGGTATGGAAGGCCCAGGGCCCCTCGGCGTGCAGAGTCCGAGCCCCACGCGTCTCCACCACCCAGCTGACCGCCTCCACGCTCCCGGAGGCGCATGCAGGGGGGACCAGCTCATATGGTGCGGGCAGCTCAGAGCCTACAGCGTGCAGCAACCTCAGCACCTCCGTGTGGCCCCGCCTCGCAGCGACGCTGTGCTGCGCTATACCTGGTCGCAAGCCCCGGGCCAGCAACCAGCTCACGGAATCAGCCCGGCCTGCCACGGCTGCTCCGTCGAGCGTGGAGGCGTCGACCGGGAAGCCCATGCCCTCCACCAGCAGGGTCAGCCGGGAGAGGGCGTCCGGGCAGGAGGCGGCGGCTGCAGCGACGGATCCCCGCCTCCGCACCGCGCCCTGTGTATGAGGAGGGGATGGTGGTGGTAGAGGTGGAGTTCGAGGTGGCTTGGTAGCTTCGCGCAGAGCGCGCCACACGTCCTTGCACTCTGCACTCGACATCCACCATCCCCTCAAGCCTCACCTGCTCCAGGAGCCACGTCACCTTGGCCGCCCAGTCGGGGGCGGGGCTGCGGGCGGCGGCGGTGACAGCAGAGCGCCGCACACGCTCCCAATCCACACCGGCAGATCCCTCCACAGCCCACTCTCGCCACAGCTCCTGGAGGGTTCCCAGTCCGCAGCCCTCCGCCGCTGTGCTCAGTAGATCTGCCATGGGAACGCCCCCGCTGGGGCTCGGGGGCGCCTTGCGCAGGAGGGCCCGCATGAGCTTTGGATGACCCCCGCGAGCAGCGGCGTCACGCACTGCGGCTCCCAAGCGCACCCCTGCTCCAGGAGCCAATCGCAGATCGCCGCATGGCCGCCCTTGGCAGCGGCGACTAGGGGCGTGTCGCCCCGTTGCGGTCCCTCGAGCGGGCACCCGCGTTCCGCCAGCCAGCCGCACACGTGCAGCTGGCCGGCGGCAGCGGCGGCCGCCATGATCTCCATAGTCGGCCACAGACCCGCCGCCGCCAGAGCCACCTCCAGGTTTCCTACATCCCCGCTGGCGGCCGCCAGGCACACTAGCTGCAGCCGGTGCTCGTAGGAGAGGGCGCGGCAGGCGCCGGGGGCGGACCAGTGCGCGGCGAATGCCGCCGGGGAGGGCTGCGAGAGCCGCACCACGGTGTGCTCCCGAAATTGTTCAGCTGTACAAAGGCTCACAAGTCGCAGGGTACAAGCTATCTCGTTGGGCGGCAAGAAGCTCGCGATGCGGCCGAGGATGTCCGGGCCGCAGTCGACCTGCTCGTCCATCGCGTTCAGGGCTGCTGCCATGTTCGAAAGGGCTTTGTTGTGCTATGTGGCAACGGGCGAGGACCTCCGCTGAAGCGCCACTCACATTGGCATCCAGATCGCTGCAACATCCGGTAGCGACACGCGAAACCCCCCGGGGCCATCTCTGCACCGCCCGTTTCCATCCAGTATTTTCCCGCTGCGTCCCTACTGCGGTCACGTCACTAGGCTAAACTATATGCCCTGACTGCGAGCCATGCCGAGAAGGGTGTAACCTTTGCATGCCAAGTTTGTGAACCCCAATCCACAAGCGTGTGCGCGAGGGGGACCCCTGCCGCATCCACGCCCTACGTGCACCAGCGCACTGCCCGCTGCATAGTGTGATGGGTGACGTAGGCTGGCACAGGCCAGGGTTCAGCTGGGCCTCCGCCTCCGCCTCGGCCAGACGGCCTTGAGCTGCACCCAAGCTCCTGCCTCCCTCGCAGCTCCCACTTGGCCAGCCCGCGAGCGCCGCGCCCACCCCGCCCAAGGCCCGACCCGTACGTGCCGATAAAGGTATATATATGTGTGTGTACAACTGCGACTTGCGAACAACCAGTTCAGCGGGGTCTTGCCGTGCCCCGACCGACCCAGACCGACAAAGCGATCAGGTCAGCCCCGACCCATGGCAACGCCCGCTGGCTCCCGTGCCGCTCTCCCTTCCCCGCCTCCTCCACTGCCTCTGCCTTCACCAGAGACCGCCGACCCCACCGCAGGCCCTGTGAACTTGAGGGCTACCCTGCGCCTCCCAGCCCCAGTGCACACCGCCCTCCGTCCACCACCGCCCTTGACCGCCGTGAGAGCCCTCCTCCGGGACTGCTGACTCTGACCCGTCCCGCCCGATGCCCCCTAGATCTCGCACTACCCTTGCGCCTACGCCCCCGCCTCCGCCTCGGCCTCCACCCACGCCCGCACCTCCCCACGCCACCCCGCTCGCTCGGGGGCGCTGCGGGCCGCCGCCACCGCCGCGGCCCAGTCCACCTCCTCGCCCACGGCCTCCCGCAGCCAGCGCAGCGCCGGAAGGGGCGGCTGAGGGGTGTCGTTGATTGCCTCGCCGATCAGGGCCCTCCTCTCCCGCTGTGTGCGGCCCAGGGGCACGCCCAGGCGCCGCAGGGCCTCCAGGGTCAGCAGGTCGCCGCGCCTGGCCACGATTAGGTAGCAGGATCCAGTTGGCGTGTCCTGAGGAAGTCAGGGCAAGGGTTTTATTTAGCGAATCCGGGGCGGGTGAGGCCTGGGTGCGGTGCAGACGGCAGCGGGGCAGGGCAAGGACCATACATGCTACGCGGCGTGATGCACTCGCTTGACGCACCTGCACGTCCGCGCCCCACTCCGCCAGCAGCTCGAGCACTGCCACGCAGCCACCCATGGCAGCGCTCCTCCAAGAGGCTAGGCCGGGGCCCAAGCCCCGCTCGCGAAGCCACGTCACCAGCCCCAGGCTCCCGGACTGGAGGGCGGTATGGAAGGCCCAGGGCCCCTCGGCGTGCAGAGTCCGAGCCCCACGCGTCTCCACCACCCAGCTGACCGCCTCCACGCTCCCGGAGGCGCATGCAGGGGGGACCAGCTCATATGGTGCGGGCAGCTCAGAGCCTACAGCGTGCAGCAACCTCAGCACCTCCGTGTGGCCCCGCCTCGCAGCGACGCTGTGCTGCGCTATACCTGGTCGCAAGCCCCGGGCCAGCAACCAGCTCACGGAATCAGCCCGGCCTGCCACGGCTGCTCCGTCGAGCGTGGAGGCGTCGACCGGGAAGCCCATGCCCTCCACCAGCAGGGTCAGCCGGGAGAGGGCGTCCGGGCAGGAGGCGGCGGCTGCAGCGACGGATCCCCGCCTCCGCACCGCGCCCTGTGTATGAGGAGGGGATGGTGGTGGTAGAGGTGGAGTTCGAGGTGGCTTGGTAGCTTCGCGCAGAGCGCGCCACACGTCCTTGCACTCTGCACTCGACATCCACCATCCCCTCAAGCCTCACCTGCTCCAGGAGCCACGTCACCTTGGCCGCCCAGTCGGGGGCGGGGCTGCGGGCGGCGGCGGTGACAGCAGAGCGCCGCACACGCTCCCAATCCACACCGGCAGATCCCTCCACAGCCCACTCTCGCCACAGCTCCTGGAGGGTTCCCAGTCCGCAGCCCTCCGCCGCTGTGCTCAGTAGATCTGCCATGGGAACGCCCCCGCTGGGGCTCGGGGGCGCCTTGCGCAGGAGGGCCCGCATGAGCTTTGGATGACCCCCGCGAGCAGCGGCGTCACGCACTGCGGCTCCCAAGCGCACCCCTGCTCCAGGAGCCAATCGCAGATCGCCGCATGGCCGCCCTTGGCAGCGGCGACTAGGGGCGTGTCGCCCCGTTGCGGTCCCTCGAGCGGGCACCCGCGTTCCGCCAGCCAGCCGCACACGTGCAGCTGGCCGGCGGCAGCGGCGGCCGCCATGATCTCCATAGTCGGCCACAGACCCGCCGCCGCCAGAGCCACCTCCAGGTTTCCTACATCCCCGCTGGCGGCCGCCAGGCACACTAGCTGCAGCCGGTGCTCGTAGGAGAGGGCGCGGCAGGCGCCGGGGGCGGACCAGTGCGCGGCGAATGCCGCCGGGGAGGGCTGCGAGAGCCGCACCACGGTGTGCTCCCGAAATTGTTCAGCTGTACAAAGGCTCACAAGTCGCAGGGTACAAGCTATCTCGTTGGGCGGCAAGAAGCTCGCGATGCGGCCGAGGATGTCCGGGCCGCAGTCGACCTGCTCGTCCATCGCGTTCAGGGCTGCTGCCATGTTCGAAAGGGCTTTGTTGTGCTATGTGGCAACGGGCGAGGACCTCCGCTGAAGCGCCACTCACATTGGCATCCAGATCGCTGCAACATCCGGTAGCGACACGCGAAACCCCCCGGGGCCATCTCTGCACCGCCCGTTTCCATCCAGTATTTCCCCGCTGCGTCCCTACTGCGGTCACGTCACTAGGCTAAACTATATGCCCTGACTGCGAGCCATGCCGAGAAGGGTGTAACCTTTGCATGCCAAGTTTGTGAACCCCAATCCACAAGCGTGTGCGCGAGGGGGACCCCTGCCGCATCCACGCCCTACGTGCACCAGCGCACTGCCCGCTGCATAGTGTGATGGGTGACGTAGGCTGGCACAGGCCAGGGTTCAGCTGGGCCTCCGCCTCCGCCTCGGCCAGACGGCCTTGAGCTGCACCCAAGCTCCTGCCTCCCTCGCAGCTCCCACTTGGCCAGCCCGCGAGCGCCGCGCCCACCCCGCCCAAGGCCCGACCCGTACGTGCCGATAAAGGTATATATATGTGTGTGTACAACTGCGACTTGCGAACAACCAGTTCAGCGGGGTCTTGCCGTGCCCCGACCGACCCAGACCGACAAAGCGATCAGGTCAGCCCCGACCCATGGCAACGCCCGCTGGCTCCCGTGCCGCTCTCCCTTCCCCGCCTCCTCCACTGCCTCTGCCTTCACCAGAGACCGCCGACCCCACCGCAGGCCCTGTGAACTTGAGGGCTACCCTGCGCCTCCCAGCCCCAGTGCACACCGCCCTCCGTCCACCACCGCCCTTGACCGCCGTGAGAGCCCTCCTCCGGGACTGCTGACTCTGACCCGTCCCGCCCGATGCCCACTAGATCTCGCACTACCCTTGCGCCTACGCCCCCGCCTCCGCCTCGGCCTCCACCCACGCCCGCACCTCCCCACGCCACCCCGCTCGCTCGGGGGCGCTGCGGGCCGCCGCCACCGCCGCGGCCCAGTCCACCTCCTCGCCCACGGCCTCCCGCAGCCAGCGCAGCGCCGGAAGGGGCGGCTGAGGGGTGTCGTTGATTGCCTCGCCGATCAGGGCCCTCCTCTCCCGCTGTGTGCGGCCCAGGGGCACGCCCAGGCGCCGCAGGGCCTCCAGGGTCAGCAGGTCGCCGCGCCTGGCCACGATTAGGTAGCAGGATCCAGTTGGCGTGTCCTGAGGAAGTCAGGGCAAGGGTTTTATTTAGCGAATCCGGGGCGGGTGAGGCCTGGGTGCGGTGCAGACGGCAGCGGGGCAGGGCAAGGACCATACATGCTACGCGGCGTGATGCACTCGCTTGACGCACCTGCACGTCCGCGCCCCACTCCGCCAGCAGCTCGAGCACTGCCACGCAGCCGCCCATGGCAGCGCTCCTCCAAGAGGCTAGGCCGGGGCCCAAGCCCCGCTCGCGAAGCCACGTCACCAGCCCCAGGCTCCCGGACTGGAGGGCGGTATGGAAGGCCCAGGGCCCCTCGGCGTGCAGAGTCCGAGCCCCACGCGTCTCCACCACCCAGCTGACCGCCTCCACGCTCCCGGAGGCGCATGCAGGGGGGACCAGCTCATATGGTGCGGGCAGCTCAGAGCCTACAGCGTGCAGCAACCTCAGCACCTCCGTGTGGCCCCGCCTCGCAGCGACGCTGTGCTGCGCTATACCTGGTCGCAAGCCCCGGGCCAGCAACCAGCTCACGGAATCAGCCCGGCCTGCCACGGCTGCTCCGTCGAGCGTGGAGGCGTCGACCGGGAAGCCCATGCCCTCCACCAGCAGGGTCAGCCGGGAGAGGGCGTCCGGGCAGGAGGCGGCGGCTGCAGCGACGGATCCCCGCCTCCGCACCGCGCCCTGTGTATGAGGAGGGGATGGTGGTGGTAGAGGTGGAGTTCGAGGTGGCTTGGTAGCTTCGCGCAGAGCGCGCCACACGTCCTTGCACTCTGCACTCGACATCCACCATCCCCTCAAGCCTCACCTGCTCCAGGAGCCACGTCACCTTGGCCGCCCAGTCGGGGGCGGGGCTGCGGGCGGCGGCGGTGACAGCAGAGCGCCGCACACGCTCCCAATCCACACCGGCAGATCCCTCCACAGCCCACTCTCGCCACAGCTCCTGGAGGGTTCCCAGTCCGCAGCCCTCCGCCGCTGTGCTCAGTAGATCTGCCATGGGAACGCCCCCGCTGGGGCTCGGGGGCGCCTTGCGCAGGAGGGCCCGCATGAGCTTTGGATGACCCCCGCGAGCAGCGGCGTCACGCACTGCGGCTCCCAAGCGCACCCCTGCTCCAGGAGCCAATCGCAGATCGCCGCATGGCCGCCCTTGGCAGCGGCGACTAGGGGCGTGTCGCCCCGTTGCGGTCCCTCGAGCGGGCACCCGCGTTCCGCCAGCCAGCCGCACACGTGCAGCTGGCCGGCGGCAGCGGCGGCCGCCATGATCTCCATAGTCGGCCACAGACCCGCCGCCGCCAGAGCCACCTCCAGGTTTCCTACATCCCCGCTGGCGGCCGCCAGGCACACTAGCTGCAGCCGGTGCTCGTAGGAGAGGGCGCGGCAGGCGCCGGGGGCGGACCAGTGCGCGGCGAATGCCGCCGGGGAGGGCTGCGAGAGCCGCACCACGGTGTGCTCCCGAAATTGTTCAGCTGTACAAAGGCTCACAAGTCGCAGGGTACAAGCTATCTCGTTGGGCGGCAAGAAGCTCGCGATGCGGCCGAGGATGTCCGGGCCGCAGTCGACCTGCTCGTCCATCGCGTTCAGGGCTGCTGCCATGTTCGAAAGGGCTTTGTTGTGCTATGTGGCAACGGGCGAGGACCTCCGCTGAAGCGCCACTCACATTGGCATCCAGATCGCTGCAACATCCGGTAGCGACACGCGAAACCCCCCGGGGCCATCTCTGCACCGCCCGTTTCCATCCAGTATTTCCCCGCTGCGTCCCTACTGCGGTCACGTCACTAGGCTAAACTATATGCCCTGACTGCGAGCCATGCCGAGAAGGGTGTAACCTTTGCATGCCAAGTTTGTGAACCCCAATCCACAAGCGTGTGCGCGAGGGGGACCCCTGCCGCATCCACGCCCTACGTGCACCAGCGCACTGCCCGCTGCATAGTGTGATGGGTGACGTAGGCTGGCACAGGCCAGGGTTCAGCTGGGCCTCCGCCTCCGCCTCGGCCAGACGGCCTTGAGCTGCACCCAAGCTCCTGCCTCCCTCGCAGCTCCCACTTGGCCAGCCCGCGAGCGCCGCGCCCACCCCGCCCAAGGCCCGACCCGTACGTGCCGATAAAGGTATATATATGTGTGTGTACAACTGCGACTTGCGAACAACCAGTTCAGCGGGGTCTTGCCGTGCCCCGACCGACCCAGACCGACAAAGCGATCAGGTCAGCCCCGACCCATGGCAACGCCCGCTGGCTCCCGTGCCGCTCTCCCTTCCCCGCCTCCTCCACTGCCTCTGCCTTCACCAGAGACCGCCGACCCCACCGCAGGCCCTGTGAACTTGAGGGCTACCCTGCGCCTCCCAGCCCCAGTGCACACCGCCCTCCGTCCACCACCGCCCTTGACCGCCGTGAGAGCCCTCCTCCGGGACTGCTGACTCTGACCCGTCCCGCCCGATGCCCCCTAGATCTCGCACTACCCTTGCGCCTACGCCCCCGCCTCCGCCTCGGCCTCCACCCACGCCCGCACCTCCCCACGCCACCCCGCTCGCTCGGGGGCGCTGCGGGCCGCCGCCACCGCCGCGGCCCAGTCCACCTCCTCGCCCACGGCCTCCCGCAGCCAGCGCAGCGCCGGAAGGGGCGGCTGAGGGGTGTCGTTGATTGCCTCGCCGATCAGGGCCCTCCTCTCCCGCTGTGTGCGGCCCAGGGGCACGCCCAGGCGCCGCAGGGCCTCCAGGGTCAGCAGGTCGCCGCGCCTGGCCACGATTAGGTAGCAGGATCCAGTTGGCGTGTCCTGAGGAAGTCAGGGCAAGGGTTTTATTTAGCGAATCCGGGGCGGGTGAGGCCTGGGTGCGGTGCAGACGGCAGCGGGGCAGGGCAAGGACCATACATGCTACGCGGCGTGATGCACTCGCTTGACGCACCTGCACGTCCGCGCCCCACTCCGCCAGCAGCTCGAGCACTGCCACGCAGCCGCCCATGGCAGCGCTCCTCCAAGAGGCTAGGCCGGGGCCCAAGCCCCGCTCGCGAAGCCACGTCACCAGCCCCAGGCTCCCGGACTGGAGGGCGGTATGGAAGGCCCAGGGCCCCTCGGCGTGCAGAGTCCGAGCCCCACGCGTCTCCACCACCCAGCTGACCGCCTCCACGCTCCCGGAGGCGCATGCAGGGGGGACCAGCTCATATGGTGCGGGCAGCTCAGAGCCTACAGCGTGCAGCAACCTCAGCACCTCCGTGTGGCCCCGCCTCGCAGCGACGCTGTGCTGCGCTATACCTGGTCGCAAGCCCCGGGCCAGCAACCAGCTCACGGAATCAGCCCGGCCTGCCACGGCTGCTCCGTCGAGCGTGGAGGCGTCGACCGGGAAGCCCATGCCCTCCACCAGCAGGGTCAGCCGGGAGAGGGCGTCCGGGCAGGAGGCGGCGGCTGCAGCGACGGATCCCCGCCTCCGCACCGCGCCCTGTGTATGAGGAGGGGATGGTGGTGGTAGAGGTGGAGTTCGAGGTGGCTTGGTAGCTTCGCGCAGAGCGCGCCACACGTCCTTGCACTCTGCACTCGACATCCACCATCCCCTCAAGCCTCACCTGCTCCAGGAGCCACGTCACCTTGGCCGCCCAGTCGGGGGCGGGGCTGCGGGCGGCGGCGGTGACAGCAGAGCGCCGCACACGCTCCCAATCCACACCGGCAGATCCCTCCACAGCCCACTCTCGCCACAGCTCCTGGAGGGTTCCCAGTCCGCAGCCCTCCGCCGCTGTGCTCAGTAGATCTGCCATGGGAACGCCCCCGCTGGGGCTCGGGGGCGCCTTGCGCAGGAGGGCCCGCATGAGCTTTGGATGACCCCCGCGAGCAGCGGCGTCACGCACTGCGGCTCCCAAGCGCACCCCTGCTCCAGGAGCCAATCGCAGATCGCCGCATGGCCGCCCTTGGCAGCGGCGACTAGGGGCGTGTCGCCCCGTTGCGGTCCCTCGAGCGGGCACCCGCGTTCCGCCAGCCAGCCGCACACGTGCAGCTGGCCGGCGGCAGCGGCGGCCGCCATGATCTCCATAGTCGGCCACAGACCCGCCGCCGCCAGAGCCACCTCCAGGTTTCCTACATCCCCGCTGGCGGCCGCCAGGCACACTAGCTGCAGCCGGTGCTCGTAGGAGAGGGCGCGGCAGGCGCCGGGGGCGGACCAGTGCGCGGCGAATGCCGCCGGGGAGGGCTGCGAGAGCCGCACCACGGTGTGCTCCCGAAATTGTTCAGCTGTACAAAGGCTCACAAGTCGCAGGGTACAAGCTATCTCGTTGGGCGGCAAGAAGCTCGCGATGCGGCCGAGGATGTCCGGGCTGCAGTCGACCTGCTCGTCCATCGCGTTCAGGGCTGCTGCCATGTTCGAAAGGGCTTTGTTGTGCTATGTGGCAACGGGCGAGGACCTCCGCTGAAGCGCCACTCACATTGGCATCCAGATCGCTGCAACATCCGGTAGCGACACGCGAAACCCCCCGGGGCCATCTCTGCACCGCCCGTTTCCATCCAGTATTTCCCCGCTGCGTCCCTACTGCGGTCACGTCACTAGGCTAAACTATATGCCCTGACTGCGAGCCATGCCGAGAAGGGTGTAACCTTTGCATGCCAAGTTTGTGAACCCCAATCCACAAGCGTGTGCGCGAGGGGGACCCCTGCCGCATCCACGCCCTACGTGCACCAGCGCACTGCCCGCTGCATAGTGTGATGGGTGACGTAGGCTGGCACAGGCCAGGGTTCAGCTGGGCCTCCGCCTCCGCCTCGGCCAGACGGCCTTGAGCTGCACCCAAGCTCCTGCCTCCCTCGCAGCTCCCACTTGGCCAGCCCGCGAGCGCCGCGCCCACCCCGCCCAAGGCCCGACCCGTACGTGCCGATAAAGGTATATATATGTGTGTGTACAACTGCGACTTGCGAACAACCAGTTCAGCGGGGTCTTGCCGTGCCCCGACCGACCCAGACCGACAAAGCGATCAGGTCAGCCCCGACCCATGGCAACGCCCGCTGGCTCCCGTGCCGCTCTCCCTTCCCCGCCTCCTCCACTGCCTCTGCCTTCACCAGAGACCGCCGACCCCACCGCAGGCCCTGTGAACTTGAGGGCTACCCTGCGCCTCCCAGCCCCAGTGCACACCGCCCTCCGTCCACCACCGCCCTTGACCGCCGTGAGAGCCCTCCTCCGGGACTGCTGACTCTGACCCGTCCCGCCCGATGCCCACTAGATCTCGCACTACCCTTGCGCCTACGCCCCCGCCTCCGCCTCGGCCTCCACCCACGCCCGCACCTCCCCACGCCACCCCGCTCGCTCGGGGGCGCTGCGGGCCGCCGCCACCGCCGCGGCCCAGTCCACCTCCTCGCCCACGGCCTCCCGCAGCCAGCGCAGCGCCGGAAGGGGCGGCTGAGGGGTGTCGTTGATTGCCTCGCCGATCAGGGCCCTCCTCTCCCGCTGTGTGCGGCCCAGGGGCACGCCCAGGCGCCGCAGGGCCTCCAGGGTCAGCAGGTCGCCGCGCCTGGCCACGATTAGGTAGCAGGATCCAGTTGGCGTGTCCTGAGGAAGTCAGGGCAAGGGTTTTATTTAGCGAATCCGGGGCGGGTGAGGCCTGGGTGCGGTGCAGACGGCAGCGGGGCAGGGCAAGGACCATACATGCTACGCGGCGTGATGCACTCGCTTGACGCACCTGCACGTCCGCGCCCCACTCCGCCAGCAGCTCGAGCACTGCCACGCAGCCGCCCATGGCAGCGCTCCTCCAAGAGGCTAGGCCGGGGCCCAAGCCCCGCTCGCGAAGCCACGTCACCAGCCCCAGGCTCCCGGACTGGAGGGCCCGTTCGAAGGCCCTAGAGCCCTCGAGTTGCAGCGCCTCTGCCCCGAATACCCCCAGCGCCCAGCTCGCTGTCTGCACGCTCCCCGAATTGCTTGCAACGGCCACTAGTTCCCGAGGAGCCGGAAGCTTGCAGCCCGCGGCGTGCAGCGCTCTCAGCACCTCCGTGTGGCCCCCGCGTGCCGCCTCAAAGGCCCCGAGCGTTGAACCCACGGGCCTCTCAGCCCGGGCCAGCAGCCAGCGCACGGCGTCGGCCCGGCCGCCCATGGCTGCTGAGTCGAATGCGGAGGCGTCGACCGGGAGGCCCATGCCCTCCACCAGCAGGGTCAGCCGGGCGAGGGCGTCCGGGCAGGAGGCGGCGGCTGCGGCAACGGACTCCCGCCTCTGCACAGAACCCTGTGCATGGGAAGGGGTGTTGGTTTTGGAGACGGAGCGCATGCCCTGCCCTTTGAAGAGCCCACACAAGCCCGCCCCCGGAGTTCCCTTGCTCCTAACGTGCCCCATGCCTTATCCCACAAAGCCATTCGTCATACCCTCAAGCCTCACCTGCTCCAGCAGCCACGCCACCTTGGCCGCCCAGTCCGGGGTGGGGCTGCGTGCGGCGGCGGCGACAGCAGAGCTCCGCACACGCTCCCAATCCACATCGGCAGATCCCTCGGCAACGCTCTCTCGCCACAGCTCCTGTAGGGTTCCCAGGTCGCAGCCCTCCGCCGCTGCGCTCAACAGGTCCCCCTTGGGAACGTTTCCGCTGGGGCTCGGGGGCGCCTTGCGCAGGAGGGCCCGCATGAGCGCCGTGTGACCCCCGCGCGCGGCGGACCACACGCACTCCGGCTTCCAACCGCACCCCTGCTCCAGGAGCCACTCGCACACCTCCGCATGACCACCCTTAGCGGCAGCTGCGATGGGGCTAGGGGCCAGCCATGATACCTCCAGCGGGCAGCCCCGCTCCGCCAGCCAGCGGCACACGTGCAGCTGGCCGGCGGCAGCGGCGGCCGCCATCACCTCCACAGTCGGGCACAGCCCCGCCGCCGCCAGAGCCCCCTCCAGGTTACCCACATCTCCGCTGGTGGCCGTCAGGCACACCAGCTGCAGCCGGCGCTCGTAGGAGAGGGCGCGGCAGGCGCCGGGGGCGGACCAGGGCGCGGCGAAGGCCGCAGACGGGGAGTGCTGCGAGAGCCGCACCACGGTGTGCTCCCGAAACTGCTCAGCGGTAGAGCAGCTCACGAGTCGCAGCGTGCAAGCAACCTCGTTGGGCGGCAGGAAGCTTTGGATGTGGCCGAGGATGTCCGGGCGACAGACCTCCGCGAGCGCATCCAGGGGTGCTGCCATATTGTATGACATATGATCTGCTGCGATAATGGGAGTGCGTTGCTGCGCTATGCCAGTTCGGCGCCGAGATCGCTGTCGTTCCCGCGCGAAAGGTTGCGCGAATGTGTCAACTTGTCCCTGCCGACAAGAATAGCGTCTACGGTCTGACTGGACTCCGAATAGCCAGCAGCCCCGCCAGACCGCACGCTCGTCCGCCTGCGCCTGCGCCTGCCCCTCTAGCCCCTGCCCCTGGCCCCGGCCGCCCCAGAGCCCAGACTGCGCCGCCCGCCCGTGAAGAAGCCGCGGGAGCAACCATCGCTTTGAGGCTGAGGCCTCATCTCCTCCAGTCGCTCACATGTAGATCCTGTCTCATCGGTCAACGTCTGCAAACGTGCAAAGCCGCACGGCCATGCGTACGTACATACAGCCCTACCGCTCGCTCATGCCCCCACCGCCTGCAAGGTCACGAAGCACGTGGTCAAGAGGGTCGGCCGCCGCAAGACGACATAAACCGCAGCAGCCAATCACAGCGCCATTGACTGCAGCCAACGACCGGCAAGGCCCCACGGCACACCCTCACGCCCACGCCCACGTTCCCTTCCCACGCTCCACACTTGGGCACCGCCTCCCGGTGTGTGCCACCCGCTCCCGCGCATCTCAGCGCCCGCGGGGCCCGGCCTTTCACCGCTCACGCGCTCAGCCCCGGCACCTTGCCCTGCCTACCGACCGGTACGGGCGGGGCTCCGGCGCACTGAGGGCCAGCCCCCTTTCACCCGCACTCGGCGCCCGAAGCCCTTTGCTGCCTCTCTGCGGATCTTCTCCCGGGCCTGCTGTCTCGCATGCAAGTCCTAGGGTCCGCCACCTGCCTGCACCCAAACAAACACCTCACTGCACCTCATGGCTGCGTGCTACTACTCCCGACCCTGCGCGTCTGCCTCATCAGCCTGCACCCTGTGGGGCCACACCCAGGCCAACGCCCCCTCGTGCCAACCCGCCAGCCCAGGAGCCCTGTGGGCCGCCGCCGCCGCCGCCGCCGCGGCCCTACCTGTCCCCCTCACCCGGGCGTGGTCCTCCTCCGGTCCTTAGCGTCCCTGCCGTCCTCCTCCTCCGGCATCCGCCTCAGCCTCCGCCTGCACCCACGCAAGCACCTGCGCCCGCCACCGCTCCAGCCCGTGGGCGCTCTCGGCCGCCTCCGCCGCCGCGGCCCAGTCCACCTCCCCCACGGCCTGCCGCAGCCAGCGCAGCGCCCGCAGGGGCGCCTGGGTCTCGCTGATGGCTCTTGCAAGGAGGGCCTTCCTCTCCTGCTTTGTGCGGCCCAAGGGCACGCCCAGGCGCCCCAGGGCCCCCAGGGTCAGCAGGTCGCCGCGCCCGGCGGCCATGAGGTGCGGGTGGTTGTGCCAGCCGAAGGCTGCCTGCGGAAAGGGGTTGCAGGCAAGGAGGCGGGGGCGGTGGGTGCGCTGTGGGCGGGGGTGGGAGGCCGCACGGAGGGCGAGGCGGGAGCGGAGAAAAAGACAGCTGGAAGGGAGCTAACAAGTCAATGAGCTATCAAGAGAACATGCGCTGTGGGGCTCGGGAGGCCGCACGGGGCGAGGCCAGAGCCGCACAGCCGGAACAGGTGCACCAAGTCAAGTCAGTATCGAGCGAACATGGAACTGACTGCGCCCTGCAAGCACCGTTGCCGTACCTGCACGTCCAGGCCGCACTCGGCCAGCAGATCCAGCACCTCCACACAGCCGCCCTCGGCTGCATGGAACAGCGGGGCCTCTCCGGGGCCCAGGCCCTCCTCCAGGACCAGCATTACAAGCTCCAGGCTGCCGGACCGGAGGGCCGCAGTGGAGGCCTCATACCCTGCGGCGTGCAGCGCCTCGGGCCCACACGCCTCCAGCGCCCAGTTCACCGCCTCCATGCTTCCTGACCAGCAGGCCTGTCTGACTGCCTCGTTAGCGTTAGGCGGCCGCCAGCAGCCAGCGCCGTGCAGCGCCCTCAGAGCCTCCGCGTGGCCCCGCTCGATAGCGGTTCGAAGCGGGTTTCCCTTCGTGGGCCGCAAGCCCCGGGCCAGCATCCACCGCACGGCCTCGGCCCGGCCTTCCGTGAGAGCGGCATCGAGTGCGGAGGCGTCGACCGGGAAGCCCATGCCCTCCACCAGCAGGGTCAGCCGGGCAACGCCGTCCGGGCAGGCGGCGGCGGCCCAGCATACCCCCGTGTGCCGTTCCGCTCCCTGTGCATGGGAGGCGGCGGAGATTGATGAGAGTTTAGAAACGAGGAGGCCAGCAGGAGGAGGGACAACCTCCTGCGTCGGACTCAGTGGAGGAGGCCAGGGGCTGCCGCCTCAACTGACGAGTTGTCGTCACCAACCGGCTTGGCGCTTCAAGTAACCCTCGGACCCATGCCCCCCACCTAGCTCCGGACTGCAGATTGCCGTACGCATGTTACTGCCTGGCTGCCTTTGCCCTGCGTACACATCTCTGCAAGCTTCCTGACCCCCTTCTGACGGATCCCATCTACCCCCTGCCTGACCCCCACCTGTTCCAGCAGCAGCCAAGCCACCTTGGGCGCCCAGTCGAATGTGGGACTCCTCGCAGCACCGATCACAGCGTGGTATAGCACGCTTTGGTCGCCGCCTCCCCACTCTCGCCACAGCTCTTGGAGTGTACCCAGGTCGCAGCCCTCTGCCGATGCACTCAGCAGATCCCCCTTGGGAACGAGTCCGCTGGGGCCGGGGGGCGCCTTGCGCAGGAGGGCCCGCATGAGCTCCGCGTGACTCCCGCGCGCAGCGGAGGTCACGCACTGCGGCTCCCATGCGCACCCCTGCTCCAGGAGCCAATCACAGATCTCCGCATGCCCGCCCTTGGCAGCGGCCATCAGAGGGGTGTCGAGGATCATGCCCCCAGCTGACAGGGACAATCCCTCCAGCGGGCACCCGCGCTCCGCCAGCCAGCGGCACACGTGCAGCTGGCCGGCGGCAGCGGCTGCCGCCATCACCTCCACGCTCGGGCACAGCCCCGCCGCCGCAAGTGCCACCACCAGGTTACCCACATTTCCGCTGGCGGCCGTCAGGCATACCAGCCGCAGCCGGCGCTTGTAGGAGAGGGCGCGGCAGGCACCGGGCGCGGACCAGTGCGCGGCGAAGGCCGCAGCCGGAGAGGGCTGTGAGAGTCGCACAACGGTGTGCTCCCTGAACTGCTCAGCTGTAGAGTGGCTCACGAGTCGCAGCGTGCAAGCAACTTCGTTGGGCTGAAGGAAGCTCGCGATGCGGCCGAGGATGTCTGGGCGGCACACGTCCTCTGACACAACGGGAGTTGCGGCCATGTTCTATAATGTGGTATGCGATAACGAGGAGTAGACCTGTGCTAAAACCGCCTTGTGCTCCTTCACAGAAATGCATCGAGCCGCTGCCAGGTCTGCTACTCTGCAGTACTGTAAGTTTCCTTGCATCGAGATCGCGTAAAGGTATGCCACGAACATCGCGGAACCCCCCGCCCGAGTTACCCCTCCGCAAGTCCCACACTGCGTCGTACCGAACACTGCCCACGCGGTCAAGTCCGCCCTCACACTGAGTCGTACGCACCCGCTGTAACGTTTGCTGAAGGTGAGGGCACGCTAAGTTGCTCAGGCTGGGTCTGGCTGAGAGGTGCCTGCGCAGTGCGCAGTATGGCGAATCGTGGCGAATGCGGGGCCGGATACGCATTGGTTGCACCCCTCTAGCGCTCCAGCCTCCCCTACGAACCAACGCCCACGTACCCAAGCACGCTATCAACCATACTAGCCATGCTGTCATCATTATTATCTTTTAGCAGCTGCTGGTCCCTTAGCACTGAGCCACAGACATGCAGCCATACCAGTCCTTGGCCTCAGCAGGGGCGGTGCACACGCCTCACGCCCCACCTACGAGCGCCCCACGCTACTCGACCGCCAACCGCAAACCCCCGCACACTCAGTGCCCCGTCGGCAGCCCGCAAGCCTAGCCCAAAAGCTGCAAGCACACGACCAGTTGGCCCGCGAGGCCACGAGTCCATGCGCCTGGGCCTCGGGCGTCCCGGCGCTGGGCGAGAGCGCTCCTCGCTTGTGCCCTGCTCCATGTCCCGAGGGCCTCCCAACCAAACGCAAGCTTGCTTGTGCTTTAAGCCCGCAGGTCCCTTCGCCTCACGCCACCTGGGAGCGCCCAACGCCGCCTCCCAGCCGACCCCTCCCGGGGCCAGCCAACTTTTGCACAACCCTCACTCGTGCAACCCTGCCTCCGCTTCCTCAGCCTGCACCCATGCCCGCACCTCCGCCCGCCACCGTACAAGGATGGGTGCGCCTGCGCCTTCCACCCCACCAGATTGAGCGCCTCGTCGGCCGCCGCCACCGCCACGGCCCAATCCACCGCTCCCACGGCTTCCCGCAGCCAGCACAGGGCCGACAGGGGAGCCACCCTCGCAGCCGCCTCAAGCCCCAAGCCTCACGCCTTAACCTTAGGGGTGTCATTACTTGACTTGCTGGTCAGTGCCCCGCCGCTCACCGACCGTTGGGTCCACGGGCGGGCCCAGGCGCCGCAGGGCTTCCAGGGTCAGCCGGTCGCCGCGCCTGGTTGCCTCCAGGACTGGCCACCTGAAAGCGGCCCTGCCCTGAAGGGAGGCGGAAAAACCGGGTACAGACGCTGAACACAACCTGCAAATAGATGCAGCTGAAAGGCGGGAATGCGCAAAGCAGAGGTGCGAGCCCTGAGCCACGTCCGGCCGCACCTGCACGACCGCGCCCCACTCCGGCAGCAGCTCGAGCACAGCCACGCAGCCGCCCCAGGTGGCATGAGACAGCGGGGCCTCGCCGGTCCCCAGGCCCCTCTCGCGCAGCCACGTCACCAGCTCCAGGCTCCCAGACCGGAGGGCGCTGTCGAAGGCCCGGGTCCCTGCGGCCTGCAGCGCCTCGGCCCCACACGTCTCCACCACCCAGCTGACCGTCTCCACGCTCCCGGCGTCACATGCATAGTGGAGCATATACCGAGGAGCCGGAAGCTCGCAGCCCGCGGCGTGCACCGTTCTCAGCACCTCCGTGTGGCCCCCGCTTGAGGCCACGATGCCCGCATGTGAGCTCCGCACGCCCCGCGTGAGCAGCCACCGCACGGCGTCGGCCCTGCCCTCCTGGGCTGCTGCGTGGATTGCGGAGTCGTCGACCGGGAAGCCCATGCCCTCCACCAGCAGGGTCAGCCGGGCGAGGGCGTCCGGGCAGGAGGCAGCGGCGTACGTGATGGACTCCCCACCCTGCAACGCGCCCTGTGCGTTGGGTAGTGAGGAGCTTGGGAGGGAAAAAAGCAGAAAGCTGCACCTTGACCCCATCCCTCATGCATGCCCTGCCCAGGGCCCACGCAAATCCGCCCCCGGAGTTCCCTTGCTCCTAACGTGCCCCCTGCCTTACCCCACAAAGCCATCCGTCAAGCCATAATCAAGCCTCACCTGCTCCAGCAGCCACGCCACCTTGGCCGCCCAGTCGGGGGTGGGGCTGCGGGCGGCCGCGGTGACAGCAGAGCGCCGCACACTCGCCCAGTTCACACCGGCGGGTCCCTCGGTAACGCTCTCTTGCCACAGCTCCTGTAGGGTTCCCAGGTCGCAGCCCTCCGCCGCTGTACTCAGTAGGTCTCTCGTGGAAACGTTTCCGCTGGGGCCTGGGGGCGCCTTGCGCAGGAGGGCCCGCATGAGCTCCGGGTGACCCCCGCGCGCAGCGGAGAATACGCACTCCTTGCTCCACGCGCACCCCTGCTCCAGGAGCCACTCGCACACCTCTGCATGACCGCCCTTGCCTGCGGCTGCGAGGGACATATCTTCCGGCCCTGGTGCCTCCGGGGGGCAACCCTGCTCCGCCAGCCAGCGGCACACGTGCAGCTGGCCGGCGGCAGCAGCGGCCGCCATCACCTCCCCGGTCGGACACAGCCCCGCCGCCGCCAGCGTCACCTCCAGGTTACCCACATCCCCGCTGGCGGCCGTCAGGCACAGCAGCTGCAGCCGGCGCTTGTAGGAGAGGGCGCGGGAGGCGCCGGGCGCGGACCAGTGCGTGGCGAATGCCGCAGCCGGGGAGGGCTGCGAGAGCCGCACCACGGTGTGCTCCCGGAAGTGCTCAGTGATAGAGCGGCCTACGAGTCGCAGCGTGCAAGCTATCTCGATGGGGGGCAGGAAGCTTTGGATGCGGCCGAGGATGTCCGGGCCGCAGACCTCAGCGAGCGCATTCGGGTCTTCAGACATATTCTTAAAGCTTTGCTGCGGTGTAAGGGTGAAGATTTGTGCCTTCTGCTCTGAGTGCCCAGTCCGCGAAGACTGCCCTCGACAGCGACCTCCCGCCCTGAAGTACGCACACGTCTCTGTGCGTCTGTGTGTGATGTCTTTGCAGGTATTGCGTGACTTGCGTTGCATGGCCAGCGTGATCAGTCGGCACGCGGTTTCCCCAGCATCGCCAGCGTGGCCCACGCCCGCGCCCAGGACCTGACGAGCTTTGCCCACGGTGCAAAAGGGCTCCCACGGACTTACTTGCCCTTCGCCTCCTGCAACCTCGGAGCGCTCAACGCCGCCTCGCCACCCTCAACCGCCGGACCCATTCGCAACTTGCTTTTTGCTCACATCTCACAGCTAGCGTGCTTTCTGGCACCTCGGCCCCCTCACACCCGCAGGGACCAAGCGCACGCCAGACGCCCACGGCCCGCATGGGAGCTCACGGCATCAGACACCGTACCGTATCCAGCTGCCGCCTGAGAGGTACACAGTGTCTAGCCCCTTCTCCCGCCCAGCGGGAGTGGGGATGTGATGTAGGGAGGGCGTCATCACCGGTCCACGCCCCGCTCGCAGAGCCTTCGTGGCTACTGATTCCGCCACCCCCTCTCCCCAGTCTCGCCGATGCTTCCGCTACCCTCTCTCCTGCGCGCTGCGCCTCCACCGGCCCCGCCTCGGCCTGCACCCATGCCTGCACCTGCGCCTGACACCACGGCACCTGCCCATGCACGTCCCCCGCCGCCCTCGCCGCTGCGGCCCAGTCCACCTCCCCCACGGCCTGCCGCAGCCAGCGCAGCACCGGCAGGGGCACAGACCACACAATTGCCTCGCCAGTCGCAGCCCTACCTGCTCTCCTGCGGTGTGCGGCCCAGGGGCAGGCCCAGGCGCCGCAGGGCCTCCAGGGTCGGCAGGTCGCCGGCCTTGGCTGCCGCCAGAGATGGCTCCTCTGGAGAGATGCCCGGGCCCTGAGGAGAGGGCGGGCGGAACCACAGAGGCAGGGGCGGTGGTTGCAAATCGGTGGGCGTCGGGCGCATCGCGGATAGAAGGCCGGAGCGGACAGCCCTTGCCGGCGTGCATCGGTTGTCCGCGGGTGGGGTGCCGTGTGGGGATGGGCTGGGTCGCGAGGGTTCCACGCTGTCCTCGCCAAAGCGCGGGCCAAAGCGCGGGCGCGGGGACGGCCAGGCGTGGGCACGATACACGTACGCGAGCACAACTTGCGCCTCACAACCCAGAACATATGCTTTGTGCTTAACGCGGAGGGGCCCGGGCAGCGCCCGGCCCACCCCTGACGACTGTGCGAGATTTCTCCGCCAGTGACGACGAGGGCGGCTGCCCGAAGGCAGCAAGTGCTTAGGTGCGAAGCTGCGAAGTGCAAACAGCCCAAAACCACGCAACACAAGGAAGTTAAGCCGCCAAACCCAGAGGATCACACCCGCACGTACACTTGACTGCTGGAACGCCTGGAACACGTTGACCCCTGTCCCACCCCGCAAGTTCCGAATGAACATGTCTTCAAGTCTTCTCGGGACTGCACTGTACGGCTGTACGACAGCAAGTGCAGCAGTTCGCCCGCGTCTTGAGTATCACTGGCGCTCCGATATCGGTAGCGACGGGCATGATCAACCAATCTTACGATAACCGCAATGCTCGCTCGCTCGATCAGCCGTACATGACACCAGAGCACTGCTTCGCATCGCCTCATGCACCACGCGCCAGGCTGGACACAGCCGCCCCATCATTCCTCCATTAACCAACCTACGGTATCCACAGCAATGCCCGCGGCACCTGATGAGAGGCGGCTGCAGCCATATATACCGCTGCTGCTACAGCCTGCAGCTGCTACAGCCTGTTGCTGCTACAGCCTCCTGCTGCTACAGCCTGCTGCTGCTACAGCTTCTCGATGATGGTGAGCTCCTCGGACAGGGCCGGCAGTAGCGCGCGGCCCAGGTCGGGCGTGGCGCAGATCTTGGGGGGGCGAGGGGGAGGGGGGCAGGGAGGGGAGGGTAAGGGAAGGGTGTGAGGCCAAGGGAGGGGCAGGAAAGGGGAGGGGTTGCTGGCGGAGAGCGATGGCAAAGCACGCAGCATGGTCTCGCCCATACCGGTAGTCCGCACCATGCTCCCCTCACCTGCCCCGCGCGCGCCCGGGCCATGAGCTTTGCCAGCTGGGCCAGCGCCTTGCCCTTGTACGACAGCTGCCCGCTGACGTCACCCTGTACGGCAGGGGTTTTGGAAAGGTAAGGCCGGGCGTCAGGAGGCTGGTCAAGGGGCGTTAGGGCCAGCCCAAGCTCCATCAGCTCCTTCAGACACGCTGTCACAGTGCCTCAGGCCGGGACCAGCGCCGCCCCTGCTGCCACCCCGTCACGCTCGTGCGGCCCCTCCTGTGCTTCCCGCATGAGCGCCCTTCCTTACCGGCACGACGCCGCCCCTCAGCTCGCCGCACGCAATCGCGCCCCGCAGCCGAATGCCCTTGAACAGCAGCCGCATCTGGGTCGGCGCCTCCTCGCCGCCGCCGCCGCCGCCGACCCCAGACGCATCGGCGCCGTCAGGGACGGGGCTGGCGCCGCCACACTCCCCAGCCACCCCAGGCGACGGCAGGGCCCCGCGCCTGCCGGCGCCGCCACTGCTGGGGCCGCCGCCGCGCCAGCTGTGCGACGCGCCACCACCACCGCCGCCGCCGCCGCCACGGCCGCTGTAGGAAGCGCCGGTCTGCATGAGCAACTTGCAGGTATTGGTCGGCGTCCGACGAAGGCCCAGGAAGCCGCTGCTGCTGGCATCCGAGGGCATCCGCTGCGGCGGAGCATTGGCAGGCCCGGGCGCTGGCGGCGCCGCTGCTGCCACCGCCGCCGCCGTCACCGTCACCGCCGACGCCGGCGACGGCGGCGGCAGCGGGTAGCGGCCCGGCGTCAGCGCGGAGCCGTCGCTAACGGCGCCGCTGTTGGGTTCGGGGCCGCTGCCGTCGCTCAGCAGCAGGGCCGGCGGCGGCGGCCGCATCGGCGGCGGCGGCGGCGGCGGTGGCGTGCCGCTGGCGCTGATCCGGCCGCTGGCGGCGGAGGCGGGCCTGCTGTGCTCTGGCACGACAATCGCCGCCGGCTCGCTCGCCAGGATGGAAGGCTCAGGTAGCGGCGACGGCGTGGCGGTGCCGATTGGTGACGCCGCCGCCGCCAGCATCGGCGACGGCAGCGCAACGACAGGGATGGCGGCGGCGGCCGCAGCAGCAGCGGCGGCGGCAGCGGGACCTGCTCCGTTGCCGCGGACGAATCTCGCTGCCGGAGCCGACGTGACGGCGGCGGCGGCGGCTGCCAGGTCCTGCAGGCTAGCCGAGAGGCGAGAGAACCGAGGGCTGGAGACGTTGACGGCAGGCGCCATGGTGGCGGAAGCCGCCGTCACCAGCGCCGCACCGCCCCGCATCGAGCTCACGGCGACGGCCGCCGTGATCCCGCCGCCGCCGCCACCGACGTTGCCGTACGATCCGCCGGACTTGGCGACGGCATGCGGCGGCGACATGACGCCACCCGACGGCATGCGTGTCACGCCGCCGCCAGAGGGCATGCGCGTGACGGCCCCGCCGAAGACGGACCGCCGCTGGCGGCTGCCGCTGCCGGCGCGGTCACGCAGCGGCGACAGCGTCTCGGCGCCGCTGCCGCTGCTGTTGCCGCCGGCGCCGGCGCCGCCGGCGATGCGGGCGCGCAGCGCCGCCACGTGTCCGCCCAGCATGCGCGCCGCGGCCTTCACGCGGCCCGCGCCGCCGCTGCTGGCGGCGTGCTGCGCCAGCTCTGTCATGAGGGCCTTATGGGTGCCGCCGCCGCCGCCGCCGCCAGCGGCGGTGGCGGGGACCGGTTGGAATCCGTCGCCGAAGCCCGCGTTCACCGGTGCCAGGGCCCACACCTGCGGAGGCATGAGGGGACCGGCAGGTCAAGGGCACGCTCTGGCGGGTAGCGAACAAGCGAAGCCAATCATGCACCCCCGGAATGCGGCCATCAGAGGTACAGCTGGAAGGAGCGGTGCGAGCAGCCACGGGTGCAGCGAGCGAGCGCGGTTACCGGCAGGACAGCTGCTGCGTGTGTCGTACGTCCCATCGGTGATGTGCCCAGGGTTCGTGCCCCCCCCCAGCCCGCTCCCATTCAGCAACAAACACCCCTCTCAGCCCCCCCCCCCGCCCCACCTCCTCCGCGAGCTCGTGCTCCAGCAGCTCGGGGGGCCAGGCCAGCTCCAGGGCCCTGCGGAGGGGGAGGGGGAGGGCGGATGAAGGAATGGGGCGGGTCAGGAGGGCACATGAGCGGCGTGAAGGGCGGACGCGAGACACGGAGTGCACAGCCGTCACAGCCACCGCCTGAAAGCCGGAGCCGAGACAGCGGCCAACAAGTGCCCGGAAGAGCGACCGCAAAGGTTTGAATGTCGCCGCCCACCTTCGCCGCACCGCCGCGGCCCACACCACCGCCGCATCCAGGTCCGAGAACGTCACCGTGAGGCACCCACACCCGCCATCCGCCCCGGCGCCGCCCGCCTTCTCTCCACCGCCCCCTCCGCCGCCGCCGCCGCCTCCTGCTCCGCCGCCGCCCCCGCCGCCTCCGCTCCCCGAGTGCGGCAGCAGGGACACGGCCCCCGCCGCCACAAAGGCTCCCGTCACGGCGTTGGGGGGCAGCAGGGCCAGGGCGGCGGAGTGGAGCAGTTCGAGGGCGGCGGCGGCGGCGGTGGCGTTCCAGGCCAGGAGCGTGCAGGCGCCCACGGCGCGGAACTGCGGGGCGGGGCGGGTGGGGAGGGGTGGAGGGGACGCAGGGGCGGGAAGGAGGGGGTGGAGGGGGTGGAGGGGGTGGAGGGGAGGGAGGGGGGGGAGGTTTGTCTGAGGTTGGTGGAGAGCATTGGTGGAGGGAGGAAAGATGAGCTCGGAAGCGGGTGCTGAAGGCGGGGTGGGGCCCGGGCCGAGACCGCCTGCATCATAGCTTTGTAACGCCCGCGCATCTGGGCCGCTTTGCATTCGGAAAACGGGCAACCCTCCATGTGCGTTGCAGCAACTGCAGCCACGCGCCTCCACCCCACCCGCCCCGTTCCCCGCACCTGTACCGCTGTGCCGAAGCCCACGGGCGCCACCAGGGCCCCCGGTCTGAGCTCGGCCTTGGTCCGCAGCGGCCCCACCGCTACCGCCCGCGGCAGCAGCTGGGCCGTGTAGCAGGTGTACAGGTGGAGCCGCAAGGGACCGCCGCCGCCGCCCCCGACGCCGCCGCCGTTGCTGCTGGCAGTCTTCCCGTCAGGCCGGCCGGTCGAGGTTCGGGAAGCGATGGCGAGCCCGCCCGGCGCTGACGAAACGCCGCCGGCGGCGGCGCCGTTGTGGCTGGTGGGATGCGCGTCGATGCGACCGGTTGACGTACGAGATCCGATAAAGATCACGCCCGCCTCCACGTCAGACTTGCGGTGGCTGGTGTCGGGCTCGATCTCGCCGGCGGCGGTTACGGTGGCGGACGCTGCGGCGTCGGCAGTTGGAACCGCGCCGGCTTCGATGAGGTGGTAGCCGCCGTACATGATGACGTGTCGCGCCGTACGGATCGCGTCTGGATCCAGCCGCGCTCGCGTGCACTCGGCAATCGACACGACCCCGCCGTGTGCCGTATCCGCCACCAGCTTCGCGAGCCGTAGCGAGTCGCCGCTGTACTGCGTACGGCCGCTAGCGACGTTTACAGTTATGTCGGTTGCCGCGACGCCTGAGGGGCAGTACAGGAGGCAGTACAACGGGCAGTACAGTCAGTCGGCATCCACATGGCCAACAGCCACTGCTACAGCCACCCTAGGCCCCCCAAACCCCGCTCATTGAAGCCCTAAGAACAAAACAACCTAAGCTGAAGCCGGCTCACCTGTGTGGAGTCCCATGCGCACACGAAGGCCGCGGAAGAGCTGCACGCCGCCGCCCGCCGCCGCCACCACCACAGCGCCCACAGAGCTCTCGGACGCAACGGCGGCGCCCCCCACCGCCGCCGCGCCGCCGCCGCCGCCGGGACCGCCGGGGCCGCCGGGGCCGCCGGGGCCGCCGCCGGGGCCGCCGGGGGCGGAGGGAGTGGCGAGGTCGCACCTCAGGATGCGCAGCCCCGCCAGCATCTTGCCGCCCAGCGTCGAGTCCTGAGGGGGTTGCGGGGGAACCGACCAACAGGATGAGCCTTGGGCAGTCTTGGGCAAGGTCGCTGTGAGGGATCCCTTGGGAACGCCGCCAACTCCGCGTCGCAGGAGTCAGAGCGTCGCGTCAAAGCCCATGCCTATTACTGATACTCGCTGTTGTTTCCCAACCGTACGGCACACGCAACGCAGCCCTCGTGACTGCTGCACGCCCCACTGCGGTTAAGCAAGTGCTACTTATGCGTCCCACACAGGCTGCCCGGCCCACTTCGAGATCCAAATCCAGATCCAAATCGCAAAGGCCTCACCGGTGCGTGCGTGCTCTCCCCCGAAGCGTCCGTCCACCGCATGGGCTCCTGCCGCAGCCACGTGCCGCCGCTGAGGGCCGTGGGCCTGTCCTGGGCCTCCGAGGGCCCGAGGCTCATGCGGGCCTGCGCCAGCGCCTGACCCGGGCCCAGCCCGGGCCCAGAGACCGCATTTGGGCCCGAGCTCGGCCCGAAGCCCGCACCGCCGCCGCCGGGCCCGGTTACCGCTGCCGGCACCGCCCCAGATCGAGACCAAGACGTTCCCAAACCGGCCACGAAACCCAAAGCGACAACGCCTCGTGAACTCGAGCTAGATACCACACCCCCCGTCCGGAGGGGCAGGTTCGAAGTACCGTCAGCTGACGTGTCACGAGATCGGGCCCGGGGCGCGGGCGGGGGCGGGGAGGCGAGGGAGGGGGGCGCGCGGGAGCGGGTCTGCAGGCCGTGGCTTGGGCCTGGGCCCGTGCTTGGGCCCGTGCTCGGGCCCGTGGGCCCGTGCCCCTGGTTGTAGTAGTACGCTCCACCTTCCCCGTAGTAGCTCGGCTCATGGCTGGGGACTTCGGAGCCGTAATGGTTAAGGGTCCGTCCCGTGCTGGGGCCCTCGTAACTGACGTGAGCGTTATAACCGCCGGCGGCGGCGCCGGGTTCGGTGCCGTACCCGCCGGTCGACGGCCCGGTCGGGCAGTTGTCGGTTGAGGGGAGGCCGGCGGTGGGCGGGCCTGGCAGCATGGCGAGAGCGGGGCCGTGGGACCCCCGTGAGACGCCGTCCTCTGGGACCTGTGGCCGGGGGCGGAGTGGGGTGGATCAAGAGGAGGTAAGGGAGTCGAGCTCAGCCCTCGCACAGCCATGCCAAGCTCACGATCGCACACAAGTACGGAGGGACTGAAGGCGATAAGCCGAGCACCGTCACGCCTGCAGCGCGGCCCTCCACACACCCCACACCACACGCCCCGGCCCCCGAACCGTACCTGGACCAGTGCAGACCGCGCCGCCGCCGCGCCGCCGCTGCCCTCCAGCGCCCGCTGCTCCGCCATCGCCGCCGCCGTCGCGGCCGCCATCGCCGCCGCCGTCGCCGCCCCCGCCGCCGTCGACGTCACCGTCGACGCCGCCGCTGACGCCGCCGGCGGCGGCACCAGGCCGTAGCTGGCCGTGTGGCCGGCCGCGGAGCCAAAGGAAGGCAGGGTGGCACGTGACCGGGAGGTTCCGCCGGCGGTGGTTGTGGTGGTGGTTGTTGTCGTGGAGCGGGGGAAGCCCAGGGAGGCGGTGGAGGCGGTGGAGCGTCCGGCCCCCGCTGCGGCGGCGGCCTGGGCGGCTGAGGGGCCGCGGGACCGCCCCCCGGCGCCGGGAAGCCTGGCGGGGTGGGCGGGTGGGGGCAGGGGCCGAGCGCAGGGGTCAGGTGAGCAGGTAGGCTGCAGGCCGCACGACTTCAGGCGCTGTGGCGGGATGGTAACCCGGCAAGAGCTGCTGCGATGGGCGGCTGCGAGCGCCTGTCTCACGGCCCACGCTTCTCACGACATCGGGGCCGGGCACGACAAGCGGCATGGTGCGGTTCAGTTCAGTCCAGTCCAGTCCGGTCCGGTCCGGTCTGGTCCGGTCCGGTCCGGTCCGGTCCGGTCCGGTCCGGTCCGGTCCGATCACGTAGAGCCCGGTCCGGTTCGTTCGTCCAGTCCCTCAATGTCCAGCCCGGTCCGGTTCGGTCCTGTCCCCTTCAGTCCGGCCCAGTCTGGTCCGGTCCGGTGCGGACGCCGGCCTCACCTGTTGGGGGCGGGTGTCATGGCTGCGAATGCCGCCACGGGCTGCAGGGGCCCGTCCGCCTCGGCCTCGGCGCCCGGCAGCAGGCTCTCGTGGGCGAGCAGGCCGGGGGGCCAGGGGGCCTCGAGCAGGTCCTGACAGGGGGGGGGGGAGGGGGACGGGGGAGGGGGTGTTTGTTGCTGAGCGGGATCGCGCCGACGCCAGGGAGGCCTTGCATGTATAGGTACATACCGCCGAGTTGGCGAGGGTGGGTGGGTGGGGTGAGGGGTGATGGAAACGATTGTGTGAGTGGGAAAGGGGCGGGGCGGGGGTGCAAGGTTGCCAAGGCGGACAACGAGGGCCCCACTCAAAGCCCCTCCCCTCCCCTCACCGTCTGGGCCATGAGCGCGCTGAGCAGTGCGGCCGTGGCGGTGGGGAAGGCCACGATGAAGGAGTCGCCCTCTGGGGGGGGGGGGGTAAGGGGGGGGGACAGCAGGGTGCACAGGGGGTAACGCGTGTGTGTTTGGGGACACGTGGCGGTGGGGAAGGCCAAGATGACGGGTTGCAAATTGGCAACTGCAAATTGCCACGATTTGGAAATGGGCAGGAGAGGGAGCGGCAGCCCAATGCGAGCCCAATTGCGCACCGAGGTCACGGTAACGGGCAGGGGGGAGGGGCCACGGAACCTGGTAGCACACCGCCCCGCCCAGACCCAGCGGAAGGCCCTGGCCCCGGCCGCACCCACCCGTCGCGCTCTCGTATCCCCCGTGCGCCAGGATTGCCTTCCGGATGACGCCGTGGTGCAGCGACATGGCCGCATCCATGACTAAGGCGTCCACGTGCTCCCACAGCCTGAGGGGGGGGGTAGAGGCAAGAGGGTCAGAGGGGGGGGATGGGGGGGGGGAAAGGGAACGCATCGGTGCAAGGCAGGAAACAGACCCCGTCCACACAAAATTGAGCTCCCGCGACGCTTGGGCACTGCAAGGCTTCACCCCCAGAGGATCACACCCGGGTGTTGACTCCTCCACGTTCCCCACACCGCCCCTCCGCCACTCACGCTGTGCTGCTCTGGATGTCTGCTCGGATGGGCCCGGGAGGGAGGGGGGTTGCGGGGCAGAAGGCAAAGGGGAGGGGGTCAAGCATGCAGGGGGAGGGGGGGCCAGGGACGGCGGCGCAGCGACCAGGCCCGTTAACCACGCCCCGCCCGACACGCCCCATACACACACGCCCCCCTCCCCACCCCCTCCATCCCCCCTGCCCACCCTCCCCCTCCCCCTTCCGCACCCGTGACCAGCAGCGTCGTGTCCGGCCCCGCCGCCGGCGCCGTCACCGCCCGCTGCCCGCTCCGCCGCGTTCGGCGGTGCTTGCGCCGCCACAGCCACGCGCCCCACACCGCCGCCGCCGCCAGCACGGTGGCTCCGCACGCGGCGCCTGCGATGGCTGCGGTGCGTGCGGTGTGGCTGTCGCTGGGCGGGGGCTCGGAGCGGGCGGCGGGGGGCGCCGAGGGCGGGGTGGGGGTGCCGTCACCCGCCCAGTTGAGAGTGGTTCGGTACTGCGGTCCGAACTTGTCCGGTCCGCCCACCTCGGCGATCTGGGTCGGGAGAGGGTTTCAAGAGGGTGGACGTGAGGGGCGGAGGGCGTAACCGCCAGAGCTTGGGGGAGAGGAGCATTGGCGAGAACGGGGCGAAGAATGAGTCGAACCACTAGGTAGCTGGTACCCCCGGCATCGGGGTCGGAAGCTGGTGTTTGGAGCTGAGCGGGAGCGCGTCACTTCGCCAGGGGCGTGGGCGGTGACGCCAGTGGCTCGAACGGCCGGCCACAACGGTTTAAGCCGCCAGAACGGCCCCCCCGTTGCCGCAGCTGCTGCGCTCGATCTGGCTAGGGTCCAAGAACTCGGGCGCAAGGGCTGGCTAGGATCGAACCACAGAGCAGCTGCGTCCCGCGGCGATCTGGGTCGAGGCTTGGGGCCGGGACCCGGCCGACCTCCACACACACCACTTATACGTATCACGCGCCCACCCTACGCATCCTAACCACACCACTAGACAATCAGGGTCAGCACACCCCAGCCCGACACCCCCTCCCCTCCCCCCCCTCACCACGGCATCCACGGCCTGGGAGATCATGGCCGCCGCCACGAAGAGCGGCATGCGGGGGGCGGGCAGCGCCGAGGTGTAGTTGGCGGCGGCGATGGAGGCCATGGTCCTGACAGGGGGGGGAGGGGAGGGGGAGAGGGGGAGGGGGGGGAGGGGATGGGAGAGCGGGGGTGGGTGGGGGTATCTGAGCTACAGGCGCCAGGCTGCAACGCCGCGAGGCGCGCCCTGCCGGCTGCCTCGTGTTCTGTTGATCGCAGCACACCGGGAAGGCGAATGCCAGCGACGCGTGTGGGGGCGGGGATGCCCCGGCTCGGAGGCCCCTCGCCCCGCACCGCGCTGCACCGCAGTGCGCCGAGGTGAGCTGCCCCAGCGCCCTCATGTACTGCCGACAGCGCCACAGAACCCCACACCTAACCCCCCTCCCCGGCCCCTCCCCGGCCCCTGGCCCCTGCGTTGCCTCTCACGTGATGTTGATAGCACCGGCGAACTTCGGCTCAAAGGACTGGTTGGGGTTGTCCAGGACGGTCCTGTGGGTGGGTGGGTGGGTGGGTGGGTGGGTGGGGGTGCGGCTCAGGGGGGGGGGGGGGGTTGTCCAGGACCGTCCTGCAGGGGGTGCGTGGGGGTGCGGCTCAGATCCAGTCCAGGACCGTCCTGCAGGGGTTGAATCGCGGCGCAGACGGGGGCTGTACGCAGGCGGGCAGCATGGCAGCATGAGGTATCGACTGCACCGGGGCTCAGGGCCCACGGGCGTCCACGCCGGTCGGGAGGGGGTTGGAGTTACCGGTTGATCGCAGACGCAGGCACGGGAACTCAGAGGCTACAGAGGGGACGCCGACAATGCCGAGGCGTGGGCACGCCAGCTGCTGTTAGCGTTCGTCACCTCATCACAGGGCAACCCCTTTCAAGGACCCCAACCACCAACCGCCAACCACCAACCAGCATTCGAACCCACCGGTAGGCGTTGAAGAACTGCGCCACGTCACTCGCGTCGTACCCCGCCGCCACCCAGCCCGCCGCCGCATCATCCGTGAGGTGGATGTCGCGGAGGGGGACCGTCTCTGTACGGCAGACGTACGGCACGCGAGTTGCAATGGGCAGGGACGTGGGGGGCAGACACAGGCTTAGGGGTATGATGGGGGGAGCGGGGTATGGCGGGAGGCGTAGGCCAAGGTCGGAGGCGGAGGAAGCAGGGGGGTAAGCAGCAGCAGCCCTTCCTTCCTGCACTGGGCCTTCACCGCCTCCCACCCTCCCTCTCCTCTCCCTCTCTCTCCACGACCAGCCGTCCAACCCCACCCACTCCTACCCCAACCCCTACCGGGCGCAAGTCGAGCAGCAGGGAGTCGTTGGCGGGTCGCCCGCTCTGCCCCCCTCCCGCCCTACGCTTCCCTGACGCGGGTGACGCGCTCCCGCTCAGCAACAGATGCCCCCTCCCTCCCTCGCCCCCTGCCTCGCTTTCCAAGAGGGTTCTCCTCACCCCAACCACCCACTTACCCCACCCTCTCCATCCCCCCCAACCCCTACCCACCCAGGCGGGGGTCCAATAGCAATGAGTCATTCCCCATGCCCATGACCTCAGGGGACATGAGGTAGGAGAAAAGGCTGGGGGGGGGGGGGGGGAAGGGGAGGGGCAAGGGGGGGGGGCGAAATCGGGGAGATAGGTGGGGAACTGCGCCCCATGCATTCGTCTACCCCCGCACCCTCCCCCATCCTGCCCTCCCCTCTTGGCTGCTCTGCTGCCACACCGCCCCTTGCTGCCACACCCACCTAACGCGGCTCTGTGCGTGTCCGTGCCCCTCCCCCCTGCCCCCTCTCAGCTTGAGATACCCCCCCGCCACCCCCACTCCATATCAGCCCCTACATCGCCCCCCCCCTCCCCTCCGACCACACACACCTGTAGGCGTAGAACTGGTACTTGACGGGGCTCTGGGCATTGATTAATAATACCACGTTGGACGAGCCGGCGGGCTGGTTGACGGGGCGGAGCACGCCGGCCTGAAGGGGGGGCAGGGGGGGAAGGGCGGGTGATGGGAGGGAGGGGCGTGTGTTTTGGCAACAGCAGCACGTGTGGGATAGTGAATGGGCGGAGCACGCCGGCCTGAAGGGGGGGAATGCATGCGAGGCGCCAGGGGTACGGCCAGGCTCAGCCCGTGGCTCTATCCTCCTCTCGTTGCCGTTGTAACCGTCCTCCAATCGTCCCTTCGGTCCCTTCGGTCGCTTCAGCCCGGCCCCGCGGCGACCTGGGGCTCCGGGAGGTGGGGCTCCTCTCCCAGCACGCGACGCTCCCGCACCTCCCCACATCCGCCCCCACCCCGTCCCTTAAGCCCCGCCGGAGACCGCTGGGACCCCAGCCAATCCGTGCTTGCTCCAACCCAGACTACCCCTCTTTCCCCCCCCCCTCCTCAGGCCCCTCACCGCGTCCCTGGCCTGCACCCGGGCCATGGGGCAGTCCACCAGGCTCATGTTGGCTCCCCCCTCTTCCCCGTTCCCCCCTCCCCCCAAGATCCCCCCCCCCCCCATCCCAAGGCCCCTCACCGCGTCCTTGGCCTGCACCCGCGCCATGGGGCAGCGCTCCGCATCGCAGTCCACCAGGGCCATGTTGCCCCGGTCCAGCACCCTCGTGGACCCGGGCTGGGGGGCGATGCCCATGCGGCCGCGCATGGAGGCGTAGGAGGCGGGGGAGTCGGGGGCGTAGGCGGCCTGGGGGGAAGGGGGGAGGGGACAAGGGGGGACGGAGGAGGGGGGAGGGGTCAGGGTTCAACGTTAGGGGCAAAGGGGGCGGGGGCAAGGACGTGGTAGGGGAAGGCTGTGGGTACTGCGGGCTGACCCTCCGGACCGCCGGGGCGGCCCCCCTTCTGAGCGCGGCGGGTGCTGACCTTGAATGTGGTTGATGTGGTGAGGGACAGCAGGCAGCGGCCCCGCAGGAACTCCTGGTCCTCGAACACGGAGCAGTTGCCTGGGGTGGGGGGGGGGGTGGGGGGGGGAGGTACGTGCGCTTGTAAGAGTCATGGCGGGAGTGACGAGGTGACCGGAACACGTGGAGGGTTGCCCAGACATGCTAACCTCTCCTCGCCCATCATCACACGCTGCCGTAACGCCTTGCCGTACGCATGACTCATGATCACCCTCGCCCCCGCCCACCCTCGCCCCCGCCCAGCAGCCGCAGCTGCCGCATCACCTCCAGGGCCACACGCCAACACACTGCCGTACGACACTGTCGTACAGCCGCACAGCCGTACAACCTCACCTGACGTCGGGCCCAGCAGCCGCAGCTGCCGCATCAGCTCCAGGGTGGCGGCGAGCGCGGGGCTGGCGGCCAGGTTGGCGAGGGTGCGGGGGTCCACGAACAGGCCCTGGCCGGCGCCCTGGGTCTGCACGAAGGCCGCCAGGAGCCAGGCCAGGACCGTGCCGTCCACGAAGCAGTCTTTGGCGGGGAGGGGGGTAGGGAGAGGGGGGGGCAGACATAGAGGTAAGGGGGAGGGGGGAGGAGGACGGGGGGCGGAGGGCGGCCAGGAGCCAGGCCAGGACAGTGCCGTCCACGAAGCAGTCTTGGGGGGGTAAGGAAGAGGGGGGGGGCAGACAGAGAGGTAAGGGGGAGGGGGAGGGGAATGGGGGGGAACCGAAGGCCGCCAAGCCAGGACGGTGCCGTCCCGAAGCGTCTGGGAAGGGGCAGGAGGCCAGGTGGATAGCAGGCGCAGGGTTGGGGAGGCAGGCATAGGGTAGGGCGAGGCCCCCAGCCGCAGACCAACAGCTCGGGGCTCCGGGTCGAGGCCACATGGTACGCGGGGGCCCCGCCCTCCGCCCGCCCAAACCGGCAAACACGCTCCCCACCCCCACCCCCTCCGCCCCAGGGCTCACTGGGCGGAGTCATGCAGAAGCCGTAGTCGGGCTCCCCGTCGCCGTTGAGGTCTGGGGGGGAGGGCCGGGAGCGGGGAGAAGGAGTTGAGGGGTGAGGAGGGGTGAGGGGGGGTGAGGGGGGGGGGCATTCACCGCTCCCTCGCACCTACGCAGGCGCCATCGGCCCTCCGCCAAGACGCCCCCGTGCGTGCGTTCCTCTGCCACCCCCAGGTCTGTATACGTGTGGTTCGCTCGGGGCGAGACAACTTGCGAGCCCCCGTGCGGGCATGCAGCATGCATGTAGGGATTGTAGGCTCTGCAAGGCACGGGACCCCTGACCGCAGGGCCCCCCCCGTACAGCCGCCGTACAGCCCGCCACGCACCCTTGCCGTTGTACTGCGCCGCCAGTGCCAGCGTGGCGTCCCACGTGGCGGGTACGGCGAGGCCGTCCCGCTCGAAGGTGGGGCGGTGGTAGAAGAGGAACACGGGGGCGGTGGTGATGGGTATGGCCACCACCTGGGGGGGGGGGGAAGGGCAGGAGAGGAGGTGGGTTGGAGGTGGAAGGTGAGGTGAGGTGAGGTGAGGTCAGGGAGGGAGAGGGGACTGAGGAACACGGGGGCGGTGGTGTTGGGCATGGCAACCACCTGTGAGTATGGGGGAGGGGGGGGGGACAGCCGAGGGGAACAGTCAAGAGAAAGGGCTGAGAAGATGGCACGGCGAGGCCAGGTAGGGACTCCAAACACCAGGCTCGGCCCGCCTGAAGCGCGGGCGCGCGCCGCGGCCAGCGACGCCAGCTGGCTCCTTGCCGTACGGCCGCACCTTGTTGCCGTACACGACCATCTGCTCCCGCAGCGCGCCCTTGATCTGGAACCACTTGAGCTGCAGATCCGATGACACCATGCCCGTGAGATCGAGCAGCTTGCCCGCCTGTCAGGGGGAGGGAGGGGGGAGAGGGGAGGAGGAGAAAGGGAGGGAAAGTGGCAAGGGCAGGTGAGGTCAGACGGTGCCGGCCGAACGCCTCCAGGGGTTGCTGCTTGTCGAGGTCCTTCCCTTCTGCCCCAAGCCCTGCTGCAAATTCCGTCGAAGATCACCCCTTTCCTCCCCTCTTCCCTCCTCCCCGCCCCCGCCCTTTTGCCTGGTCCATGAGGTTCATGAAAGACGGCTGCGCCACCCCTTCCCTTCCCCCCTCTCTCCCCCTCTTGCCTCTCCCCTCCCCCCCCCTCTTGCCTCCTTCACCCCATCCTCCCCACCTGGTCCATGGGGTTCATGAAGGACGGCTGCGCCACCTCTTCCCTTCCCCCCTCTTGCCTCTCCCCCCCCTTCCCTCTTGCCTCCCCCTCCCCCCCTCATCCCCTTGCCTGGTCCATGGGGTTCATGAAAGACGGCTGCGCCACCCACGCATCCACGCCCCCCGACAGGTCCGGAGTATCCACAACGGGCGGCGGCCGGGCGATGGCGGCTCGCATGTTGCGTCCCGCCTCCCCCAGGCGCGTGCTGAAGTTGAAGTAGCTGCCGTTACGGAGGGGGTTGAGGCGGGAAGGAAAGGGGGGAAAGGTGGGGTGAGCGTCGTGGGTTCGTCAAACTCGTCCCCGAGACCACAGACCACATACCCCCGCCCCCTAGCCGGACTCACCCCCCCCCCTCTCCCCTGCTCCCTCCCTCCCTCCCTTCCTCCCTCCGGTATCCAACGCGTCAAATCACCCCTCCCTCCCCTCCCTCCCCTCCCTCCTCCCCACGACCCACATGGGGATGCCAGTGACCTTGCTGCAGGCTCCATCCTTCTCTGCCCCCTGCCCTCACCCTCTTCCCCTCTCCACCCTCCCTCCCTCCCTCCCTCCCCCCCCCGACCCACATGGGGATGCCAGTGACCTTGCTGCAGGCTCCATCCTTCCCTGCCCCCTGCCCTCACCCTCTTCCCCCTCCTCCCGCCCTCCCTACCCTCCCCCCCAACACCCCGACCCACATGGGGATGCCAGTGACCTTGCTGAAGGCGTAGCTCAGCCGCTGGAGCTCCGGGTAGATCCTGAGGGGGGTGGGGGTGTAAGGGGGGGAGGGGTAAGTGGGTAGAGGGGCACGGGGGCGGGTTTGGCGGGGCCAGGCCGAGACACGTGCACGCGGAGGAGGGTTTCAAGCAATGTACGGGGCCCGGGGTAGGTCCTGTGAGGGGCGGTCGGTGGAGGGGAGGGACACGGGTGTGGGCGGGATCGGGGCCGGTTCGGTGAGCTCGAGCTCGAGTGCGCCCCACGCCCTGGCTGCAGCCCTGGCTGCATCAGGCTACAAGCCCCCGGGGGAAAAGGCAGCGGGCAAGCGGACGCCGTGGACGCAGTGCCGGGGGCACGGCTGGGCTCTGGGTCCGGGTTCCGGAGCCGTGCGGGCGGGCGTGGGCGGCCAGGGGCCCAGGGTCTGGTTCCTCGTGCGCCCGGTGGCGGTTTTGCCTTGGGCCCCTCAGTCCCGGGCCCCTTCCCTCGGGGACACTCCGTGGGAGCCATTTCCCGCCGTACCGTGTAAACCCCATGCAGTCTACCGCCGTAACCTCGGCTTATTGGACGGCGGTCGCAGCTTCTGTCCGCTGCCCGCTAGACATCCGATCGGGCTGAGAGGAGTCCGCCCTTGAGTACAAGGCCACGGCACGCCCCGGGCCGAGCACTGTCCACGCTGGGTACCATTGCTCGTCCCGCACTCACCGCTCGTCCTAACCGCCCGTGTCCCTAACCCAGGTCCTGGCGGTCAAGCAGCTCCCCACCACCCCGTCGTGGCTAACACATGACTCTTGCACATTTGGTTCACCCCCTTCTGGCCAACTCGCGAATCTTGCACACTGACCTTCCCAGGGGGGTGCTTGGGCCAAAATCCGGGCCCAGATCCGGGCATGGCTGGGTGGGGCCCGGCCCCTCTGCGTGGGGCCCTCATGGGCCTTGCCCCAACTTGCCCCATGCAAAGACCGACACACCCTTGCCCCATGCAAAGACCGACACACCCTTGCCCCATGCAAAGACCGACACACCCTTGCCCCATGCAAAGACCGACACACCCTTGCCCCATGCAAAGACCGACACACCCTTGCCCCATGCAAAGACCGACACACCCTTGCCCCATGCAAGACCGACACACCCTTGCCCCATGCAAAGACCGACACACCCTTGCCCCATGCAAAGACCGACACACCCTTGCCCCATGCAAAGACCGACACACCCTTGCCCCATGCAAAGACCGACACACCCTTGCCCCATGCAAAGACCGACACACCCTTGCCCCATGCAAAGACCGACACACCCTTGCCCCATGCAAAGACCGACACACCCTTGCCCCATGCAAAGACCGACACACCCTTGCCCCATGCAAAGACCGACACACCCTTGCCCCATGCAAAGACCGACACACCCTTGCCCCATGCAAAGACCGACACACCCTTGCCCCATGCAAAGACCGACACACCCTTGCCCCATGCAAAGACCGACACACCCTTGCCCCATGCAAAGACCGACACACCCTTGCCCCATGCAAAGACCGACACACCCTTGCCCCAGTCGCGCAAACCTACAAGCGGGCATAAGCCCACTGGGGCGCAGTAAGCCCTCAAATCCTCGGCGGACCCCGGCGCCGTTGGCCCCGCCCCCGCCGCCCCCACCCCCACCCCCCACCCGCACGCTTAGTCCCTTGTGGGCAGAAGACGTTTCTGCTTCTCCTGACCCCTGGCCCGCCATTACACGCGATGTTACTCCATCCCACTGTGTTGATCCCATCTCCCCGCACCTTGCCGTGCCGGCAACCACGCGCAGGCGACGCACAGGCACGAGCTCGTTGACCCCGCCCTCCCCCGCGCCATCGTGCGTGTTGACGCAGGCATGGAGCAGCGACGACAGCTCCACGCGAAGCCGCGAGGGGTCCGACGCGTGGGTGGGGTCGACGCTGTTGCAGCTGTGGCAGGGGGCGTCCACCGAAGACGAAGCGGGAAGGGTGGGTGGGAAGCGGGGTCGGTGGGAAGAGGCAGATATCACGCGGTTACGTGGCGTGTGGGCTACACCGCGCCCCACCGCGACGCCCGCGTCCCAGGCCCGCAATATGCCACGCAATTCCCACCTTCTAGCCACCTCCTGAATTGAGCGCTGGACGCAGGATGAGTTGACAACCAGCTCCTCATCGGAGGTGTCCACGAGACGTCGCAGCCTCGCCCTGTCCACGGTATGCAGCGCTGGCTCAGAGGAACCGGCTGCCACCACCAACAGGGTGAGGCAGAGGCCTACGAGCAGGCCTGTCCGCAGAAGTCCGCGCGACATCGGTCGCCCGGAGCCCTCCTGGTGCCCAGGTCAACTCATTCTATCGCAGCGAACTTCGGGGGCCTCTTGGCCCAGGGCAAGAAGGTTTCATAGTTGATGGCTGGCCATCGGGCGTATTGAGTTGCGCGAACGCGTGCTAACGTATTATTCGTGGTGTTATAATGTTGACAACGCGGAGTGCCAAACTCCCGACGTGTTACACTTGAGGCAGTCACAGTGTCCAGTCTCCCGTTTTGCCGCACTCCTCCGCACTGTCCTGCAGCCAAGCGATGGCGCTCGTGGGCTTCTCCCTCGCCCTGAATAAGCGTTAAATGCTGAGATTTCTTGCTGCACGGCCGCCTCGGTTATATGAACGGTAGACCTGCCCGACCGAGCCCGACCTGCCGCTGCCTGGCGCAGCCGACAACCGAACCCTGAGTGCTGTAACGCGTTGACAAGGGCCTCCTCGTTCCAAGCAGCACACGTTGCGCCCGACGTCGCGGTCTGTGAAAAACAGGACCCGCGCCTCTCCTGGGGGCAACCAGGGCAACCTCCTTGTGCCTAACCGCCTACCCCGCACGACGCCGCCAACCCTCTCAGCCCTTTCCCTCTTGGAGGTAGGTACCTAGTTACCCCACGGCGGTCAGGCCACTCAGGTGCCCCCGTAACCCGCCCCGCCCCCCAGCACTGCTGCTGGCGGCTAGCTTTCGTCCCTTCAATCGCTCGTTCCAGGCGGGGGCGCGGCAGGTGGAGCGAGGGAGGAGGCCGGAGGTAGCTTCCTCCCCGGGCGCGAACACCCGACCCCAGCTACGTACGCCCCGCCCCCCCCCCTTGACGTGACTAAACCGCACCCGCAGCCTACATCGTCTGCGCACACCGGTCTGTGGGGGGGCTAGATAGCTTTGCTGCTTGTGTACCGGTACTGTGTATGTGTTGTTCAAGTGCCACCTGGGCCTTCACCCCCGCCGCCCGCCCGCAAGAAAGCGCCCTTCCTCAGGCCTCGGTCTGCCCATACCATTCGACGTGACTACCATAACAAGTCCGATGCTTGCTTGCCCAGGAGCGGTGAGGGCGGACCCTCATCATCAGGCTGCCCTTCCAGGCTGCCATGCCTGGATGCACCGGGCGGGTAGAAGACATCAACGACGGGCAGCGCTTGGTTGAGGGGCGTAGGGCGTGGTCGCGAACTACGCAGACCTGTGGGTGTCCTACCTTGTTGTTGTTGTCGCCTGTGAACCGGGAGGGCCCGCGAGGGCTAGGGGCAAGGGATCTCGCGGGTGGACCTGGCTGCCCCGGGTCCGGTAGTTTGGTAGCAGCGAGCGTAGCCCTGGTGAGCGGCCCAGAGGCCCCAGCAGGCAGGGGGCGGCGCGCGAGCTGCCAAGGGGGGGGGCGAGCGGCTTGGAGCCCAACCCCTGTTGCGGCCCAGCGCCGCCAGCGGCCCTCGCGTGAGGAAACCCTGGGCGCGTGTGGGACTGTGGGAGGCTGTGGGTGTCAGCCGTAGGCGGCCGCCCGCCGGGGGGGGGGCGGGGAGTGTTCTTAGCAGCAGCAGATTCCTGAGATCCTGACCCTTGGCTCGCTCAAGGCAATGTGCAGCCGGGTTTGGGAGCGTACTCCCTGTCCAGTGGGACGCATGTAAAGCCGCCAAGGATGGGATTGGGGCTAAGATCAGCTTGGCTGTCGCTGTGTGTTACTTGTTGTGAGAGGTGGGAGTTATGATCACGCGGGACAAGCCGTTGGCGTTGGGAGGGGCGCGTGTGGCCACATGAACCGGCGTGCTGGTCTCCTTGGCGTCCTTGCCCTGCCCTGCCAGCGAGGCTTGAGGCTTGAGGCTTGAGGCTTGAGGCTTGAGGCTTGAGGCTTGAGGCTTGAGGCTTGAGGCTTGAGGCTTGAGGCTTGAGGCTTGAGGCACCATCCCAAGCGTTGCCGTGGGCGGGGCGCCTGGAAGGCGTTGGGGGCGGGGGAGCGTGTGGCGCGGGGCATTGACGACGAACACATCAGGGAGCAGGCAGGGGTTCGACGAGAACAAACAGGGGGCAGGCAGGGGCCAGGCCGGGAGGAGGCCCGCACCTGCTGCAGTCAGTCGGTCTGGATATCCGTGGCGACATGCGTGTGGATGGCGGTTGAGGCCTGCGCCGTCGTGGCGAACAGCGACCACCGCCGTTGGCCACAACAGGAAGACAACCCCGTTCTGCATTCAGTGTTGCTGCGGCCCGCGCTTGCCGCGTTCCGTGCCGCACATGCCAGGCCGTTTGTGCTCCGATAGGAGTTCCGTGGAGCCTCGCCACGACACGACCTAGCGAACGCAACTGAGTAAAGCACATCGCACGCGTTGGTAGCAAGCGCGTGGGGCAGCTGTACGGGCGGCGATCGCGGAAGCGGGCGTTAGTCTCAAAAAGCGTCCGCGTGCCGGGGCAGAAGTTCCGCAAAGTGTACCGGACACCTCGTATGCATGTCGTTGGTGCCAATACGCACCTCATAGGCGATGGAGCAGCATTTCCAACTACGGCCAGGGCGGGGCGAGCTGGGGCCCCGAGGGAAGCCCATGCAAGCGGCCAAGCCCCTGGTCGCCGGAGCCACGCGCCCAGTACTTCCCAAGTTGCTTCCGGTGCCTGTGCGACGTGTGGTTGCGCCACTCACCGTAACGGCTGCAAGTGGCGCGGTCCCGCAAGGCTCGGCAAAATCCAAGCCCGAGACCAACTCGACCAACTCGACTCCGCCTGAGACTCTTACCTCGACGCCTGTCACAGATTCGTGAGTGACTGTGGGCTGTCGGCCGCTCCTTGTATGCTAGCGGTGTCGGCGGGCACTCCAATCGAGAAACTTTGGGCAGAGCTGTAGGCCCCACCGACCACTCCAGACTATGCTTTGGGGATGATCAAACACTGTGGGCTCGACTGGGGCCGCTTCCGAGACTGGCCCTCCCTTGCACGACTGTTGCGATATGTCCATCCCCAACGGCCTGTGACGCCCTGCTCTTCGTCAATTGGTGTGTGTGACGCTTATTGATGCCACGGTTGCGCAAGCCGCGCACCCTCACTCTACCGCACTTTCCCCGGCTTTTCGGACAGGAATGGCGCGCGGTCAGGGCCACGCGCGGGAGTCCGCCACCGCAACCCCGCGCACGACCAGATACTTGAGAAGTTCGTCGTGGACATGGGGGGCGACAGGCCTATCCACAGGTGTGCCTGCTGTCGTTGCGCTGCGGCGGGCTGCAGCCCCCAAACGGCTTGGCCCGCGACTTGACAGGCTGCTGTCTGGGCCGAGTGGCAAGCAAGCGTGCCTCAACATCTGTCAGCATCGGTGGTGCTGTGCGGTCGCCCCACCCATCCGTCTCACATCCTTACGTTCCGTGCTCCCGTCCACAGCGTACTCATCGCCAACAACGGCCTGGCAGCGGTCAAGTTCATGCGGAGTGTGCGGTCATGGGCGAGCCAGGCGCTGGGCGCTGCACGAGCGATAACGCTGGTCGCCATGGCGACGCCCGACGACATGCGGGTCAACGCCGAGCACATCCAGCTCGCGGACCAGTTCGTCGAGGTAAGGATCGGCATTTAGGTTCGCAACAGACTGAAAACGCTGCCAAACACGCGCTCGGGAACTCCAAGTACGCACTGCTCAACTGCCAGTACCGCCGCCGCCAGCTTCACATGCGCCGTGCGCCTCGCAGGGCCTTGCTTGCCCAGGGCCGTCAGGCCAAGCCGGAGCCCGTAAAAGCTGCTCCAACCCACAAATGCTCGACATCTGCAACAGCTGAACTGCACTGCCGCAGCCGCAGCCCCACGAATGCCACCTACACGCTCCAGCAACGCGCCACCACCCCGCAGCCCCGCAACCCACATCCGACACGCCCCCAGCCCGCACCCCACCCCACGCGTCCCCAATACACACACGCTTCCCCCCCCCTTCCCCCCCAGGTCCCCGGCGGCACCAACAACAACAACTACGCCAACGTGGAGCTGATCGTGGAGATCGCCAAGCGGGCGGGCGTGGACGCCGTGTGGCCGGGGTGGTGGGTGCCGGGGGGGGGAGGGGGGGTTGGGGCACGTGTGACGGGTTGGAGCGGGATGGGGCGTCAAGGGACCGACGAAAGCAGCAGCGGGGGGAGGAGAGAACGGCGGGAGGCCATGCGGCTAGGCAAGCGGGCTGCTGGGCGGGCGGAGTGGTGTGCTGCCCCTCAACTAGCACGGACAGGCGGAAATAAACAGGACCCTATGAGGTGCGTGGCTCTGCCCAAGGCTCCGCCGGCGTCCGGGCCCCGGTCCCAATCTGTGTATCTAAACACAGGGAGGTTGAACCCCCGGTGACCTCATTCCCCTCTCCGTATCTGCCCCCTACCCCCTACCTCCCCCCCCCCTTCTCTCAGGGGCCATGCCTCCGAGAACCCCGACCTCCCCTCCTCCCTCGAGGCCCTGGGAATCCGCTTCCTGGGGCCCCCCGCCGGGCCCATGGCGGCGCTGGGGGACAAGGTGGGATCTTGGGGATTGAGATACCGATTCTGGATCCAGATTCGGCGGGAGGGGGAGGGAAGGGGGGCATAGGGTTGAGGATGAGGGTCGGTCCAGGCTTGAGCCGTGGAGGCAAGTTGAGGCATGGATATAAAAAGGGAAGGGACCGAACCGGGGGGTGGGTGGGAGGGAGGTCGTCTGCGAGAAGGGGCATGCGGTAGCGAAGGGGATGGCCATATATTGTTGTGTGCCCCATTCGATCTAGAGGCAACCGCGCATTGCCTCGCTTCCCCCTCTCCCCCCTCTCCCTCTCTCACCTGCCCAACCCCTCTCCCCCCATCCCCTCCCTGCCCCTGGATCCAGATCGGATCCACGCTGCTGGCTCAGGCCGCGGGGGTGCCCACAATCCCCTGGTCTGGATCCGAGGTGCCGGTGACCATCGAGCAGTGCGGCGGGGGGGTCATCCCGCCCGCCGCCTACACGGCTGCGTGCGTGGACAGCGAGGAGGCGGCAGCGGCGTCGGCGGCCAAGGTGGGGGGGGGGGGGGGGGGGGGGTGGTGGAAACGGGCGTTGGGCGTTAGGAAGAGATGAAGGGTGGGGAGGTGGTGCCGTAAGGGGGGGAGGGGCTGCTGTGCGTGGGTATGGTGGTGTAGAAGGGGGGGGGAGGGGAAAGGAGGGATGGGGAGGGACAAGGGAGGATGTGTGGTGGGACGCGTCGGCGTCGGTGCCTGCGGCCAAGATGCGTGCGTTTCAGAAGGAGAGTTTTGAAAGCCTTGGAATGGCTGAAGCTGCTGGGAAAGGTGGTAAAAGGGGTGAAGCGAGGGGTGGGAGGGGGCGGTCGCTGTGTCTGGTGGTGGGGCGGGGGGCACGAAAGAGGGATGGGGGAGTCTGGGTACGTGTTGGGCGGCTGAGGGGCGGAGCCCGGGGGGCATGCAGCCGGGGCATTGCTCCTGCAGGACGTCACGTGGCCACAATCTCTTACCTAACCATTAACACTAGACCATTTTCTCCTTTCTCCCCCCAAGATCGGCTATCCCGTAATGCTCAAAGCGTCGTGGGGCGGCGGCGGCAAGGGAATCCGCAAGGTATGCGCGCCCGGGGGTTAAGGGGGGGGGGGAGGGGGAATCAGTATGGGGGGCAAGTGCTTGCTGCGCTTCAGGACCCATGAACCTAGCCTCCCCCCCCCCCTTCTCCCCCCCTTCTCCTCCTCGGACGACGGGCTCCCCACCACCTTCAAGCAGGTGGCACGTGCCTCACTCCCACCCCCCACGCGTGCCAAAACACATACGCATTTCCCCCCCCCTCCCCCGCCCCCCCCCAGGTTTCCTCCGACGACGAGCTCCGTGCCGCCTTCAAGCAGGTGGCGGGGGAGGTGCCCGGCTCGCCCATATTCGTGATGAAGCTCGCCAGGACCAGCCGCCACCTGGAGGTGCAGCTGGTGGCGGACCGGCATGTGAGCGGGGGGGCGGGGGGGTAGAGCGTGTGTGTTTTGGAGACGCGTGGGGGATGGGAGCGCCACCCAGAGGTGCAGCTGGTGGCGGACCGGCACGTGAGCGGGGAAACGGGGGGTGGAGGGGGACTGCAGGGTAAAGCGTGTGTGTTTCAGAGACGCGTGGGGAGGGGGAGCGCCACCCAGAGGTGCAGCTGGTGGCGGACGACGGGTGGGGGCGGGAGGCAGCCGCGGTCACTGGCCAGCGAGCCTCAGGGTGGTCAGGGCGTCTGCGGCAGGCTCAACCCTAACCTTCCCTTCCCACCCTTGCCCCCTCCCCCTCCTTCCCCCCCCTGACAGGGCAACGTGACCTCCTTGTTCACACGTGACTGCTCGGTTCAGCGGCGGCACCAGAAGATCATCGAGGAGGGCCCCGCCACCGCCGCCCCACCCGAGCAGCTGAGGGACATGGAGCGGTGCGCGCGGGCCCTGGCGCGGCTGGTGGGGTACCAGGTGAGGAGGGGGGGGGGGAAGGGACCTGACAGGGGGGGAGGGGGGAGAGGGGGAGGGGGGGAGCAGCTGAGGGACATGGAGCGGTGCGCTGGCCCGGCTGGTGGGGTACCAGGTGAGAGGGAGTGTGAAGGGCTGCTCGCATGAGCCGGGGCGTCGCAGGCGCGGTGAACAGCCGGTTCGAAGGTCCCCGAAGCCGGAGCCGTACATGCCACTGGGGGGAAGGGGACTGGGGGGAAGGGGACTGGGGGGAAGGGGACTGGGGGGAAGGGGACTGGGGGGAAGGGGACTGGGACACCAAAGGCGCACCTGAGTCGCCTGCTACCGCCCCCCCCCCCCCCCGGCCGGGCGCTGCCACGGTGGAGTACCTGTACGCCCTCCACCCCCCCTTCTTGCCGTCGTAAGCCACGTGTCGAATCCCTCTCGTACCGCTCTCCATTCCCCCTCCTTCTCCCCTCTCAGGGCGCCGCCACGGTGGAGTACCTGTACGCCATTGATGAGAAGAAGTACTACTTCCTGGAGCTCAACCCGCGGCTGCAGGTGGCGGGGGGGGGAGGCAAGAGGGGAGACAAGGCGGAGGGAGGCAACAGGGGGGAATAGGGAGGCAACAGGGGGGCGGCAAGGGGAGGTACTACTTCTTGGAGCTCAACCCGCGGCCGCAGGTGTGTGGGGGGTGGGGGAGGCAGAAAAGGCATCCCCGAGCCCGATCACATGATAGCTTAGCCCTCTGTTGCAGTCAATGCTATCGCTTCTTACCCATCCCCCCCTCCTCCCTTCCTGCTCCCTTCCTCTTCCCCTCCCCCCTCCCCCCCCTGTCAGGTGGAGCACCCAGTCACAGAGGGCATCACGGGCGTCAACCTGCCCGCCACGCAGCTCATGATCGGCATGGGGATCCCGCTGACGCGGATCAACACGATCCGGGCGCTGTACGGCAAGGATCCGGCCGGATCCGATCACTTTGACATCGAGGCCACGCCGCAGGTGCTGCCCAATCAGCACGTGGTCGCGGTGGGTCCAGGGGGGGGGGGGAGGGGGGCGATGGGCAGAGGGGGGGGGGGAGTATGAAGTGGGGAGGGAGCAAGGGAGGAGAGCAAGGCAAGCCCACCATCCGCCCCCCCCAAAAACACATGACCCCTCTCTCCCCTCCCTACCCCCCTTCCCCCCCACAAGGTCCGCCTGACCGCCGAGGACGCCGGCGATGGCTTCAAGCCCACCGCGGGGCGAATCGATGAGCTGGTCTTCAGGCCCACGCCCGAGGTAAGGAGAGAGAAGGGCAGGAGGGGTAGGGGAAGGTGCCGAGGGAAGCGAAGTGCGGCCGGCGCCAATGGTGGAGGCGAAGTGGCTGAAACGCAGAATCCAGGAAGTCCTCTTTATCCCCCCCCCGTCCCTCTCCCCCCCCCCTGTCAGGTCTGGGGCTACTTCAGTGTCCAGTCGGGGGGCGGCATCCACCAGTACTCGGACTCGCAGTTCGGCCACCTGTTTGCGCACGCGCCCTCGCGGGAGGAGGCGCTGCGGGCCATGCAGGTGGCGCTGGGGGACGTGACGGTGCTGGGAGAGGTAAGGAGGGGGGAGGGGAGCGGGGAGGGGGAGGGGGAGGGGGAGGGGGAGGGGGAGGGTGAAGCAATGGAAGAGAGGGGCTGCAAGTGGCGGGGGGGGGGGGGGACTGTGGTTGAGGGGAGGGGCCTCCGAAGCCCCTTGCAGGGAGTGCAGAGAGCGCTGAAGGACGGTGAAAGAGAGGGCAGGGGCCAGAAACGGACCTCCTCCTGCTCGAACCGCCTGCAGATCCGTACGACCACGGATTACGTCCTGGATCTGATCTCATCACCGGATCTGGTGGGCAACAACATCAACACCGGCTGGCTAGACGCCCGCATCGCCGCCCGTGTCAAGCCGGGCTCGCCACCCTGGCACATCTCCGTCATTGCGGGTGGGTGCTCCGGTCCCTCACTCCCTCTTGACCTCCCCCGCGCTTCCCCTCCCCCCCATGTGCCCCCCGCCCCCCCCCCCAACCCCTCATTTTCTGAGTTCGTGCGCATGGTATCCTTCGCCTCTATTGCGCCCGGGCTCGTTCCTAATTTCCATCTGGCCTACTTCGCCCCTCCCCCCCGTTTCCCCCGTGGCCCTTTCCCACGCATTCGCCGGGGCACCGCTGCTTACCCTCTTCCTGCCCGCTTCCCCGCCACCCAACAACGCCGCAATTACGCCCCTCGAGTGCCTGGCCCGCCCGACCCACCTGACCCACCTGGCCAGGATTCCCCCACTCCAAAGGCGCCGTGGTCAAGTCGGCCCCAAGTCGGCCCCACACGTCGGACAAACACACACACGCCCCTCCCCCCCTTCCTCCCCCCCCGTCCCCCCAGGCGCCGTGGTCAAGTCCGCCCTGGCCGCCCTCACCGCCTCCTCCGAGTACCTGGCCCACCTGGCCAAGGGCCACTTGCCGCCCTCCTCCCTCTCCCTGACGCGTATGGCACACGCCATGGTCATCAACGGAACCAAGTACACCGTGTCGGTGAGCGGTTGGTGATCTAGATCTAGCGCAGATCTAGATACGGTACGAGGTTGGTTGAGGATCGTAAGGGATGATAGTACAGTACACGGTGTCGTTGTGGTTGGGGCATGCGCTGAGTTACGTTGTGGACGCCATTGGCTAGTTGGCTTCCTGATTACGAGTGGTGTTATAGGAGTGAGACAGCAGTCGTCGCGGCAATCTGGAGGATCACAGCCAGGGATAGGGTAAGAACCGCAGCAGCAGCAGCAGCAGCAGCTGTTGCCGTCCCCACGGCTTCACCCTCCGCGCCCCTGCACCCGACCGGCCCCCTCCTTATCCCCCCCCAAACCACCCCCAGCTCACCCGCCGCGGCCCCGGCCTCGCCACCGTGGAGCTCAACGGCTCAACCGTCGACGTGGCGTACCGCTCCGTCAACGGCGACGGATTCCTGATCCAGGTACGTTCGTACGGCAGTACGGCCGAAATGGATAGGGGTGAAGCAGACGTCCCGGTTTCGCGGACAGAGGATTCGTTGGGGCCGGGGTGCCATTCACCTACCGGCACCAACCACTACTAACCAACCGCCAACCGCCAACCGCCGGCAGGTGGACGGCGAGTCCCACGTGATCCACTACGAGGAGGAGCCGGGCGGCACTCGGCTGTTGATCAACGGCCTCACGCTGCTGCTGGCCAAGGAGGTGGACCCCACCCGCCTGACCAGGTAGAGGGGGGAGGGGTAAAGAGTCAAGGGAAGGAGGGGGCGTAAAGAGAGGAGGGTCAAGAAGAAGGCGGCTATTGCACTACTGCAGGGAGGGAGCAAGGAAGAAAAGGGGGAAGCAAAAAGAAGGCGTGGGGAGGGGCGAGGATACCGGAGTCGAAAGCGCACACACACAGCCATCCTGGCCCCCTCCCCCCTACCCTCCCTACCCCCCCCCCCCAAAATAAACAGCGCCTCCCCCGGCAAGCTGGTCCGGCGGCTGCTGCCCAACGGCGCCAAGGTGGCGAGGGGGCAGGCGTACGCTGAGGTTGAGGTGATGAAGATGGTCATGCCGCTGCTGGCGCAGGTGGGGGCCGGGGGGCGGGGGGGCTGCGGGGGCGTGTGTGTGTTTTTCAGCACGCGCGGGTGCGGGGCGGAGGGAGGTGGAGGTGATGAAGATGGTCATGCCGCTGCTGGCGCAGGTGGGGGCCGGGGGGGCGGAGGGGGCTGCGGGGGCGTGTGTGTGTTCAGGGCTGCTCGTGGTCAAGGCCGAGAGTAACGTAGGCGCGGTGATAAGCCGGCCGGACTGAGTGTGTCGGCACGCATGCGTGTCGGCGCGTTGGGGGGGACCTGGCCGCGAGTGCTTCCTTCGGCCTCCTTCGACTCCGTCGCTTACCGCTTGCACATGAGGCACAGCTCATGGCCTGCTCTGCGAGCCAGCCCCCGCCCCCCTCGTCGCCCCCCCCCCCCATTGCCCCCCCAGAACCCGGGCACCATCAAGTGGGTGGCCCCCGAGGGGTGCGTGTCGAACCACACATACACACACACGCCCCTCCCCCTTCCCCCTCCTCTCCCCCCCCCATCCCCCCCCCAGAACCCGGGCACCATCAAGTGGGTGGCCCCCGAGGGGTGCGTGTCGAACCACACATACACACACACGCCCCTCCCCCTTCCCCCTCCTCTCCCCCCCCCCCTTCCCCCCCCAGAACCCGGGCACCATCAAGTGGGTGGCCCCCGAGGGGTGCGTGGTGGCGGCGGGCGAGCTGCTGGCCTCCCTGGCGCTGGAGGCGGGGGCGGTGGTGGCGGCGCCGGAGCCCTTCACGGGGGCCTTTCCGGAGCTGGGGCCGCCACAGGTGGGGGGGGGGGGAAGGGAGGGGGGAAGAGGGGCAGAGTGGGAGAGGGCGGAGGGGAGGGGTTGGGTGGAAAGGGGGTGAAGCGAGTGACGCAGCACGAGCACACGTGCCCATGCACACCCCGCCTCCCCCCGCACACGCGTAACGGGTTCGGGATGGGCTTCGGACTCGGACTCTCGGTTCCGTATCCAAGGCCGACCGGCTAGTCACCACGCCTACGCTTCCCTCGGCTCAAGCATGCAGCCATTCACACCCCGCCTCCCCCGCCATCCCCCCCACCCCCCCAGCTCCCCAGCGCCCGAGTCGACGCCGTGTTCGCCTCCGCCCTGGAGCACGCCAAGAACATCCTGGCGGGCTACGTGGACAAGCCGGCCAAGGCAAGGGGGGGGGGGGGCTTGGGGGGCAGACATAGACAGACATAGGCAAAAGGGGGACGGGGGAGGGGAGCCAAGATCATCCTGGCGGGATACGTGGACCCGCCGGCTAAGGCAAGGGGAGGAGCAGGAGAGAAGCCTGAGGGGATGGGAGCAGGGGTAGACGGCAGGGGTTGGCACCTCTCCGCAGCGAGAGGCAGGAGCAGACAGAGAAACATGACACTGGGCAAACGGGCGCAGAATCTGCCCCCCATAAATGAGTCTGACGTTAGCTGCCGACGGCGATATATGCCACACCCAGCAACAGGCGATACCCTCTGCGACCAAGTGAGCCCCATCCCATCCCTCCCCCCCCTCCCCCTCCCCCTCCCCCTCCCCCTCCCCCCCCTGTCAGGTCGTGGAGGAGCTGGTCCGCTGCCTGGACTCCCCCGGCCTGGCCCTCCTGCAGTGGCAGGACCAGCTGGCTGTCGTACACAACAAGCTGCCCGGCGGGCTGGTGGCGGCGCTGGAGGCGGCCGTGGACGCGCACGCGCAGGCGGGTTACACCGGGTTACAACGGGTTACGGAGGGGTTACGGGAGGGTTACGGGAGGGTTACGGGAGGGTTACGGGAGGGTTGTGGAAGGTTGTGGAGGGTTACGAAGGGTTTCGGGGAAGCTCATGGGAGTACACTGCCGGGGCCATGGCCGCAGCCACCGCTTCTCCCCTGCCCCTACCCCCCTTGCCCCCAAGACTATGTCTGAATCCGTCTGCCCCCTACCTCCCCCCCCTGACAGGAGGTAGCCCAAGCCATGGCCGCAGCCACGGCCTCCGCCGGCACCATCGACGAGGGGGGGGCCCTGGGGGTGGGGGTGCTCATGTCGATCGAGGGCGGCGGCCTGACGGCGGCGGCCGCGGCGGCGGCGGCGGCGGCGGCGCGCTGCCGCAACTTCCCCTCCGCCGCCGTCAGCGCCGTCATGGAGAGGGCGCTGGCGGAGGCCGCCCCCGCGGACCGCAACGGGCTGCAGGTGGGGCCTGGGGGGTTGGTGGTGTGTGGTGCCTTGGGGGTGGTGTGTTATCACTTTGGGGGAACAGGTGGTGGTTGTGGTGTTGGGAGGTCGGGGCCTAAAGTTGGTGATGCTGTGGTGGCGGTGTGGTGTGTGGGGGCTGGGGTGGGGGGGCCTCGGTGCTGCCGTTGCGGGTTCGGAAGGGGTGGCGCAGACGCGTCTCTTCGTGGACCTGGGCGTATGCTTGTGCTCTCACCGTCTGCACCGAGTGGCCAGCAAGCACACGCCTCACGCCTTCAGGATCTCGCCGGGCTTTCTGCTTGCTTACGGTTTCCCCGTTGGCTAGCGCACCTCCGCCCCCCTTTACCCCCTCCCTTCCTCCCACCAACAGGTAGCGCTGGAGCCGCTCTTCCGAGTGGCGAGCGAGCACGCCGGGGGGCGTTCGGTGAGGAGGGGGGAGGAGGGGTAGGAAGGGGGGGGGCGTTCGGTGAGGAGGGGGGGAGGAGGGGTAGGAGGGGGGGGGAAAAGGGGTAGGAGGGGGGGGGGGAAAGGGGTAGGAGGGGGGGGAGGAGGGGTAGGAGGGGGGGGGGGAGGAGGGGGAGGGAGGGTCTGATGGATGAGAGTCTCTACCTGTTGAGGTGTGCGGGGCGCTGTCATGCTGGCAGCGGCGGATTGACACCGCCTCAACAACCTCTCCCCTTGACTCTCCCCCCCTTCCCCCCTCTGTCAGGCCTACGGACGTGCCGCGGTGGGCTCCCTGCTCGAGTCCTTCCTGGCCGTGGAGGAGGCCTACCTGGCCGCCCGCTGCACCGCGGGGCTGGACTACTGGGTGACCACGGACCAGGAGGCGGTGGACGCGCTGCGGAAGCAGCACCAGGGCAGGCTGCAGGTGGGGGGGGAGAGGGGGGCTATGTCTGGGACCTGACAGGGGGGGAGAAGGGGGGGACTACTGGGTGACCACGGACCAGGAGGCGGTGGACGCGCTGCGGAAGCAGCACCAGGGCAGGCTGCAGGTGGGGGGGGGAGAGGGGGGCTATGTCTGGGACCTGACAGGGGGGGAGTAGGGGGGGACTACTGGGTGACCACGGACCAGGAGGCGGTGGACGCGCTGCGGAAGCAGCACCAGGGCAGGCTGCAGGTGGGGCGAGGGCGGTTGGATTGGGGGTTGATGGGAGCGGTGTCCAGTGCTTCAACCCCCTACACCGCCCTCAACGCACCACCCTTCCCCAGCCGCTCTTCCTTCCCCCCCAGCCCCCACTGACCTCCCCCCTCCCCCTCAACCCTATGTCTGCCCCCCCCTTGCCCCCTCACCCCTATGTCTGCAGGCCGTGCTGGACCTGGTCGTATCCCACCAGGGCCTGGAGCTCAAGGTGGCCTTCATAACGGCCCTCATGGCGCGGATGGTGCTGCCGCGGCCCGCGCCCTACCGCCCACTGCTGCAGCGCCTGGCGGACCTCAAGCCGGGTGGGGGGGGAGGGGGGGGGGGAGGGGGTTAAGGGGCGCGTGTGTGTGTTTGGCCGACGCGTGGGGGCAGCCCGCTGCTGCAGCGCCTACCCGAACCCCTGCCCCTGCCCCTGCCCTCCCACACAAGGGTGTAGGGTTCTAGAGGTTCGCTGGATGTCTCGCAGCTTCGCAGAACGGTGTGCCCTGCTACCCTCATCGGCACTGATCTCTTCCCCCCCCCCTCAAATCCCTTGCCCCCCCCCCCCCCCAACTCCCCCCAGTCCCCGAGATGGCTGAGCTGGCCGCCCGCGCCGCCCAGCTGCTGGAGGAGAGCCACTTGGCGGACCTGAGGGCGCAGGTGGGGCCGCACGTGCGCAGATCACACTTGTACGGCATCTGCACGGCAACCGTGTCTGGCAGTGACTAACCATCTAGATCTCTCTCTAGATTCCCATCCATTGCCATCTCGCGGTCAATGCTCCAGCTGCAGACACACGCCACCCTGTCTGGTCCCCTGATGTCCACCCCCTCCCTCCAACCCCCCTCCCCCCCTGTCAGGTCGCCGCCGCCCTGTCCGGGCTGGAGATGTTCACCCCCGGCGCCGCCTCCGCCGCCGCCGCCGCCGACTCCCTGGCTTATGACGCCTCGGCGGCTCGGCGGGCGGGGCAGGGGGCCATCGATGTGTCCCACATGTGGGGGTGGGGGCTTGGGGGGAGGGAGGGAGAGAGGGAGGGAGGGGCAAGATGGAGGAAGTGGGGGCAAGAGGGGAGGGGAACGAAGGGGGCGGCAGGGTGTATGGGCTTTCACTTTTGCCTGGTGCTGGGTCGGGAGAAGAGAAGGCCGAGGTCTGACCCCGTCCCTTGCCCTCCCGGTCGCCCTCTACACCCCTTCTCGCAGCGCCACTCAGCCGTCGGGTCTGGAGTCGCAGGTGGGGAAGGGCGGGTGGGGTGGGGTGGGGTGGGGAAGGGCGGTGGGGTGGGTCCCGAGGGCTAAAACCAAGCGTGCCAGGCAAGCGAGTGCGCGAGGGCACGCCCTCAGGGGCAGTGTTGCTATCAACGTGGCAGAGTGACGGAAAGTGAAGCCGTGTGGCACTTTTCCGGGCTCAGATCCAAGAAAGTGCAGAGCCGGCTTCACTTGTTACAGCTGTGAACGCCCGAAGTGCTGTCCGCGCCTTCACTCTTTTGCCCCGTCTTGGGCGTGAAGTGCACACCCGGGCCCTGCAAACCCGGGACCTGTGGGGTCCCACACTCTTTCCCTACGCGTGGCTGCTGCAAGTAGCCCCCACGCCCTCCTCGCCCAGGCCTCCGCAGAGTAACCGGACTAGGCATTCGGGCTAGGGCCCTACGGGTTCCCGCAGTCTTTCCCTACGCTTGGCTGCAAGCAGCCCCCACGCCCTCCTCGGCCCTGCACTTTTAGGGCTGCCGGAGGCTGCGAAGTGCACTCCGCGCCTTCACTTTTGCCGCTGGCCAGGGCCTAAAAGTGCCGGGCCCTCCGCACTTCGGCCACGGGAAGATAGCAACGCTGCTCAGGGGCCCGAGGGCGCCCGAGGGGAGCGCCATGCAGCCAGCTGAGGGGCGCCTGAGCGAGCGCACCCTCGAGTGCACCTCCCGGTGAAGCATCCAGCGGGCTAATCAAGCACACACGCGGACGGACGACGCTCCAGGGTGGCGGCCCCCACGCGTCGGCAAAACACACACACGCCCTCCCCCCTCTTCCCCCCTCTTCCCCCCCCCTGTCCCCCCCAGGTGGAGCACCTGGTGGGCTCCGCTGCGGCCGTGGAGGACGCGCTGGCGGCACTGGTGGTGGACTCTCGGGGGGCGCCCCCCGCGCTGCGGCGCCGCGCGGCGCTCACCTACATCGAGCGCCTCTACTCGCCCTTCATGATCACCCGGCCCATGGTGCAGCAGGTGGGGGGAGAGTGGGGGGGAAGGGGGCGTGTGTGTGTTTGGCCGACGCGTCAGGGGGGCAGGCTATGTGCTCGCCCTTCATGATCACCCGGCCCATGGTGCAGCAGGTGGGGGGAGGGGGGGTGTTGGAAGCTGATGAGCGGGAGAGAGAGCGTCTAGTTATTAGTGGGGAGAGGGGGGGAGGGAAGAGGGGGCCCGGAGTGAAGGGCGGTGCGCATCATCCCCGTCAGCCCCACGGCCCTTTTCCCCCCATACACACCCACGGAACTCACGCCTGAGCGCTCATTCCCCTCCCCCCAACCCTGCCCAGGTGGGCGACGGATCGCTCCTAGCTGTGTGGATGTTCGACGACCCCGAGGCCGCCAACACACCCAGGGCCACTCAGCGCCTGGCGGCATTGCTCATGGTGGACCGCCTGCAGCAGCTGAACGAAGGTGGGGGGGAGGGGGCGGGAGGGAGGGAGGGGCTGGGGGGCCAAGAAAGAGGGGTGAGGGAGCACGTGTCGACTGGTGACGGGTGCAGGGGAGGGGGCGGGGGCATGCTGGGGGCGGGGGGGCGGGGGCAGGCAGGGCGGTGAAAGGGTTCCGCACCTTACTAAGGCCTCAGGCCTTCGATCTCCCACGGTTTGCCTCACTCTGCACTCTGGTCCTCAGCTTCTTCCTTAGCACCTGCATTAATTGTTCATTACCTGCAGGCATCGACGCCGCGGGCGAGCTGCTTGCCGACCTGTCGGCATCCGCGGGCGGGGCGTGCTCGGTCGGCACGCTGCACGTCGCGCTGTCGGGCACCGCCAAGCGCGAGACGAAGCGCGACGACGCCACCACCGCCGACTACTGCGACATAGAGCTGATGAAGAAGCTGGGCGGCAAGGACAAGCGCGCCGTGGCCGCGAACGTCGCGGTCGCGACATCCTCGACCAAGATCGACTCGAGCGGCACGGGCATGACCATCTCGGGCGCGCAGGAGGCGGCCAAAACCGGCGTGGTCAAGGCCGAGAAGAACAGCAAGGAGGGCGGCAAGGAGGCGGCCAAGGGCGCGAGCCCGCCCGCGGCGCTGGTCAACGCCGCGACCGCGGTCGCGGGCAAGAGCTCCAGCGACCGCGTCCTCATCGGCGGCTCCATCAGCCCCTCGGCCTCCATCGACGTCATGCTTCCTCCAGCGGACCAAGTCGTGGAGGAGTCGCGCGCGACCGCGACCGCCATCAATTTCGCGATTCATTCCGCGGGCGCCAAGCTCGCCTCCATCGGCTTCTCGCACGTCTCGGTGCTGGCTCCGGGATCCACCGCGATGCCGATGCGCCTGGGCTGGGCTTGGACAACCACCTCAACGGGCGGCTCCTACCAGCCCGATTCCTTCATCTCCACGGTCGAGCCGGTCACAGCATCGCTGCTGGAGCTGAGCCGATTCTCGGCCGTCGCGGCCGCAGCGCACGCGGCCCACAGAGACTCTGCCGAGGGCAAGGTCGCGAGCGCCGGCGCGGGCGTGGGCAAGGAGGCCGCGGGCACCGGCCTGCCATCGCTCATGTACCGCCCCAGCCGCTCACATCAATGGCACCTCTTCACGGTCCAGGAGCAGAAGGACGTTCGCTCGCCGCCCCTGCGCCGTCTGTTCGCGTGCGGCCTGGTCCGCGCGCTGGGACACCCGGTGAGCCCTGCCTGCTTGGCCTGCTGTGCTGAAGCTGCGGCCCATGCGCCGTACACGATGTGTGGCCGCGTGGGGTGTCGGTGGATCAAGGTGTGACCCTCCGTCCCGGCCCCCAAAGTGCTTGCGCCCATCCCACACTCCCTCATCTCTCCCTCCATCCCCCCGCCCCCTCTCCCTCATACCTCTTTCCCATCTCTCCCTCGCCCCCCCCCCCCCCCAACCTCAGGAGCTGCTGGCCGCGTCGTACAGCGGCAACGGCCACAGCGTTGCGGTCGCGGCGGTTACCGAGGTGGAGGAGGCCCTGGCCAACTGCCTCAAGGTGGGCTTGGGCGGGGGGGTTGGCAATTGGCAGTTGGCAGTTGGCAGGCTTTCTTCAAGGCATCCTCCTGTACCCTTCCTCTTGACCAAACGACACCCCCCCCTCGCCACCGTCCCCCCCCCCCAGGAGCTGGAGGCCTCCATGACCCCCCCAGAACGCGGAATGTCCCGGAATGTCCCTTCCCCCCCCCTACCCAATCCTGATGCCCCCTTGCCTCCCCCCCCCTCTCCACCCCTCCCCCCAGGAGCTGGAGGCCTCCATGACCCCCGAGAACGCGGGCGTGGAGAACCCCGCCGACTCCACGCGCCCCGACTGGACCTCCATCTACATGAACGTGCTCACGCCCCTGCCCCTATCGCCGGGGGGCCGGGACGACGTGCGCGTGGCGTCAGCGCTGCGATCGGCGGCCGCCGCCATCGTCACGCGGCACGGCGCGGCGCTGCGGCAGGTGGGCCCGGGGTGGGCCTGGGCCTGGGCCTGGGATGGGGGCCTGCGTAGGGCCTGGGCGGGTGCGGGAGTTGGCTGCGCTGCGTCAGCCCCCGGTCAACGCCGCTCTGGCTAGTAGCGGTTCAAGGCCGGACTCAAGCACCTGCACACCTGTCCGACCCCGCCTGCACCTGCCCCCAGGCAGACAGACAGATGTTACAGGTGTTGACCCAACCCGCACGTTCCGCACCCAACCCGCACGGTCCGCACCCAAACCTCATGTCCCCCTGCGTGCAGGCTGCTGTGGCGGTGTGGGAGACGCGGCTGCGGGGGCCGCTGCGGGAGGCGGCGTGGCGCGTGGTGGTGTCCATGCCCACGGGTGGGGAAGAAGCCGGGGGGAAGGGAAGGGTTCGACGCCGGAGTAACGTGGCGCAGAGGGGTCCTGAACAGGGACAGGAGGGGGAGGGGGAGGGGGCGCCGAAAACCGAAAGGAGAGCCAGGAAGCACGTCTTATCCCAACCTTGACCGTGCTGTACTGCCTGCCGTACCGTACCCCTGCCGTACAGGCCACGAGCACGGCGAGCAGCACGTGGAGGTGTACCGCGAGGTCCCCGCCGACCCCGCCTCCTTCACCCGCTCCCCCACCCGCGTGCCCCGCACCTACATGCCCGCGCCCGCCTTCGCCACCGCGACCGCCGCCGCCGCCGCCGCGGCCGCCGCCACCGCCGAGGGCGGCGCCGCCGCTGCTGCCGTACCGGTGTACAACAACATCGCGCCGTTCTCGGCGGCGGGCGCCGCCCAGGACGGACCCGTCAAGGTGGGGTTGGAGGGAGGAGGCTATGGGCCTGTCGTCACGTGTCGAGCTCTGTCTTCACCATATCCTTCTTCACTCTTCCAAACCACGACTCCTCTATCCGCTTCACCCCTCCCATGTAACCCCATGTAACCCCTGCCCCGCCAGGCCATGACGGTTGACAACCGCGGCCGCCGCGCGCCCGCCAACTACCCACTGGCGGGCACCCTGGTGGGCGCGCCCTTCCCGCCCCTGGCGCCGCTCATGCAGGTGAGCGGTTGGCGGTTGGAACGGTTGGAAGTTGAGACGGTTAGAGCCAGTCCCGGCGGCACTTCTTTCGGTTTGCAGAGACTGAGACACTCTTCATCATGGCGCAACCCAAGCCACACAATGCGGCCCCCGCTGATCTGTTCGTACTGCGCCGGCCGTACCGTGCCGTACTGTACCGCAGAAACGCCTGGCGGCCCGCAAGCATAACGTGACGTACGTGTACGACTACCCGGGCGTGTTCGAGGCGGCCCTTCAGGATCTGTGGGCGGCGCGCTCGGCTGCGGGTGAGGGGACAAGCGTGTGTGTGTGTGTGTGAAGGGCTGCTCGCATGAGCCTGGGAGTCTGTGTGCCGCGCCTGTGTGTGGAGGGGGCGCCTGAAGGGGATTGCCCGAGGGACGGCGCATGTAGAAAGCAAAGCACATCCTGCGGAGGCATCTCGTGGGGAAGCTGAGGAGACGACGAGCACGAGGGTGCGGAGCAGATGGCGCTGGCCCTGGGCTCGGCTGCTGGGCTCCGGTTGCTGACATGCATCACGGCTCTTCACCCCCACCCACCCCCTAAACCCATCAACCTCCAGGCGAGCCCAACTCAATCCTCCCCGCGGCCCAGCTGGTGGAGACCGTGGAGCTGGTGCTGCCCCAGCAGGTGTGGGGGGGGGGAGGCAAGAGGGGGGGGGAGGGCAGGAGGGGGGGGGGGGGGCAGGAGGGGGGGGGGGGGGGCAGGAGGGGGGGGGGAGGGCAGGAGGGGGGGGGAGGGCAGGAGGGGGGGGGGGAGGGCAGGAGAGGCAAGAGGGGCGGCAAGAGGGGCGGCAAGAGGCAAGCAGCAAGGAGGGTGGGGCAAGAGCGAGGGAGGGCGGAGGGAGGTGGCGGCCAGGGCAAGAATGGTAACCGGGCCCCTGCACCCACCGCCGCCGGCGCCGCGCCGCCCAAAACACACACGCTTTACCCCTCCTCCTCCCACCTTCCCCCCGCAGCCCCTGCTGGAACTGGACAAGAACGGCAGCCGGGCCATGGGCCCCTGCACCCAGCACCGTGCCGCCCAAAACACACACGCTTTACCCCTCCTCCTCCCGCCTTTCCCCCCCTTCCCCAGCCCCTGCTTGGCCTGGACAAGAACGGCAGCCGGGCCATGGGCCCCTGCACCCATCACCGTGCCGCCCAAAACACACACGCTTTACCCCTCCTCCTCCCGCCTTTCCCCCCCTTCCCCAGCCCCTGCTTGGACTGGACAAGAACGGCAACCGGGCCATGGGCCCCTGCACCCATCACCGTGCCGCCCAAAACACACACGCTTTACCCCTCCTCCTCCCACCTTCCCCCCCCTCCCCCAGCCCCTGCTTGGCCTGGACAAGAACGGCAGCCGGGCCATGGGCCCCTGCACCCACCACCGTGCCGCCCAAAACACACACGCTTTACCCCTCCTCCCCCGCCTTTCCCCCCCTCCCCCAGCCCCTGCTTGGACTGGACAAGAACGGCAGCCGGGCCATGGGCCCCTGCACCCATCACCGTGCCGCCCAAAACACACACGCTTTACCCCTCCTCCTCCCGCCTTTCCCCCCCTTCCCCAGCCCCTGCTTGGCCTGGACAAGAACGGCCACCGGGCCATGGGCCCCTGCACCCATCACCGTGCCGCCCAAAACACACACGCTTTACCCCTCCTCCTCCCACCTTCCCCCCCCTCCCCCAGCCCCTGCTTGGCCTGGACAAGAACGGCAGCCGGGCCATGGGCCCCTGCACCCATCACCGTGGCGCCCAAAACACACACGCTTTACCCCTCCTCCCCCGCCTTTCCCCCCCTCCCCCAGCCCCTGCTGGGACTGGACAAGAACGGCAGCCGGGCCATGGGCCCCTGCACCCAGCACCGTGTCGCCCAAAACACACACGCTTTACCCCTCCTCCCCCGCCTTCCCCCCCCTCCCCCAGCCCCTGCTTGGCCTGGACAAGAACGGCAGCCGGGCCATGGGCCCCTGCACCCACCACCGTGCCGCCCAAAACACACACGCTTTACCCCTCCTCCCCCGCCTTTCCCCCCCTCCCCCAGCCCCTGCTAGGACTGGACAAGAACGGCAACCGGGCCATGGGCCCCTGCACCCACCACCATGCCGCCCAAAACACACACGCTTTACCCCTCCTCCCCCGCCTTTCCCCCCCTCCCCCAGCCCCTGCTTGGCCTGGACAAGAACGGCAGCCGGGCCATGGGCCCCTGCACCCACCACCGTGGCGCCCAAAACACACTCGCTTCACCCCTCCTCCCCCGCCTTTCCCCCCCTCCCCCAGCCCCTGCTAGGACTGGACAAGAACGGCCACCGGGCCATAGGCCCCTGCACCCACCGCCCCCACCCCAACACACACGCTTTACCCCTCCTCCCCCGCCTTTCCCCCCCTCCCCCAGCCCCTGCTGGGACTGGACAAGAACGGCAACCGGGCCATAGGCCCCTGCACCCACCGCCCCCACCCCAACACACACGCTTTACCCCTCCTCCCCCGCCTTTCCCCCCCTCCCCCAGCCCCTGCTGGGACTGGACAAGAACGGCAACCGGGCCATGGGCCCCTGCACCAACTTCCGCAGCCCCCCGCGCCTGCGCCCCGCCCCCGCCGGCCGCCCGCTGGTGGGCGGCAACGACTGCGGCATGGTGTGCTGGCTCATGACGCTGCGGACGCCCGAGTGCCCGCAGGTGGGGCGCGGGGGCGGGGGGGAAACGGGGGGAAAGCGTGTGTGTTTTGGGACGCGTGGGGGCGAGGGCTGACGCCTGCGGCATGGTGTGCTGGCTGCTCACGCTGCGCACGCCGGAGCACCCGCAGGTGGGGGCAGGGGAAAGCGCCCCGGGTGGGGGACGGAGGGGAAAGCGTGTGTGTTTTGGCACGCGGCGGGACGGCGAGTGGTGAGCTTTGGCTGCTGGCCGCGGTAGGCCCCGCAAGACGTCCTCCCCCTCAGTCTTAGGGCCGCTTGCCCTTGTTGCCTTGGCCGATGCCATCACGCGCCCCCCCATTTCGCTCCTGACCCCCCCTCCTCACTCCTCCCCCTTCCCCCTCTATCAGGGCCGCACCGTTGTGGCGGTTGCCAACGACATCACGTGGGCCTCGGGCTCCTTCTCCCCCGCAGAGGACGCCGTGTTCCGGGCGGCCTGCGAGTACGCCCTGGAGGAGCGCCTGCCGCTGGTCTACCTGGCGGCAAACAGCGGGGCCCGCGTGGGCCTGGCCAACGAGGTGAGTCATGCAGGCGTTATTTAGTCATGCGTTACGTAAAGTAACGGCGTACGGCGCATGCAGCCTGCCTGACGCAACGCGGTCGAGAGGAGAAGCCTTTGCAACCTGGAGACAAGCCCTCCCCCTTCCCCCCGTCCTCCCCCCCCCCCCTCCCCCCCCTGTCAGGTCCGAGACTGCCTGCAGGTGCACTGGCGCGACCCCGCCCAGCCCGAGGCCGGCTGGGAGTACCTGTACCTCACGGAGCGGGACTACCTTCGCCTCACACAGAACACACCCGTGGGTGCGGCGCCGTGCGTCAGGGCCGAGGTGCGTAAGCCCCTGGTGCCGCGGGGGGGGGGGGGCGGGGGGCTTGAGGGGAGGGCGTAGAACGGGGCTCGAGCAGCAGAAGCTAGCAGCGTGCCGGCCCCCCTACCCGGCTCACACTCCTGACCCCCCGACCCCTGAGTCCCCTCCCCCCTCCCCCTCTTGCCTATGTCTGCCCCCCCCCCCCCTCCCCCTTCCAGCCCCGTGCCACCCCCGACGGTACCCACTACGTCGTAACCGACGTGGTTGGCAACGAGGACGGCATCGGCGTGGAGTGCCTCAGTGGCTCCGCCGCCATTGCCTCGGCCTTCTGCCGCACCTGGCGCGAGGGCTACACGGTGACGCTGGTGTCGGGGCGCACCGTGGGCATCGGAGCCTACCTGGCGAGGCTGGGCCGGCGGGTGGTGCAGCGGGCGGACCAGCCCGTGGTGCTGACGGGGTACGCGGCGCTGAACAAGCTGCTGGGGCGGCAGGTGAGGGGGGGGAGGGAGGGGAGGCGGGGGAGATGGGTGGAAGGTGGAGGGCTGGGGCTACTGCACCGGGAGCCGAGGTGTAGAGCTTAAAGACTGTGGATTGCGCCTCACGGTACCGTCAACTTCTTCCTGCAATTCTCGCGAGCCGCACGGCGCCTCTTCACGCCTCCTCCCCTTTCCCCCCTATCAGGTCTACACCTCCCACATGCAGCTGGGCGGCCCCCGGGTCATGGGTTTCAACGGCGTGTCGCACCACGTGGTCGCGGACGATCTGGAGGGCGTTACAACCGTACTGCGGCTGCTGTCGTACGCGCCCGCCGCTACGGGCGTGGCGCCGCAGCCACTGCCCACGGGTGGGCCACGGGGGTCGGGGTTCAGGGGGTCGGGGGGCGAAGGGCTGAGGGTAGAGGGCGTAGGTATGAGGTATGATATGGCCTCGCTTGATATGGCTGCATGGCCAGCTAGTTTGACACACCCAACACTGCCGGAACATGAAACCCCCTGCATCTTGCCCCCCCTCCCCCCTTTCTCCCCCCCCCCAGCCGATCCCGTCGACCGACCCGTCACCTACGCCCCCGGCCCCTCGGAGAAGCTGGACGCCCGCGCGGCCATCGCGGGGCGGGAGTCGGCCACCGGGTGGCAGGTGGGGAGCGGGGGGACGGGGGGGGCTGTCGGGGAAGTGTGTGTGTATGGGTGTGTGTGGTGGGGTTGAGCGGCCATCGCGGGGCGGGAGTCGGCCACCGGCTGGCGGGTGGGCGGGTGCAGGCTCGTTGGGAGGGGGAAGGGGTGATTGGGGTCCAGGGGAAGGGGCCCGGGTGTGTGTGGTGGTGGGGAATGTTGTGGGGTGGAGTGGGTGTTGGGGGCTGGCAGGTGGGCGGTCAGGGCCCCTGGGGTGGGGGGCTGCTTGGGGGCTTGGTCTGGGATGGAGAGGAGAGTACCGCAGCGATTTGGGGGACGGGGCTGAACCCTGCACCCGCCCAAGTCCGGTGCCTGCCGGGGACATACGAGCAGTGCCTGTGCGGTACTTCACCCGACAGGTGCTCTTTCCTCTTCACCCGTTGTCCCTTGCAATCGGGCCTGTCCGACAAGGGCCCAATGAGTTGCACGGGATATTACCTTCTCTCTAGGGGATGAAGCTGCCTGGGACCCACGAGCAGTGCCTGCGCGGGGCGTTTGGTTGCTCGACAGGAAGTGCACTATTTTGAGCCCCACCTTACCCTCCATTCCTCCCTTTTTCGCCTTCGCGTTTTGTGCTTTTGCCGCGCCCCAGTCGGGCCTGTTCGACAAGGGCTCCTGGCTGGAGAGCCAGGCGGGCTGGGCGCGCACCGTGGTTACCGGCCGCGCCCGGCTGGGGGGCGTGCCCGTGGGCGTCATTGGCGTGGAGTCCGCCACCGTTATGCGGGAGGTGCCCGCGGACCCGGGGCTGCCGGAGTCGAGCGAGAGCGTCGTGCCGCAGGCCGGACAGGTGGGTGGGTGGGTGCGGTGGTGGTGGGTGTGGGGGGGAGCGCGGGGGAGCCTCGTGCCTGGCACCTAGGGGAGGCCTCCGCCGAAAGTGACGGCTCCACACCCGTGCAAGACATGCCTTGACCAGCCAGGAACGCTTTCACACCCCCCTTTCCCCCGCCGCCAGCACACGCACACGCACCCATACACACACACCTTTCCCCTCCCCCGTCCCCCCCCTTCAGGTGTGGTACCCCGACTCCGCCGACAAGACCGCCGCTGCCATGGAGGAGTTTGCGGCCGAGGGGCTGCCGCTCTTCATCCTGGCCAACTGGCGGGGTTTCAGCGGGGGGCAGCGGGACCTGTTCGACGGAGTGCTGCAGGTGGGGGGGGGGGGGCGGGGGGGAAAGGGGAGGGGGAGGGGGGAGGAAAGCGTGTGTGTATCGTGACGCGTGGGGTTGCGGCTAGGGGGCAGCGGGACTTGTTCGACGGAGTGCTGCAGGTGGGGAGGACAGGGACAGTTAGGAGAGGAGGGGCGCTGAGCCTTCATACCGGCAACGTGACACAAGCCAACTCACCGCCACGGGGGCGTGTCCCCGCCTGGCGAAGGAAGGTGGTTGGAAGGTGGCCTGTGTTTGCAACCTGCGAGGTAAAGAGAGGATGGTACACCTAAACCAACCCCAACGCCTCCGCCCCCCAGGCCGGCTCCCTGATCGTGGAGCGGCTCCGCACCTACAAGCACCCCGTCTTCGTGTACATCCCCACGGGCGCAGAGCTGCGGTGAGCCAGGGAAGGGTCGCATCTGGCTTGCGTCTGGCTTGCGTGTGTCTGTGTGCGCTGCGGCATTTGCCCCTTTTCTGGGGTGGTGGTCGCAGCAGGGAATCTGGGGGCGGAGGAGAAATCGGGGCAACCGGCGCTCGGGTGTAGATTGCGGTCGCACAACCTTAACCTCCCGCCCTTGAACCGTACCGCATGCCCCACCCCTTCCCGCTGCCCCTCACCCTTCCACCCCCTCTCAACCCCCAGCGGCGGCGCCTGGGTGGTGATTGACCGCCAGATCAACGCGGGGGCGGTGGAGACCTTCGCCGACCCCACCGCCCGCGGGGGCGTGCTGGAGCCGGAGGGCATCGTGGAGATCAAGTTCCGTACGCCGGACCTGGTCAAGCTCATGCACAGGTGGGCCCGGGGTGGGCCTGGGGTGGTGTAGGGTAGGGCTGGGTGGGCCTGGGTGAAGGCGAGGACTAGGAGCAGGGATGGGCTTGGGGCCCCCGTATAAGCAGCCCCCATGCTCAACCCCCAGTCCCCCACCCCCTCACGCTCTCAAGCTAAAGCTCTATGCCTTCCCTTGACCCCCCCTCCTGTCAGGACCGACTCCACCATCGTGGCCCTCTGCGCCACCCTCCTTCCTCTTACCACTCTGTACAACTAGATCCTCCCCCCCTTTGCCTCCCCCCGCTTTCAGGACCGACCCCACCATCGTGGCCCTCCGCGCCGCCGGCACCACCGCGGCAGACCCCGCCATCCGCGCCCGCGAGCGAGAGCTACTGCCGACATACTCGCGAATCGCGAGGACCTTCGCCGACATGCACGACACGCCCATTCGAATGGCCGCCAAGGGCGTGCTGGACGCGATCGTGCCCTTCGCGACTTCTCGCAGCTTCTTCTCCACGCGGCTTCGACGGCGCCTGCTGGAGCAGCAGCTGTTGCGACACATCACCACGACCGATCCATCCATGCCGACCGCGCGCGCGCAACGGATGCTACAGGCCTGGCGCGACGCGGCCGAGGTCGCTGCGAGCGGCAAGCAGGGCCCGGCCGCGGAGCCCGTGGATTCGGTCGCGGCCGCGCAGGCGGACGTCGCGACATCGCATGATCGCGCCTTTTTGGCCTGGGCCGAGAGCCCGATGGGCCGCGCGGTCATCGCTGGGGAGCTGAGGGCGCTGCGCCGCGCCGCTGCGTCGGACATGGTCGGCCAGGTGAGCGGCAAGCACGCTAGCAACGCTTGTAGGGCTAGGCATGTCCCCTGCCGCCTGCTCCGCGAGCTCCGCCGCCCTTAGTGCCTTGGTAGGGGCCCGCGTGCTGCCGCCGCCCGTGCCCCCCGCCTGCTCCGTCCGCCGCCGCCGCCACGTGCACTGCGGCGACGTGGTGATCTTTGCCCCTCTGCCCCCCCATCCCTCTGCCCAACCCCGCCTTTCTTCCTCCCCTTCCCCCTCCTCCCCCCCTCCCCCCCCCCCAGCTCCTGGACACGGTGGAGGGCAAGGACGGGCTCATGGTGGCTCTGCAGAGCGCCCTGGCCCGGGACGCCATGCTCGCCGTACAGCTCAAGATGCTGCTCAACCAGGTGCGTGTGCCCGTGCCGTACACGTGCCGTACGGGTGCCGTACGGGATCTGAAGCACATGCTGTTTGCGCGCACGTGTTGCTGAACATGCCTCCAGCCCCACGTCTTCGCGGCTTGCTCACCTCCTTCCGGCTGTCCCTCGTTTAGGTCCCGACTCTGGTCCCAACGGAGCGTGCGGATCATCAATGTAATATCTCTCTCTCTCTCCCTCTCCTCTTGCTTCCTCGTCCACCCGCAGGCTCAGCAGATCGCCACCGCCAACAACGCCGCCGCTGCCGCCACGCAGGCGGCCCTGCAGCAGCAGATGCAGCAGCAGCAGCAGCAGGCCGCCCTGCAGCAGCAGATGCGGGACCGGCAGGCGCAGGCGCTGCAGGGGGGGCCGCAGGGGGGGCAGGGGGGCCAGGGGGCGCAGGGCGAGGGCGGCAGCAGGGAGCAGGACGGCCAGGCGCTGGCAGGGCGCTGAGCGGGGCGGGCAGCGGCCGGGCGGGCAGGTAGCGGCGGGGCACTAGCGGGGCTGGCGCTGAGCGGGGCATGACGCTTGCAGCAGCTGGGCGGTCACCGGAGGAGCCCTTATGAGAGGCGGGGCTACGGAGGAGAGATAGGGGGCGTAGGGTGTTGAACTGGGGAGCGGGAGTGGGAGGGTCTGGGCAGGGCTTGGGGGGCACTGCTACTAAAGGGGAGGCGATGCGAGCTACTGTTTTATTTACCTGTTGTGGTGGCTGCGGTTGGCTGGTTGAGTTGGTTTGGCTGGTTGCATGTTGCGGTTGCGGTTGCTGTTGGGTGTTCGTCTGAGGTTGTGTACGCAGCCCTTGTTGGTTTAGGCGCAGTTTGCTGATACGGTGTTTTGGCTTCCCAGATAGAGGGAGGGGAGGGCCGCTCATTTTAGGCTCATACGCACGACACCCGTGGGGTCAGATCGTGCCCAGATGTCAGGGTGGTGGACGAAGCAGGCTACAACGCAAGACAGGCGTGGATGCGTGGATCGGATCTTGAGCCAGATACGCATTAAGCGCAGAATACGCGCTTATAAGCGCCAGGAAACAGATATTCGCAAGGTTGGGTTCAAGATCAAGGGATACGAGGGCGGCGGGGGGGGGGGTACGAAACGTGAGGCCGTGCGGTGCGGGGGCCTGCAGATTGCGGCTTGCTTGGAGCGACGGCTGAGGCTCGGGAACCCCCCTACCTGTGCGCTGCTGCATAGTCGGACGATGACAGGCAATCTCTTTTCAGGTGCCTTCAACAAAACAATTTCCTCTGCGCATCCTCAATAATGCGTCGTACGGTGGTGCATTGCTCCCTTCGAGACGTGGGGTTTACTTGGGTTGGGGTGTAGAGCTTGGTCGGGGCCAGGGGAGGAATTGGTTTGGCTTTCGTTATGTGTGCGTGGCCCGCGACGGCCTTAGTGGGTGTCATGGGTAATGAATAGGGTTTTTGCCCAGCTGAAGCTGCGGCTCAAGAGGGTGTTCCTACGCACATGGCTCGGGGGTTGTGCACTGGTCACAAGCGGCGCTTGGCGCCTATCATATCATTGGGGGGTGTACGGTAGATGAGTGTCGTACTGCAGTACCGCCGTACCTGGACGTGGGTGTGCGTCAGGTTAAGAACCTGTGACGAGGCAGGACAGGTGCCTAGGGTTCGTGCACCGTGCTTCCGTGTTTGGCTCAATAGTGATCTGTTTGCTCGCTGCGGGGTTTTGCAGCTGATTGCACTTGTGGGTGTTACTACCGTACACATCGTTTGGCCGTGGCTGGAACGGAGGTCAGGTGCGCACTTGGAGGAGGGTGTTGCGGGGAATTTTTGGGCTGAGCCGCCGCCGTTAGGCTCTTCGGGCAGCGAAGCCCCCCGGGATTACCCCGTGTTGGCGTGCGCCCAGCGCTTGTCTTAGGCCCGCGTACATTTGGACAACGCCGTTTACCTTTCGTCACTCCAATCGTGAAGTAGGTGCTGTCATTTGACTCGGATGAATGGCCCCTGATGTCTGTGGTGGTGCCGTACGGGAGCCTCATGGTGACTGGATAAGAGGAATTGCCTGACCGGTGAGGAGTAAAAGTATTCAACTGAAGCTGAATGTCACACACTGATGCTGAGATTGCGCTAGCGGCGCTGCAAGGCCGCGGGGGCATGCACTGTAACATGCGTGCTGGCCTCTCGACGTAGAGGGTGGGGTCCCCTGGGGTACTGTGCTCACAGGGGCCGTGCAGCAGGGTGGAGGCATACGCCATACGGGATGTGTTGGGGAGGAGCCTCAGCCCGCGGGGCCAGTCCTCGTTAGTTGCACTGCACGGCACAGCCACAGGCAGGTCCCCTGGAGCCTGGTTACACGCAGGGGTGCAGGAATCCTCGGGCCTGGTTACAGGCGGCGCCTTAGCTACAGGCGGCTGCGCAACCAGCAGGGCCCCGCACCGTGACCGCCCTCCTCGTCGTCCCCGATGCCCCGCACCGTTGCGCCAACGCCTCACGCAGACCAGGCCCCCAGCACGACGACGCAAACAAGGCCGAGATCGCGCCACGTTGGTGCCCCGCACGCAGCATGCACACAGACCCCGGACCCTGCCCCCGCGTAGTCACCGGTCACACAGCCGAGGCCATGACCCTCCCCCACAGTCCACACCCCCCGACCCCCCGCTCCCAAACCCTGCATGGTCCCGCACATGGCTCCCTGCTCACTGCCCCCATTATCCAGGAGCAACGCCCTCGTGCCCTACAGGAGAGGGCCCGTGCCCACAACCCCTCAATACCTGCCGCCAGGCGTTATGCAGGTGTCGCGCGTTTCAGCCTGAGGGCGGGCCTCCTGCAGTGAGAACGGCATAACGGTCCCCCGTGCCGAGCCGTACACTGCTACATGCGCCCAGCCTGCACCAAGGGCCCGAGCGTGGGCCGTGGGGGCAGGCGCTGCGCCGCGGTGCCACAGCCAGCAGGGCTCTGGGCGGGCGAAGCTCGTGGCCTGCGATGGCGCCGTACCGTATGCCGTTTGGGCCCAGCAGAGCGTCAGACACGCCCACCTTGCCTAAACGAACTGAGCCCTGCGCAAGCTTTGCATTCACCGAAGCAGAGCACAGCCATGGCTGCGGGAGGGACCGACTGCAGAATCCAGTCGAGGATGCGGACCGAGCTGAGCTTCTCGGACGCATTGAGGTGGGCTCCGGGCACGCATGCGCGCATGTACAATGCATTACAGGCAAGTGCACCGTGACTTCAGCAGCCCCTGTGTAGCACCCATCCGTCAAAGTTTTAAGAGCCAGGCAATCGAACGCGCAATGCACGCGCTATCCGGCCAAAACCTTCCGCAGCGCTGATGCCATGACCCCACGACTTCACCCATGGCATGCAGCAGATTGCAAACGATTCATCCTCCCATCTGAGTCAACAGAGGAGCCGTGCCGTATGTAGGGGTGAACTAGACCACCCAGCCGGTCCTGTTGGCGGGGGAAACTAACATCCCGCCCAAACCTGTCCCGCCAAAACCGATGTTCCCTCCGCCAAACACAGACTTTTATGCAACGCCAAGCGAAGCGCGTGTCAACTCCTCGCCAACCCGGGAATCCTGCCTCAAACAATTGGCTGAGTTATTTCTTCATCGCTTCACGTCAAACACTGGCAGCGGGCACGGATCTTCCATGCAGGCAAAGCTTCGCAACACCCTCACTTCGCGCACCGCAAGCAAGACGCCTTCGGGCGCCCCGGCTCGGCTCTCCAGCGCCAAACCTCCACACCACAACTTCCGAGCTCTGATCATTGTGCTTTCGCGTCCGCACTCGCCATACTTCCGTCATGCTCACGACAGCATGCTGCCAAGAGCCGCTCCCGCTTGCGAGCTCCCTCCACACGTTCCGAGCTTGCTCCAACTCCATCCTTCCACACCGCCTCGGCTTGGCTTCTCGCTCCTGCTGCGATACACGCCGCCTTCGCGATTTCTTACCTCACCTCACCGCACAACACCACCCACCTCTCACGGGTGCCGTACCGTATGCCGTACCATCAGGTACAATCAAATCTCGCCAGTCGCATGATCGCAATTAGCTTGGCTTAGGCCTTGACGAGGCCGAGCGCCTCGCTGACGCGGACGAGCAGCGAGTCGGTCATCTTCTTGGCGTCACCTGACGAGGGGCGGACGCGGGTACGACAGGTGATCAGCATGGAGCTTAAGATCTGGACAGACCTAGGAAGTACAGACAGCTCGGAATCAGCACCCAACATATATATATATATATACATTGTAAGCAACCGGGAATCAGCACCCACCCAGGAACATCCAGGTGTTGGGCTTGTAGAAGACCGGGTTGTCGGCGCCCGCGTAGCCGGCGCCCATGGTGCGCTTCATGAAGAAGACCTGCTTGGACTTCCACACCTCGATCACGGGCATGCCTGGGGAGGCGGTGGAACAAGGGAGGGGTGTGGGGAGCGAAGCGGTGGTCAGTACGGGGAATGGGCGGCGTCCCCCCGCCAGTGCGCGAGGGAGCAACCCCTTGCTAGCTGCGCTGTCTTCTCCAACGCATTGACAAGGTCACATTGGGTGCCCCGCAGAAGCGCGAACCAAAACAAGCCCTCCCTGCTCGGTGACGTCCGCTACTCCTGAGCTATTCACATGCCAACCATCCGTCACGCTCACCCGCGATGACCGAGTTGGGGTCCTCCACGGCCGACGAGTTGACTGTGTCGTTGGCGCCGATGACGAGGCACACGTCAGCCTGCTCGATCTCCTCGTTGATCTCGTCCATCTCGAACACCACGTCGTACGGCACGCCCGCCTCGGCCAGCAGCACGTTCAGCTGGCCCGGCATGCGGCCCGCCACGGGGTGGATGCCGAACTTGACCTGTCAGGGGAGGGAGGGAGGAGGAGGGGGTGGTAAGCAGAGCCCTGAGCCAGCCTCCTCCTGTGCCTCCTTCATGCCCCCAAGCCCTGTTCGATGGACAGGCGTGCTCCCTTCGGAGCTACACTCCCCCTTCATCGCAAGGTAACGCCCAGCCCACAGACACCATCAACCACCACCTTCCACAACCCCCACCTGGATGCCCTTCTCCGTGAGGACCTTGGCCAGCTCGGCCACGGGGTACTGCGCGTTGGCCACCGCCATGCCGTAGCCCGGCACAATGATGACCTTGTGCGCGCTGGTGAGCGCCTCGGTGACGCCCGCCACGTCAACCTCCTGGTGGACGAGCACCTCGGTCTGCGGTTGGGAGGAGGCGGGTGGCGGTTGGAGGAAGCGAAGGACAGCGGTCAGGTGGATTGCGAGAGCAGTCTTCTGGAGCCCCGCGTGACACACCCCCGGGTCCTTCGAATCGCGCAATCAACCCAAGCATTTAGTAAGTATAGCCGCTTCTTCTCAACCCAAGCATTTATGAAATACAGCCGCTCCTTCTCACGTTGTTGGGGTCCTTGACCTTGGCCACGGTGTCGTAGCCGCCCAGGATGACGTTGGCCAGGGAGCGGTTCATGGCCACGCACATGATGTACGACAGGATCGCGCCGGACGAGCCGATCAGCGCGCCAACCGTCGTCAGCAGGTCGTTGTTGAGCATGAAGCCCTCCGCGCACAGCGCGTAGCCTGGGGGGAGATACGTCAGGGGTCATGCGTCAGCCCGAGCCTGTGCCTGTGCCTGTGCCGGCCTCCACCCCGAGTCGCCTCAGCCTGCAGCCCTTGGCCAGCCGCCCACCCTTCGCCTCCCGCCACCCCGCGGCCCCCTCCGGACTAGAGTAGAGCCCCTGCCCTGCCGTTTCCTCCCCTTTCGGTGTTGCCGCTCCCCGGAGTACGAGTTGAGCATCCCTCACAAAGGCGACTTCCCCACCCTTCCCTCCTCTTGCATCCTCACCGGAGTACGAGTTGAGCAGCGTGATGACCACGGGCATGTCGGCGCCGCCAATGGAGGCCGTCATGTGGGCGCCCATGACACCGGCCAGGGCGGCGGTGGCGGTGAGGGCCATGACGCCAGCGCCGGAGGGGTCGTCGGTGGTGAGGAAGAAGGCGCCCGCCGCCAGGTTGGCGGCGAACAGGCCCAGGTTGATGGCGTTCTGTACGGCAGATCAGAGATCGAGATCCAGGTTACCAAGCATGACAAACACGCCAATGATTGATGAGCAGGGCTGCACATGCGACGGGGCGACCGGCCCGGCCCCATATCAACACTGCTGCAACACGCTTGGAAGTGAAGGCAGGAAAGGGGCGTACCTTGCCGGGCAGGGACAGGGCGTCCGACTTGAGCACGCCGTGCAGCTTTCCGAAGGCCACGGCGGAGCCCGTCAGGGTGACGGCGCCGATGAAGTCGCCCAGGAAGGCAGTCACCTGGGGGTGTGCGACGGGGTTAGGGGGAGGGTTCAGAGGATTGGAGCGCGTGTCTGCCGCTGCCGCTTGCTTGGGCCCTACTTGGTGTCTTCCCCAATCCAGCCCAGCCCCACCCCTCACCCGGCATCTCCCATACCTCCCACACCCAAACACCCCTTCCAACCCACCCCCAAACCCCAGCACCACCCTCACCTTGTGCGTCATGTCCATGTGCTCCGGGTCCACCGCCATCACGTTGGCGATCGAGGTCACCATGGCCGCCAGGCCCACCAGCGAGTGGAAGGCCGCCACCATCTGGGGCAGCTCCGTGATCTTCATGGTCTTGCCGATGTAGTGGCCAGTGGCTGTACGGCAACACGAGGTGTACGGCAGGGGGTACGACACGGGATCAGGACAGGACCATGCCATGACTGGAAAGGCTGGAGCCCTCACTACTAGGGCGACCGACCCGCCAACCCTAATCCCTTTCCTCCACCCCACCCAGATCCCTCCCGATCTCACCCGCTCCGGCCGCTAGCAGCGCGCCGACCTGGCCGTACACCATGGGGGTGGCCCCCATCATGCCCAGGGTAGCCGCAATGCCGGAGCCCACACCCGCCATGCCAAGCGCGTTGCCGGTGCGGGCAGAGGCCTGGGGAGGGCGGCGGAGGTAGGGAGGGGGTCAGAGCGGGTCATTGGTCGGGCGGCGAGAGGGTTGATATCACGTCAAGCAAGGCAAGGGGTGCGAAACGGGGGTTGCATTTCGGCCTCGCACCGCATTCCACGCACCTGGTTGGCGAGGCAGGCGATGGCAGCAATGCACAGCGCCGAGGAGCACAGGTAGGTGGCGGAGCTGATGCCGAACGAGTCGAAGCCGCCCGACAGCACAGAGCCCGCCAGGTAGCCGGCAACAAGGGTGCCGGCTGGGGGGGGGACGGATGGGGGGATGAGGGGTCGGGAAACGTGCATTGCCGGTGGGAAAGTCCCAAGGAGAACGCCCAACGCGGAGAGTGGTCCGCAGAAGCCGGCGGCGGCAAGGCACGTGCCAGCGGCAATACACGCCACACAACCTACCGGGGATGGCGTACAGGTGGTTGTACTCAATGGGGTCGGTGGGGCGCTTGAACATGTCCAGCATGCGCTGTGGGGGGAGGTGAGAGGGGGGCATACGCACGGTGTGGGGGTCAGCTTTGAGTGCAGATAACGGCACTCTGTCCACACAGCTACCGGCCTGTCTGGCGTCAGTGCTCGCGCCTGCCTGCATGCTCGCGCCCTTTCCCGCTGTCCCATTCGCTTCAGACCAAGACACGCTACCCCACCCCACCCCGCCCCGCCCCCATACGCGCGCACACCTGGGTGATGGTGAAGCCGCCGCCAATGTTGATGGCCGAGGCGCCCACCGCAAGCGCCGCCAGGCCGCGGGCGGGGGTGTCGGGGATGAGGCCGCCGCCGGCCAGCACCATGCCGCCCACGGCCGTCAGGCCCGACACGGCATTGGTGACCGACATGAGCGGCGAGTGCAGCGCAGGCACTACGCCCCACACCGTCTGGTAGCCGCAGATGGAGGCCAGGCCGAACTTGGTGAGCATCGAAGAGAAGGCGGGGTTGGGCGCCGACATGCCGATGGCCAGCGCGCCTGCGGGTGCGAGGTTTTGGGGAGCGGTTGGGGCAGGTTGGTTTCGGTTTGGGTTTTAAGACGCGTTTGCGACGGCATGATCACCGCTGCGAGGGTCTTCCGCTGCTGCGTCTCACCGCCTCTGTGTCCCCTCCGCACGTGCACGCCCACACCCACGCGGCCCCGTCGCTTCCGACGCCCCTTCCTCCCGCGCCCGCTCACCCGCAATGGCGGCCGAGGTGGTGATGGCCGACTTCTTGGTGGGCTCGTACAGGTCGATGGGGCCCGTCTCCTTCTTGGGCTCCTCCTTGGCCACCTTGGTGTTGGCCTGTTTGGGAGGTGGGGTGATGGGGTGGAGGAAGGGGGGGGGGGTCAGGGTCGAGGACACAGTCCACACGCGGTGGCCAGGCAGCCAAACCAGGGGCGTAGCTCTGGGCGCGTGGTGAAGTCGCGGGCTTCCGAGGGGGGCACGGCACGCGACTCGGCCCGCGGCTGTGCCCACCTGGGGGATGACGTTGGGCGGCGGCGGCCAGCGCAGCTCACCCTCCTCCAGCACCAGGGAGCCGCTGGGGGGGGGGGGGGAGGGGGGAGGAAAGGGGTCGGGCAGGGCGTCAGGGAGCGAGTCGGCCATCATCAGAATTGCAGTGCTCCAGAACCCCCCCCCTTGCCCTTCACTTCTGCCCTCATTCCCCTCGTGCTTCCCCTCATCCTTCCACCCTCATCCTTCCACCCATCCCTAGCCCCTGCGACCCGTGCGCTCACCGGATGACGGGGTCGGCGTGGTCGATGCGGAACGTGTTCTTGGGCGCCCCCGTGAAGGGCCCGGCCGACAGCAGCAGCTTACTGATGTTGTTGGCGTACAGCGACGAGGCCTGACCGGCCATGCGGGAGGGCATGTCCGTGTAGCCAATCACCGTCACCTGGGGGGGGGAGAGGGGGTTGGGGGGGTGAAGTGTGTGTCATTGGAGGCAGACGTGCCGGCAGGGAGGGGGGCAGGCGGGAGGGGGGCAGGCAGGGGGAGCAGGCAGGGCGGGCGGCGCACTGAAGAGCTGCTCACCCGGTTGGGGGTCTTGACCAGCTCGCCCTGCTTGGTGTAGGCGCAGTTGCCGCCGGCCTCGGCCGACAGGTCCACGATCACGGAGCCTGGAGAGGGGGGTGGCGGGGAACAAGTCCGTCAAGTTCACGCTTCCACACGTCAGCATTGACGTGTCCCGTGCCCATCCTTTAGCGCCACGCGACCTCCACGCGAACCTCCCACGTGCCCACTTCGCGTCTCCCCTGCTCATGCCGCAAGCGGTCGCTACACGCAGCCCCGTCCCATTCCAACCCCCCCCAAAGCCCCCCCCTCCCCCCCCTCACCCGGCTTCATCGAGTCCACCATGTCCTTGGTGATGAGCAGCGGGGCGCCCTTGCCCGGGATGAGGGCGGTGGTGATGATAATGTCCACCTGGGGGGGGGGGTAGTTTAGGAGGGTAGTTTAGGGGGGGGGAGAGGGGGGGAGACGGGGGGCGAGGAGGTGAGCGGCAGACCCCGGGATGCTCCGCTCAGCTGCACACACCCGCTGTGCGCATTGCGGGCAGCCTCCCGACCTTTCCACGTCCCCTCCCCACCTCGCATCAGGCCCACCATAGTCCCCCGCCCCCCCCCCTTTCACCCACGTCCTTGGCCTGCGCCGCGAAGAGCTTCATCTCCGCCTCGATGAAGGCGGGGGACATCTCCTTCGAGTAGCCAGTGCCGCTCTCGCCCTCCTCCTGGATGTCCACAGTCAGGAACTCGGCGCCCATGGACTTGGCCTGGGGGACAGGGGTGGGTGGCGGGGTGGGGAGAGAGGAGGATGGGGCACAGGGGGCATCCCGTCAGTAACTTTCTCTGCGGATACGGGTTTTGGCACGGACTGCACCTCAAGCGGCGGCTGAGGCTGGAAATCTTGTGCAACCCTTCCTTTCGGAAACCACAAGCCGCAAGACCCCATTGTGCCCGTCCTCACCTGCTCCCGCACAGCGCCGCGAGTGTCGAACACGCGCACGACTGCGCCCAGGGACTTGGCGGCGCCGCAGGCCGCCAGGCCCGCCACGCCGCCGCCGATGACCAGGACCTTGGCGGGCGGGATGCGGCCGGCGGCCGTGATCTGGCCGTTGAGGAAGCGCTCGAAGTGCTGACAGGCCTCGGTGACGGCCCTGACAGGGGGAGGGAGGGGGGAGGGGAGGGGGAGGGGGGTGCACGTGTCAGGCATGGGCGGGCGGTGCACGCAGCGCCTAGGAAGCACACGCCGCGCATGCAAGAGCTGAAGCTGTCCTAACGCCAGAGGCAACGTGGGCGCTCAGCAGTCTCCTAGGAGGGGCAGTCTCCTAGCAGGATAGCGCACCTGTAGCCGGCGACGGAGGCCATCGAGGTGAGCGAGTCAAAGGTCTGGGCGCGCGAGATGGTGCGCGGGATGCAGTCCATGCCGATCACGTTGAGGCGGCGCTTGGCCAGGGCCTCGACCAGGTCCTTGTTGCGGGAGGGGTAGACGTACGAGATGAGGCTGGGGGGTGGGTAGGGGGAAGGGGGGGACGGGGGGAAGAAGGGGGATGAGGAGGTCGGGGGGAGGCAGGGGAGAGGGTCGCATGGCTAGCAGCGGTGCAGCGGGGAGGCAGGCCGCGGGCGTGTGCGGGCTGGGGGGAGAGGCAGTGGGCAGGATCTCGAATCTGCATAATTGTACGGCAGATCAGACTCACGTGGAGCCCTCCTTCATCTTGTTGACCTCGTCCATAGCGGGCGGGCGCACGCGCAGGACAATGTCGGCCGAGTAGGCGCCGACGTTGTCGACCAGGGTGGCGCCAGAGGCGACGTAGTCGGCGTCCTAAAGATGTTAGGGAAGTGATAGGGGCAGAGGAGGAGAGGGTTCAGCAGGAAGGTGAGAGGATGTGGCGGTGCGAGTGGATGGGAGGCAGGTGGGTGGGGCTTGGGAGTTAGGGAGCGCGGGAACCCCGAGTCCACGTCAGCAGCGTGCAAGCGTGCAAGCGAGTCGCGACGGTCGCAGCTGGGAAACGCTGCGATCGCCGTTGCGCTTCGAGTGCGCTGAGTTCGCGAGGCGTTGCAAAGCGGCGCGCCGTGGTCCAAAAAGCGCAAAAGAAGCCCTAGGAAGCCGTTACAACTTGCCGAGAAAGAGGAGCTCTCGCCGGCACCCTTCTCCACGACGACGGACTTGAAGCCAGCCTTGATCAGCTGGGCGACAGCAGCCGGGCTCAGGGCCACGCGGCGCTCTCCGGCGGCATTCTCGCGAGGCACACCTGGGCAAGCATATTGGTGAGGGAAGAGGCGCTCAGGGTCAGCTGGCCTGAAAGCTTCGGCAATTGAGCCACTTGCGCGATAGGTCAGGCGGGCTGGGGCAGCGCGCTGCTCGGGTCGAAGGGCACGGTCGCATGCGACTTCCGAAAGCGAGCGCAGGCCGCAGACAACGCGCGACCCTGCACCCAGCGCAATGTGCACGCTGCTCACCGACAACAAGGTCAGCGTAGGGGATGGGCGCCTTGAGGGGCTCGCTGGGACCCTGCGAGCTAATTGGCGCGGTGCCGGCAAGCGCCTGGCGCGCGAGGTTGGGCCGCGGCGCCAGCAGGCGCGGCAGCGTCCTGCAAGCCATGTACAGGCGGCCATTTTGGTGCAGGCCGTGGTCAACAGACGGCGCAAGGCTGTTGCTCGCGCGGGTTGCGGGCTCCGAAAGGGTGTTGTTCGCGCCAGCTCGGCGCGCCGGCGCGAGGGACAATCCACTGGAGGGGGCACAGGACGTCCCGCGGCAAGCATATTGCGGGCGAAGCGAGCAGCGCCGCCTCCGAGCGCGCTCCAGATTGTGTCGGAGATGCCGGGGAGAGCGACCAAAACCGGGCCCACGCTCACCTGTGGTGGATGTGCCGCGACTGCAGCTGCAGAGCGGGCCTCTGCCTGCTGAGCATCTTGAGCACTTGCATGTCGCGGTTTGGGGCCCGCAGGCGGGATGCAGGCGACTACTGTTCCCCGAGCAGTCGCCTTCTATTGAGTGTTCCGAGCCCCGCTTCTTCGATTTGTGTGTGAGCGCTTGTATGTGTCGGGCCGGGCGACCTGCAGGCGCTCTTATTTGGCAGCACGCTCGCGCCGTACCAATCGCGGAGAGAACGTGAGCGTCCGCTCGCCTGCCAGGTCGCGAGCTGCCTTTTGAGCTCCTCTGCACTCAGCTCCATCTGCTCGCGAGCTGTGCGGGCGCGGTTGGCGCCTCCACGAGGGTCGCGATAAAGTGCAATGCGGTCGTTAGCCCGAAATCCTTTGACTTCGCACCCACGCCCCCATCGCTCAACGCTGTAAACAGTGCTACGTATCGTACAAGCAGCGGATCAAGCCGCGCGCAAGACGAGGGATGTTGCGTGCCAGAAGTACCGGCACCCGCGTCGCGCAGCACCTCGCGCCAAGAGCGCCCTCGCTCTCGGGAATCCACGGTGCAGGAAGGCGCCCTCTGCTCACCAGCCCTCAAAACGCTCGTCGGGAGGCAGGACGACCATACCCAACGGCCGGCAGCTAAGAGAAACGGGCGGTTCGCTGGGCTTACGGCCGGCTTACGTCTTGCCCACGAACCGCGCCATACACCCATACACGTTAGAGAAGCGGATCTCCGCTCGCTCTCGAGTCCCCCCGCGAAATCCCGACCTCCCGGCCCCTCCGCCCAGTGCTCGACCCTATTGCCAGCACTGGGCCACACGGCGATCCTCTGCTGAGTCGAAGTGTCATGACGAGCCTCCACGGCCACACAAGTCGTGGCTGTCGCGGCAACCCCCACCGGCCCCACGACCCCGCCTCCGCCTGCCACTTTCGGCGACCAGGTACCCCGTTCACAGGCACAGGCATTCTGCGTCGGCCAACATCATGCGACGCCAACACCGCGGCACTACGCCCCGTTGTCTATAATAACCCCGCCTGCGCCTCTGGCGGCCGTAAGCTAGGCAAGCCCCCACGGCCCCTCCGTCAGCTCCCCCGTTGCCACACCCGACGCGGTCCACGCCCTCGCGGGTGAATCCAGATGGGGCGGGGCTGCAGCGATGCACGGCCCCTGGTCGCCAGCCGAGCGGCCCGCAGCCCCTCGGCCGGGCTCCATCCCCAGCTCAGAGCTCGCACCACCAGACCTGCCCACCGCTCGCACCAGCCTCCAGCCAGGGCCGACGCCTCCGCCCCCGGCTGCAAGCACACACACACAACTCCCGGGGTCGCGCTTGCAGGCCAGCCACACAGCCCAGCCCAGTCCGGCAGCCCCCGCTGAGGCCCCGGCCGCACTGGTCCGGCCGCAACTCGGGCTCCGGCGCTCTCGCTCAACCCCTCTCCTTCTGGAAGCGGTTCCTGCTGTAGCCTTCGCATCCTCCGGCTGCAATGCCAGCAGCCCCGAAGTGAGGCTGCGCCCTGGGCCCTGGGCCCCTGCACTCCAGGCACCTCGCAGCCGCATGCCCGCATGCGCACAACCGGGGCGGTGAACCGCCGCATGGGCCGTGACGGCATCCAGCCACCCGGGTGACTGTGACGCTCTGACGAGCCACCACGGGGATGTCCCGTGCCCGCATGCCTGCATGCGCCGGCGCCGCCCCCATGCGCCGCTGCGGATTTACTCGGCGTCCAGCCACCTGGCCAGTGCCCTCGCCGCGGCGCTCTCCCGCAGCTCGCGGCGCTCGTGCAGGGCCGCCTCGCGGGCGGCCTTGGCGCAGAGCCGGGCGTCCTGCGGGGGGGAGGGCGGAGTGGCAGTCGGCGGAGGGGATTAGGAGGGGGAGGGGCGGGGGCAGGCAGTGCCCGTTGGCTTCTCTGCAAGAGGAGCACGGCAGGTGGTGACCGGGGTCGGCAGCCTGGCTGCTGAGCCGCCGTTGCAGCTAGGGTCGCGCCGCTGGCGCCCGCGTTGTGTAAGGTAGTAAGGAAGAGAAACGTGTTCTTTTGGAACGGCTCCACTGCGCCCGATACCCTGATTCGTGTTGGGATCGAAGGCTTGGAAGCATTCGCGACTCCTCGCCGCCAAACTTCCGCACACAGGTTCCACCGCCCGCTGTATGCCTGCTTCGCCCACACCACCCTTCGCACCAGAGAACCTTACGCCCTTCACCCACCCCTCGCCGGACCCCGCCCACCTGCTGCTGACTTGGCCCTCCCCCTCGCCTCTTCGGCTCCCTCCTACCCTACGCCCCTCCCTCGCACTGCCGTCCTCATCCCCGCTACTCATCCTCGTGCCTTCACCCTCCTTGCCGCCCCACCGCCTGCACCCACCTGCTCTACATACGCCAGACGGAACTTCTCAGCGATGTGCAGCTCCTCGGCCGCACTGGGCCCCGTCCGGGCCCCGCCGGGCCCATCCAGGTCCGCCCACGCCGACGGGGCCACCAGCGCCGCCAGCGAGTCGTCCAGCGCCGGCGGCGGCGGTTGACGGTTGGCGGTTGGCGCGGCGGTTGGGGCTGGGCCTGGCCCGGGCCCGGGTGGCGTTGAAGAGGCGGAGGTGGGGAGGGGGCCGGCGGCAGAGGCTGGGGGGACGGGCCCCGGCTGTCGCCAGTGCCCTGGCCCGGCGTCGGCAGCAGGGTGCGGGAGGGGTGGCGGGGGGCCCGGGTCCGCCGGGGCCCGAGCGGGCCCACCTTGCCCCGGGTCCAAGAGGCCCGGGGCCTCCGTTGCGCCAGCGCGCTCCGCCTCACCGCCTCTGGACCCGCCCGCCTGGGCCTGGGCCTGGGCTTGGACCTGCTTGTCTCGGAGGTGGGGCGCTTGATAGCGCCCCTTCGCCTGCCCCTGCCCTTGCCCTTGCCCCTGCCCTTGCGCCTGGCCGATGCTAGAGCCAGTGCCAGAACCGCCGCTGGAGCCGGCTGGCCGGGGCTGCGACTGGGCTTGCGGCCCGCCGCCGCCCCCCACCCTGCTGCCCGCTGTCGCACCAGCACGGATGACCCTGATCGCAGGCCCCGACGTGTCCCCTCCTGTGGACGCAGCCCCCCTGGACCGCCGCAGCTCCAACTCCCGCTGGACATCCTCGTACTGCTGCAGCGCCGGGTGCACGTACGGCGCCTGTACGGCGTCCGTACAGGAGGCGTACGGCGCCCGGTGCTGTGACGGTTGGCCGTTGGCGGCAGTTGGGGCTGGCGGCGGCGGCGGCGGCAGGGCCTCCGCCAGCTCGACGCGGGGGCTGAGGCGGCGTACCAAGTGGTGTGCCAGGGCCGGCGCCCCCGGCCACACGAGCACGCGCAGGCGGGGCAGGCCCACCTGGGCCCCGGCGTCGGGGAGCGCGTCGGGGCCTGGGGTGGGCCCGGTTGGAGGGATAGTCAGTCGGATAGTCGGGGCGGAGGCGCGTTGGGGTTAGGGGTAGTACTCACTGCTCCTCGCGTGCACAGACAGCAGGCGCGCTATTGGGACAAGACAGGTTTCCACATGACCCTGACTGAGCACGGGCGCCCGGGTCCCACCTGCCTCCGCCACCTCCTCCCAGCTCTCGGCTGCCGGCTCCAGGGGCCCGGCCGCCGGCTCCACGCGGACGTGCGGCAGCAGGTCGGGAAGGGCCTGGCAGGGGTGGGCAACAGGAGGGGAGGGGCGGGGCGGTAGGTCTCTAGGACAGCAGAGCCAGAGCAGGGGAGCGGGGGGTGGGGCGGCCCAACAGGCAGGAGCTACGGAGCAAAAGCACGCAAAAGCACCTGTTCCCAAGTGCCTTCTGGTGAGGGTCTTGAGGGCTTCCTCACTCGCAGCGGTGGTGAGAAACCTCTTGAGGAAGGCCCCAGCCCCCAACGCGCACCTCGCCAACCCCAAGGGTCGACCATCCCCCCTTGTCTCCCAACATCGCCTATGCCCCGCCAAGCTCTTCCTGTCGTCTCGCCGCCCATTTTGCCCCGCCCCCGCCCCTTCTGCCTTACCTCTGCTCCCTGCCTCGCATCCCGCCCGCAGCTCCCCGCGTTGCTCCTAAGCCCACCCTGCATCGTGCCTCGTGCCTCCCGCCGTACCCGCCGTACCCGCCTCTACAGGCCCACCCCGGGCCCACCGTCCCCCGCTCACGTCCAGAGCCGCATCGTCCTGGGCCCGGCCCCCGCCAACCGCCAGCAACTCCAGGGAGGGGCACAGGCCCGGCAGGTCCCGCAGCAGGCCCACCCAGGCCACGGCCGGCGGCAGGCCCCGCAGATCTAGGGCCCGAATCCCGGGGCAGCTGCGCAGAACCTGCCAAGGATGTGTGGGAGGAGGGAGGGCGACGGAGGCAAGGGTGGGTAAGGTGGGAAGCCTACCAGGTGAGCCGGCTTTGCAGCCTCAAACAGCGCTGCTCAACAGTCTACAACCTTGTCCAGAGTCCCACAGTGTCAGCCGCTCTGCCCTGTGACTCTCGAATGCCTGGCCCTGCCCGCCACCCCGCCAGCCCCCGCCGCTCCCGCATTCTTGCAAGGCCCTGAACGCTCCACACAGCACTTCGTAAGGCCACCCACCCTCCGTATGGCTCGCTCCGTCAGCGCAGTCGCCCCCTGCAGGTCCAGCATCGTCCAGCCCTCATCTGCCAGTCCCTCCAAAACGCGATTGGACAGCACGCCGCGCCGTCTGTGCAGAGGAGGGGTGCAGGCACGGTTTGGGGGTCTTTAGAAGATTCAAACCCATCCACCGGCGGTGACTGACTCTTCCCCTCTTCCCCTCGCTCCCTGACTCAGAGCAATGCCTTCTTTCCCTGAGATAGACAGCAAGCGATACCGGCGGACGCCGTATAGCACCTGTCGCCCCAAGCCTGCTCCTCCCCCCGCCCTTCCCCGTCCCCCCTTCTCCTAACCTCGCGACGCACACCAGCGCCGCCTTGACCTCGGAAGGCAGGGGCGCCAGATGGGCACCCAGCTGAGTCACGAGCGGCTCCACGTGTTGGCCGAGCAAGCCGATGCAAAGGGCGCGGAGGCTGGGGACTGGGGACTGGAACGGAGGGTGCGGCACAAGCTGCTGTAGCAGCTCCTGCGCTGTCCTGCTGTGGGAGCTGGCGGAAGGTGCGGTCGCGGGCTTTGCGGGGTCGTGGTCGCGGGGGCCGCGCCCTGTGCGGCCGGGAGGGTGCAGGGCGAGGATGGATGGGATGGCGGGGTTGCGAGCAAACGTGCTCAACTTTAGCCGCAACGTGTCATGCAGAGTATATGCTTGCAAGCAGGCCCAGGTCAGCGCACCGGAAGTGCTGGGCTCGCCGTCTGCATCCGCGATTTCCTCCCAGTCAAGTGCGCCGCGTCCGCCGCGGGGCCACGCCATCCCTATGTTATGATGCGTTTAGCGCGAGCATATGTTGTGGAGTGTGTGGTGAGTTATGCTCGCGTGTGGATCGTGCCGACGCCCATGAAGCCCCCGCGCCCACGCCCATCCCGCCAGTAGGCGATGCGCGGGCCGCATGCCCACTCCTCCTAAGCACTTCCGGTTGGGTAGCAGTTGCGCGGAACGTTGCGGGGAGAGGGATTAACTTGTGCGAGGGGGCGAGGACTGCGTGGAACCCTCGCGACCCACGGCGAGGTACGAGGGGCATCGCTTTAGCGCGGCACGGCCCCAAGGCAGGGCACTTTAAGACAAGGGCAGACATGGTTGAAGATGCCATCGGGCTGCAAGGCGTGTCCGAAAAACTCTCTGCCCCCGGCAGTTGGGCCGCAGGTGTCGAGTGATCTGGAGGAGCTGGAATGGGCACGGCTCTCGTGCCCCTGCACTTGCGATGGCCGCACACGCTCAGCAGCAATCAGTGGTAGGAGAACCTCGCCACGTCATGTTGTCACAGCAACACTTGGGCTAGAACGATGGAGTTCTCGCGGGACCTTCTGGTGCAGCGCATCCGCGCTGAGCAGACGTCGCTCGATGTCATCTACCGCATTGTACTGGCAAATCCGGACCGCCCCTTGTCGATGGCCGCGGCGCAGAGCCTGCCGGGACGGTGCGCCAGCCATGAACACCCTGAACGCTTGAGAACTTGACATAAGTCTGGACTTATGTAGCTCGCACCGTACTACGCATAGACATGTAGCGAGTGCAGGGTACCCTGCAAGTGTCGACACGCAACCCGCATCTGACCTCCCCCTCCCTTCCCCAGGTCCCGCCTGCAACACGAATCACGGGAAGCGTGCAAGCAGCTTTACGAGCTGCTCAAAGATACGGGGACAGTCGAGTGGCCCCTGGAGAGACTGGGGCTGTGGATGGGCGCCTGCGAGAAGGCGGGGACGTGGGCCTGGCTCGCCGCCAAGATGGCCGCCATCCCACCCGCAGTGGCCTTCCTAGCGGGAGCCTCGACGAGGCTACCAGCCTATCATTCCTTGAACTTTCAGAGCGGCGCCCACGAGCTGATCACTTCAGTGACGTCCTGGCTGAACCGGCTCACGGAACCGCTGTACGGCTGGCTGGTTGGCGTTTGGGGTCGCCCGGCGGCGGTCGGGCCGGGGGTCAGGGCCCGTCTGGCACTCTGCTTCGCTGCGCCGCTGTGGACTCCCGACTTCATGTCTTCCGCAGCGGCCGCGCTCCGCAGCTGCGCCCAGTCCGCGCAGCTCTCATCACAAGCCGGCCGGCGGGGTTTCGTGCACCCTATGGTGGATGGCCGGCTGGTCGCAGCCTCGAGTGCGGACACGTGTGCCCGGCTGACTCATGCCTGCGCAGTCTACGCCTGCCTCGCCACGGTATTGTGGGATGACCTGGTCGACGAAGACGTCAGCCGGGTCACGTCGCCCCAATCGACGCCGGGGCCCGAGTTCGCCGCCCTCAGGCCGGTCCCTGGCGGCAGCCCGGACGCCGCGCCTGACGACGCATCCGGGCCGGCGCCAGACACCGCCGCTGTTCAAAGTGAGCTCCTGACGGCACTGGGTATGAGCCGGCTGCTGCCGACGGTTGCATGGGCCTTGCTGCGGGGCTGCCCGGCGCCGGACCCGGAGCTATACGACCAAGACAGTCGCACGGGGCGCCACCACAAATCCTGCGCGGAAGTCATGGACCTCGCCGCGTACAACGCCGCACACGCGGTGCAAACGGCCCACCGGCTGCGCGCTAGCTTCACAGGCGACGCTAGCTTGGTGCTTGCCTCGCAGCTGTCCCACCCGGACGTGGAGGCGCTGCAGGAGGCGCTGCTGGAGCGGCTGTGCGTGCACGGGGGCGTGGAGCTGGAGGGGGACGGGCAGGACCGGGGGCAGGCGCAGCAGGGGCGAGGGCAGAGGCAGCAGGGACAGGGGCAGCGGCAGCGGCAGCAGCAGCAGGGGGGCGGGAGGCGTCCAGGGGGTGACCGGTCCCCGGCAGGGTCTGCAGCGCCGGGCCGGTGGTGGCTTCCGGCGCTGGAGGCGAGGCTGGGGCACGCGATCTGGGGCATCGGCGAGAGTGAGGGCACGGTAGTGCGGCTGCAGTACGCAGCCAGCCCCATCATCCCCCTCTGGCGAAGCCTGTACTCCCCAGCCGGGGGCTATTCTCCCTCGCCTCGCCTCGCCCGGCTCGCGCCGCGAGCCCTAGAGGCACTGTGCCGCCTGTTCCGGGGCGAAGGCCTGGCGGGGGCCTGCTCGCGGCGTGCCTGGGATCCCGCATTCGCACAGGTGCGGGGACCGTCCTGGAGTCTGTCCCTGGTGATATCAGATGACCGGGGCAAGCCCAGGCCTGATGATACGGTTGGGGCAAGCCCAGCCCCGCAGTGCGTGGACGGGGTCAGGCCCCGCCAGGGCCCTGCGCTGCCTCTGCAGTCTCTACAGACCCTGATGGGGCGACTAGTCCGTCCCTGAGGGTTTCTTAGCGGTGTTCACGTTGCAAGGTTTTGGTGCGTGCGGTCCCTCAGCGCGACCGACCCGAGTGGGGCCGAGTGGGGCCGCCCTGCGCTGCATCTGCCAACTGCCAACTGCCAACCGCCAACTGCCCCAACTCTGCCTCCACGCCTGCCGGCTGACCCTCCCGCCCCTGCCCCCGAAAGGACGTTGACCAACTGGTGGTCGGCCTCACTGTTCTGTGTCACAGCGTGTGTGTATGCGCGCCTTCGGTTCCCCACTCCACCCCCCTCCACCACCCCCTCTCACAGGATGTGGACACACCGGTGGTCGGCACCCGCAGCGCCGAGACGCTCGCCTGGGCCCTGGCGCTGAACCTCGAGGGGCTGGAGGCGGGGCTGGAGGGGGGCGGCGTCACGAGGGCTAAACCACTCACCGAGGTGCGTACGGCAGGGCGGAGCGGTAGCCACGTGCACCGGTGCGGCAGGGCGGGGCGGTCACGAGGCTGAACCCCTCACCGAGGTACATGCCCGAGCGACGATGCATGGTTCCTTGCTCTGTGTAGGGGCTGAGGGCCAGCAGGCGTGTCACGGCTGTTACCAGGTGCCCCACTGTCTGCCCGCCCGTGTTGTCTTACACTCCTTTGCAAGGCGGTGTGCGGGGCGGCTCTGGCCCTGGAGCTACTGCGCACCTGGGGCGGTGATGAGTCCCAGCGCGGCAGCGGTGAGTGGGGTATGTGAGCGGTGTTTGCGGTACGGTGCGGGCTAGCGTGTCTGCTGGCCGTCTGTAATTTTAAGGACGTCCGTTGGAGGCAAGCGCACAGAAATAAAGGCCCTACTCGTGCCCCAGTTCCTGGTGAACAGTCTCCGAGCTTAGCCAAATGTAGCCTCCATGCACCTCATTGCCTCCTCGACCCCCGCCCCCCGCCCCACACGCAGCCCCCGCGCTGCTGGGCGCCCCGAGCCGCGAGGCCCTGGCGGCGGCGCTCACCCGCGCGGGCCTGGCCGCCTCCCTGGACCACGCCCTGCGCCTGGCCTTTGCCGCAGCAGACCGGGCCGCGCTCGAGCCAGGCAACCCGGTCCTACAGCGCCTGGCCCGGGAAACGGTCTTCATACCTTTCATGGTGCCTCGGGTACTCGGCAACTGGGCCCTCCCGCCGCAGCTGCGCCTCGAGGCCAGCGGCGGGGTGCTGGTGACGCTCGGCAAGCGGGCGCGCATGCTGGCGCGGCGGCTGCGGGAGCTGGAGGCGGAGGTGGAGGGGAGCGGGGCGGGCGCGGCACGGGCGGGGGCGCTGAAGCGGGAGCGAGAGCTGCTGGCGGCGGTTATCCACCAGCTGCTGATGGCAATGCCGGGACCGAGGCTGCTGCCCCTCGCGCGGGATGAGTTGGGGCCCCGGGGCGACGCAGGCCGGCCTGCCCCGAACGTCGATGCCGAGGCCTTCGTGGGCCAGTGGATGTGCCTGCTGGCCACGCAGGCGGCGGCGCGGGCAGCGCCCCTACGGCTGCACCGCGAGGCCGCCAGGTGGTTGCTGTACAGCGTGACAGAGTCGCTGAGGCATGTGTGGCTCGGCTGTACATCAAGCGAGGCCAGCCTGAGCGCACCGCGGCTGCTGGCGCTCCAGCCGCAGCGCCTGTTGGCGGCGGCCTGCAAGCTGCTGTGCGCCCGGGTGGGGGCGGCGGAACCCAGCGGCGGCACGGATGGGGACGCCCAGGAAACCGTGGAGGACATGCAGACCGCCGCCGAGCATGCCGTGGCGGCCCTGGCCGAGCTGGCGGCGCACCCGCAGCTGAGCGATCGCGTGCGGTCCTGGCTGGTGCCGCCCGGCGGTGGTGGGGGCAGCTCTGGCGGCGGCAGCGGCGACGGCAGGGGTGGCGACAGAGCAAAGGGCGGCGGCGCCTGCCGCGATCGGTCCTGGCTGGTGCCGCCAGGCGGCGGCGGGGTTGCGGCGGCCGGCGGCGGCGCTGGCAGCAACTGCACCGGCCTTGAGGCCGGCCCTGAGGCTGAGCTTGGATCGGCGGTGAGCCCCGCGGAGCGGGGCCCGGGGGAGCGGGGCTGCCTGGTGCCCGCCCTCCGAGTGGGGTTGCAGCCGTGGCTGCGGAACGAGTCGCTCCGCGGCACGCTGGATGCGCTGCTGCGCACCGCGGCCCCTGCCGGCGGCGGCGGAGGCGAGGCAGCGGCGGGCAGCAGCGGAGACGAGGCCCTGGGGGCCGGCGGAGATGGCAGCAGCGGCGGCGAGGCAGTGAGGGGCTGCGACGGAGGCCAGGCAGCGGGGGGCGACGGGCGTAACCTCTTCCGCTCGACCGCCGCAGCGCTGGCGGCAAGCATTCGGTCGGAAAGCAGCTTCGTGCAATTGAAAGGAGACACGGGAGCCGTCTACTTCCCCACGGTAGGCGTTGTGGCTCTCCTGCAGCTGGGCCCACCCCTCGATGACGGCGAGGGGCCGCCGGCGGACGAGTCGGCGGCCCTGCTGGCGGCGCCGCTGCCGCCGCCCATCGCCGTGCCGCTGGCCGAGGTGGCGTTCCCCGGCCTGCGCGTGTGCGCGTACCCGGGCTGCCTGTCGTACGGCGGCCGGAGCGAGGCGGAGCTGCCGCTCAAGCAGTGCGCGCGGTGCAAGTGCGTGCGGTACTGCTCGCAGGAGTGCCAAAAGGCGGACTGGGAGGAGGGGCATAAGAACGAATGCCAGCGACATTGCAAATAGCACGTGGGGGGGGGGGGGGGGCTGACTGGAGGGAGGCGCACAAGGGCGAGTGCCATACGTGCTAGGAGGGCCGGGCAAGCGGGCTTTCCAAGTAGGGCTTTTTTAGGTGTGCTAGCTGGGACCCCGCAGTTGGACTGGAGGTTGGGCAAACGGGGCCTCGGTGCCATTGGCAGTTTGTTGGCAGTTGGCGTGGGCGATGCGAGGGCGGCGAGGATGCGAGTTAAACATGAGTTGCGGCGAGGATGCGGCGAGGATGCGAGTATGAGTTGCGGTCTGCTTTCTGCCTTCGTTCATAAGCCCGGGTTGTGCAGGGTGCTTGTGATTCCGTGACGTGATGGCTGCTGGGGGCCGAGGGCATGACTCGGTGTGCTGTGCGATTATTGTGTGGCTGAGGACCCAGGCCACGCACTGGCGGCACCGAGGATACCGGTGCTGTGTCCAGGCGGCAGTCATGTGTGGCGGGTGGATGCCCCGAGCGCATTGGGGGCGTGGGGGTTCCGTACTTGCATTGCGTGTGGCTGGGTGCCTGCGGCCGAGGATCACGCCGACAATGGCGGCACCGAGGATGCCGGAACCGAGGGGAAGATCAGCGGTAGCGAACGACACTGCCGGCTGGTAAAGGCCGCCGGGCGGGTGAGGTGTGGTGTCCGGGGGGGCTGGTGGCATGCGTCGGTGGGTGCCCACGGACCGGGCATGAGGCCGGGTGGAGGAAGGGGGCTTCGAACGTAACTTGTGTCACCGATGTTGCGCAAGGAGCCGGACTGTGAGGGCGAAGCCATAGGCAGGACCACGGTTAGGCAGCAAGACCGCGAGGGCTTTCGCGCGGGAATGGCAGCGATCTCAATGCCCAGAAACAAAGCAGCCAACAGATGGTAGCAGCAACACGCGCTACATTCCTACATACTGTGTAGCATACTAGAGATCTCTCAGCATGGCAGCAAGCACGAATGCTCCAGAGGAGGTCTGCATTCCGGAAATCGTCGGCCGCATTTCAAGCTTCCTGCCACCCAACGAGATTGCCTGTACGCTGCGACTCGTAAACCGCTCTACCGCTGACCAGTTCCGGGAGCACACCGGGGTGCGGCTCTCGCAGCCCTCCCCGGCTGCGGCCTTCGCTGCTCGCTGGTCCGCCCCCGGGGCCTGCCGCGCCCTCTCCTACCAGCGCCGACTGCAGCTGCTGTGCCTGACGGCCGCCAGCGGGGATGTGGGTAACCTGGAGGTGGCGCTGGCGGCGGCGGGTCTGTGCCCGACGGTGGAGGTGATGGCGGCAGCGGCGGCCGCCGGGCAGCTGCCCGCGTGCCGCTGGCTGGCGGAGAAGGGATGCCCGCTGAAGGGACCACTCCCAGCAGGAACTAGTCTCCAAGCCCTCGCCTCAAAAGGGGGCCATGCGGCGATCTGCGAGTGGCTCACGGAGCAGGGGCACGCATGGAGCTGGGAGTGTGTGCGGTCAGCCGCGCTCGGGGGTCACCCGGAGCTCATGGGGGCCCTCCTGCACAAGGGGCCCCCGGGCCCCAGCGGCAACGCCTTTGCAGAGTCCATGCTTGATGCGGCGGCGAGGGGCTGCGACCTGGAAACCCTCCAGGAGATGTGGCGAGAGCGGGCTGCACAATCATCGGCGCGGCTGGATTGGGAGCACGTGCGGGGCATGACTGTTGCCGCTGCCGCCGGCAGCCCCACCCCCGACTGGGCGGCCAAGGTGGCGTGGCTGCTGGAGCAGGTGAGAAGGAACTGGGGCAAACACAAAGGAAGCTGGACAGTTTCATGTCAACGGGGGAGGGGCTGGCAGGGCGGGGGGGCAGGTTTGTCGTGCTGTCCGATGTATGGTCCGAAGCCTCCGATACGGATCTCACAGGCAGAGGTGTGTGGCCTTTCTTTGACTGGGTTCAGCCCCGTTGAAGCGCTTCTCCCTTACTGCTAGGCAGGCCAGAGAACAGAGGCAAGATTGCTGCGCTCCTCTCTCTTCTTTCCAAACTCCTCTTCGCGCCTTTCCTTCCCATGCACAGGGTGCGAGGCGGCACTTGGGGGTATGCAGGGCCGCTGCCTTCCGCCCAGATGCCGTCGCACGGCTGACCCTGCTAGTGGAGGGCATGGGCTTCCCGGTCGACGCCTGCACTCTCGACGCAGCAGCCGAGGAGGGCCGGGCCGATGCCGTACGCTGGCTACTCGCATGGGGCCTGCAGCCCTTTCAACGGCAGGGCATCGCGGCCGCAGAGCGAGGCCACACGGAGGTGCTGCGGGCGCTGCACGGCGCGGGCTGCCCGCTGCCCCCGCCAGCAGAGCTGCTTCGCAGTGCGTGTGCGTCTGGGAGCGTGGAGACGGTCAGCTGGGTGGTGGCGACGTGTGGGGCCGAGGCGCTGCATGCAAAGCGGCACGAAGTCTTCGAAACGGCCCTTCAGTCCGGGAGCCTTGAGCTGGTGACGTGGCTGCACGGGAGGGGCTTGGGGCCCGGCCGGTACCCCTGGGACGATGCCGCCGAGGGAGGCTGCGTGGCTGTGCTCGAGCTGCAAGCGGAGTGGGGCGCGGATGCCCAGGTGCGGCCATGCATGACAAAGGCAGTATCACCCATGGATCTCAATTAGTCAGAGGCAGATGCCATGCATTTAGTTGCGGCCGTGTCGTAACCCACTGCCCTCACTGCTGTAGGCTGCACCTCCCTGGCCCTGAACATATTCTTGTCCCCCAATCCCGCACTCCCTCCGTTCAGGACCCGGACTGCCCAACAGGAGACTGCCACCTGACGGCCGCCGCGCGTGGCGACCTGCTGACCCTGGAGGCCCTGCGGCGTGTAGGCGTGCCCCTGGGCCGCACATCGCAGGAGAAGAGGTCTCTGGTGCGAGGAGCATTCTCGCATGGGGCACCCGAGCCGGCGCTGCGCTGGCTGCGCGAGGCCGTGGGCGAGGTGGACTGGGCCCCGGCGGCGGAGGAGGCCCGCACAGCACCCAAGCTTGTGGGCTAGCGGGCTGCAGGGGGGGGGTGGGGGTGCAGGCCGGCGGAGGCGCAGGGGGGAGGCTAGCGCAGGAGGTCGGTGGGACCAAGGAGGGCATTGGGTGAGGCAGTAGTGCAGGGCTCCCAAGGGCGCAAAGGGCGGAAAGCGCAAGCGGCTCAGCGAGGGGCCGATCGAGCCGTACGTGGAACGAAGCCCGGCCCTGAGGCGCAGGGCAAGAGCAAGGAGCGCGGCCATAACCTTGCTTGGCTAGCGGCCGCATGTGTGCCCCGTCTTCAGGTCTGTTTCGGGCCGGAATGCGGTTGACCCTCGGGTGAGAACCTGGAAACTGAGCGGATGGCAATTGAGTCACGTTGCATACACAAAATGCGTGAGGAGCGTAGCCGCCTATGAACGGGGACCCTTGCGGGTTGAAAGTTGGTATGGCTAGCGGAGGTATGGGCTGTGCTGTGCAACCTGGAGGTGGCAAGGCTGTTGGTGAGGACAGGGCCGGCCCGCAGCTTCGCTGGCGGAGAGAGTGCCGGGGACGTAGTCCACCGAGGCATCCAGGGCGGAGCCATGAGAGCCTGTCACTGGGGTGCAGGGCACAAGCCGGGGGCGCTTGTAAACCAAGGCTCGGGCACTCCACGTGCATGAAGCGCGCCCTGGGCATCTCGGTGCATGCAGACTGCCGACAGTGCAATGCGTGCGCGGTCGGCTTTTGGCGCTCTGGCGGCGTGAGGCGCAGCAGGCGCTTCAGTGTGTTCCAGCACCTGTCTCCTCTCGGAAGGGAACCCAAGGGGATAGATCCCCTGAGAGGAGGGGATCCCGCATGTGAGCCCACACCCTCCTGACGTCCTGCCTGAGTGGAAGCTGAGTCGCACGGCAGAGCCGCCCTGCAAGCAGCGCCGCCCGTGAGAGCTGAGGCCGTCGTTCCTCCAGCTTCCCGCCTCCCTCTGCCCCCTTTCCCTCCGCCTTACACCGACCAGCACTGTCCAGAGGTGGTCCTGTGCTCGCAGGGGCCGTGCAGCGTAGTCCGGACGACGACGAAGGGGGATGCAGCTGAACGCAACTGGGCTGTGCGCAACGCGATGTCCAGAGGTGGTCGCCCAGCGCCACCTGCATGGCCACTTGGGACTTGGCCAGTCCTCTCGTCCCCATTTGCATCAGTCAGCCCTGACTCATTGCCAGCAGTGCCTAGTGCCCTGCCTTGCCAAGATACGTGTGCGAACCAATTGCAAGCCCTGGACCCATAATGCCTTCACTACATCGCCAGGGGCACACAGGTTTGCTGCAGTCCCATCTGCTGTGGTTGAACCCCAAAGTGCGCATTCGCCCAGGACGTGCCCAACTCAGACTCCAAAAGTTATATTGATTAGCCCTGACTCATTCTTCGCGCAGCGTGGAGCGCAGCGGCTACGATGCACTCAAGCAACATGTACATGTAGCTGCGTGTACGGCAATCCTGTACGGCACTGAAGCAACCCAACTACCCGAAGCCCACAACAGTGCGGCGGGCCCACCCCTCTTGTGCACACCCTTCTATCTCCCAGTGAGCCGTGCTACGACTCATGTGTCCCCCCGCACGTGCTACTTGCAATGTCGCCGACATTCGTTCTTATGCCCCTCCTCCCAGTCCGCCTTGTGGCACTCCTGCGAGCAGTATCGCACGCACTTGCACCGCACGCACATCAGCAACGGCAGCTCCGCCTCGCTCCGGCCCCCGTACGACAGGCAGCCCGGGTACGCGCACACGCGCAGGCCGGGGAACGCCGCCTCGGCCAGCGGCACGGCGATCGGCGGCGGCAGCGCCGCCGCCAGTACGGCCGCCGACTCGTCAGGCGGCGCCCCTTCGCCTGCTGGCGGCGAGCCCCCCTCCCCATCAGGCAGCTCCAACGGCGACGGCTCCGCCGCCCCCATGTCGTCCTGGAGGGGGGCCTCCAAGTCTCCGACCCACACCTTAACATCTACGAAAACTCGCATGCCCTTGGCTACTACGGCCGCCAACCGGCGGAAGCCGCTGCCTGGGTCGGCGGCGGCTGTCGCCGCACCACCGTCACATGGGCCAGTGGTCCGGTCCGCGGCGGCGGCATCCGAAACGCCTCCCAGTGCCCTGTGTCCATCACCGCCATTGTCGCCCCTCGCGGCCGCACGGAGTAGGCATTCAAGCGAAGCGCTCATCGCTTCATCCGACTTTTGGAGCAACGGCTGAATGCCCAGCCGCAGGAAAGGCTCGAGGCAGCCCTGCTCGGACGTGACACCCGGAGCAGAGCCATCCCGAGCACCGCCACCCCTGCCCGCGCCGCTGCGGCTCACGCCGCCGCCGCCCCTGCCATCGCCGCTGCCGCCGCTGCTCACGCCGCCGCCACCCCTGCCGCTCGCGCCGCCGTCGCCACCCCTGCCCTTGCAGCTGCCGCTGCCGCTTGCGTCGCCGCCACACCTGCCGTCGCCGCTGCCTCCGCCAGAGCTGCCGCCGCCGCCGCTGGGCGGCACCAGCCAGGACCGCACGCGGTTGCTCAGCTGCGGGTGCGCCGCCAGCTCGGCCACAGTCATCGCTGCCAGCATGGCGGCGCGAGCGGCGAGCGTGGTGGGGTCCGGCGCAGCGTCCGCCGCATCCTTGCCCGGGCCGCCCGCGCTGGGGTCAGCGGCGGTCGAAACGCGGGCACGTACCAGCTTGCAGGCCGCCGCCAGCAGGCGTTGCGGCTGGAGCGCCAGCAGCTGCGGCGCTGAGAGCCGGCCGCCGCTTGGGGTCAGACTAGTCAGACCCACGTCGCAGCCAGCGGTCCGCAGGTAAAGCAACGCGTTGGTGACCGCAGTAAGAAGCTTCCTGAAGACCGCCGGCCGCAGCCGCCACTGCACCGCCCGCGCCGCGGCCTGCGCGGCGAGCAGGCACAGCTCCCGCCCCGCAAAGACCTGGGCCTCAGGGGGTGGGCCAGGCGGGCCGGCGGCGTCCGCCGTGCTCCCGGGTTGTGGACTTCGCGTGCCGCCACTGAGCATCTCGGGGCCCGGCATTGACGGCAGCATCCGCTCAATGATTCGCGCCAGAAGGTCGTGCTCCTGCTTGCGTGCAAGCGCCCGAGCGGCGCGCTTCCGGCTCCCCTCCACCTCCGCCTCCAGCTCCCGCAGCCGCCGCGTCATCATGCGCGCCCGCTTGCCGAGCGTCACCAGTACCCCGCCGCTGGCCTCGAGCCGAACCCGCGCCGGGAGAACCTGCCCTGAGAGCATGTGAGACATGAGCACTGGTGTATAGGCCGTGTAACGGGCCAGGGCGTTCAGCTGAAGCCGCTGGGGGTGGCACGCGGCCCGGTCCGCTGCGGCGAAGGCCAGGCGCAGGGCGTGGTCCAGGGAGGCGGCCAGGCCCGCGCGGGTGAGCGCCGCCGCCAGGGCCTCGCGGCTCGGGGCGCCCAGCAGCGCGGGGGCTGCGGAAGGGGGACGGAGGAGGCCAAGACAGGGCGGCGCGTGGGACACAGGGACGTGTACGGTCCCCGGGGCGGCGCAGATGCAAGGTGAGTGAGATAGGTACGTAGGAACGCCCGTGGTGGGCGTGTGCTCCCTCCATACAGCCTCCGTACAGCCTCCGTACAGCAACTAGAGATGCAGCCATCAATCTATGACTTGACGAAAGATGGCCTGTCTAGGCTACACAGCCTTTCTGGCGCGCATGCCTCACACGGACCCCCTCATGGATTTCGCTCCGAGAAGTTGCTGTACGGAGCAACCGTACACTGTCCTGGCTTCCTGGACCCCTAGCGCACGCCCCTGCCCTCCCACCGCAGGCGTGGCCCGGTAACCTGCCAACCCTGCCGGTGGCTGACTCCCCGACTGGGGCTGGCAGCCCCTTCGTTGGTCATCCTACCTCGAGCCTCGCAGACCTGGCGCAGCATGTACAGGGCCATCTCTGTCCCCGCGTACAACTGCGCGCGGGAAAGTTTGCATGCCATGTCAGAAAGGCGGCGCAAGGAAGCGATGACCGGGTATGCCTTGAGCCCGTTGGAATCAGGGTCCTGTTACACGTGCTTGGCTACCGCCCATACCGCCGTACCTCGGTGAGGCCTGAAGCCTCGCGGTCGCCGCCCCCCGCCAGCCCCGCCTCCAGCCCCTCGAGGTTCAGCGCCAGGGCCCAGGCGAGCGTCTCGGCGCTGCGGGTCTCGAACAACAGGCGGTTGACGTCCTGGGGCAGGGCGCGGGAAGGGAGGGTGGGAGCATTAGCAAGAAGGGGCGGGCACAGAGCCGGCAGCACAGCTGTACAGCGCCGTAGGTGGGGTAGGCCAACGGTTCCTGGGGCACTCTTCAGAAGGCGTCCTGGGGAGGTGACAGGAGGATGACACGGCAGAGTACGGCAGGTACGGCAGGAGGCCAAATAAAGGGACAGATGACGGAAGCGGGGAAGCGGGGATGTGGAGCAGGCGGAGAGGCGAAGGCCGTGCAGATCAGCCCCGAGCCCCAAAGTCAGCAGCAGCGGGCGCTGAGCTGCAGTGCGAAGGACCAGCAGCGAGAGGGCCGGATCGTACGAGAGGGCGGAGTGGAAAGCACTCCTAGCCCACCTAGCACTCCCGCTTCGGTACCTCGTGACGGGGTACCGCGACCCACGTACCGGCAGGAGGGTCAGCAGGCTGAGGCTGGCGTCTGGCCGCCGCGAGTAGGCCCCTCCCAGGCCTTCGCCCCGCTGCAGGCGGCAGAGGGCCTCCAGGGCTCGCGGCTCGAGCCGGGCGAGGCGGGGCGGCGGCGGGGAGCCATTGACCGGGGAGCACAGGCCGTGAGCCAGGCAGGCCAGGGCGTCGGCGTGTGCCTGTACCAGCCAGTCCGCCGTCTCCTCGCACCTCCACCCCTGCATGCTGCTGCCCCCAATCACGTGGCCCAGCCTCGCCTCCAGCGCCGGAAGCCACCAGCGGCCCTGCCACCTGGCAGGCGCAGCTCGCCCGCTGGGCCCCGCCCCCTCCACCTCCTGCTGCCCCTCTAGGTCCTCCACCGCCTGCCCCCGGTCCTGCCCCTCCCCCTCCAGCTCCACGCCCCCGTGCACGCACAGCCGCTCCAGCAGCGCCTCCTGCAGCGCCACCACGTTCGGGTGGGACAGCTGCGAGGCCAGCTGCGGGGCGACGTCGCGGGTGCAGGTGGAGAGGAGACCGTGGGCCCTGCTTAGCGCGCTGGCGAGGAGGCAGGCGCAGTACTGGGTGTACGTCGCACACTCCCGCAGCATGGTCCCGATCAGGCCGTCTTGGCTGAGGATGAGATCCGGATCCGGCGCTGGGCAGCCCTGCAGCACGGCCCATGCAACCGTCGGAAGCAGCTGGCTCTCTGCCAGCACCGCCAGGAGCTGGCTTCGGGGCGCGGCGAGCTCGGGCGCAGGCGCCGTCTCTGATTCGTCGTCAGGCCTCGCGTCCGGGCTGCCGCCGGGTGCCTGCAAGTCTTCCAACAACCCCACAACCAGGACAGCGTAGAATGCACAGCTGCTCGTTAGCTGAGCGCACAGCCGCGAAGCGCCCGGCGCGAACTTGCCGCCGTGCGATGCGACCAGCGCCCGCTGCACGTCCGGGCCTGGCTGCGCCGTGTGGTGCGCGAAGTGCGCGCAGCTTCGCAGCCCGGTCACCACCGCGCACATGAAGTCGGCAGTCCACAGGGGCGCAGCGACGCGGGCCAGCAGCCGGGCCCTGTCCGGGTCCGTGTCGGGCGACGGGCCGCCGGTGGCCGGGTAGATGTTGGCCAGCGGCATGGTAAGCCGCTCCATGGCTTCGGCCGCGGCCTGGAGAAGTAAGAGCGCGGGCTTATGGGAAAACACGCGAGTTACCGCCGGCAGAGAAGCGTCGGCGCAAAACTCGACGGCGCGAGCGAGGTCGGTCATTCTGGCGGCGAGCCAGGCCCAGGTCCCCGCCTCCTCGCACGCCCCCAGCCACCGCTCGAGGCTCTGCAGGGGCGAGGCCACTGCTGCGTTCGCGAACACGCGGCTGTAGAGCTTCGCGACGGCTGCCTTGGCTTCTTCGAGGGCCTTAAGCCTGAGGCAGGGGGTGAGGTAGGGGGACGCAGCCGTGACGGCGCGAGGCGTGGGCACAGGAGGCGGGAGTCGCGGGGAGGCGGGGTCGCGACAGCGGGAGGAGTCGGCGCAACACACTTGGTGGCGAACTCAGTCAACGTTGGGATGATAGGGCACCAGTGCCTGTGCGGATGCGCTTGTGCGTGGACGCAGGACTAAGAGTGAATGGCGGAGGTCTGCGTGCAAGCATGCGGGCGCGCACCTTCCGGGAATGCGCTGGATACGCTCTGGCGAGGTGAAGTACATCCTCTGTATCACGTCAAGCGCCGTCTGCTGAGCTCGGAGCCGCAGCACGAGGACGTCCCGCGACAGCTCCATGGCGACCGAGTGCAGCGAAACAGCCTCAAGATTCACACAGGGGACTCTTCCTGGCTGAGAAAGCAAGCAGGAGAGCGTGATGAGCTAAGGCGTGGGAACATTTCGGGCTGGCAGTTGGGCAGGATGCGCTAGAGTCCCTCGAGAAACGCATTGACACACTATCCACTGCATCGGGGTATGAGCACTCAGGCGTGGAGTTGCAGCGGCTATGGGGCTTTGCGAGTACTGCGACATTGTGGGGACAGTGCCCTCCGCATGGGGGCGAGGCACTTCTCCGCTGGGACCCCTTCGAGCAAGGAACCCCCTCGCCCTAATGCCCGAAGACTGGCCCAGACACCCAACACGCAGCACGCCCAGAGTTAGGCGAAGCGAGACTTTACACGGGGACCCGGACCCGGACTGAGTGGCACTCCCTGCATCAGCAACGGCCAACTCCGCCCCCCGTGTTCTTCAGAACCGTGATGATGCCATTGACCACGACAGGCTCTACAGTACAGCTCTGAAGTAGAGCTCCGATTCACTCCTCTTGCAGCACCCACTGTGCCAGACTCTCCAGGCGTTACCTCCCACTACCCCCTCCTCCCCCCCAATGGAGTTCAGCACGCACCACATCCGTACGCGCCGTACTCGCAAGCCCCCACTCATAATCCGCCCATCCGGCGGCACAAGCAGGGGCACCATCCGGCCATTGAGATGCCACACGCGTGTCTCTGCGATCCAAACGCAGATCCATATCCTAACCCAGATCCAGGCCCCTGCGAGGAGCCCTCAAGCGTCCTCGCTGCCGCTGTCGTCCCCGGAGTCGATATCCGGCAGCGAACCCTCGCTGTCCTCGCTCTCATCCCCGCCGCCAAACACCGCCGCCGCCGCCGCCGCCCGCTGCGGCGCTGGCGCTGCTGCAGCCGCCGCAGCGACGGCAGGCGCCGGTGCCGGTGCCGCTGCCGCCGCCGCGGGTGTCGGTGCAGGGGCAGGCGCCGCGGCGGCGCCTTCGGCAGCCTTGGCTTTGGCATCCGCCGTCTTTTGGCGCTTGCCTCCTCGCGTCTCCATGGCTGGAGGCTCCGCCGCGTCTCGCCCCTTGCCGTTGCCCTTCTTCCCTGCCGCACCCGCCCCATCCTTGGCCGCCGCCCCTGCTTTCCCGGCACTCGCCACCGCCGCTGCGGCTCCCTTGCCTGCTGCCGCGCCGTTGCCCTTGGCGGCGGCTGCGGCAGGGGTGGCGGCGGCCTCCGCCTTGGCGCCCTTCTTACCGGAAGCCTTGGCTGGCGCCGGCTGTGCCGCAGCCGCCGCTGGCTCAGCGGCAGCGACGACGGCCGGCGCCGCAGCCGGCGGCGGCAGCTGCGGCTGCACGGGGTCCAGAATGCTCCACAGCCTGGGCCTGCCCAGCTCCATGCTGCCGCCGCCGCCGCCGCCCTGCCTGGCGTCGCCACCAGCGCCTGCCGCCGCCGCCGCGCTGCGCGGCCTCAGCAGCGGCTCCAGCGCCGCCAGGCCCTCGCTGCAGGCGTGCGCGAACTCAAGGCCGCCGCCGGGGGCGGCGCCGCCGCCAGCGGCGCCGGCACGCAGCAGCGCCAGGCCCTCGGGCAGGAACGGGTGGCGGCTGGGCCACGGCGCCGCCAGGCTCGCTGCCAGCGCCCGCGCCGCCGCCACGCGCAGCGCCGCCAGGGTGGCGGCGCGGGCCGCCGCCGGGCCGTTGGGCTCCGCCGCCGCCTTGAGCGCCGCCTCTGACGTCACCGCTGCCACGTGGTAGCACAGCGCGTCGATCTGGCCCCGAACGTCTGACGTCAGCGCCGGCCCCGCCGCCGCCAGCAGCGCCGCCGCCAGGCCCAGCGCCGCCACCTGCGCCGCCGCGTCGTCGGGCGTCATCACTGGCGCCGCCGCCGCCGCCACTGCCGCCGCCGCCGCCAGGTCGATGCCAGCCAGCGGGTCAGCCCCGCCCTTGGCCTTCTTGCCTGGCGGATGCCCACCAAGCATCCCCGCCGAGCGACCGCCGCCGCCGCCGGCCTTGCCGCCGAGGCCGGTGCCGTACAGTGCGGCCTGCTGCGCGGCCTGCTGCTGTACGGCACTGAGGCCGTACAGCTCCGTGACCAGCGCGCCGCTGACCTCCACCGCCAGGGAGCGGCCGGCTGCCATGCCGCCGTACTGCAGTACCGCCGACGTGGCGTCGTACAGAGCCGCGCGAACGGAGGGCGGCATGGCGCATGCGAGGCCGCCTGCGCCGCCGGCCTTGACCCTGCGCGTGGGAGCACGTCAGCACGTCACCACCGGTCCTTTCGACTGCTCGTAATTGCTTGCCAGACTGCCCATCGCCGTCCGCTCGTGCGCCCCATCGCTCTCCTCGCACCCAGCTCCTGGCAGCTCGTCTTTCCCTCTCCTTGCCCCTTCCCCTCCCTCTTCCCCTCACGCTTCCCTGCCCCGAACCCCCTCATCCCCAGATTCCCACCTCCTCAGCTGCTCCGACAGCACGCGCGAGACCAGGGCGCCCAGGGGCATCAGCGCGCCGCGGCCCACGCGGACCAGCAGCGCCAGTAGCCCCCAGCCGCAGCGCTGCAGACCGGGAAGCGCCGCCAGCACCGCCGCCTGCGCAGAGGCCGAGGGCGCAGTGCGGCCGGGCGCCAGCAGCGCTGCAGGGGAGAGAGGGCGTGAAGGCGAGGGTTGAACGGGATTGAGGGCGAGCGCTGCCAAATGGAGGAAGGAGCTCAAGGGCGATGCATCTAGTGCCTTCGGTAGGTATCCCCTATGCGGTCCCCGCTTGCAACATGCGCGCCCGCTCTGCTCCCACCCGTCGGCTGCAGCTTGCACTGCAGTGCAATGCGGCAGAGGCAGCACGCCTCCGCCCCCGTCCTTCCCAGCCCCCGCGCCCAGCCCCAGACCCCGCCCACGCTGCGACCCCGCCCCCACCGGCCGGCTCCAGCTTGCTCAGCCGCATCACCGCCAGCAGCACAGCGTGCGCGGGCAGCGGCACGGGCGCCCCCGCCTCGCCCGACAGCAGCGCCGCCAGCCCGTCAAGCAGGGCCAGGGTCACCTGGGACGGCCGGGTAGGAGAGGGGGGGAGGTCCATGGGGAAACGCAGGTAAGCAACACGTAATGTGGGCGCGCTGGCCGGGAAGAGAGGTGGACCGTCCAGCAGGGCCAGGGTCACCTGGGGGGAAGGAAGGCGGGCAGGACCGGGGGAGGAGCCATGGGGAAGCGCGGGTGTGCGGGACAGGCCTTGGGTGGGTAAAGTGGGCACGGAAGCCGGACAGAGGGCGGCGGGAGGACAGCGCAGGGTTAGAAACCAGGCCAAGGCACCAAGGCACCAAGGCTACTCGTTCTGAGAGCAATGGCGGCCAGAGGCTGTTCCGCCCCAAAGCCAGCCCGGCTTGCCTGGATCACGTGCGTTGCGTCCGTGCGGGCCGCCGCCGCGCCGCTGCCGCCAAAGCCCGCCGCCGCCAGCAGCCCCTCCGCCTCCGCGCCCGCACCCGCCGCGATGCCCAGCTGCTCCCTGGCCCTCGCCGCCAGCCCAGCGTCCCCCGCGCCCCCGCCCATGCCCGTGCCCTCGCCGCCTCCGCCGCCGCCGCCCAGCGCCCCTAGGAGGTCTAGGGCGGTGTGCAGGGACAGCAGCAGGCGGCGGCAGGCCGTGCTCCAGGCCGCGGCCTCGGTGGCGGAGGCGCGGGGCAGCAGCGCGACCAGCCGGGCCGCGTCGGAGCGCTGCGGCGGCGGCACGTCGGGCGCCGCGATGAGGGCGGCGGCGGCCGCCTCCAGGGAGGCCGCGTGGTTGCGGGCCACGGCGGGGAGGGAGGTGAGCACGGCGCGGGCCGCGGACAGCGCGGCGGCGCGGCAGCCTGGGCGTTGGGGAGCGAGGTTTGTGCGGGGGTGAGATGGGGTTGCCGGCGAGCCGTAGGAGGGGAAGTGGAGCGTGGCGGGCTGGCTGCGTACGTATGACGCTAAGGGACCATCGCGCCTTGAGTCCGCTTCTGGAGTTTGGCCTGGCCGCCTCACCGGCTCGACACCGCGCCTTCCACGCCCTCCCTCCCCCATCTCATCCCGGCCGCACCCGCACGCACCTGGGTTGGTAAACAGCGGTGTGGCCAGGGCCAGGGTGCGGCCCGCCGGCCCCGAGGCGTCACGGCGCACCCCTGGCACCTCCAGCAGCTGCTGCACCCTGCGTGGGGGGAGGGGGAAACGGGAGGGAGGAGGCAAGGTCGTGGGGAAGGGGTGGGGAAGGAAGGGGTGTGTCACGGGGGCCCGAGGGCCACAGGTTTTGATGGCGACTGAGGCACAGTGGCGCCACTTGCAGTGGGCTGTTCTCAAGGCGACGGTTGCGTTGCCGCAGGTCGAAAGCCCCGCTGAACACGTGCGGCCCTTGCAGTAGGGCCTTGACCTGCGCTCGTCACAGTGCCATGTCCCCATTGTTCCCACATGACTCCCCTGCTCGTTCTCAGAGCGCACCCCGCCGCTAGAGCCCCACCGTGTGAACAGCTGCGCCAGGGCATGCAGAACGGCGGCGCGAGACGCCATCGCGTCCGCATCCTTCTTGCCCGCATCCAGAAGCGCCGACGCCCACTCGCCATGACCCGCCAGAAAAACGCACGCGGGGCAGTGACAGCACACGACGCCCAGGAGCACCGCGGCGCCGGGGCGGCAGGCGGACTGCACGGGCACCGTGGATGGTCCGGAGGATGGACACGGGATGGTTGGCACCGTCACGCGGGCAGTCTCCCGGCCGCCCAAAATACAGGGAGTAGCTTCGCAGCAAAGGAGGCCATGTGCAGAGTAGAGTTCGCACCTCGCCCTTGCTGCCGAGATGCTTGAGCAGCTGCTCGACGAGTTTGGCCTGGAGCTCCGTCACGGGAGTCCAGAGGCCTCCCTGCGCGCCGTCTGGCCCAGCCGACAGTAGCCCACTGCCCACAAGCAGGCTGGCAATGGCGGCGGTGCGGTCGGGGTCGAGCGGCTGCTCGACCGCCGACAGCACATTCCTTAGTAGAGTACTTCTAAGAGCAGCCGCGGCCTCCATTTCGGCAAAAGAAACGTGACAAGCAAGCTAGGAGCGGCAGATACCAGTTCGTTTGCGTGCAGGTAGGCGTGCCGCTAGTTCATGCTGCCCATTAACCTGTCCTGTACATGTCCGGAACAATTGAGAACATAATTCGAGCGTTTGGGGCCAAGGCGAACACAGCACGGGCGCAGCACGCCCTACCGATGCAGGGCGCTCTCTGTTCGCGCGGTTCACACTTTACAAGTTGATAGCTCACGAGCAGGCGCTGTTTACGTCAGGCACTAGGCGTGCTTAAGCCCTCGCATCTCTCCGCTCGGCTTTCCTGGTGCCAGATGGAGCCCTTGCAGAACTTCTGCTACCAACATTGCTCATAGGATAGGATAGGATAGGATCCTGGGCTGCCCACTGGAGCGGGGCTTGCCGCGCGGGAGCCTGCTTGAGCGCGGGAGGATGGGCAAGGCCGCCCGGAAGGCGGTTGTCATATCGGACTCTGACGATGATGAACTCCCGCTGGGGCAGCTGGCCAAAGAGCAGCGGAGGGCCGAGCCAGCCCATGACGAGCTCGCAGCCCCTGCGCCACAGCCCAAGCACGAAGAAGACTCCGTAGCGCTTCCCAGAGCTGAGGAGATGGAAATAGAAGGGGCCGCTCCTCCGGGCGGTCCGGGGCTCGTGTCGCCGAGCTCGGAGGATGGCACCATCGGGACAGGGGCGCCCCCCACATCCGCAGAAGCCTCCTCCTCAGACGACGACGACGCTATCATCATTCCTCCCAGCAAGCGACGTAAACCGGCTCAGAACTCCACCCAGCCCCTCCAGCAACTCTCGGAGCAGCAACAGCCGGCCGCCCAGGCCAACCCCGCCAGCGGCGAAGATCCCGGCGGAAATGCCCCAGTCAGGCGCAGCAGCCGACGCCTGCGCGGCCGGGCCCCTGCAGCGGACCCCAACGCGGCTGCCGAAGCAGCAGCGGCGGCCCTCCCTCCGCGCCGGCGAGGGAGCCGGGCAGGGTCAGCGGCGGCACGGTCAGCGGCGGCACGCGGGGCCAGGGCCAAGCAGGGCGGTGGCGGAGGCGCCACGCGGGGCGGCGGTGGCGCTGACTCGGACCCAGACTTCGAGCTGGGCGGCAGCAGCGGCAGCGGAGGGGACGACGACGAGGACGAGGATGTAATCCTGAGCACGGATGACGACGACGAGGATTCGGTTCCGTCATCGGATGATGATGATGATGGCTCGGAGGCTGAGGAGGAGGACGAGGAGGAGGACGGCAGCGATGGCAATGGCGGTTTGAAGCGCAAGGGGCGGCGCACTCGCGCCTCTGTTGCCCGGAAGGGCAAGGCCGCGGGTTCCAAAGGCAAGGCCAAGCGGCCTGCAGCAGCCGCTGCGGCCCGCGCCGGCAAGCGGCAGCCCGCCAAGTCCGCCCCCTCTCCACCCCGGGCCAAGCGGCAGCGGCAGCAGCCGGGCCGGCGGTCCGCCGCGGCACAGGCGCAGGCGAAGGGAGCCAACGGTGCATGCGGGGAAGGGGAAGGGGGAGGGGAGGAGGAGGCGCTTGAGGATTTGGAGGACGCGCAGGAGGCGGGGCAGGGGCAGGCGGCGCCCAAGCGGCGGTCCAGACGGCGTGTCGCACAGGCGATCGAAAGCGGCAGCGAGGAGGAGGACGGTGCGGGGGGCAGTGCCGGGGCCAAGCAGGAGTCAGAGGCGGGGGCGGCGGGGCCTTCGGCACGGGGCCCCGCGGTGCGGGCGGGCGGAGGCGGGCGGCTGCGGCGACTGCCGTCGGGGCAGGCCGCCGCTGCTACCGGGGAGCCGGGCGCCGACGCGCAGGCCCATGCATCAGAGGGGGCGGAGGACCTCACGGCTCTGGAGGACGAGGACGCGGGGCCACCGCCCGCACCCGCACACGCAGCGGGGGAGGAGGCACGTCCGGGTCCAAGCGGCCGCGGCTCCCCTCGTGGCCATGGGCTGGGGGCGGCGGCGGCGGCGGGGGCGCCTGGCGGCAGCGGCGGGCTGTCCTCGGGTGGGCGCAGCGCCCGGGCCCGCACGCAGCGGCGCACGTCGACTCGGGAGGAGCTGGAGGAGCGGCGGCGGAGGAAGCTGGAGGGCGTGCCAGAGGGTGAGGCGATGGGCGGGTGTGGGGATGGTGGCCCAGGTTGGGGCGGGGCAGGCGGCGGGCTCGGGTGCATGCTGGGCCGGGGAGGGAAACGGGGGAATGGAGGCATGGGTTGATGGGCGTGGGTAGCGTGGTGGGGCGGTGGTGGCTGGAGCGGGGTCATCGGGGCTCTCGAGCCCTCATCGTCTTGCCTCTCCTCTTTCCACGCGCACCCCTCATGCCTGCCCCATTCACCCCTCAGAGGACGAGGAGGCAATCGACCTGGTGGACAGCGATGAGGGGGCGGGGGCGGGAGAGGGCGGAGAGGGGGCCGCCGCCGGCCTCGAGGACGACCTCGGCGGCGGCGGCACGGGCGCGTACGGCGGTACGGGGGCGTACGGCGGGGCGGGGGCGTACGGCGGCGGCGGGGGTAGCGGCGAGCGGTTGGCGAGGGGCCGCGGCCGGCCCGCGCATCCGGGCCTGCAGGGCGAGGGCGGTGAAGAGTTCGAGCAGGCCGCCATCCTCATGGGCCTGGATGACGAAGACGATGACTCAGCAGCCGGCTTCCAGGCCCGGGGAGGCCCAGCCGGGACCCGGCGGAAGCTCGACTGGGAGCTGGAGGCAGCTGACGCCATGGAGGCACGTGAGCGGCGCCTGTTGGAGCGAGAGCGAGTTCAGGGGCAGGCGGGCCCGAGCGGGGCCCGAGCGAACGGCGGCGGCGGGAAGGCGAAAGGCCGCGCGTCCGAGCCGGTCCGGACGGGCCCCAAAAATGAGGACGCGTACGACAGTGACGACTCCTTCATCAACAACGGATCTGGATCGGATGAGGAGGCAGGCGGATCTGGATCCGCGGAGGAGGAGATCCTGGACCTGTCGTCGGATGAGGAGGAAGCGGATCGGGAGCCCGCCGCAAACGAGCGCGCACGGGGCAAGAAGGGCCAGGCCCAGCGGCGGCGCTCGCCGGCTGGCGCTGGGCCCAGCGGGGCCCGGGGCGGGCCCATGCTGGACTCCCCGGCGGTGGCCGCTCGCGTCTCGAGCGACAACTTTGAAAACTTCCTGCTTTGGGTGGTGAGGCGGGGTGGAGAGGCGTGGGAGGAGGACGGGAGGGGGTCGGGTATGGGGTATGGGGTGGGCGGTGGGGTAGGGAGAAGGGCAGGCACAACGGGTGGGGGCGCTCGGCATATGGGGTGGCTTGGCGCCTGACCGGGGAGGTGTGCAGGCGCCTGACGCTGTCCTGTCCTTCCCATCACCACCACCCTCCATCCCTCCCATGCTCGCACACCCCCTCTCCCCTCCCCCATCGCCTGCCCCGTCTCCCCTCCCCCTTTCCATCCCAATCTGGCCCCCCTGATCCTTGAGCACCCCCTTTCCCTTCCCTTGTCGATCCTTTCCCGCGCCCCCCCCCCACCAGGAGCCCATGGCCTGCGCCGCCCTGCGCCTGGAAGTGGGCGACGACGACGACCAGGTCCGACTCAACAAGCGGGCGGCGCACAGGTGAGTCAGCGCATGATGACTAAGTCACAGGTGGAGACGTAAGAGCTGGGCAGGCCCGGCCTGTCACGATATGCGCAGCTGGCGTGTGCGCATGGCTCCCGTGCGCCCTCTGCTTGCCCGGCCGTGCCAATTTGCGCTGGCCGCGTGCGCATCGTGTCGGCTACCCTTTACTGGGATATCGCTTGCTGTCCTTCAGCCTCCACGTCCCACTCCACGTCATCGTCACCCCTCCTCCCCTCCGGCCCCTGCAGGCGCTTCGAGGGCGACCTGGACCAGGCCGCGTGAGTACGGCATTAGTCATGGAGCGAAGCCACCGGGCGGCAGCGGAGTCGTTGGGGGGCAGGGATGGGGAGGGAGGCGGATAGCGAAGGTTCATGGAGGGAGGCAGGGGGCCCTGTTTATCCTTGCGGGCACCTGCATGAGCAGCCGTGGTAGCCCTCCTTGCCTGGCGGAGCAGGCCCAGTACAGACGACAGACAGACCCTCATATCCCTCCCCCTTCCCCTCCCCCCCCTGCAGGAGCCAGACCACCTCCTTCCACTGGGTCACGGCCGACACCCAGTACAACCTGCGCAAGTGGGTGGTGGCTGGGGGGGCAGCGGAGGGGGGGAAGGGGGACCGCACTGCAGGGGGGCCTCCTCGCCGGCAGCCGCTTCGGCCAACCCCCCTACCGCCCTCCTCTCTCCCCCTCTCCCCCCAGGATGCTGCGGCGCTACCCCACCCTGCTCATCAAGGGCATGACCGCCGACAAGTTCTACGGCCGGGAGGGGGCGGCGGCGGCGCAGGAGGAGGCGCTGCGGGGGGAGGACCCGGAGGCGCTGGGCGGGTGAGCGGGGGTAATGGGGGTGGGGCGGATGGCCGGGCGTGGCTGCGCGCGGGCTGCTTGCATCGCCGCTGCTCCTCGCCACTACTGGAAGCCGTGCTATGGTTGACGGCTGGGCTGGGTGCGTGTGAACTATGGCGATGACGAGCACACTCCTGACCGCTCCTTTCAAGACCGCTCTGCTCCTCGCTCTGCTCCTCCTGCACCACAACGCCCCCGGACCACTTCGCCGCTGCAGGCCGGGCTTCGTCGACGAGACGGAGGGGATGGCGTGCAAGTGCACCATCTGCAACTCCAACAGGCGAGAGGGGTGGTGGGCAAGAGAGTGCGGACCGCTTCCAGGTCACAATGCTTTGCAGCCCCTGCCATTACCCTTCCCCTCTCTCTCCTGTCCATAGGCCAACCTGAATCTCGAGTCTCGACCTGACGCGCCTCCCTCAATCAACTTCTGTGGCACAGGCGGCGGAATACCGCTCAGAGTCAAACACCCCCTTTCCCCCTTCCACCCCTTCCACCCTCCCCCGTCCCCCCTTTCCCCCCTTGCCCCCAGGACGCACACGCTCCACGAGATCCGCCTGGAGGGCGACCCCGTGGACGGCGTGGACGAGCCGGAAGTCGAGGAGCCGGCGGAAGACAAAGAGGCGCCGCCGTCGTCATCGCGCCGCGGCCGGCGCGGCACGCCTCGCGCCAAGCCCCGCAACGTGCGCGTGTTCTGGGCGGGCGGCATGTGCTGCGACCGCGTGGTGCTGTACCACTCGCTCGTGCACTTCAAGGTGAGGGGAGAAAGCGGGGGGAAAGGGCGGGGGAAGGAGGGGGGAGGAGCTGAGCGTGTGTGTGTTTCGGCACTCGTGGGGTGCGCGATGTCCCACTCACTGGAGCAATTGAAGGTGAAGGGAGGGGGGGCAAAGCGGGGCCCGGGGTGGTGCACTTGGCTCTGTGGGATGACTCATGTGGGGTCTTTCCCGTTTCCCCCCTCCCCTCCTTTCCCTCCCCTACCGACCCTTCACGCCCCCCTCCCCCTTCTCCCCTATCTCCACAGGAGCGGCTGCAGGCCGCCCTCACCAAGAGACTCAAGACCGTCCTGCGCTTCCAGCTGGGGGCGTACAACGGCCTGTGAGCTGGGGCAAGGGCTGCAGGCTGCATGGGAGCTTACCGGCCTGTTGGGGCTCCGTCTCTGCCATACATGCCTGGGCCTTTCCTGCAGAACCCGCACCCCCATTACTTGCACAGCCGCATCCCCCCTCACCCCGTCCCCTGCAAAACCCTTCCTACCTCTCCGCCACCTCCCCGCCCACCTCCCCGCCCACCTCTCCGCCCGCCTCCCCGCCCACCTCCCCGCCCACCTCCCCGCCCACCTCCCCGCCCACCTGCCCGCAGGCTCCCAGGCGCCCGCCTGCCCGCCAGCGTCCGCGGCGCCGCCCTCAAGGCCCTGCTCGACGTGGCCCCCCCCTCCCCCGGCAGCGGCCCCCCCACCAACCCCCACGCCGAGCCCAACCGCCGCTTCCTGCTGGCCGCCTTCTGCCGCTTCAAGGACGTGGTGGGGGCGGCCAAGAAGCTGTCGGCCACCGAGAACGTGCGCAAGAAGGACGGGCGGTACCGGCCGGGGAAGGAGGTGGGTGGGGTGGGGTGGGGTGGGGTGGGTGGGTGGGTGGGTGGGTGGGTGAGGCTGGCAGGGGGTTGAGGGATGCGAAGGAAGAGAGGAGGGAGAGAGGAGGGAGGGTAGAAGGAGGGAAGATGGATATTGGGGGAGGGGCGGTGCCGAGTGTGCCGGGGGACCTGGGTGGTGGGAGGTGGGAGGCCGACTTGGGGCTGCGAGGGTCGCTGGATCGCGGAGCGCGGCAATAGCCTCGGCGGCAACTAGAGAGACGGGGGGAAGTGCTCAAGGTGCGGAGTGACCAAGGGCGGCCATAACGATACGATAGAGTCAAGGCGTTGGACTAAAGCTACTGTTTCCGTCCCTTCCCCTTCTTTTTTCCTCCCTCCCCAGACGGCCGAGGCCGTGTTTGCGCTGCACTTCTCCGCGGATGGCCACGAGAGCCCCATCGAGGGGGTCCCGGCGGAGGGCGAGGAGGAGGAGAGCGATGGGGAGGATGGGGAGGGCGAGGAGGGGGAAGAGGCGGATGAGGAGGAGGAGGAAGAGGGGGGCGAGGTGGAAGCGGCGCGGGACGGCGCGGGCGCCCGGGATGACGACGGCGTCCTCGAAGATGGCGACGAGGAAGGTGGCCAGGGAGGGGGAGGCGGAGGCGGAGGGAGGCCTGGCGGCTCTGGCAGCGGCGGCAGCGGGAGAACAGCCGGGGGCGGGGGCGGGAGAGGGGGCGGGGGAGGGGGCGGGGGAGGGGGAGGCGGCCGGGCCAACCGCAGGCGGGGCCAGGTTGTCCTGGACGACGATGAGGAGGAGGAGGCGGGGGCCGGAGGGGCGGGGCCCTCGGGACAGGGCTTGGCCCCGGCGGCAGCGGCCGTCGTCACGCCCAGCCGGGCCGCAATGCGGGAAGCCACCCTGCGCCGTCGGGCCGAGGCGGCGGCGGCGGCGGAGGCCGCCAGCGCCGCCGCCGCAGCCGCCGCCGCAGCGGAGGCGGCCCGTGCCGCCGCCGCCGCCCACGAGTCCAACCCCTGCCCCGCCACGGAAGCCGCCGCGGCGGAGGCCAAGGCGGTGGCCAAGGTTCGTGCCGCCGCTGCAGCGGTGGCCGCTGCCCTCCTCACCGCCGCCCCCGCTACCCCCTCCCCGGCGGGCACAGGCGGGGGTAGCCCCGCGCGGCGGCGGCTCTCCCAAGCTCCCATTGAGGCCTACCTCTCGCCCCGGTCCCAGGCCCAGGCGGGCCCCGCCCGGCGCCAGGACGGGCCCACACAGGCCCGCCAGGGCCCGGGTGCAGAGCCGGAGGCCGTGGACCTCGTGTCTTCCGACGGCGAGGACCCAGGCCCAGGCCCAGGCCCAGGCCCAGGCCCGGGCCCAGACGCTGCTGCCAGAGAGGGACCGCAGGGCGCAGGAGGGGCGGGGGCGGGGGCAGGGCCCGCCGGAGGGCCGCTCTTCGGCTCTCCAGCGCCCGCGCCCGTGCTCCGGCACCCCGGCGGCGCTGGCGGCGGCGGCCCCGGAGCGGCGGCGGCCCTGGCGCACCAGCTCAACCGGGCCTCTGCGGCGGCCATCCCCCGCCAGCACCCCCCGCCGCAGCCCCACCCTCAGCAGCTGCACCTGCCGCCTGCGCCGGACGAGTCGAGCGACTCCGTCGGCGGGCCCCTGGCGCGGCCGCCAGCCGCGGAGCAGGGGCAGGGGCAGGCGCAGGGGCGAGGGCAGGGTCAGGGCCCGCTGGCGCCCTGGGAGCGGCCGGGGAATGAGTGCTTCGGGTGCAAGCAGCTGGGGCACTGGTACGCCGAGTGCCCCAACCGCAGGAGGTAGCGGTGCAAGCGCTGAGGCCGGGCTGCGGGGTGCGTGTGAGTAGGATTGGCCGTGCGTGTCTTTCGTGCTGGGGGCTCGGTTTTCGAAGCGATGTGACGTTTCCGCCGAGGTTTCTGAGCTGCTGGGAACTGGCGTTGGGAGACGTTGGCGTTGTGGCTCCCCGCGGACAGAGTACCATTGATGAGGGCTGCAGGGAGGGTGAAGGCGCCGAGGCAGGGATACGGGGTGCGTGTGGGAGGGAGTGGCAGTGGAGAATGCAGAGAATGCAGAGTATGCATGTTCACGAAACGGCGTGACGCGTCAGGGTTGCGCCGAGCTTTTGGGCTGCTAAGAACCGGCTTTGGGGGGACGTTGGCGTTGTGGCTCCACGCGGACGGTACCGGTAGTTGCGGCAGGCGCAGGGAGGTCTGTAGGGAGGGGCCCGGCGGAAGGGGGCAGGACGGCAGGTCACCTGCCGCAGGTGCTCGCAGGGGCCATGCACAGAAACTGCGATTAGCTACACGTCTCGGGGTACTGGACTGCATAATTTGGCCTGCTGGCGTCGTGAGCGATGTGTAGTGATGCAGCGGATTTGTGGCGAGTTTGTGGTTTCGAGTTAAGTGAGGCTGCCAGTAGTCTTGGCCAGCAATCGGCTCCTCACGCAGGGTTCTCATCAGTCCTCACCCCTGAGCATGCCCCGTCATACGCTTGGAGAGTCCAAGGACGTGTTCCGCCAACACTGCGACCCCACTCAGGCGACGAGTGGGGCGTGCTGAGGGCCCAGAAGCACTTTGACAGGTACCTGGAGGCGGGGCCTGGGCTACACTGCCAGATCGCAGCATGTTGCTCGAGTCCCAGGATAACCGAGACTTGGCAGGCTGGAGGGCAATCAGGATTGGCCGATGCGGTGCGGTGCCGTGCGATGCAAGGCAAGAGGGGCGGACCAGAGACAGGGACGTGCGTGTTGGGGTGCGGTGGGCTAGGGCAGTCGGCGGGCCATGAAGCGTGGCTCCCCACCGTCCGCAGTGAGCGGGGGCTCTCAGGGCGCACAAGGGTCACAGTAAGAACCGCACGGCCTTACATCGCCTGTGCTCACGGCCGTCATCGAGCCGGGGGCAGTGCACGCGATCCCACCGCAGGGGGGCGCCAAGACGCGGCGCAACCCGGGAAGAGCCAACCGAGCGACCCGGACCAAGCGGCGGGGGCCTATGGCCGTCCACCGCCTCTGGACGCACGACCCGGACCGGGTAGAGGGACCGTACGGCCGTCTGCCCCGCCGGGTCGAACCGACACCAGGCCAAACGCAGCGAACCCAACCCAACCCAACCAGACAACCAGCGAGGGCCAGCAACACCGAACGGAGACAGGCGAAACAGGACCGAACACACGAAGCGAGCAGCAGAACCAGAAACACGGAACCCAGCGACCCAGACACGAGCCTAGAGAACCCAGAGCACGGACCCGGGCATCCAGGAACACGGGGGAGGCGGAGGCGTGGGGGATGGCGGCGAGGGGGGCGGGGGAGGCGGCGGCGGGGGCGGTGGCGGGGGCGGAGGCGGGGGCGGCGGTGGGGACGGTGGCGGCGGCAGCGGCGGCAATGGAGGCTGCGGCGGCGGCGGAAGTGGCGGCGGCGGCGGCGGGGGGTGAGGCGACGGCGGAGGTGGCGGGGGGGCGGCGGGGCGCCGGGACGGAGTGGGCGGCGCAGCCCATCCCCGGAAGGACGGGAACTCCCAGTTGCCGTGGAGGGTGGTGGAGGCGGTGGTGGAAAGCGTGGGGGGATCGGTGGGGGGTGGTGGGGGGGCAGGTACGGCGGGCCCGAATCGCCCGATGTGTAGGGCGTGTGCAGAGCGGCCATGCGGCGGGGGGTGTGCTGGGCGGGGTGCAGGTCGGGAGGGTCCGGCGCCGGGGGAGTTCCAGGGGGTGTGAGTTGCGGCCTGCGGCGGCGCGGGCGGCGGAGGCGGCGGTGTGGGCGGGGGCGGGGGCGGGGCGGGGGCGGCCGGGTATTGGTGGTGGAGGTGGTGGGCCACACGGGATGAGGCCCACGCATGAAAGGCCGGGTTGAGGTGCAAACGCGGGGGTCTCTAGCGTGCGGTAGTCCTGCCACACCCGGGGGAAGAAGGCGGTGTTGTCACGCAGATAGTGGGGGCTGATCTCAATTAGCCAGCGTCGGCCTTGCTGGGGGTCCCGGGCGTCCGGCGGGGGCGAGCAATGGCGGGTGAGGACGGACAGGAACGGCCGAGGCGGTCCCACGGGGCGGGTCGCGGGGGCGGCCGGCCCTGGGCTGGGCTGGCGGGGACGGGCCGCCGACGGGGGGCGTGGAGGCGGGAGCGCCGGAGGAAGGGGAGGGGTGGCGGGGAGGGCGGCGGGGGAGGCGGGTGGTGGTGGGGCGGGCAGCGGGGGCGGTGGGGGCAGCGGCGGCGGCGGGGGCGGCGGAGAGGGCGCCAGGGGTGACTCACCCCTGGAGGGCGCGGCGGGGTAGAGGCGCCACAGTTGGAGGCGGATTTGTGCTTCGATCCAGGCGTAGCACCAGGGGTCAACACTGAGGGAGGCTGGTGTGTGGGCGGCCAGGCAGAATTGGAGGGCTTCAAGCCGGCGGCAATTGCAGACGAAGGCGGGGAACGTGGGGAAACCCCGGGCGGCCACAGCCCTCTCCCAAACAGGGATGAAGTTGGTGACCAGGACCCACATGGCAACCCCGCTGCGGGGGCGGGGGGGTCGTGCCGCGGCTGTACGGGAGACCGTGCCGCAACGCTTATACCGTTTTTGGCCTTTCATTTGCGGAGCGACGGGCGGCGCGGAGGCACCCCGCAGGGGGGCCGCGGCGCGGGCCGTTGGGACGGAAATGGAAAGCCGTAAAGAGAGAGGGACGATGCTCACCGCCACACAAGCGTCAGCGAACACTAACAGGGCCCCGCCGTGCGCACTATACACACTGATGGCTTTGCAATGAGGTGCAAGAAATGGCGTAGTTCGAAACGGGGCGGCGGGAGGTCTCAAGTCGGTGCTGGGCTTCGTGCCAAACACATCGCGAGGGCACAGCGGTCGGTGAGGGTCGCGCACACTGCGGGGGCTTTTGATAATGATACACAAGTAAGAAGAACACCTTGGGGCTTCCAGGCTGTCCAGGGCTCAGCGCGGCGATGTTGGCGGTAATCGCAAGCCGATTAGCGCTCAAAGGCCTCCATATCGCGACTGCTAGGCCAAAAGACTCGTGTAGCTCGCTCGAGGTCTACTCCAAGCGATTTGGCGCTACAACGCTGCGTCGACGCACTAACCCGGATCGCCGACTTCTCCGACCCCCCACGCGCGCCCAGCTGCCTGCCCGCAGTGGGCATGTGACCCCCAAGAATCGAAGCCAAATGAAAGGCCACAAGATTCGTTCGGTCTAGTCTTCGCTGCAGTTTGCTGACAATTCAACATTGTTGTGTGCTTACTTGCTTCAAACGGAGGTAGGCGGCCGCCTTCCAACTTCTGCCTTGCGCGACAAGTACCCATGACGCTATGCTCGAAACAAACTGCATGCGACAATAACAAGAACCATCGGCCATTGCTCAAGAACGCGCTGGGCTGCTGTCCTCGGGATCGACCCGGGCTCACTTCCGCCCGTGCCATATATACACTCGGCCATGTCCAAACTCCCGACCGCCCCAAATGTTGGTTTTACCTTTATGGTGTCCCAAGCGAGTGCGGGAACGGCCTGGTGATGCCTAGTCGCTGAGGCTCTCGCGAAATGCTCTCGCATGTCGCGCTTCTGGGGCACTTGCCACCTCCAGAAGACGCGCTGAACATATATGTTATGCCCAGGTAGCCTTTGGGGCAAACGGCGCTGGTCGCCAGACCCAGGCGAGCGCGTAGTCGGTCCGCATGTCGCAGAATCGCGGTCCCAGCGACCTCTACCAAATCAAGTCAGGCTTGTTCATATGGCCTCCTGGTAACAAAAGGCTTCCCAGAAGTGGCGAGATGGCTACTCAGAAGCCTTCTGGCGGTCGGGTGGCGGCACGTCTCCGACCCCCCTATGCCGGCCCAGTCCAGGCCCTCTCTGTTCCCCACGTAGCGAGCGAACTAGGCGTCCCGAAGCGGCACATGGCACCCCTAGGTCGCCCCAAGGCTATTGGAGCCGATTGGCGCCAGCTGGGGAGGCCAGATGAGCGTCCTGACCCCCAATCCACGCCTACAGACCCCCTGTACGGCAAGGGCTGTACGGCAAGACAACCTGACTCAGACTAGGGTTCTGAAAGGCTAGATAGGAGGCACCTACTCAATGAGACGAAGGCGTGGATGCGTTCAAAACCCTTGGAGACGTCTGGTTGTCTCGTGTTCAGAGGGTAGAAGCGAAGCGCTTGGTTGTGGTGTGGCGTAGGGCGTGTTCAGAGGGTCCAGAGTCTGGACATGACCCCCTTGGAAGTGAGACCGGGTCGCTCGGGATGCTCCCGGCCGGGTCCCCGCGGGGTTAATATAGACAACGGGGCGTAGCGCCGCGGTGTTGGCGTCGCATGATGTTGGCCGACGCAGAATGCCTGTGCCTGTGAACGGGGTGCCTGGGGACGAGCGGGGATCGCCAAGTGCTCAAGGTGTTGTGCTACGAAGATTGCTTGGCGGAGCATCAAGGAAGGTTGCCACTCGCCTCCGAGCCTCTCTGCTGGCCACGCCGGGGGGGCAGCCTCCCCCGGCTCCAGAACGAACCCGGAGGTGTCAGGACACACTATGGGCTACGGCAAGGTGCAGCCGGCTGACCGAACAAATCGGCGAGCAAAGACGCAGGCGGTGCCTGGGCTCACTTCTAGGACCAGCGCCGAGGCTCAGCAGCTGGGTCGAGCGAAGGCTCCTCGGGAAGTCGTCGGATGGCACAGAGACCGCGCCGCAGGCGCTAGAGGCAGCAGAGCAGCAACACTCTAGTAGTTACAGTCACAGCAGAGTAGATCCGCAGCAAGTAGTAGTGCTTCCGACTTGCCAGTCGGAAGCTGGGCGTTCGCCTAAGTCCCTCCGATTGGAAGGGCTCATTGCCGTACCTCAGGTGCTCATGCCACGTGTCCCACGAGGCAAACCCTGGTGCCACAACCCTAGTCTCAACCCTAGACGTAACCTCCGGCACCAACCAGCAGACCAACCACAAACCTCCAGCAACCTACCTCAACTCCCAACCGGCAACCATACTGTGACAGTGACGGTACTGTGCCCTGTCAGCTGTCAGGACACACTATGGGCTACGGCAAGGTGCAGCCGGCTGACCGAACTCCCCCCCTTGGCGACTCTAGAGCCAAAAACGCGAAGTCAGGCGGCCTCGAAGCCATACGCTAAGTCAGAAGCAGCTTGCTCAAACTGTACACAACAGTTCCCTCCAGCAGAGAAACCTCAATCCTCCCCCATGCTCGCTAAGTGCTCTCACCAGGCTACAGCCAGCAGAACTCGTCTCCCTCGGTTCACCACCCTATCTATGCATGCACCCAGTGCCCAGCGCGTCCCTTCCCGATACCCCTCATCAGCTGCGCCCTCATGGTCGCATCCCGGAACACTAACAGCCAAGCTCCAGGCTTTCCGTTGACGTATCCACAGGTGTCTCCAGTGATGATGGCCAGCCGCTCGTCCTCCGTGAAGGTGTTGAGCGGGGCGGCCCATGCGTCCGGCGGGGCCGTAAGCATGCGCCGTGGAATGAAGGCCACGACTAGCGGTACCATGGCAACGGCCAGGGGCAGCCAGAAGGGCAGAAGCTCCGGGTGCGGAGCGGAGATGATGAGCCAGGACTCGCCGGGCGTGGCGAGGCGGCGGTAGGTACCAGGTTGCAGGGGATCCAAGCGGGGCCAGCCCGGGGCCTCGGTGGCCCGGCCCCCGTTGGCGCAGACGGAGTAGCCTCTCGCGCGGAGCGCGTTGGCCAGAGTCTCGTCGCCGGCGCACGGGTCCAGAATGACGGGCGATCGGCTCGCGTCCAGGTGGTCCAGAAGTAGGTTGAGCGCCTCCTCAGCGGGCGCAGGGTGCGTACCCGTGGGAAAGGCAGGCTAGAGGCCAGCCTGGGCACGGAGCGCAGCTGCAGCAGCGCAGCGGCTCGGGCGCTTGGCGACGACAGGTCCCAGGTGTCGGGCAGGACTAAGGGCGGGGCCCCAGCCGCCGTGACGAGGGCCGTGGTGGACGGTTGAGCGCATGCTTTGGCTGCTCGCAGAGTCAGGCGCTCCGCGGTGCCGTCAGTGTAGCGCGCCTCAATGGGGCGAGAGTGCGGTTCGTCCGATTTGTAGTGCAGGGTGCCCCTACGGTTCACGAAGGTGTTGGTCGCGGGGTCTCGGACCTTGCGGGAGCAGGGAATGCCCTCCAGCGCCTTGGCCTCGTTGAGCCGGCAGCGCGCTTGAGCGGAGGGGAAGATCTGCGGCTGCGGTGCCTCGCGCGGTGCGGGGGCAGGTAGCTGATCAATTGTTGCCGGTGTCACGCCGCGGGCATGGCAGTCGGGGCAAGTCCAGGTGCCGCGGGGCACGCGCTGGAGCGGGGGTCGAAGGCAGTACAGGTGCCAGCCGGTGCCGCACCCGTCGCACATGACCATCTTGGACTCGTCGCCTGGGAAGGCACAGATCTCGCAGGGCAGGTCCAGCGGCGGCACTGCAATGCGGGGATCGACGATTGGGTCCAGGTCTTGGAGGTGGCAGGGAGCAAGGTTGCTCACGTGCTCCTTGCGGATGGTGCCGTCACGGCCCATCAGCTCGGCAACTCCCTCTGGGCTCACGGCCACGATGCGGAGCACGGTGTCGCGGACGGGCAGTTGGAGCGTGTTGTTCTGGTTGCGTAGGATGACGTAGACGTAGTCACCTACGTTGAATTTGGTAAAGCGGGGCTTGTAGCCGCTAGCTCGCACGCGGGCGTAGTTGTGGCGGTCCCGCCACTGCGCCGTCAGCAGGTTCTGGCCGTTGAAAGGCGCGGCCTGTTGCACGTTGTGTGAGCGCAGCATGACGAGTTGGTCGGCCCGTTGCGGATCGGCATCAGGGTCGATCGCCTCTGCCCACAGCTTGGCGGCGCCGAGGGGCACAGCAGGCGGTGCGCCGTACATGAGCTCAAACGGGGACTTGCCGGTGGACTTCTGAGGGGAGCAGCGGTAGCCCATCAGGACCCAAGGCAGGTACTCGTCCCAGCGCTCGGCGGAGGCGTACTGAGCGCAGTACTTGCGCAGAGAGCGTTTGCAGACCTGCACGACCCTTTCCGCGGCGCCGTTGGCCTGCGGGTGGTTGGGCGACGTGTGACGATGGTCAATGAAGCATTGCTCGAGCAGGGCAGCAAAGGCGCCTTGGAACTCGGAGCCTCCGTCGGTCACAACTTCGGCGGGCGCCGAGAAGCGGGCTAGGACGTTGGCTAGGAAGGCGTTGGCCACCTCCTCAGAGCCCTTGGAGCGAAGCGGGATCATCTCCACGTGCTTGGTCCAAGCCTCGACACAGACCATGACGTACTCATAGCCGGAGCTCGTGCGCGTGAGAGGCCCAGCCAGGTCCACGTGCCAGCGGAAGAAGGGCCCGCGGATTGGCAGGGGGTGCAGCTTGGGCGGAGTGACGTTGCCGACGGTGTTGGCGCGATCGCACAGGGGGCAGCGCTGCACCACATACTCGACATCCCTGGACATGCCTTGCCACCAGTAGCCGTTCTGGACCAGGCACAGGGTGCGGCGAGCTCCCCAGTGCCCCAGGCGGTGGTGGGCCTCCTGGATGATGGCTTGGCGGCGCTCAGGTGGAGGTACCTCGCGCATGGTGCTGTTGGGCATGCGGCGGTACAGGCGGTTGCTCCGGTCGTCGAAACGGTAGTTGATAGCACGACGCGCTACCCGTCTAGCCGCCTCTCCGACAATGCCGGCGGGGCAGGTGCCCTGGGCGAGGTAGTGGAGCAGTTGCTTGTCCTCCCAAGGGTCGCAGTAGCGGGACTCCTTGGCGTCGGCGACGGCCGAGACCAGGGCAGAAGTCCAGTGCTCGTTGGATTGGTGGTGCTGCAGCGCGGCGGTGACCAGGGCTGCAGGCTGCGCCGCTGTGTTGTTTTCAATCTCCCTACCCCCCCCCAGCGGGGCAGCCGGTGGCGCCTGCTGTGGTGGCATGCGAGCCATGTGGTGCGGGGTGACGAAAGCGCGTTGAAGGGCTTGTGCGCAGAGAAAGAGGCGTGCAGCAGCTGGAGTCTGCAGGCCTGTCGATGGCGGAGGGCACGGCGAGGGTGCCGTCGTTGCGCCGCTCCAGCAGCGAGGCGGGCTCCAGGCCGGTCAGGGCGGCTATCTCCTCTGGCAGCAGCGGCGAAGGCACGGCCGAGGCGGTGGAGGCTAGCTGGATCGTGGCGAGGTTGCCCGGCGGGAAGACGGTGACGGGGCGACCCGGCACGTCGCAGGCCGAGTAGGGCTCGCCAAGGGGCGCCTCGCAGAGGGGCAGGCGGCGCGAGGGTACCGCTGCAGCTGCCGAGAGGTTACTGGGGCTCCAGGCGCCAGATGTCGCCACCTTGCGCAGGTGCTCGGGGGCTGCTAGGTTGGTGCAGAAGGCGCGCAGCGAGTGCTGGGCCCTGCCCATGGCGGCGGTGTCCAGCGTGAGGCAGGTCCCAAAGGGCGTGTCCGCAGACGCTGGAGGCTCGGGCTCCAGAAGGAAGCCGGGCGCGAGTCGAGGTTGCAGCTCTTGGAGCCTGCCAAGGAGCTCTAGCACTCTATCTGGCGGAGCCAGGGTCGAGTCTAGGTTGCCGAGCACCAACCACTGCTGCCCTGACTTGGCGGAAGCAGCAAGGAGGTGGTCGTTGGTGAGCGGGCCGGGCGGCAGCGCGGCCCAGGGGCTTTCAACGGCGGAGCCGCGAAGCTGTCGGGGAAAGGAGGCACGGAGCCAGCCCAGGCGGCGGCGCAGCAGCGAATGCTCTTGCGCGGGCGCGCCCAGGGTGTGATAACTGCGCACGGTCCAGCCCGCCCGGAGGCAGGGCCTCGAGGCCCGTGGCAGCGGAGGTGCCGCACTCCACGACTACCAGCCCTTCCGTGAAGGCGTGCTCCAGGAAGTGGTGCGAGAGCAGGCTGGTGTCGAGAGCGGCGGTGCGGCCCTCGGCAACTCGGCGGGGACGCGGCGGTGAAAGCGAGGTCGCCCGGAGGGCGTCTCGGGCCTCGCGCACGACGCGGTTGGCGGTGAGGTTGGCCTGTCGGGTCAGGAGCTGAGCCGCAGTGCACTCGGGGTCGGCGAAGCGCTCGACGGGGTCAGAGGCCGTGCCGTTGCCGCCAGCGAGCCACTCGTCGGGAGAGGGAGCGAGGGCGGAGCCCTGTCCCGTGACGGTGGCCAGCAGGGAGTACTCCTCGTGAGCGCGCAGCGCCAGGACTTGGACTGCAGACATGAGCGCCGTGGGTTGCGCCGAGGGCATGACGGTCGGATACGGGACGAGCCGAGGTGGCGGCGGCTTGGCGTCGGAGTCCTCGTCCATGCGGGCTCCGGAGCCGTCAGCGCTCGAGGGCAGAGGCGAGCGGCTGAGGTCAGCGTTATAGTGGAGCTGGCCTGGCCGATGGGCGACATCGAAGTCGTACTCTTGCATCAATAGGGCCCAGCGAGCGTACTGCCCCACTAGGTTTTGGTTCTCCATCAGCCAGAGCAGGGGCGCGTGGTCGGTGACCAGGATGAAGCGTGGCCCTATCAGGTAGGGGCGCAGCATCTTCATTGCCCAGCAGGCAGCCAGCATCTCACCCTTGTAGGAGGTGTAGTTGCGCTCGTGCACGTTGAGTGAGCGCGAGATGCAGGCAACCATGTACTCATGCCCTTCGTCATCCAGTTGGCCTAGGACGGCGCTGATGCCTACATTGGAAAAGTCAGTGTGCAGGATCAGTCGACGGTTGGGATCAGGCTTGCGGAGCAGCCGGTCGTTGGTCGAGAACTCGGCCTTGAGCTGGTCCAAGGCCTCCTGGTGGCGCGGCTGCCAGGTCTCGGGACCCCACGTGACACCCTTCTTGGTGAGCTCGTAGAGTGGGTTGGCGATGCAGGCGAAGCGGGGGATGTAACAACGATAGTAGTTGCAGAGGCCGAGCAGGGCTTGGAGCTCGGTCAGCGAGCGAGGGGGCTGGATGGCTTGGATCGCAGCGACCTTGGCCTGAACCGGGCGAAGCCCGTCAGCGCTCACCATGTGGCCCAGGAACTCTATCTTGTCCGCCGTGACCACACTTTTGTCGGGGTGCAGCTTAATGTTGATCTCGTCCAACATCGCGAGAAACCGCGTGAGATTCTGCTCGTGCTCCTCTGCCGTACGGCCGGTTACTGCGGCGTCGTTGACAAAAAGGTACACGCAGTCCTGCAGGCCGTACTTCCGTACGTGGTGCAAAAGTACTCGCTGCCAAGCTGCCGTGGCATTGACGGCGCCGTACATCAACCGTTTGTACCGCCAGAGGGTGTTGTTCCACCAGAACGAGGTCTTATCGCGATCCTCCTCGGCGAGCGGCAGTTGGTTGAACGCGGCGCGGCAGTCGCATGAATCGCGCGCCCAGGATGCGGTCGAACAGGTCTTCCGGCGCCGGCGGCCGGAAATAATCGCGCACGCTCGCTGCATTTATACGGCGCGCGTCCGCACAATAGCGGTACTCGTTGGACTCGTACGAACCGTCAATTCCCTTCTTACGTGGCAGGGTTACATTCATCGCGTACTGCGTGGAGTTGGACGGCTCGATAATGTCGGCACCGTACAGCTCGCGCCCTTGGCATCCTCGACCAACCGCTCGGCAGCCAAATGTCATCGCGGGGCTTCAAATATCGGGTTGTTGTGCTTGAGGTCGAGTCTCACTGGCCCCAACTCGCCTCTATAGCACCCGATGTCCTTCAGACTCCGCGTGAACAAGTGATCGTACTTGCCAAACAACGCTCTCAGACCATCACGCTGTGCCTCGGTCATGTCCGGACGTATGCATAAGGTATAGCCTGCCTCCTGCTTGACTAAAGTGGAGTCTTCGGGCGGCGCCCTAGCCCCGTCGGGAGTCGTCACATTTGCAGGAGAAGGCCCAAGTGCAGCTACGTCAGGCGGCTCTGTCGGCGGAGCCGCAGGCCTCTCTACACTAGATGCGTTTGCAGGTGCGGTGCCCGTGACAAAGGTGCTCGGTGGCTCTGCTAGAGGTGTCTCAGCCGAGGGCGAGCCCGCAGGCGGGGCCTGGGGCGGTGAGCGCCTCGCCGGCGGTGCCGGGTCACGCAGCTGGACGCGCCGCATGGCTTGCTCCAGCGGGGTGGTGGCGGGCGACTGCTCCAGCTGCGCCCAGCTTGGAGCCAGCCACTGCCCCCCCTGAGGGTAAGCCGGATGCGGAACGCAGTTGGGCGCCGCGTCCGACAGCCGCCAGCAGCCCAGGAAGACCAGCATCACGATGGCGAAGGTGAAGGTCTTGTAGCTGTTGAGGCGCCAGCGCGCCGGCGTCGCCGACTTGGTGTTGGCGTCGGGCGGTGCGTACTTGCGCTTGGACACCTTGGCGCCCGCCGCGGCCGCCCAGCGCTCCGCCCGTTGCTGCAGGAACTGTCGCTTGACTAGGCTCAGGTACTGGCAACGCGCCTGCTCCATGGCGGCAAAGACCTGCGCACGCCGCTCCTCCTGTCGGCGCAGCTCGCGCCTCGCTTGGCGGGCCAGCTTGCGGTTGATGCTGCGCGTGACGCGGCGCAGGATCATGCAGCCCAGCCTCCACTGCACGTGCTCCATCCAGTCATCCAGCTGCTCGTCCAGCTCCGCGTCATCATCAGACCCCTCCTCACTGCTGGTCGAGTGCCAGTCCTCGTCTTCGGTGTTGGTGGTGTTGGCACCGAAGGTGTCGTACGGCTGCACGGGGCCGTAGACGGGGCTGGCCGCGATCAGGCACGCGATGGCCCTGGGGCAGTGCGGGAGGGGAACCCAGATGCCGAAGGTGGTGGCACCGTAAGCAACAGTGCGGGCACCAAGATCGCAGAGCAGGTGCAGGGCGCGAGCGAAGGACATGCCGTAGACGTCGTGGTCAATCAGGCCGCAGCTGGGGAGGGAGCCGGAGCCCTTGGCCTGCGACTCAGTACCGGCGGCGCCGGGAGCCGAGGACTCACCAGTCTCGAGGGGCTCCGCAGCGGGGCTGAGACCGGCGGCGCCGGGGCCGTTGATGCTGCGCTTGGCGGGGGTGTTGGCCTTGACCCAAAAGGGCAGCTGGCGCGGAGTCGCACCGCACTTGCTGTCGGGCAGCTCCTCCTTCCTCCGTTCGCCGGCGGGGCCGGGAGCGGAGTCACCGTTGGCGGAGGCGGGTTGCTCGTCCTGCGCGGTGGCGTCAGCGCAGGCCTCGGGCTTGGTCGCGAGCGGCGGGGCTGGCTCGAGCAGCTTTGAAGACGAGGCGAGCTCGGACTCGGGCTCGGGCTCGGACTCCACCCCCCCCCTGCTCAAGGCCGGGGCTGCCGTGAGGGCGCAGAAGCGGATGGCGTTGTCGGTGTACCGGTTGCAGAGCCAGAGCCGGGTGCGCCAGGAGGCGACGTCATTGATGGGGTAGCTGAGCCAGCACTCGTCGCCGGCGGGGCGGATGCAGATGTTGGCTCTCAGCAGGGAGAGGAAAGGGCGCCCAAACACGATGCCGTAGGGCAGGTCTGTCTCGGGCAGGACGGGTGCCACGGGCACGTCCACCATGATCGCTGCCGGCTCATCTGGGGCACCGTTGCGGGTCAGGGTACCGTTGATGAACACGCGCACGTCGCGTGCCGTGCAGTCGGTGATGTACTTAGCATTCTTGGTGCCGCACGCTCCAAAGATACTGATGGGCTCGGCTTCGTGGTTGAGCCTGGGCACCCCGATGTGCTCTGTAGAGACGGGCATGTGGCCAAAGAGATCTCGACGCATGAGGCAGCTTGCCCCGGTGAGACCCATGTCGACGCTGAACGCTGCCGTCGTGATGTCGAGCCCCGCGCACATGATCTCGATCTTGGGAATGCCTTGGGACTCCCATCGGGCTCGCTCGTTGTCGCCAAACGGTAGGCCGGTGCTCAGGTCGTTGCCGTCCCCTGGCGCAACATCGTCGCTGCACGAGGTGCCGTAGTAGCGGGTAGACGCCAGGGCGCAGACGGGAGGCGGCGGCCTTGGCTGAGCTACGGCGGCCTCGCGTTCTGCACAGCGCGGGTACGGCGCCGCCATGGTGTCTTCACCGAAGATGACGTCTCCGACCAAGATGGCCGAAGGCCGGCGCCACATGTAGGCCTGCTGGCTGGCCGGCGGGGATTGGGGTTCCAAACCAGGTTGCTCGGCCGGCTGCGGTGGCACCAGGGCCTCGTGGACTGTCGAGACGGGCAGCGGCGGCGGCAGGTAAGGGTACCGCGACACCAGAGTCGTAGTCAGCTCCGGGGCCTTGGGGGCGAGCTCGGCCCCCACGGGACGCGGGCCTTGGTCCGCAGAAGCTGCCGCCTCCGGAGCTGCGGGCGGAGCCCGAGTTGCGGGAGTCGCGGTCGCTTGGCGCTTGGGCGAAGGCACTGCAGGCGGGGCCTGGGCGCCAGCCTCGAGCGCTTCTCGGTTGCGCACCTGGGCGCTGCCGCTGGGACCCGCCGCCGCGGCGTCGCGCTGGGGCGCCGCCGAGGTCGAGGGCCCGGTGGCTGCGGCAGAGGGCGCCCCAGAGGGCCGGCTGCGCTCCTGGCGCGGCGGCGGCGGAGTAGGCTGAGGTGCCGGGAGCGGTCGCTGCTCCCGCCAGCCAATGGCTTGCCCCTTGAAGGCGAGCCAATCCCTGAGCTTGCGGCACCAGTCGATGTACGCGCTGATGAAGTAGGTGCTGGAGTGGACGTGGCGTTCACTCTGACGGTAGACGGAGACATTGGGGCGATCGAGGTCAGGGCCCATGCGCGCTAGCACCTCCTCCGTCCACCGGCACTCACGGCGAAGCTGCTTGTCGCCTCGGTCGTACGCCTTGGCCAGGGGAAGCGCAGGCAGGTCCTCGGGCCACGGTTGTAGATCGATCTCGTTGATGGGCTGGAAGAAACCCTTGATGTCCAGACTGCCGAGCGAATCTTGCAGCTCCGGGGTCCACCGTAGCAGCGTGGGTCCGCCCAGCAAGGCGTGCAGCAGGCAGTAGTCCTGGCTGTGCCGCGACCAAAGGGGGTAGCGCAGCGGGTTGCCGAGCCGGGGGCCGGCCCCTCGGTAGTTCTCGTGACCGGGGAAGATGGCCAGATCTTGGTAAGCCTGCAGCTTGGTCGCCTCGCGCAGACAGCTGCAGAGGGTGCAGGGGCGGCGTGAGCCTGAGAGCCGTCCAGGCGTCCCAGGGGATCGGCTGCGGGACCTCTGCGGAGAGCCCGAAGGTCGGCGGCCGCCAGCTCCACCACTGCCGCTGCGGCGGGGTTGACGGTCGCCTGAACGCTCGCGCTCGTGGTCACGGCCTCGTCTCTCAGCACCTCTGTCGCGGGAACGGGAGCGGCCGCGGCTGGACTGACGCCCTTCATCTCGGGATGAGGCGGGGCGCCGTGGGTGGTCGTGCGTCGCCAGGGCCTGGATCTCGGGGCCCCCCTTCGGCGGAGCCGAGGCGGCGGACGTTGGCGCTTGGGTGTGGTGCGGCTCCACCTCCTCGAGTTGGGGCCCAGACAGCTCCCCACGCGCGTCAGCCTCCGCCAGCTCCTCGTCCTCGTACACGAGCATCTCCTCCTCGACCACCTCCTCCGCAGTGTCGAGGCTGGTGGCGAAGGCCACGCTGGCGCCGTCCGTGGGGCTCCAGTCCCATATGCGGATGCGGCGGTCGCTCAGCCCCAGTGAAGACGCCAGCGGGCGAGCGCAGTCGCTGGGATCGAACCGCATGGTGGGGATGTGCACGGAGACGGTCTTGAGCTAGGCCTTGGCCTCAGCCACCGGAGGTGGCGAGGGCTCGGAGGGCAGCAGGGCCGTGGCGTAGCAGGCACGGAGCGAGGCTGCCACCTTCTCCAGCTCCGGCGGGGCCGGGACCAGCGCCACGTGGCCGTTGATGGTCTCGTCGCCCTGGTGCAGCCCGGAGCGGAAACGGAGGTGCGGGCGCGGGTAGTAGTCGTACAGCATGCCGCACTGGTGGAAGAGCGGCCCGCCCCACAGCATGGTGAAGAGGCCAGCCGCCCAGTCGTCGGGGACGACCAGGAAGTCCCCGCAGACGCGCAGCTCGGACGCGGTGCCGGGCGTGATGACGTTCCACACGCGGGCGATGCCGAGGGGTCGGCTGCTCTGGCGCAGGGACTTGACGCCGGCGTTGCAGGGCTCCAGCTTGACGCCGAGGCTCTCGTACAAGCTCTCGATCATCAGGCCCACTGTGTTGCACACAGTGTCGGGACCGATGCCGGGAGGGAAGATCAGGGTACCGTCGGCCTTGAGCAGGCCAGCGCCGCGCTTGGGGTCGCTGTTGTCGACATAGTGGAGGGAGCCGGCGAGCTCGCTCCTCAAGTACTGCTTGATCTCCTCCACCTTGGAGCCGGCGGTGGCAGCCGTGGATGAGCAGGCGAGGGCGGAGGCCTCGGGCAACACCTCGGGGGTCTTGAGCAGATCCAGCAGCTCGGCCATCATCTTGCCCAGGATCTCGAGCGCCGCAGCTGTCTTGCCCGGCGCCATGGGGCCGAAGCGGACGTTGGAGCTGCCGTCCTTCATGTGCGAGAAGGAGACCTGCTCCACGGGCGGCAGGCGCATGGAGCTGGGCAGCGGCCCGGGGGGCAGCTGCCGGAAGCTGGCAGGCATGGGCTCCTTGGTGGTGTTGAAGACTGCGGCCGGGGAGGCCTGCGGCGGCCACACGGTCTGACCCTGGATCGGCGTTGGCGGCCCAGTCGGGGACACGGCGGGGCCGGTCTCCTTGCTGGCGAAGCTGCCGACGCTGTTGCGCGAGCTCATACCCCCCCCCCCAGCTGGGAGACCGAAGCCGACGTGGCCAGGGCTGCGCCGGGGGTGCCGTACTCCACGTACGTGACGAACGTACTGTTGTACGAGTGCTGGGCCACCGAGAGGACGTCCGTGTGCAGAGCAGAGGCCGAGCTTGGCGCGTACGAGGATGGCGGTGGGTGCGAGAAGGGCGGAGCCCCGTAGCCCATGGGCCAGGACGGTGGTGGCGGCACACCGGGCGGCGGGGCCGCCGGGGCCCGGAAGGAGGCCGAGGACGCGAAGGCACCTGCAGGCGGAGCCTGAGGACCCTGGCCGTAGCCGTAGCTGTGGCCGTACGACGAGGGCGGCGGCGTGGAGTAGCCGTAGCCGTAGCCGTAGGACGCAGGACCCTGGCCGTAGTGCAGCGCCGCAGGCGGAGCCTGGGACTGCAGGTATGGCGAGGCCTCTGCAGCGTAGGCCGCGTGCTGCGGGTTGCCCTTGCCCCGGTTGTTGTCCTTGGGCTTGGCGTAGTCCTGCCTGCGGGGGCGGTCGCCCTGCGGCTGCTGCTGGCGTGGCGCCGAGAGCAGCGCCGCGTACTCCGGCTTCTTGCGGACCAGCTCCGCCCAGGCGTTGTCCATGTTGATGGACTTGGGGTGGCCGGGCAGCGCCGTCAGGTTGCCGGCCTTGGCGTTGGCCGTGCAGAAGTCCACCGAGTGGTGCTTGGCGTTGCAGAAGGAGCAGTCGCCCGTGGAGCCGGTGGCGGGGCCGGGCTCCGCCTTGGGCCAGCGGGGCTTGCTGCCGCCGCTCGACTGCTGCTGCTGCTGGCGCCCGCCCGCCTGGCCGCCGTAGCCCCTGCCGTTGTCCTGGCGACCGGAGTGCGTGGCCAGGGCCGAGACGCTGTTGGCCATGCGCTCGATCTGCGACGAAAGGCGGGCGATGTCGGCCGAGCCCACGCCGGGGGCGCTGGTGCTCTTGGAGACGGGGCCAGCAGACGTGGCGAACGCCTTGACCTTCTTGGGGTCCTTGACCTTGCTGTCGGCCACCTCCTGCTCGATCCGGAAGGCACTGTAGATCTCGTGGCAGCGGACTATGGCCTTGGCGAGGTCCCAGGCGGTGGGGTCGCTGTCCTCCTTGCCCAGGTAGCTGACCTTGATGGTGTCGTTCATGAAGCTGGCCTTGACCCAGTGCGACTCCATGACGGCCCGGAGCCAGCGCTCGGTGTGGACGCGCCTCGAGATGCTGGCCTCGCTGATGGGCCTGACGATGGAGAGGAAGCGAGCGCCCGCCGTCATGGGGTCCTCGAGGGGCTCGACGCCGAAGGTGTCGTAGCTCTTCTTGGACGTGGGGTCCTCGCGGCCGAACTTCTTGGCCAGGGCCTCCAGCAGGTACTCGCAGGTGTCAAGCTTGAGGTCAGGGAGCTTGGCCTGGCCCTTGTACTCGGGGGGATTGGCGTCGCCGGCGTGGAGCAGGGTCCACTTGTCCTTGTGCTCAGCCAGGGCCTCGGCGCCCTCGGTCGCGCACCAGCCTTGCACGACCAGGTTGAGGTTGTTGCCCCCATCCTTGGTGAGCCCCCCGGCCATGCCGGCGAGGATGAGCTCGGCAATCAGGGCCTTGTTGTCGCCTCGGTCATGGCCCACTGCTTGACGAACAGGCGAGCGGACTGCAGGAAGGCAGGAAGGGAAGTTGGCTTAGCATCGAAGCTGGGGCAGTTGCGGTCGCCCATATCTTCGTCTTCACTCCACCTGGGCGGAGCCCGGGGAGCTAGCTGAGCAGCAGGTGCCGGCGCAGGCAGCGCCGGGGCGGGAAGCGGAAGGCCTCCGCCGTCCCCCTCAGCAGGTGCTAAGCCTAGGGCCCCCTCAGCCGCAGGCTGGGGGTCTCGTACTTGATCGGCCGGGGCGGGGCCCGGGCCGAGATCTTGCTGCTCACCAGGCGCGTCGGGCGGTGCCGGCAGGCGATGCCCGAGCTCCTCGGCAAGCCCCCCGCAGCCGAGGGCTGCGGGGCAGGCGGAGAGGGAACGCGGGCGGGGCCCGGTCCCGAAGACGCTCCAGCAGCGTTGCCACCGGAGTTGGAGCCAGAAGGACCTGCAACGACGTTGCGGGTTGGCTCAGTCGCGAGGTTGGCCGAAGGCGCGCGACGATGTTGAAGCTCACCGGAGCCTCCGGAGTTCGACGGCCCAGCACCGGCGGAGCCGGTGGGGTCTTGCTCAAATAGCGGGTTGCCGCGAAGAGCAGTTGTAGGCGCTCGCGGGTCAGCGAGGCCTCGTCCGCGAGTTGGGCTTGCAGGTGCCGAGCGTATGGGAGTACCTGCGTTTCGGGCGTTCAGCAGAGCAGCCAAACGATCAATAGGGAGATTAGCCTCCTGCTCTTCTTCTCTACGGAGCTCGCGCGCCGCAGCTCGACTCGCGGTCGTGGACACGGGCGTGAGCTGAGGAATCGGCAGAGGCGCGGCCGCGGGCCCACGCCTATCAGCACCAGACGCAGTCTGTTGCTTAGACTTCCTAGAAGACTCCTTGGAAGCCAGATCGCAGCGCGGGCGGAGCCCGGAGCGATCGAGTCTGGAGGTCCGTAGCGCGAGGCGCCAGCGGACGAAAGAGAAGTTGGAAGCAAATCGGCGAGCAAAGACGCAGGCGGTGCCTGGGCTCACTTCTAGGACCAGCGCCGAGGCTCAGCAGCTGGGTCGAGCAAAGGCTCCTCGGGAAGTCGTCGGATGGCACAGAGACCGCGCCGCAGGCGCTAGAGGCAGCAGAGCAGCAACACTCTAGTAGTTACAGTCACAGCAGAGTAGATCCGCAGCAAGTAGTAGTGCTTCCGACTTGCCAGTCGGAAGCTGGGCGTTCGCCTAAGTCCCTCCGATCGGAAGGGCTCATTGCCGTACCTCAGGTGCTCATGCCACGTGTCCCACGAGGCAAACCCTGGTGTCACAACCCTAGTCTCAACCCTAGACGTAACCTCCGGCACCAACCAGCAGACCAACCACAAACCTCCAGCAACCTACCTCAACTCCCAACCGGCAACCATACTGTGACAGTGACGGTACTGTGCCCTGTCAGAGGACCATCCCTCCGCTCCCTTCTGGACGGCCGCCTCTGGAGCCTGCGCAGCGCACATCCGCCCTGCGCCCTGGCCGAGGGGCGGTCCCTTGTCCTGGACTCCCTCCGGGGCGAGATCAATGAGTGGGGCACACAGCTGGACGCGGACCCATCATCTGCGCTCCTCTCCTGCGACTTGGTGGCGGCGGCCCTCCACAGCGCCGCCGCCGCCCTGAGCCAGGAGCTGGAGACGACGGCGAGGGCCTAGTTTGGCAGGCGGGACTGGCGTTGTCGACCGGGGCTAGCTGAGCGAGGGGTTTTCGCTAGGTGGTTTTGGGCTCCTCGGTGGTCAGTGTCTTTAGCGTGGGGCGTGGGGTTCGCTGCCGGTGGCTCCTTCCTTCGAGATCCTTTCCCTGTGGTTTTTCCTTTGGTTCTTTGCCTGTGCCTCTGCCTGTTCCCTTTCCTTTCCCTTTGCCTGTTCGGTTGGCCTGATATCTGGTGCCTGGGCTGTTGCATACCTGTCGGTGGCTGAACTTCGATCTTGCTACACGGGCCCCTGTTGTCAGGGTTCCCCGCGCCTCTGCACCCCCTTGCATCGTGTGCATCCGAATGTAAAACAAAAAAAAGAAAGCTCGGTTTTGGGGGGTCGTGCCGCGCGCAAGGTCGGCGGGGCACGGGGGGTCTGGGCCGTGTTCCGGGGGGGCCGTTCCACACGGGGCCTCGGCCACGTGGCGAGTATAGTACGGGAAGTTAGTATTACATAAGTATTATATAAGTATTGCTCCACTTCCCACGTGGCGAGTATAGTGAAGACAGCGCGCGCTACTTCAGGAAAAATACTAATTCTCCCCTTACTATCAAACACCGCGTGACCGCAGCGCGCTGGGCTCGCATACTGCTTGGCAAAGTCCAAAACACATGCATTAGGGTCCCCTGTGAACTCACTTCATTGGGCCAGGCCACGTCTGCTGTTTCGGTAAGCAATGGGCACGTTACGGGATGAGGTCACGGCCAAGTTTGAGACGGAGCTGGCGGAGGCCACGATGAAGGCTACGGTTAAGGTGATGGCCGCCAAGACCGTGGAGAAGGCGAAGCCCCCGCCACCGCCCAAGCCGACTCAGACAGGCGGCTATGGGCGGGGCGGCGGCGGACGTGGTTACGTTGGCGTCCGATTTCCCCCGCAGCAGCAGCAGCAGCTGGGGCGTAGCCGCGGCCAGCCGCCTTCCCCTGCACCCGCCGCGGTGGCGGGTGGGGGTGCCTAGAAAGGTGCGTGTGTGTGTTGCGTGCTATGTCTGGCGTGCCGTTGCATGAGCGGGTGTCAGGCAGGGTTGCGGCGTGGAAGGCGATTGGGGCGGACGCTCGGACTTTGCGCCTCTTGCGTGAGGGGGTGCCGGTCGAGTGGGCGGGCGGCAAGGAGCCGCCACCGTTTGTGCTTCCCAGTTTGCCTGTCTCGTCGGAGCAGGAGCGTTGGTGGTTTGAGAAGGAGGAGCAGCGCCTCATTGCTCTTGGGGCTATCTCGCGGGTTGATCCCGAGGGCCCCCAGCCCAAGCACGTCGTTAATGCGTTTTGTGTGCCTAAGCCGGGTAGTGGGTCGTGGCGTCTTGTTGTCAACCTGAAGCGCATGAACATTGCGCAGAAGGGGTACACGTGTCGGTATGAGTCGCTGCGCACTCTGCGGCGCATGCCGGTCACGGGGTCCTGGATGGTGAAGGTGGATATTGCGGATGCGTATTACCACATCCCGATCCGTGCGTCCGACCGGCGGTACTTCTGCTTTCGGTTCTGCGGGCGCATGTACGTGATGAATTCGCTGGCTATGGGCTGGCTGAACTCGCCATACTACTTCACCAAAGTCATGCGTTGCGTGGTGCGTTTTTTGGCGTGACCCGGTGTCTGCGGTGGGCTCGGGGCGCACACGGTTGCGCCCCCCGATGCCCCCGCATCAGTTCTTCGCCCCCTCCCACCAGCGCTCGGTGGGCAGGTACGGCACGCGGGTTCTGCCGTACCTAGATGATTTCCTGCTGCTGTTCGCTTCGCAGGAGCAGGCTCGTGCACCGGCGCTGGGCAGGATGAGCAGCTTCGCCGCATGGAGGAGATGATGAGCGAGTTGATGCGGAACATGGCAGGTGGGGGTGCGGGGTCAGTGCTAGCGGAATTGGAGGCTAAGTGGGGTACGCCGCAGGCCCAAACTAGTGAGGGAGGGCCTTTGTCGCTGTCCCGGGATACGCTCCGCAGCCTACCAGGGGAGATGAAAGATGGTGATGTTGTGCTTACTCGGTTCAGGGACATAGCGGAATGGCGGGAGCTGAATAGTGCACAGCATGGGCCCGACCGGGCCGGTTCACTTGCCTATGAGTTTGCTATCCTTCTTACGGTCCATGGCATAGTGGAGCTATTGGTCGCAGGTTTGGCGGATGTGAAAGGCGTGGTGGCGCGTGTGATCGATGGTGCCGGGGCTCAGGCCGTTAGCGCGGCTCTGGAGACTCTACTGTATGACGCCGACTGGGCGGCCAAAGTGTGCAAGGGGCGCATGAATTCGATTCTGCAGTTCCCTAAGTATGGCAGGACGGGGGTGGGGGTCTCCAGCATGTGGGATCGTTACTTTGCGGCGGCGCAGTCACCGTTACGGTTACGGGATGAGGTCACGGTGACTGCGCCGCCGCAAAGTAACGATCCCACATGCTGGAGACCCCCGTCCTGCCATACTTAGGGAACTGCAGAATCGAATTCATGCGCCCCTTGCACACTTTGGCCGCCCAGTCGGCGTCATACAGTAGAGTCTCCAGAGCCGCGCTAACGGCCTGAGCCCCGGCACCATCGATCACACGCGCCACCACGCCTTTCACATCCGCCAAACCTGCGACCAATAGCTCCACTATGCCATGGACCGTAAGAAGGATAGCAAACTCATAGGCAAGTGAACCGGCCCGGTCGGGCCCATGCTGTGCACTATTCAGCTCCCGCCATTCCGCTATGTCCCTGAACCGAGTAAGCACAACATCACCATCTCTCATCTCCCCTGGTAGGCTGCGGAGCGTATCCCGGGACAGCGACAAAGGCCCTCCCTCACTAGTTTGGGCCTGCGGCGTACCCCACTTAGCCTCCAATTCCGCTAGCACTGACCCCGCAACCCCACCTGCCATGTTCCGCATCAACTCGCTCATCATCTCCTCCATGCGGCGAAGCCGCTCATCCTGCCCAGCGCCGGCGGGCTCCGGCGCCGGCGCCTCGCGTGCGCGACGCTGATTCGCCTGGGCCGCCTGCGCCTGCGCGGCCGCCGCCTCCTGCCGGAGACGAGCGTTTTCCGCCTCCATTGCTTGGAAGCGCTGCTGGAACTCGTCCAAGCGCGCAGCCCACTCGGCTTGCGCCCGGAGAGTCTCCGCCCGCACGCCAGCCTGGTATTGCTCAAAAGAGACATACGCATGCTGACCTGCCTGCGGAGGAACCCCGTTGTTGGAGTTCATGGCGCCGGCGCCGACCAACGCGATCAGCATCAGGACGGCGACCGGCGCCAGGGCGCGCTGCGCCCGTACGTAGCTGAGCATAGCTAGGTGCTAAGGTACTCCAACTACTAGCCCGCTGGGCCTTGCTGATGTGCTGCTGCACAGCGGAAGTAAGCAAAGAAGCGCGCCCGAAGGCGCGGGACTTGCCCGTTGTTCAGCGCGTGCTGAACAACAAAACAAGATAAGCAATAGTATCTCGAACGCGCAGTAAGGTCCGCCCGGGGCGTACGGGTCCCCATGCCGTGGCACACGCGGGGACCAAACCCTGGCGGCCGAAGTCACCCCCTCACTAACCCGGCTACCGCTGCGCTAAGCCTGCAATGCGCGCTGCTTGCGTATAACTCCCACTGCAAGGGTCGCGAGTTTGCAGCGTTTGCAGAGTTTGCAACGAGGCTCCGGGGTCCCTCTCTAGACACGCCCGTTGCGGGCCTTGCTAGCCATCACTGACGGCACCGGAACTCGACCCGTTATTGCGCGGCGGTACTTAAGCCTAACTTAAGCCTAACTTAAGCCCCCACGCTGTACCTGCACACAGAATACAACGATGAGCGGCCTGGACTTGGCGTATGTGCGTATCGACGACATGCGCGAAGCAGAGCTGCGCGACCTCCTTGGCAAGCTCAACAAGCTAGTCGAGGCCGTGGACTACCAGATAGACAATTGGTGCACGTTTGATCCGACTGACGATATTGGCATCATGGGCAACGACATCGCCGAGCTGAGGCTGCACCAGCATCGAAACGATCTCATTAGCCAGATTTCGAGGGTGACCGCACGTCTACAGGCGCTGGAGCAGCAGCGCCGGGAGCAAGAGCAACGTCGGCAGGCGGAGGAGCAGCGGCGCCGGCAGCAGGCAGAGGAGGAGCAGCGCCGGCAGCGGCAGCAGGCGGAGACGCACCGCCGGCAGCAGCAGGTGAGAGATGGCTTCTGGAGAGTGGCGAGATTCCCAGGCGCGCGCACTCCCCAGGTTTGCTGTGCCGTCGGCAGAAAGCCGTGCGAGGTACTCTGATTGAACCCTCCCTCGCTCTCCCCTCTCCGCCCTACCCCCCGTGTACCCCGTGGCCGCACTGCGGTGGTGGTGGCTGGCAGCAGCCACCGCCTGTAGGTGCAAGAGTGTTCATCCTGGCGCGCGGCGACGACCCGTACAAGATCTGCAGGCGTGCATTCGGCAACGGCATGCTGTACCTCAACATGGAATACTATGGCCCCTTGACAAATGGCGGAAGGAGCAATGGCCGCCTGACGGAGGAGACAGCACGGCACCTGCCGGATGGTGCCCGCCTGGTGTACCCCTGACGGGGATGAGGCATGCATGACGAGGGCAGGGACGGAGTCTGTACGGTTGGACCATGGTGTGCGCAGTGTTGCAGTGTTGCTACACCCCGTCCAGACGAAAATGAAACACCCTGAGCCCGCGACGCCCGTGCATGTGCGTGCTAGAGTTGTTGGGGCGCAGCCATGCACGCGGTGGCACTTTGTCTCCGGTGATCACAAGTGCGCACGGGCGCTCGGCAGGTCGAAATGAGCGCAAACTGTGCGTTTCATTCTGAACTGGCACCATACAATCCGGGGGACTAAACGACGACTAAGATAGCAGCAGTTTGTGGGCGGCGTGTTTGGTGTCCTTCGCATACTCCACGTGCCGTGTCCAGCAGCAGGAGGGCCCCAAGTGACTTCATCAGGTGTCGTACATAGTTACTGGCATCGTGTTTGTGGGCAACCGTAGCGGCGGTTAGCGCAGCTGCAGTGGTGGTTGCGCAGTTGGTGCACCGGGCCGTCGTTGAGTAGTTGGGCAGAGGCCTTGATTGGTTTTTTTGCACTGGATGCACCCGGGCCAGATAGATAGATGTATCTGCAATCATGTAAGTCGCAACCAAGCGACATCCATAAGCGCCATCGACGATCCATACCACGCGCCCAAGCAAAGGCATCCACGGCGGCGCGAAACAGCAACCCTCAGTCGTCAAAATCAATACCGTCACCCGCGTCCGTACCCTGCATCCTCTGCCTTCCCCTCCGCCTCCTCCTCTTTCATCTCCGCCGCCTCCGCCTCCGCCTCCGCCTCCGCCGCCTCGGCCTACCTGTACCCACGCCTGAACCTCCGCCGTCCATCCCGCCAGGTTGCGCGCAGTGCGGGCCGCCTCCGCTGCCGCGGCCCAGTCCACCTCGCCCACGGCTTCCCGCAGCCAGCGCAGCGCCGGCAGGGGGGCATGGGCGTCCTCGATCGCTCTCGCAACCAGGGCCTTGCGCTTCTCCTGGGTGCGGCCCAGGGGCAGGCCCAGGCGCCGCAGGGCCTCCAGGGTCAGCAGGTCACCGCGCCTCGCTGCCGTCAGGTACAGATCTGTGGAGGATGCCTGCGCAGAGACGGGATCCCAAGGAGACAAGTAAGCCTGGTGAGGATCTGGGCGCAAACGCGCAAGAAGCGAAAGAGCGAGGCCGGGGCGGACCAGCTGAGACCCAGGCGAAACGGGGGATCCATGCATTGTACGGCCTGCGCCATGCATGTGATAGGCCCACCTGCAGATCCGCACCCCACTCCGTCAGCAGCTCGAGCGCAGCCGCGCAGCCGCCCTTGACAGCCCAATCCCAGGGCTCGGGGCCGCCGGGGCCTTGGCCCCTCTCAATCAGCCACGTCAGCAGCTCCAGGCTGCCCGAGCCGAGCGCTGCCTCAAAAGCCTCATGCCCTGCGGCGTGTAGCGCCGCGGGCCCATACGTCTCCACCACCCAGCTGACCGCCTCCACGCTCCCCGAGGCACAGGCACGGGATACCAGCCTGTGAGGCCGAGGCACCTCGAACCCCGCGCCGTGAAGCGCCCTCAGCACCTCCGTGTGGCCCCCCTCCGCGGCTTGGAAAGTAGGCCCACGCTTAGAGGTCCGCAAGCCCCGGGCGAGCAGCGAGTGTACGGTGTTGGCCCGGCCCTCCTGGGCTGCTGCGCCGAACGCGGAAGCGTCCAGCAGAAAGCCCATGCCCTCCACCAGCAGGGTCAGCCGCGCAACGCCGTCAGGGCAGGAGGCGGCGGCTTTGCTGACGTCCGCTTGCCGTCTGGCGCCCAGCAAGGGGTTGTAATAAGGCGCAGTAGCAGCTCACCCCTTCCGGCCCTCCTGACACCTTTGATTGGCCCAGCCACGCCAAGCTCACGCCCTTGTCCAACTGGCGAGATACACACCCCACCCCTCACCCCTCACCCTCCCACCTGCTCCAGCAGCCACGCCACCTTGGCCGCCCAGTCGGGGGTGGAGCTGCGGGCGGCGGCGCTCGTAGCATTATCCACCACGCCTTGGGCCCCGCCTCCCCGTTCCCGCCACAGCTCCTGGAGTGCTCCCAGGTCGCAGCCCTCCGCCTCTGCTCCCAGCAGATTAGGCCCAGAAACGTTGCCGTCGGGGCCCGGGGGCGCCTTGCTCAGGAGGGCCCGCATGAGCTCCGGGTGACCTCCGCGCGCAGTGGATAAAACACATCCTGAGCGCCAGGCGCACCCGTGCTCCAGGATCCACTCGCACACCTCCACATGACCACCCTTGGCAGCGGCAGGTAGAGGGGTGAAGAAGGAGTATGGCCCATCGATCGAGCGGGCACTCGCGCTCCGCCAGCCAGCGGCACACGTGAAGCTGCCCGGCGGCCGCCGCTGCCGCCATTAGCCCAACGGTCGGGCACAGCCCCGCCGCCGTCAGAGCCACCTCCAGGTTACCCACATCCCCGCTAGCGGCTGTCAGGCACACCAGCTGCAGCCGCCGCTTGTAGGAGAGGGCGCGGCAGGCGCCGGGGGCGGACCAGTGCGCGCCGAAGGCCGCACCTGGGGAGGACTGCGAGAGCCGCACCACGGTGTGCTCCCGGAACTGCTCAGCGTTAGAGCGGTTTACAGGTCGCAGCGTGCAAGCGACCTCGTTGGGCGGCAAGAAGCTCGCGATGCGGCCCAGGATGTCCGGGCCGCAGACCTCCGCGAGCGCATTCGGGTCTTCAGACATGTTCCTAACTCTATGCAGTCTATGCCAATGGATGCAGACGACCGAGGTGACTCGATGTTCGCCCCAGAGCAGGCCCATTGCCCGGCACGCACACTATTCTTCCCCCATCCCGCTGGACTTGGACCCGCCAACGTCCGCATCCCATGCCCAGGCCACCCCATCGCGATCCCCATCTTAGTGCCATACTCCATAGATTCAACATGCTGGGAGAGCGACAGGCCATGTGTCGCGAGCTCGGTCCCCACCCACACCTCGCCACCAACTGCCTGAACCACCGCAAGAGGTTAGGGCAAAATGACATACCGCGGGGGCTTACACCTCGCAGCCTCCAGGCCGTTTACCATGGCCATCGGCCATCCAGCTCAGCGGCCCTTACAGGCACGTAGTGCCGGCAACCCTGCGAGCCGTGCCCCCTCGTGCCCCGCCTCTCACACCGCAGCCCCGTGCCCGAGTGCAGGGGCTTCCAGCACACAGTAATTCCCCAACGATCAACAATCCTCCTTCGGGGCACGGACTAAACAGCACAGTCAAACATACCGCACAGGAGGTCCAGGCCTCTGGAAGCGCAGTGCGGTCCCCCAACGAAACCGCAGCTTGCAGCCCCACACGACCCCACCTCCCGGGTTGCGCCCGTGCTCCGCGCCTGCGCCAAAGGGCTTGAGCCCCGCAAGGGCCCACTCGAAAGACCCTCAAACAAACCTGTGCTACCCTCCCCCCATGGCCTCCGCTTCCGTCGTCGCCTCGGCAGTTCGCCCTTTGACACCTCGTAATCACCCACGCACCCACCCACTCGCGACGCATGCTCCCGTGCCACTCTCGTGCCTCGCCACCCACAGGCCTGCCCGTCCAATCCCATGCCCGCCAATGCCCACACGCGACCCTCGAACTTCCCCACCTCAGCCTAGTCATCGACGGAATCATGAGAGTCGATGCCGTCATCCTCTTCCGTCCCCTCCGCGTCCGCCTCCTCCTCGGCCTGCACCCACGCCTGCACCTCCGCCGTCCACCCCGCCAGGTTGTCTGCCATGCGAGCCGCCTTCGCCGCTGCGGCCCAGTCCACTTCGCGCACGGCCCCCCGCAGCCAGCGCAGCGCCGGCAGGGGCGCCATCTTGTCCTCGATCGCTCTCGCAACCAGGGCCTTGCGCTTATCCTGTGTGCTGCCCAGGGGCAGGCCCAGGCGCCGCAGGGCCTCCAGGGTCAGCAGGTCGCCGCGTCCGGCTGCCGTCAGGTACTCGTCCCCACAGGAGGATGCCTGAATAGGCGGCGGGAACAGGGCCCCGGGAAGGCAAGGGCAGTGAGAGAGATGGGGCTTGGGAGGCAGGAGTTGACGAGACCTCCGGTCTGAGCAGCCAACAGTCCGGAGGGGCACGCACGAATTGCCTGGCCCGCCGGCCTTCGTTGAGCACGGCCGCACCTGCACGTCCGCGCCCCACTCCGGCAGCCCCTCAAGCGCCGCCACGCAGCCGCCCTCGACTGCATGGTACCAACGGTTTTCGTCGGGCCCCAAGCCCCTCGCGCGCAGCCACGTCACCAGCTCCCAGCTCCCGGACCGGAGGGCCTCCTTCAAGGCTCTGGTCGCGGCGGCCTGCAGCGCCTCGGGCCCATACGTATCCACCACCCAACCGACCGTCTCGACGCTCCCCGATTCACAGGCCCCGGGCACAAGCCTCTGAGGCGGCGGCAGCGGGCAGCCCGCGCCGTGCAGCGCCCTCAGCACCTCCGTGTGGCGCTCCTCTGCAGCCAGCCCGCCCGCAGTTGAGCTCCGCACGCCCCGATCGAGCAGCCAGCGTACGGCATCGACCCGGCCCTCCTGGGCTGCGCCGTCGAGTGTGCAGGCGTCGACCGGGAAGCCCATGCCCTCCACCAGCAGCGTCAGCCGTGCAACGCCGTCAGGGCAGGAGGCGGCGGCCCCGCACACTTCTGGGTCTCGTTCGGCACCCTGCGAGCGGACAAGAGGAAAAGGGGGGCCTTGTTGTTCGCTGCAAGGTGCCGATAACACCGAGCAAACGAAGTGGCTTGGGAGATAGACAATGGCACTGCCCGACAGTACAACTTCCGCTTTCCGTCATAACGTATCGGGCGTATCGGGCACAAACTCTCGCAGTCTAAGCCGGTGACGTAGCAAATAGATTAAGACGTTGCCCTTCTGCCGACCGTGCCGCCACCCTCAGGTCTAACCCTTACGCCATAACCCTCGCACCTGCTCCAGCAGCCACGCCACCTTGGCCGCCCAGTCAGGGGTGGGGCTGCGGGCGGCTGTCCCCAAAACAAAATCTAGCACGCTGTGGCGCCCGCCTCCCCGTTCTCGCCACAGCTCCTGTAGTGTTACCAGGTCGCAGCCCTCCGCCGCTGCGCCCACCAGATCAGGCCAGAAAGCACTGCCGCGGGGGATTGCTGGCGCCTCACGCAGCAGACGCGCCCACATGAGCTCCGGATGACCCCCGCGCGCAGCAGAGGCAACACAATCTGAGCGCAAGGCGCACCCCTGCTGCAGGAGCCACTCGCACACCTCCGCATGACCGCCCTTGGCAGCGGAGGCTAGCGGGCCAACGTAGAAGGCTCGCACCTCCAGCGGGCACCCCCGTTCCGCCAGCCTGCGGCACACGTGAAGCTGACCGGCGGCCGACGCTGCCGCCATGATCTCCATAGTCGGCCACAGCCCCGCCGCCGTCAGAGCCACCTCCAGGTTACCCACATCCCCGCTGGCGGCCGTCAGGCACACCAGCTGCAGCCGGCGCTCGTAGGAGAGGGCGCGGCAGGTCCTGGGGGCGGACCAGTGCGCGGTGAAGGCGCCAGCCGGGGAGGGCTGCGAGAGCCGCACCACGGTGTGCTCCCGGAACTGATCAGCGGTTGAATGGGTAACAAGTCGTAGTGTGCAAGCTATCTCGCTTGGCGGGAGAAAGCTCGCGATGCGGCCTAGGATGTCCGGGCAGCAGACCTCCGCAAGCGCATTGGGGTCTTCGGACATGTTCGTAGAGCTCTGATGCAGCCTATGACAACGGATACGGACTGAAGTGCACTGGTCCCCGATTCTTGGCTTCTTTGGATTCTTCGCTTCCTGCAGTTCCTGGCCAGTCGCGCTTGCAGCAGTGATGCAAGGACCTATGTATCGACTTGAAACAGTGGACACGGACTGTCCTTCCCGGGCCACTGCACGGCACGGCCGCCCAAGCTCATCCCACGCGCGCGGCCCCCACCACCTGCCAGGGGTGCCACCTGCCCACGTCGTCCCCCGCCCGCCACCCGTGCAGGCTACCCCACGCACCCGGCCCATCCATGAGCCCTAACAGGTTCAAGGCATGTCAGTGCATGAGTCCCGCGTGACTTCTTGAGGCTTCAGGGGGTTCCCTTGATAAATCCTCAGCTTACACGGCACTACCACGGGGCTCCGGGCAGTTCCTGGCAAGGCCCTCCCTGCATTCCCTTCAGCCAGCCAAGAGTTAGCACCTGTCACTGCTGATAGCTTGCTGCTCGGACTGCCGCAAATCTACATCATGAAGCCTTACTGCATTGAAACCGAGCCCAGCCCAGACTCGTCCATACACCGCAGAGCGCAGCGCCCTAGTGCTAGGTAACACCCCCACCACACAGATTGTACGGTAAGGAGGCTCAGGCCTATGCTTGCGATCTTTCCACCCCCTCTGGCAGCTCTCCAGATTCTTGCTTTGACATTCAATGAGATACAGACCCTACAGCTGCAACCCAGGGCCTCAAAAGGCTCAGATCCTCAAGGCCCTCTCATCAACGCGGAGTAGCCCGCACGCCCACGTGCTTCATTCCGTGCCCACCAGCTGCCCCTCTCACAGCCCACAGTCTACGCATAGCCCAACGCACAGCCCTTCATCTTGACCGGAACAGCCCACACCCCAGGCCCACGATCTGCCTTGCCAGGCTTGCCTTTAAAAGCGTGCCCCCGCGTCGGCACCGAAATCGGTAGGACTCCTGATGGAGTGGGACTCCGGAAACGGTGCGGTTGGGCTGCAAGTGCCTCAGCCGCCAGCTTAGCATCCTGCATATGACAACAACCCACCGGACAACCCAGCGGTACGCTCCCTCCAAGTTTTCCACCTCCCTCCTCCTTGCTCCCCCTGCACGCTCTTACGTCCACCTCGGCACCTCCGTCTCCTCCGCCTCCGCCGCCTCCCCCTCGGCCGCCTACCGTACGCGTCGGCCGCCTCTGCCGCCTATGCGTCCGCCGCCGCCACCTCGGCCGCCTCAGCCCGCACCCACGCCCGAGCCTCCGCCCTCCACCCCACCAGATTGAGCGCCTCGTCGGCCGCCGCTGCCGCCGCGGCCCAGTCCACCTCACCCACGGCCTGCCGCAGCCAGCGCAGCGCTGGCAGGGGCGCCTCATCCTCGATCGCTCTGACAACCAGTGCCTTGCACTTCTCCTGGTTGCTGCCCAGGGGCAGGCCGAGGCGCCGCAGGGCCTCCAGGGTCAGCAGGTCGCCGCGCCCGGCCGCCGTCAGGTACACGTCTTCGGGTTCGGGTATCTGAGGAAAGGGCCAGGCAAGGGGGCCCGTCGATCGGGCAGGGCCGGTGAGCAAGCCATGTGGCTTGGGAGGCAGAAGCGGAAGCGACGAAATGTACGGCACTGCCTCTGACTAATTGAGATCCATCGGCGGCACTTTGTCATTGTTGTCCTTTGTCATGCATGTCCGCACCTGCACGTTTGCGCCCCACTCCGCCAGACTCTCGAGCGCAGCCACGCAGCCGCCGTCGGCAGCGCAGTCCCATGGGTCTTTACCGGGGCCCAGGCCCCTCGTGCGCATCCACGTCACCAGCTCCCAGCTCCCGGACTGAAGGGCCGTATCGAAAGCCCTGGTCCCGGCGGCCTGCAGGGCCGCGACTCCAAACGTCTCCACAACCCAGCTGACAGCCTCCACGCTCCCCGAGGCACACATGCTAGTAGCCAGCTCCTGCGGCCGAGGTAGCTCGTAGCCCGCGGCGTGCAGCACCTCCACGTGGCCCTTCTCCGCCGCGAGCCTGCCCGCATTCTTGCTCCGCACGCCCTTGGCGATGAGCCAGCGCACGGCATCGGCCCGGCCTTTCTCGGCTGCGCCATCGAGCGTGAAGGCGTTGACCGGGAGGCCTTTGCCATCCACCAGCAGCTGCAGCCGCTCGACGGCGTCCGGGCAGGAGGCGGCGGCCTTGCATATCTCCGTGTTCTGCTTGGCGCCCTGCAAGAAAAGGGGTCGCAGAGAGGCGGGGGCCAGGAGCTCACCACCCCCCGCGGCTCCTCAACTCATCACCCTCCGCTTCACAAGTGCAAGTACCCGCGCCAGTAGCCAAAAGCCCGTTTCCAAGCCGGCCTTAGGGCTGCGAGATGGGCCTATAAACGTCGGCGCTCACCTCTCCCGCGTTCTCCAGCATCCACAGCACCTTCGTTCCCCAGTCTGGCGTGGGGCTGCGCGCAGCGTCGGGCACAGCCAGGCGCAGCAGCTGCTGGTCGCCCTTTCCCCGTTCTCGCCACAGCATATAGAGCGTTCCGAAGTCGCAGCCCTCCGCTGTTGCGCCCAGCAGGGCGTAGGGCATGATGTTGTTCCCGGGGCCCGGGGACGACTGATACATGAGGGTCCGCATAAGCTCCGGGTGGCCCCCGCGCGCGGCGCAGTACACGCTATCCGGGTGCCACCGAAACCCCTGCTCCAAGAGCCACTCGCACACCTCCGCATGACCGCCCTTGGCAGCGGTGGCCAGGGCGCTTGGAATGGGATATGGGCCCATCAGCGGGCAGCCCCGCTCCGCCAGCCAGCGGCACACGTGCAGCTGCCCGGCGGCAGCGGCTGCCGCCATCAGGTGCGCGGTCGGGCACAGCCCCGTCGCCGCCAGAGCCGCCTCCAGGTTCGTCACATCTCCGCTGGCGGCCGTCAGGCACACCAGCTGCAGCCGGCGCTTGAAGGAGAGGGCGCGGCAGGTCTCGGGGCCGGTCCACTGCGCAGCAAAGTCCGCAGCCGGGGAGGGCTGTGAGAGACGCACCACGGTGTGCTCCCGGAGCTGCTCAGCGGTTGAACGGCTCACGAGTCGCAGTGTGCAAGCGACCTCGTTGGGCGGCAAGAAGCCCGCGATGCGGCCGAGCATGTCGGGGCCAAAAACTTTGGTGAGCATAGCAGCGTTCTCATCCGCTATCGAGGTGCGCAGCACGAGCTCGGGCGGGCGGCTCAGGGCCTTCGAGCGGAGTGCGGACAAAAGAGAAGCAAGATCAGTATATCAGAATGTAGCACTAAGAGTTCCTGAGTCGAACTGCCGTGTACGCGAGAGGCTGCGGGACAAGAGAGGCTGCGGACTGATGCGTTCACTCCATCGACCGTCGCACCGGGGATCATCCATGATCCCAATACCAGGGTTTCTGGTGATCAGGTTGTAGAGGAGCTGCCTCATTGCAAACTTCCAGCGCTGGGTAAAGGTACTGGGTTCGTGCGGGGTTGCGAGAAGTGGCATGTGAAACATGGTTGTGCAGGTCGGAACCCCCGCCTGCCCCAGCTATTCCCCGGTGCCCCGCGCCCGTGATGTGGCCCGAATCCATGCAACACGCAACAGCCCTACTGGCTGGGGACCCGAGCGGGACCCGCCAGCACCCGCAATCCCGCATCCCAGCAACCCGACGGTCCCGCCTCCCGAGTAGTCACGACAGGTGCGCAACTCTTGCCATCAACCCGGACGACTCCTGAAATACAGTGGAAGTAGGGTGAACGAGAAAGGGCGGGCAAGGGCCGGTAGAACGGGCAAGTGTCCAGGGGCGGCCAGGCGAGGGGTGCTACGGGCACAAGGGACGGGGGAGGACGGACGGATGGCCGCCTTGCATGGCCGAATGGCCGGCCAAGGTACACCAAACCCTTGGCATTGCATGGCCCCTGCGAGCACCCTCCGCAGGTCCCCACCCACCCACGCCGCATGCTTGGTCAGTCCTCGGTGGTTACAATGAGGGACCCCAGAGGGGTGCACGGCAGCTGAACGCCGTGGCTTGGCAGCCAACCTCACGGGCTTGGTCAGACTCATGCCCTCCTTGCACTTGGCTTTGCGCCAAACTTGCATACGTCGCTAGCCCAACCCGTACGCCCTAGCCTTACATGGCTCTCAACCGCTGCGTCACAGACCCTGCCTGCCTCCCCATCTCAACAGGACCTCAACTAACCCCCATCCTAGCGCCAAGTTTCACAGACTTAATGGGCTGGGGGAATGACAGGCCATGTGTCCCAAGCTCGGTCCAAGCTAGGCGGTTTCGGCGGCGGCGTCATACCGGCACAGGCTACCGTGGGGCCAGTCGCCTACGTACCCTGCGAGCCGTGCCCCGCCTCCTACACCGCAATGCCCTAGTGTTCGGCATGCAAAACACGTAACTCCGCACCCCGAATGATCCAAGAATCGCCTTTGGGCCAGGGACTATAACATACGCTCAAACAAATATAGAGGTCCGGGCCTCTGCAATCGCACTATGGTTTCTCGACGGTACCGCAGCTCGCAGCCCCACACGACCCCACCTCCCGGGTGAAGCCCGCGCTCCTGGCCTGCGCCCAAGGGCTTGAGCCCCCCAAGGGCCCAACCGAAAGACCCTCAGGCTACACGAGCGAGCGCAACGCAGGGCGAAGCCGCCCGTTGGCAACTCAACATCACCCACGTACCACTCTCGACCTCCGCCGCCTCCGCCTTCTCCGTCTAGGCTCGTACCCACGCCTGCACCTCGGCCCGCCACCCCGCATTGTTGAGCGCCCCGCGAGCCGCCACCGCCGCCGCAGCCCAGTCCACCGCGCCCAATGCCCCCCGCAGCCAGCGCACAGCCGACCGGGGTGAACACATTGCCTCGCGAACCAAAGCCCTGCCCTTTTCCAGGCCCGAAAACGCCCAACCCACTCGCGACCCTCGACCTCCTGCTCCGCCTCAGCCTAGTCCTCCACCTCAGCCTAGTGCTCAAGGTCGATGACGTAATGGTCAATGTTGTCATCCTCTCCCATCTCCGCCGCCTCCGCCGCCTCGGCCTCGGCCTCCGCCACCGCCGCCACCGCGTCTGTCCCCTCCGCCTCCGCCACCTCGGCCTGCACCCACGCCCGCACCTCCACCCGCCACCCCGCCAGGTTGTGTGCGGTGCGGGCCGCGTCCTCTGCCGCGGCCCAGTCCATCTCCACCACGGCCCGCCTCAGCCAGATGAGAGCCGGCAGGGGCGCCATCTTGTCCCTAACAGCTCTCGGAACCAGAGCCCTGCTCTGCTTCTTTGTGCGGCCCGCGGGCAGGCCCAGGCGCCGCAGGGCCTCCAGGGTCAGCAGGTCGCCGGCCTTGGCTGCCGTCAGGTACACGTCATCGGGCGCGGGTATCTGAGGAGAGGGCCAGACAAGGGGCGCCGTCGGGCAGGGCCGGTGGGGTGGGCAACTCATGTGGCTTGGGAGGCAGAAGTGCAACATACAGGGAGCGACTGACTGAGGGACACAGCTAGCGATTCCTGCCTCTTGACTAATTGAGATGCATAGGTGGTACTGCCTTTGCCATGCATACCGGTAGCCCACCTGTACGTTTGCGCCCCACTCCGCCAGCAGCTCGAGCGCAGCCACGCAGCCACCCTCGACTGCATGGCTCCAAGGGTTTGGGTCGGGCCCCACGCCCCTCTCGCGCAGCCACGTCACCAGCTCCAGGCTCCCCGAGCTGAGGGCGGCATTGAAGGCCCTGGTCCCGGCATGTAGCGCTTCGGGCCCATACGTCTCCACCGCCCAGCCGACCGCCTCCACGCTCCCCGAGGCACACGCACGGGTGACCAGCCTGTGAGGCGGCAGCTGCTCACAGCCCGCGGCGTGCAGCGCCCTCAGCACCTCCGTGTGGCCCCCATTTGCGGCGAGACTGCCCGCACATGAGCTCCGCACGCCCCGCATGAGCAGCCAGCGTACGGCATCAACCCGGCCCTCCTCGGCTGCTGCGTCGAGAGTGGAGGTGTGGACCGGGAATCCCAAGACCTCCACCAGCAGCGTCAGCCGTGCGACGCCGTCAGGGCAGGAAGCCGCGGCCCCGCATACCTCCGCATCCCGTTCGGCGCCCTGCAAGGAGCGAAGAAGAACCGTGAGCAATCTCTAGAAGTGTCAATGAAAACGAGCAAAGGGATTGGCTGGGCGACAGAGTCAGAGCCCCGTCTCACGTCACGACTTGTTGCACACACTCTCACACTCTAAGCTGCAACTCGGGCAAGCCTTCAGCGTTTTGATGGCCGACCAGACCCGCACGCCCACCACGCCTCCCACCTGCTCCAGCAGCCACGCCACCTTGGCCGCCCAGTCGGGCGTGGGGCTGCGGGCAGCGGACTCCGCAGCACAATCCAGCACGCTTTGGTCCCGGCCTGCTCCATTCCTCCACAGCTCCTGGAAGGTTCCCAGGTCGCAGCCCTGTGCAGCTGCGACCAACAGAGCATGCCCCAAAACGCTGCCGCTGCGGCCTGGGGGCGCCTTGCGCAGGAGGGAGCGCATGAGCTGCGGGTGACCCCCGCGAGCGGCCAAGGCGACACAATCTGGGCGCCAGGCGCACCCCTGCTCCAGGAGCCACTCGCACACCTCCGTATGACCGCCCTTAGCGGCGGCGAATAGGGGGCTATCACTGGAGTGTGGCGCCTCGAGGGGGCATCCCCGCTCCGCCAGCCAGCGGCACACGTGAAGCTGCCCGGCGGCCGCCGCTGCCGCCATCAGCTTCGCGGTCGGGCACAGCCCCGTCGCCGCCAGAGCCGCCTCCAGGTTCGTCACATCCCCGCTGGCAGCCGTCAGGCACAGCAGCTGCAGCCGGCGCTTGTAGGAGAGGGCGTGGCAGGTCCCGGGGGCGGACCAGTGCGTGGCGAAGGCGCCAGCCGGGGAGGGCTGCGAGAGCCGCACCACGGTGTGCTCCCGGAACTGATCAGCGGTTGAGTGGTTGACAAGTCGTAGTGTGCAAGCTATCTCGCTTGGCGGGAGAGAGCTCGCGATGCGGCCTAGGATGTCCGGGCAGCAGACCTCCGCGAGCGCATTCGGGTCTCCAGACATGTTCCCTTAACTCTGATGCAGTTTATGATAACGGATACGGACAGACAGAATATGGTGCACTGATCCGCGATTCTTGGCTTCCAGTTCATTTTGCGCCAGTAATATGGGACCTCTCATACGTCTTGTGACTGTGGATACGGACTGCGCCGCGCAACCGAATGTCCTTTTGGGGCCATGGCACGGCACCTCCACGTGCCCCTCCCACACACACACGCCCCTGGACCCCCATCCCCTGCGGACTGGGACTGGCTCTGGCTCAAACACTTGAGGCATGTCAGGCTCTGTCCCAACTCCCGAGATTCGAGGCGGTTTCCCGAGTCGGCGGCGCACAGGTGTATACGGACCTCGCGGAGCAGGGCAGCGGGGCGTGAGGCGGCCCCCACCTTCCCCGGGTCTCCGTTCCGTTGCCACAGGTGTCCTCGAGGGCAGGGCTCGGGAAAGGTGGAGCCGGGGCCAGGGCGGCAGGGCCACGTTCAGCAGCCAGCCAGCGGGGCCGTGGGGACCAAGGGCAGAACGCGAGATACCGAGGTGAGGTCAGGTGACATCAGCTGAAGCCGAGGGGCGATACAAGCACAACGGACGGACGGATGGCCGCCTTGGCCAGCCGAAGGTACACCCTCCATCCACACCCACCCACGCCGCATACCTTGCATACGTCGCTGGCCCAAGCACGCCCCAGCAAGGCAGCAACACGTCGCTCTAACCCACTGCGTCACGGCCCCAGCCCGCCTCGGGGGCGCCCCTATTGCGCCTCTGGCTCTTACCTTCCCCTTTGCCGCTCCTTTGACCGCACGCGTCTGCCTCAAGCATGACATCGCCACCCTCCATGCAGGAGCTAAGACTTCCTTTTACCCAACGCGTCTGTCTCAAGCAACACATCGCCAATTCGCCATCGTGCAGGGATCCAGCCCACAGCAACAAGATCCGTCAAACCCCCAACAAGATGATCTTCGATGCGCTTCAAACTCCAACGCTCTGCTCCACGAGCGCACAGCGACACAAGCCGCCTGACCTTGTGTCCACCCACCCACCCCCTTTGGGGCCTACTGCCGTACATCCTCGACGTCATCTGCCCTCGTCGCCACTCGCCCTTGCAACCCAGCAAGCCACTGCGCTACCGGTAACAGCGCTAGCAAGCGCGCCAATTTGCCTCCACACCACATAACCACACCAATGCACTCGGAAAGCTGCGATGCCCTCTGCGGATCGCGAAACCAGCGGCACTCGTCGCACCACATCATATGCCGCAACAACTGAGCTAGTCCTAGGCACCAACCTCCCAACCACCGTGTACGGCAGCAACAGCCGCCAGACAAAGGTGGCCGTAGGCGGGCCGCCCAAGAAAGCTCATCCAAAACTTGATCGGACCGCAAAACCGCAAAGCGAAGCAGCTTCGTTTGCACCGCAAAAGCGGAAACCGGTATTGTACACAAGGGTGTGGCCTCCGCTCAGACTCTCTCGGTCTCAAGCTATCAGGATGGATCCAAAAGCTCCCAACTGTTGTGGAGCTATCACCAGCTTTCATCACACGCAGCTGCTATTGCTGACTGTGCCGTTGCTACTATTGCCATACAAAACCAACACCCCAGGTGCCCACGCTGCCCCACCCAAGCTCCAATCCCTGAGCTCCAGGCTGTTGCCGCTACCGGGTCAACCCCATGGATACTGTTAGGACCCCCGACACTTGACCCCGCATGGCAAACGGGGCAGCCATGCCCTCTGACGCATGGCAAGCCGCTGAGACACATACCGTACACAAGAAACGCGGGCGAAAAGCGGCCCCAAGGCCGGTGCCCCAGGAGCCCCCCTGTCAGTGCTTGAAGAATCCCTCTACCGGTGCCTACCCATGGGTCAGCTGCCTCGCCAGTCCTCGCGCGGCGGCACGGCCCTACTGCCTTAAATCCTTACTGTTTTCCGTTGATGTCAGTGCCAAGGCCCCACCAGCTCCTCCAGCGCACGCTGCAAGTTCTGTCGCCCTCGCCGTCGCCAGCTGGGCTATCCCTGCCTCCCCACGTGAAGGACCTCAAAGCCAAGGCCCCAATCATGAGGTGCCTCCTGCCTCCGGGCTACCAGGCGCCACAGGGCACGCCACCCGCTGGCCGCCCTCGAGCTCAGGCGGCGACAGCGCAGGCAGCGCCGGGTGCGGCGTGCGTGCGGGCAGCGCGGCCCGCCACCCACAGCGCTTGCTGATCCCCGGGGGCTCAGACGGCCGCAGGGTGCAGCGCGCAGCGGCGGGCCCGGTGCGGGCGGCGATCAGGCAACGCCGGGACGTGGGCGCACACCGTGCGGACCGCAACCCTGTGAGCCAGCCCCTCACGGGGCTGCCCTCACGAGCTGCCCTCGGCCCCGAGCCGTGCGGTCCCCATGTGGTCCCGTGGCACACGCCCGCCGCGGATGCGAACGAGGCGCACCAGGGGGCCGCCTCACGGGCAGCCTCCGGCCTCGGGCGGGCGCAGGCCGGGCGGCGGCTGCTCGAATTCCAGCTGGGCCCAGTCCACTGCGGCGAAGAAGGGGTGGGCCATGGCGCCCGCCGCATCCAGCCGCCGGGCCTGGAGGGGGTGGGGGTGGGTGGGTGGGGGGGGGGGCAGGTGGGGAGGAGGGGTGGGGATTTGAAGCCGGGCCTGGAGGGGGCGGGGGGGGGGGGCAGGTGGTGGGCGTGGAGCGGTTGGGGGGCAGGCGGGGAGAAGGGCTGGGGAGAACGGATGGCGGCAGTGTGAGCAGGCGGGTCTGGCTTCGGAGTTCGGGCGCAGCTCATGCGGCACGGACTGGGTAACTGGAGGCCCGCCCAGGCCCTCCCCAGGCCCCTCCCCGTCTCTTCACCACTTGCGGCACCAGCCGGCCCTCCAGCACCAGGTGCTAGGCCCGCCCCAGGCCCGCTCCGGGCCCTCCCCAGGTCCTGCCCAGGCCCTCCCGGGCCCACCTGCTGCACCAGCAGGCCCTCCAGGACCAGGTGCCTCAGCGCCTCGGAGCAGCCCTCCAGCCGTGGGCCGTCCGCCAGCTGCTTGTCGCTCACCTTAGGGGGGGGCGGGCAGGAGCGGTGGAGGGGAGGGGTCGGGGTCAGGAGCGCAGGAGTGGAGGGGGCAGGAGCGGAGGAGGGGAGGACTCAGGCGTCAGGGGGGTAGTCAGGAGGGTGGGACGCGCCGCCAGGCGGCTCCCAGTCCAGGTGCATGCACCCACGCTCAGCCCAGCTGGTGGTGTTGGGCGCTGGCGTACCCTGGTTTTGAGCGGAGTCGCGGAGTCCCTTGTGCACACGTCGATAAGCGCGCTCGCAGACGCAAGAGCCTGCCGAACCCACCATCGCTCCCCCCCCACCCCCCGGCCCCCACCCCCCTCACCATCTCGAGCACCACCATGCCCAGGCTCCACATGTCGGCCTTGGTGCCGTACGCACCGCCGCCGTACGCCGCCGCGCGGACCTGCGTTGAATGGAGTCAGCGGGGACCGGTAGTCAGCGTGGGTTTGGCACGCGCTCCGTATCCAACACGTGTCGGGCTTACCCGCCCAGGCTCGCTCGCTCGCTGCCGCCCCGCTGGCTGTCCCCGTCCCCGAGCCCACGCAGCTACCCCTCCCTCCACCCCTGCCTCCCTCCCAAGGGCACCGCCCCCTCACCTCCGGAGCGGCAATGGCCAGGCGGCCCGCGGGGCCGTAGGCGAGGCCGTCCTCGTCCAGAGCCTGCGGGGTTGGGTTGGGGGTTGGGTTGGGGGTTGGACTGGAGGGGTTGACGGGGTTTAAGGGGTTGGAGCGGCAGGGGAAGCGAACCCGTCAGCAGGGGTGGTGGTCGGAGAGCAAGGATGGGACGGGAAGGGTGAAGTAGGGAGGCCGTACCGGGAGATTCCACACCGGTAAGCCTCCCCACCAGCATCCCCGCCCGCCTACCCCCGCACAATCCACATCGCTGCACGTCCGCAGAGCAGCTGCAGCCCACACACCCTCCGTCCCCCGCATCCGACCGCGCCGCGTCCAAGTCCGCCAGCAGCGGGTGGCACTACCACGACTTCCCTCTCCCATCACCCCTCCACCCTCCTCACCACCATCCACCCGCTCCCCCACCCCGTACCCCTGCACTCACCTGCGCTGCGTCGAAGTCCGCCAGCAGGGGGTGGCCCGAGGCGGAGCGATAGATGTTGTGGGGGGACACGTCGCGGTGCACCAGGCCCTGGGGACGGGTGGGGTGGGGGGCGTGGGGAGGTGCCAGGTGGGCCGGGGAGGTGTTGCGGGGCGGAGGGTGCTGGGGGCGGCCTGTCAGGCTGTGGACCGATGGGGCTGTGTATATATTTGTATACATGTGCAAAGAAGGCCGTGCATGCGTGCCAGTGCGCTCCCGTCCCCGTTCCGCCCCTCCCAACGCCGCGAGTAAAATGGGGACTGCCGAGTCCACGACCCACGCCGTTGTCGTGCATGTGTGCCAGTCCTCTCACTTCACCTGCCCCCCATTTCCTCCCCCAAAGCACGCACCTTGCCGTGCACGTGCGCCAGGGCCGCCAGCACTCGGGCACTCAGCCACCGCACCTGCACCCGCCAAGCAGCGGCAGCCGGCCGCAATGTACGTTAGCATTGCATGGCAGTAGCAATCCCCGTCAGCAGCGCAGCAACACCGGCCGGCCGTACACCAGGGTGTCGACGAACGTTCGCGGCCATCCACACCCAAATACAACCCTGCCCCTCGGCCCTCGGCCCCCGGGCCCACCTCGTCCTCCTCGAAGTACGGCGCCCGGCCCCGGCCCGGGCCCAGGCCCAACCGCTGCCGCTCCTGAGGTCGGGGCAAGGGGTACAGCGAAGGACGTGGGCACCGGTAGGGCAAGGGATATTCTTGCCCATGCCAAGTATCTCCAAGCGCTCAAGTGCATTCAACATGAATGCAGGAGCTGCAAACCAGCATTGCATCGCCGATGCCGAACAGTTAAGGCGGGCAGGGCCGCACCTGGATGAGGTCATGCAGGGAGCCGAGCGGCGCATACTCGGTGTACAGCGCGTACGGCGCCTTGCCGTGCGGCGTGCTGCCGTACACGCGCAGTACGAACGGGCAGGCGGCCGTCGCCTCCATGGCGGCCAGCTCGCGGGCGTGCCGGTGCGCGTCGTACTTGCGGCAGATGATGGCCTGAGGAGGGGGCAGCAAGCCCCATAGATACGGCGACAGAGCTGAACCGCTAGTGGTAGATGGATGCTGGACAACGCCTTCCCCCCGGCCCCACCCCTCTTTTGTGCCACGCCTAACCTGGCCCCGTATAACGGTTCGTAGGATACCCACACCTCCGCCCCGGCCCCTCCGGCCCCTGGCCCTGGGCCACGTCTGCGCAACCAACCCCCTGCACATTCTGTGCCACGTGCAGCCTGCCGCTGTGTCCCGCCCCCTCCACCCCGCACCCACCTTCTGTGCCACGTGCAGCCTGCCCCCGTCCGGCAGGTCCAGCTCCAGAAGGTGCACCTCGCCCACCCCCCCCTTGCCCAGCGGGCGGACCTGCGGATGTGCGTGCGGGGGCAGACGGGGGGAGGGTTAAAAGGTGAGGGGTGCGGGTGGGTGTCCTCAGCACGGGCGCAAGATCAACTGCCCTGGTGGCTGCGTGGTCTTGTGCTCCTTCCACTTTCCGGCACCGCGGCACCCTCTATGGCCGCTCCTTCCTCGGCTAGCGCCTCCGTTTCGCCCGCCGCTCGCGCGTACCTTGCGCGCTTGTAGCTGCTGCCCCGGGCGCAGCTTTCGTAGCGCCTTCTTTATGAACTTGTGGTGCTCCTCGGGCAGCGGCTGACGCACAAGGCTGGTGAGGCTGGGCGATGGCGTCAGCGGCGGGGCGGGATCCTCCTCGCGGATCAGCTCCGGCGGAACAAACAGGTGTGCTAGCTCCACGGATGAGGCGAGCGAGAGCTCCGAGAGGTTGGAGTCGAGGGATGGGCGCGGGCCGGCCTCTGCAGAAATCAAGGAGGATGTGTAAGGACAGGGTGATGGCTTGGGGCAGAGTCGGGGCGCAGTCGGGCGCAGGCGCTGTGCAGGTACCGTAGCTCACCTGGCCAGCCGCACTCCGACTCCGGGCTCCCAACATGAGTGTGAGTATCATGCTGCAACGTGATGGGGCAGGCTGCGGCCCCTTTCAGCTTATGGGCGGAATGCCGCAACACATGCACCGGCTCGCTGGGCCGGTGATGCGAGTGAAGCAGCGACGACGCCATCGGGAGTATTGACTATCCGAGCTGCAGCAGCCAGAGGACAGGACGCTGCTGCAAAGCTCTGCAGCGAACCCCTAGTCGCGGAACAAGCGCGCAAGCCTGCTCTCCGCTGGCTTTGCCCGTGGCCGTGTACTACTACAACTGCCAAGTGATAGGGCTAGCAGGAACGGGGATTGGCGTCCCAAGCGTGATAAGCTGACTCGGAATGCTGAAATGGGCAGTCTTCGCTGCTGGTGTTGGGACCTCACATCGCGTGAAGGGCTTATGTGTGCAGTCCGCACGTGTTTGGGACACTTCTGGGCAGCGCGAGCGCGACAAGTCCCCGACCTTTTGCCGTGACTTCCCATCTCGAAGCGGACAGGTTGGAGGTGAGCCGCCCGCGTCCTTCGCACAGTCGACGTTCCCTTGCAAACATTGACTGGGGTACGCAGCGTGCAAAGGTGAGGCAGCGAGGGGAAAGCAGGCCCGACTGGCAGAGGGCCGGGAAGGAGGGGGAAGGAGCGGGGAGCAGGGGGAGGGGGGCGTTGGGGCCTCGTGCCAGCTGCTGGCCTGCCGAGGACCAGGCCGCCCAGCGAACGTGTGCAGCGTACGCATGGGCCATCCCTGCGGCGAGTGCGGCCCACTCCAGCTTCGGGGAAGCGTGCCGACGACAGAACAGATGCCGGACAAAACAGCCAGCGCTACACAAACTCGGCATACAGCCACCAGCACGCATACAGAACATCTGTGCATTAGCCCGCACTGCTCCTCCTGCACCCCAGACGTGAGTCGCGTCCAGACAGAATTGCGCTTGACGACAGGCGAGCGGCCGCCCAGCGAGCCCATCCTTTTCCCGGGATGTCCTCGCCTTACATGCGTTGCTCGCACAGGGTTGTGGGTCTCCCGTGTCGCTCACAGCTCCGATCGCCCCACGACTCGGCTTGCGCAGGAAAATGCGTCTCGCGGTGGCTCCTTCCTCCTCGGCTCGTTTCGTGCGTCAAGGTAGGTGCCTAAGGCGGACGTGGGGGTGCCGTTGCTGGGTCGTGTCGCAAGTGCAATCGTCAGCATTTTTGTGCTACTGCGGCGCAGGCGTGCGGAGCAGCCGTCGGACGGTCGTCGCTGTCTCTAACCGGCTGGTTCTTCAACCAACGGGTGAGAAGTCGCTCCGGGTGAAGTGCGACCAACGGGTCTGGTCGGGGTGTCCGTGTGGGGCACCCCCAGCGCAAGCCACGCTGCCAGCCTCGCCAGGCTCTCTGTTTGGGACTGGCCCAATGGGAACTATCTGATGGGCTAGGTTGGGGCCCTCTCACAAGGCAGTTTGGGCCTGCCCGGGCGCAGCACAGCTTCCCTGCCCCCAAGCCCCTGCCCGGCTGCTCACCGGCGCACAATCACACCAACGGCACGCCACCAGCGCGGGGCACTAGAACCTACGAACGCCCCCGTCGGGACTACCAGCTTTTGTACCTACGCACAGGGACGTGAGCCTGTCGGGGCGCAGCACCCCCACCCCACAGGGACGTGAACCTGCCATCACCCCCCCACCCCCCCCCACCCCAAGCCCTCTCCGCACGGTGCGAGCCCCGCCTCCCCACCCAGCCATGTCACTCCTCCTATCCCTGCCCTCCTCTGCTCCCCTGCGGCGGCTGCAGGCTCGGGCAGCACCACCCACCTGGACGGGGAGCAGGTGAACCCGCCCGGCCCCGTGAGCCTGCGGGAGGGCACGCTCGATGTGGGTCGGGTGGACCCCTGCGACATCGTGCTGCCCATCCCCACCGTCTCCAGCCGCCACGCCATCCTCACCGTCGGTGAGCGCTGGGCGGGAGGTGCCCTAGGCCTCGGCGGCTCCGCACAGGGCCCCACGTGTGGCACTGCACTGCAAGGCCACCGCCGCGGCAGTTCAGCAAGGGGCACGGGTGCAGGGAGGGAGGGGGGTAGGGAGCCTTGACGACGGCCCGGCTTGTCAGTCAGCCGAGCGGGATGGCGGCAACAGTCTGGCCTGGCCTGGCGCGGCGCCCGCTTCCTTCGCCACACCCCTCTCCTCACTCCCACTAACCATTCGACGCTCTCCCGCTTATCAGCTTCAAACACCCCTCTCCTCACCCGCCGCCCCCCCTGCCAGAGGGCGACAAGGTGCTGGTGATCGACGTCAACTCCACCAACGGCACCATGGTCAACGGCGCGGAGATCAAGGCCATGGACTACGTGGAGCTGCCCATCGGTGGGGAGATCGTGTTCGGTGAGCAGCCCCATTTCTAATGTGTGCGCTGACCCTATACCAGTAGAAAGTAAAGTGGATTTGGAGCAGCAAACCGGCTGGAAAGATGATGTGGAGGGGGGGGGTCGTGTTTGGTGAACAGCCCCGACTATGGCGTGGCTTGCGGCAGGGCCCGTTTCCCCTTGGGGAAGGGCTGGCATCATGAGGCCTGATCTAGGGTGTGTACGCTGGCTGCTTTCGGAGTGCTTGCAGAGACCCGGCCTTGGCCGTTGGACTGGCCCACCGCACCGTACTAAGCCGGGCACCGCACCTGCTCCTCATCCCCGCTCCCCACCACCTCAGGCGATGAGCACCTTGCCAAGTTCGTGCTGCAGAAGGTGGAGGACCCGCCCGCGGCGGCGGCCTAAGCAGCCCCTGCTCCGCCCCGCGCCCCTGGCATAGCCCGGCCCCCTCGCCGTTGATGGGCCGAGAGAGGCTGGCGGTGTGGGGAAGCGCGGCTGTACGTCAGCCGGTGGAGCTGCACACGGCCTGGCGGCCGCGGCTTGCGCGGTGCCCGGGTGTGTACGGAGCTTGCTGGCGGCGGCAGCTGAGGCGGGCCAATGCGGAGGGGCGGTTGCGCGTGCGTGGAAGGCTGCGCACGCGGCGCCGATGATGGGCGCAACAACAAAGCCATGCGGACGATGCGGAACGCGCCGGATGAAATACATACAGCATCGGGCAGCCTTCTCGTTGACGGGGCGTGATAATTGCGTTGGGGGGTGACCCGCAATGCGCCGCGGCCCTAACCCATGGGCGCAGCGGGGCAGGTGCTGGGACCAGGCAACAGGCATTGTTGCCTGCGTGAAGCGCGAGGGGGGCGTAACGCAATGTTCGGGAGTACGGACCTGGAGAGGGATTCGCTGCCATGATAGTTTACCGTTGGCTGGCAGCGGTTAGGAGTTGGTGAGAGACGAGATTGCGCGTGTTGAGATGTGCCGACATAACTGTTGACGGCGTGAGGGAGGGCCTCCGCTGGCTGTGCGTTGCGGCGCGCACCAGAGGAGTCGAGCCATGAGTAATGCCTCCTGCTGAGAGCAAAGTATAGAAGACACGTGCTGTGCAACACAAACTACTTCTGGAATGTTGATCCGCGGGGAGGCGATATTGTCCCCTGTGTAATCCGGCCGGAACCCACGGATGCCCTAGACGGCGGCCTGCCGTCGCGGGCGAAGCGAAGGGTCCCACCAGCGTACCTCCTCACGCCATCGCCTGGCTCGCTGGCTGAGCGTTGCTGTCTGCCCTGGGCCCGAACGAGTGCAAAATGCCCCTGTGCAATCCAATCCGGAACAGACATGCGCCCTGCCCCGGGCCCTCTCTACGGCGTCACAAGCTAGCCCCTCGACGGCAACAAGTTGATTGTGCCCTGGACGCCAGCGAAGGGCCCCCATGAGCAACAGCAACTTCATTCTCCGGCAATATCCCTGGCTAAGCGTTGCTGTCTGCCCTGGGCCCGAGTCAGCCCAACTGAAGTTGCATAGGCACTGCTGGCTGCATTTGCCGAGTACGGCGGTCCTGCCCCGGCCCTTGCCACCTACCATCAGTTGGGGCCTTGCATGCGCCCAAGTGCCAGCAGCCAAAATGCTCACCTTGCCACTTTGCCCAACACTCAGCCCTGATGCCCTCCACTTGTCCCGGCAGCCAGGCAGGGCAGCTCAGTGCCATCCACCGCGCTGTATCGGCGCATTGTCATACCCAGCCCACGTGCTTTGACCAGCGGAGCCGACAGGCCGCCCTTTCAGTCCTTTCGGGAGGCCCTGATTGCAAAGTTTGCAGGGTTGCACGTGCAAACCATCGTCCCAATCCACACAGCGCGGCACCATCTCTTGGCCTCCCCCGCCTCTGCTCTTTGGCCTCGGATCTCGACCTCCTCACCTAACCAACCCTTCCTCCGCCGCGCCCGCTTGGTCCCCGCCTGCAGCACCCGCCCTACCACACTGTCCATGATTGGCTGCGAGGCGCCTTCAGTCCTTGCGCTCCTCCCTTCTTCCCATCGCCCCACTCCTCTCCTGCGGGCAGCGCCTCATCACTTGGTCCTGGCCCGCTTGAAGCCCGCCACCTGCAGCTCCACGCTCAGGCCGGGGCTCTCGGAGGCCAGGCGCCGGAGGGACTCGAGGGCCGTCTCCATCACCTACACGGCGGTGGGGGTGACGAAGGACGAAGGTTACAACCATGTATGGAGAGGGGCGCTCGATTGTAGTTGGCCACTGGCAGACCCAAACGGGTGCCCATGCCCACCTCCGCCGTGTGCTCCAGGTACCAGTCCTTGAGCCCAGACAGCAACTCCGTGAACGCGTCGCCCCGCTGCTCCGCCCACAGAAGCGCCTCCACCACGCTCTGGGGGCACACGGCCTCCAGGATGCGGACCTGTGTCCATGGCCAAGGGAGAGGAGCAAGCAACGAAAGCAGTTGAGCTCTATCGACAAGCCAGCCAACCTTTCAACCAACCAACCAATCAACCAGCACAAGCAGCACAGGCAAGCGGGCGGGGCAGGCAGACCCATCCTTGTCGGGCACAGGATCTACATGCATGGCAAGATAACTGGCTCGCCTGCGCCGCCCTACAGAGCTGCATCAGGCCCAGTCGGTCCGACAGCTCCGCCAGGGGCTGCAGCAGGGACGCCGGAAGCTCGGGCGGCAGGCAGCCGCTGTACATCCACCGCAGCAGCGCCTGAGGGCGTGGAGCAGGGTGCAGGGCAGGGCAGGGCAGGGCAGGGCAGGGCAGGGCAGGTTCCACACACAGTCCGTGGACCAGCGGGGCGGAGTGGCACAGCTTAGGACTTTGTCCTGCCCGTCAGCAGTCGGACAAGGACCCACCTGCATCGCGTCCGGGTCCACGTCCGGCAGGTCCACCTCCTCCGCGCTAGAGTCTCTCCCCAACCGTAGCCCATAGCCACCCAACCACCAACCGCCAACCACCTCCCCAAGCGCCTCACCTGCATCGCGTCCGCGTCCGGCAGGTCCAGCTCCTCGGCGCTAGCGTCGCTGAAGCCGCCACCCGGGCGCCGCCGGAAGTAGGGGCAGCGCGCGGACAGGATGGCGCGGTGCACGGGGAACACGCGGCCGCCCACGCGCAGCTTGAGGTCCGAGGTGGGGGTCTCGCCCTCCACCGGCCCTGACTCCAACAGGGCGCTCAGATCCGCGGCCAGAGAGCCGGGCTCGGGGCCGGTAGGGGCGGGGGCGGGCGGGCGCAGGGGGACGGGGCTCAGGCCCAGGTCCAGGAGGCGGATCTTGGCTTCCCGGCTGTTGCAGAGCGCCAGCTGGCCTTCGGGCAGGATCGTGGGCAGGCAGTACTTGCTGTCCCACAGCCGTTGCACCACGCTGCTGACCGTCCCGTCGAGCTCCACGCGACGAAGAGCGTAGCTGTCCACCGCGATGACGCCGCCGCCCGCCTCCGCCACCGAGCCCGAGACCTTTTCGAACTGCGCCGCGCCGCCCACGCCGTCCGCTTGCCCCACGGCATCGTGGTCACCGGCCAGGAGCACCGGCCACCCCACCGACCCCGCTGGCCCGGAATCGATGGTGATGCGGTAGATGCATCCGGGGTAGGCGAACAAGAGATCACCCCTGGCTCCCGGGGCGCGGGTGTCTCGGGAGTTGGGGCTGGGGCCGGGGCCGGCGCTGGGCCCGGGGCGGGGGCGCCCCGTGACGAACGCCAGGCCGCTGATGTGATGGCCCGCGCCGTCGTCGTCGAGTCCCAGCGTGCTCACAACCGCCTCGTACGTCAGCCTGGCGGCGAACCTGCCGCTGCCCCGGCCATCCTCCCGGCCACCGCCCGCCGTGGCCCTTCCGCCACGGCCGCTGGCCGGTGGTGGGGCAGCGGCCCCGGAGCAGCTCGCGCCCGCGCCAGTGTCAGCACGGTGTGGAGGCGCCTTTGCCCGCAGCGACTCGGGCAGTGCAATGCGGCGGATGCTAGAGAAGCTGGCGGCGTACAGGCACCCCGCGTGGTCGGAGGCGAGGTGGCGGATGCCTTCGAATATCGCCAGGCTGCCGGGCCCATCCGCCTTGCCTGTTCGAAGCAGGCTGCCCGCCAGGACTGTCAGCGTGTTGTCCTCCGCGAGCCGCATGATGGCAGAGCCCGTGTGCGTCTCGACTGCCAGGAAGACGCAGTTGCTGTACCGGTCGAAGATTGGCGCACGCGGCTTGCCGGGCAGGTCGTATCGTTTGCGCCTGGACCCAGAACCCGGCGCCGGCGCTTCCTCCTTGAATATAGCCAGAGTTTCGCCGTTGCACACGAAGGCCTTGCCGTACTTTCGTACGACAGCCAGTTCGTACTCTCCATCGCAATCAAGCGCGATCAGCAGCTCGTAGTCGGATCCGTCGGGAAGCGGCCGCTCAACCACGCCTTCGATCGAGTCACGTCCATGCCAGGAGACGACTGGCTTGATGCTCGCTGTAAGGTAACTATCCGTATCCATGGCGACCACTCAGCGTGCAGCGGCCGCTGCTTCAGGGCAGGGGCAGGAAGCCTGCGGGCGCGGGAGGGCGGGGTGGCGGAAGCCGGGGCGGGGACGGGCGGGCGGGCCGAGGCGGGGGCGGCCTGGGAAACGGCGGGTAAAGAGGAGGTCGCTAACTAGGCAAGCAAGCTGTACTTTGTGTTGCATTATGAGCTGCACGGTAGGCTGGCGCACCGAAGAAGCGCGCTGAACTGGCAGGAATTACGCTCACATGGCCATGGTCGATGCCGACCAAGCAAACACTGCAAACACTGACCTTGGTCACACTTGCCTATGATGAAGGTCAGGACCAGCTTGTTCTTGCAGGCGGACGGCACAGAGCGCGCAGACCAAAGCCCTAGCCGCGATGTCCAAGCGAGCGTTGGGCCACTTGGTATGTCACGCAGAGGCAGGGACGCGAGGGCGTGGGCGAGGATTAGGAGCATGCCAGGTTTGGGGCTGCCGTGGCATCGGGCACTTGGTTGGAGATCCCGCCCACGGTGCGACCGCTTACCGGTCTCCTTCGCAGGCCCAAAGCACTTGCCTTCAGCTTGCCTTGCATACCGTCTAGCCCCAAACCCCGCCAGGCCGGACTAAGCCGGGTGGGTTTGGCGCACAACACATGCCGCCAAAGGCCTCAAGAGTACTGCCCGTCTCCCGCTGCCGCCCACGCCACCCGTGACACCCATCCCTACGCCGGCCCCAAATGGATGCCCAACCGCAGCTATCGTTCAAAACGCCGTAACTGCCGCCGCCTTTCCTCCCTGCTTCCTCCTCGAGCCTCAAGCCCTGCCTTGTTGGTCAAAATCAGGCTCTGCCTCCTGGCCCTAGGCTCCTCCTGCCCCTCCTCGTTCTCCTCCCTCTCCTCGTTCTCCTGCCTCCTCCGCCCAGCGGTAGTACCTGCCTCCGCCTTGCGCCGCTTCGTTCCGTTCGCCAGCTTACTTTGGCCACAGTCCGGGCCCGGTCGCTTGTCTGTCTCCATGTTTCCTCCTCAAGCCTAACTTGCGGTCAACGCGTGGTGAACCACCTCAATCCTCGTCCTCCTCCTCCTCCTCCGCCGCCGCCGCCTTGTACCGCTTTTGTCCGTTCGTCAGCTTACTTGCGGTCAACACGGACCAGCTCAATGTCGAACAGGAGCGTTTTGTCGATCATACCTGGGGCGGGTTGATGGGGGTGGTGGGGGTGGACGTCAAGGGTCCGCCGAGGGGTTGGTCTACGAGGACCGGTGCCCGGCCCCTGCGCCTGCCCCTGCCGTGCCCTCTGCCCAACACCCCCGCCCACACACGGAGAGCCGCCGCAACCGACGCCCCAACACGACGAAGTCGACCCAGCTCACCCCGGTTGGAGAGCACAAAGTCGAGCGCTCGGTCGCCGGCGAAGGTGGAGGGCTTGGGCCCCAGCCTGCGCCAGTCCTCGGCCGGGTAGCCCAGCTCCACGGGCACCACGATGCGGCGGATGCCCCCGGGCTGGAGGGGGAAGGGAGGGGAAATGGAGGAGGAAGGGGAGGGGGAAAGGGGGGGGGGGGGTGATTTTCTGACAAACTGGAGAACGGAAGGAGTGTAGGAGCGGCAGCCAGCGAGCCCGATGCGCACCGATGTCCAGAGCGAAAGGTCCGACCTCCGAGCGGCGACTAGAGAGCGTAGGCAGCTGCGCTGAGTGGCGTAGTCTAGAGCAGCTAGGCTAGAGTAATTGTGGTGGAGAGTATGTGGTGGTAACCACCTGCATGCCCCTCCCCCCGTTTCCCCAAGGCCGCACGCGCCCGCATGCCTCTCCCCTCCTTCCCGCTCCTCTGCAACCCACCCCTCCTTCCCGACCCTCTGCCGCCCTCCCCCCTCCCCCCTCCTCCCACCTTCCGCCACCTTCATACCCGACACCGCCTCCTCAAAGCCGCACGCGCCCGCATGCCCCTCCCCTCCTTCCCGCTCCCCTGCCTCCCCCTCCCCCCAGGCTCTGCAACAAACGCTCCCTTCCCCCCACCTTCATGCCAGACACCGCCTCCTCAAAGCCGGGGATGACCTTGCCCTCGCCCAACACGAAGCGGTAGAAATCTGGGGTGGGGGCCGAGTCAGACGAGTGATCAAACATGGGGCGAGGGGGTGGGCGGGCAATGGATGCCGGCACAGTGCATGTGCAGGCATGGAGGAGGGCGATGGGGCGTGCGCGTGCGACACGGCGGCAGCACACGGAGCAGAGGGGGGCCCCGAGCGGCACCCACCCACCCACTCACCCTTGTCGCCAGCAAAGGAGCTGCCCTTGGGCTGCGGGGCAAAGGTTGGAGCGGGATTCTCGAGAATGGAGCACGGAGAACCGAGACTTGAACGAAGGGCCATCAATCCCACGAACTTTTAGGCTCGGCGCAATCGCTCCGCCTCATGCTCCTGGCGTACCTTGTTTCGTGCCTCAAAGGGTCGCCCGTAGTACCCAATGGTGTAGCCTGCGCAGGAGGAGCGAAAGAGAAAAGTGCAGGTCATGGCCGCGTAGGTGAGGGAGCACAGAGGCATGGAGCAGCGGCGGGCGAAGTGAGCAGGTGGCAGGGTGGGGGCAGGGAGCGCGGCTACCGGCTGAGCCACGATCACCTACGCCGTCCCAGTCCATTCGTTCCTCCGTTCCAGTCCATCGACCCCGTTCTCCGTCACCCAAGCCCAGCCCTTCCCGCCATCCCCAAGCAGCCTGCAGCGAGAGCCGCCATTCCTCCCCTGCCCCGTCCCTTCCCTGCCCCCTGCCCCCTCACCGTCCCTTTCCCCCGCTCCTCCCCTCCCCTTCCTCCCTCCCCTGACCCCTCACCGTCCCAGTCCACGATGCACAGGTCGCCCGGCTGGGGGGACTCGCCGTCACCCGCCTTGAGGTCCTGGGGGGGGGGGACAGGTGCCGGTAGGGGGCGGGAGGGAGGGATCAGGGAGAGAGATGAGCGGAGGGAGGACAATAGCGCCTCCCATCCGAGGGCGCAGCACATCGCAGCCTGCAGCCGCTACTGAAGGCCCTCAGCGTCGATGCCTCAAGCGTCCGCCCGGTCTGTACATCGCTGCCGCCGCGGCATGCGTGCATGGTACGAACTTGAGGCGGAATGCACTTGTGCAGCCGCCCCTGAAGTACGCGGACCCCGTGTCGTACCTGGTACTGCAGGCCCGACTCCGTCTCGGTGTAGTCCTTGTACCTGTACGACAGGGCGGGCGTGTGCTGCGGTGGGCTCCCACTCCAGGCCCATTCCTGTCCCTGTGCTCTTGTGCCTGGGTGGGCGATTCGAGGCAGAGGCCCTCCATCGACCCCCATCCTGTGCCCTGCGCGGCACTGGCCTAGGGCCTCAACCACCTCGCCTAGGAACACACGTCTGCCCTTGCGGAGCGCGCCCTTGCCGGGATCCAGGTACAAACCCTCAGAATGTTATCCTGGTGCAAAACCCCCAAGGCTAAGGTCCTCGTGATGAGGGGACACTGGCGCAAACCCCCTTGGTACACCCCTCCCCGCCGCCGGGTCTCCTGATGCCAAACCCCCGTTGGTAATCCCCCCCACCCAATCCTCCGCCCCCCTGATGTGAGTTGCCCCCCGCAGCAGCAGTCCCTCATCGCACCGCATACGGGGCTTGCCGTAGTCCTTGCCCTGCGTACGGCACAGGGGGAGCCGCAGTTAGGGCAATAAAACTGAACGGCATCGCGCCCCCGCCTCAAGTACAGCGCGATACCGCCCACGTCTGCCACTAGTTTTGCTGCGAGCCCCCTTCCCCGCCACTGACCGCCCTTCCCTCCTCCCCATCGAGTCCCCTCCCCCCCTTCGAGAGCGTCCAAGGGGTCTACGCCCATCCGACGCGAGGCCATATGCAAACCCCGAGGAATCCCCCCCTCAAGCCTGCCCCAAAGCCTACATGAGGCCCCCCTGCCCAAGTGCTTGTGCCCAAAGCCTGTCCCATCCACTCCCAAAGCCTACCCCCCCTCTTCTCCACCTTGCATGCGAACAACGAACAATCCGTGCCCCACCCCTCCATAGCAATTCACCGGAACGCCCCCACCTTGAGGGCGTCCATGGGCTCATACTTGGAGATGCCCTCGGTGGCCCGGGAGGGGGCGGGGAGGCCCGCGCCCGCAGCGGCCGGCAGCAGCAGCGCCGCACCGGCCAGCAGGGAGCGCCTGGGGGCGGGGCGGGGTCGGGAGGGGTGGCGAGGGGGTGATCTTTGACGAGTTGGAAGCTGAGAAGAGAGAGGTGGTGGCGAGGGGGTTGCAGTGCAAGCGTGGGTGGGTGGGTGGGTGGGTGGGAGGACGTGGGTGCTAGGCGCCTGGCGGACCGGTGATTGAGGATTCGAGGATTCGAGGGAGGCTGTCCTCTCTGCCTCTCTGCGCCTTTGCCTAACGGACCAACGCCGCGCCCTCCCGCCTTGCAGTTTGCGCTAGGCCGCCGGGCCGGCCAAGGGGCATCTAGGCTGGGGGACTGTCAGGGGACTGGTAGCTACCAGGTGGGGGCTTCCTAGATGTTGAGCAGCAGCCGAAGCCCAGGGACTGAAGGGTGGTCCGGAACCGGAACTGTGAGATCAGCGGCGGGCGATGGCTGCCAGAGGTGCCCCTCCCATGCGGCGGCACACCGGCTGCACGACGCCACGCGGCAACTCGCCCCACCCCCGCAAGAGTCCCGGGCCCGCATGTGGGTGTTCAGGGCTTTTGGACACTCTACCAGGCCCTCCCTTCCCATGTACCAGCCCCTCCCTTCCCACATACACGAGCACGACAGGCGGCCAACGCAGCTGGGGACTCGGCACGGCTGGTCGGGACGTCTGTGCTAGGAGAGTTTCGGCTTGCACGCCTTGCAGACTCTCCCCTTGACTTGCTGCCATATATCTACTCACGCACCTGGCCATGGTGTGGCTGGGCTCCTCGCGCGGGCTTGCGGCCGCGACGCAGTGCATGCGCGCGGCAGGACGCGCGGAGCTGCTCCCGAAGGCGCCACGCCGCGTCTGCGATCGCGTCTGTTGCCGCATTGTGATGCGCGACTGCATGCTTACGACCGTAGGCCCTAGCCCAGCGGGGGCGAGCGAGGGGCGAGCGAGGGGTGCAAGCCGAGGGCACGCCGGCAGTGCCTATGGTCTGATGTGCTGTGCGTGTATGCAAGAAAAAGTAGTTCGACGAGAGACAGTACTCGGAGCGCGATGGCGTGGCAGCGTGGACGTGGCATCGGTTCGCTTTTTGCTCCCTTGCAACTCGCTTCGTTTTTGCTGGCCCAACCGTGCCGTCTAAACCACCCCTGTATAGGAGCAATCGCCTACGCATTCACGTGTGTTCAGCTCGCTCGGAAGACTTGCCGCTCCAGAGCTGCTCGAGGCTGCCCTCGTCCGCTCCTGAACCTAGCTACCTCTCCAAGAGCTCGCTTACATCATTTAGAACCATTTGGTACCAACGCTAAAGCTTCGTGCTACAGGAGGACACGACCAAACCAGTTCTGCAGCAGTCTCGTCAACTCCAGAGGGGCTTCCCTATAGCTGTTCCATGGCAGGGCCAGTGCCCTGTAGACCATAGAGCTCTAGGCGAGGCCCGCCCAACGCTAAGCTGGGCTATGGGATGCAGCCCCTGTGGAAGGGCGTGCTTTCCCTGCTCGGCGACGGGCATAGCAGCCCGCTGCCGACGCACTACAAGTTCAGCGCTCGACCGGTGCTGCTCCAGGACCTGGAAGGCGGAGGCCCGGGGAGCCCAGGCTTTGCTGAGGCGGAGGATGTGCAGAACGACCAGCAGGAGCCTGGGCCCGCGCGCCGGCGCTCGCTGTCTGCGGGCGGTATGTCCAACATCGACTCAGGCGGCGGGCGCGATGGCGGTAAGGCCAGCGTTGCCCTTACGCTGGACCTAGACACGCACGTGCAGCCCAGCGGGCCCAGCGGGACAGCGCCCCAGCCAGGCGCAGGTCCGCAGCTCTGGAAGCGAGCCTCCATCGGGACAGTGTCGCCCGTGGAGGACGCTCCAGGCGCCTCGACAGCCCCAGGGGGGCCCGCAGCCGCGCCTTCCCCACCCCTCCGGCTCTCGGACTACATGCAAACCTCGACGTCGGACCAGGCAGACGCAACAGCCGAGCTCAGGGCGTCTGGGCCCGACGTACGGAAACCGCCCCAAGGCGGCACCGGTGCCGGGGCCCACGGGGCTGTCGGCAAGCGGCCGCCTCACCACCACGCCCCCAACCTGCCGCCCAACGGGGCCTTGTTGGGGGGGCTCTACGCGCCAGGCGTGTTCCAGGTGCGTCTCGCCGTGCGCCGTGCTGCGTGGCTTGACTGGTGGTGGCACGAGCGGCAGATGGGGCGGGCATGGAGGGAGCGAGATCCGTCGGGGCGAGGGGATGCGAGCACCTTGGCGAGAATGGCGAACCCGGAGCCACGCGGCTGAACCGGGAAGCTCCCCGCGTTGCGCCCGGGACCCATGCCGTCCCCGAGTCAGTACCGTAGCCTGTGCCAGAGGGGGATGAACGCTTAGACCGCATGCCGTGAGGGTTGCCTGGGGTAGCGGAGCTGCTGCCCTCGGCATTTTCGTTGGGTTCTGCCTCGGGGGCCCACGCGGCGACCGGCGAGACCAACATGGCCTCGGCGGACGCCGCAGAGGCGCGCCGTGCGGCGGAGATGCATAACCGGAGCCCTCTCGCACCGAGGCCGGAAGTAGCTCCAGCCATAGAAACGGTAACCTCTACCGAACTCGGCTGCCCTTTACCTGCACTCCGTCTGCCCTTCCTCGCCCTCGCCGCCCTCCGCCCAGGGCCACGACCTCTTCCGGCACGACTCCTATCCGCCCCCCATGGACGCAAAGGCCCTGCCGCCCGAGCTACAGCGGGGCGCATCGGCAGGTGGGGGAAGGGCGGGATTGGTGGGGGAGCAGGAGGTTTGGAACTCTTGGAAGGACAGCGCAGGGGGCTTACGTGCAGGTCGTCGAACGGGGCTGCCGGCTTGCACCCGCCTGCAACCCGACCCCTTCCTCCGCTCTCCCCGGGACCCACAGGCAACCGCGGGCCCCCTCTGGCCAAATTCGAGGACCTCCGCTTCGTGCAGCAGATTGGGGAGGGCGGCTTCGGGCGGGTCTACTACGGATACTGGAAGGTGGGCGGTGTGAGGGCACAAAGCCCTGGCGCCGGGTGAGGGTGCACAGTGCGGTGGTCCAGCTGTCGGCGCGTACGGCCCCACTGTACCCGCGCCTCAGCGCCAGAGTGGACCCATCCAGCTGCCTGCCTCCCCTCCGCACAGCCTCCATAGCATAGCCTCGTGCCGCTGGAAGGGGGCAGGCGAAGGGGAGGGGCACCCGCCTCTTTTCATCCTACTGCCCATCCTGCTGCCTGCCTACCCTCCCCTCAGCCTCCGCCTGTCTCATGGTCTGCCCTTCATCCGTCCTTTTCCCCGTCCCCCTTCCCCTGGCGTCGGCGCGATCCCGCTCAGCAACAAACACTCCCCCTTTCCCCGCTCTTCCCTTCCTCCCCTCCCAGGGCCAGCGTGTGGCCATCAAGCTGGCGCACCCCAACGGCGGCGAGGACCTGGAGGCGCTGGTGCGGGAGTTCAGCCGCGAGGTGGCGGCCATGAGCGCACTGCCGCCGCACAGGAGTGAGCGGGGGAGGGGTGGGAGAGGGGGGGCAGGGAGGGGTGGAAAGGGGGCGATCTTTGACGAGTTAGAGGTTGGAAAGGGGGAGCAGGGGTGGGGTTGATGCAGTGAGCGCCTGCTGGGGGTCACCTCCTGGGGGTCAGGGGGGGAAAGGGTGAAACGCGGGGCGCAGGGACGGTGCGTGGGGGGAGCCAGGCGGAGCGTGAACGAGGGTGAATATTTGATGCTTGGACGCAAGGCTGCTTGGCCCTACCTAGCTTGGAAGACTAGGGTCGCCAGCAGCGGGCGAACAGCCAGCCAGCCATGCCCACTTGACGCGCTGTCCCCGCCCCTACCCTTCTCTCCCGCTCCCTTCCGCTCTGCTCTGACTGCCCCTGCCCGCCCTCCCGCCTCCCTTCACCCCGCGCCTTATCCCCACCCCCAGACGTGCTCCAGCTGCTCGCCGCCTGCACGGAGCCGCCCGCTCTGGCCCTGGTGACCGACTACTGCGCCGCCGGCTCCCTCTACCAGCTGCTGCACGGCCAGCGGCCGGGGGGGCACCCGCCGCCCTGGCCGCAGCTGCTCGCGATATGCCTGGGCGTGGCGCAGGTGGGGGAGCAGGAGGGGGGAAGGTGGGGAGGAAAACTTGCGGCTGCGTGGGCGGTGTGGCGCCGACTGGCCAGTTGCCGGGCTGCTCTTACAGCGGTCCCCTTCCTCCCCCAGGGCATGGCCTGGCTGCACCGCCACTCCATCCTGCACCGCGACCTCAAGTCCGCCAACATCCTGTTGGACAACGGAGGGAACGCAAAGATCGCGGACTTCGGGCTGGCCAAGATCTACTCGGGCAAGGCGGTGAGCAGGGGGGCCCTTCCAACCGGTCAGCGGGGGCAAGGGAGGCGGCAAGGGAGGGGTGGAACGTGAGGGCCCTTTCGAGGGCGGAGTGCTGGCCGTGGCTGCAGTGCTCGCTGCCGCTGAGCTTGCTCACAGACGCCAGCCCACGCGCAGAGTAACCTTGCACGGCTGCCGCCGTCACCATCCCCTCCCTCCTGCCGATCTATCTCCCACCTCGCACTCATCCCTATCCTCCGGCCCCTCCCCGCTGCCCCCTCCCCCCTCTTCCCTCCTCTCAGCAGGTGCTCACGGGCGGTCTGGGCACGTACCAGTGGGCGGCACCCGAGGTGCTGGCACACCAGCGGTACAGCGAGAAGGCGGACGTGTACAGGTGGGGGGGAAGGAGGGAGAGGGGTGGGTGTAGGGGGGGGCCGTGGGGGAGGGCGGGCCGGGGGAGGCAGAGGACGGGCGGGCGGAGGAGGCGATCGAGGTTGTACAGGTCGGGTCATTGCATATGCATAGCGCTAGGTTGGTGTGGGGCCCTGGCAAGACGGCACGCGTGCGCCGCGGCCCTGCCCACCACGCCCCTCTTGACCCCCGCACGCCCGTCTGCTGCCCCGGCCCCCTCGCAGCTACGGCGTCGTGCTGTGGGAGTGCCTGACGCGGGCGCTGCCGTACCATGTGAGCACGGCGCCAAGATGACAGGGGGAGGGATGCTAGCTGTTTGCATGGCACGCTGTCACCTCTGCTCGCGACCTCTCCGCTCCCGAACCCTGACGTCCCCTCGTCTTCTCTCTTCGGCTCTCCCACCTGACATTTCCGCTCATCCCCCCCCCCTGACAGGGCATGACTGCCATCCAGGCGGCGGTGGGGGTGGTGAACCACGGCCTGCGCCCCGAGATCCCCCGCGGCACGCCCCCGGCGGTCGCGGACCTCGTCAAGGCCTGCTGGGCCGCCATCCCCGACCAGCGGCCCTCCTTCGCACAGATAGAGGCGCAAGTCTCTTCGCTGTTGGAGCAAGCCCGGTCGGCGTCTTCCTCTGGCGGCGGCGCGCAGCAGAGCACCTCGGGCGGCGGCTCCGTGGCTTCTCCTGTGCTCTCGCCCGGGCCCTCGCCGCCGCTGCACGCGCCAGGCGTGCACGGGCCCCTCGGGGCCCCGGCGGGGCCCGGGCCGGGCCCGGGCACGCCGCGGACCGGAGGCACGGGCGCCGGCGCGGGCATGTTTGGAGGCAGCGGCGGCGGCGCATCGGCCGGGGCCGACTGGCCGGGTGCTGCGGGCTGTGCGGGGTTGGGCGGCGCGGGGTCGGGGCTGGGGCCGGGGATAGGGCCCTTGGGCGCGGGGGCGCGGCCGGGCGGCGGGGCGACGGGGAATGGCATAACCATAGCGGTGGCGCTGCCCATGATCCCCCAGCTCGGAGGTGGCGGCGGCGGGGGTGGCGGAGGAGGGGGCGGCGGCGGCGGGGGAGGGCCGCCGGCGGGCCGAGGCGCCGGGCCGCTGCCGCCGCTGATGCCAGCGGCGCATGCGGTGGCGGCAACGGGCGGCTCCGCCGTCTGACGCACGCAACCCTCGACGGCGCCCGAGCAGCCTTCATTGACCGAAACCTGGAGGCGGCGGAGCCCGGCATGCGGGGGGGGCCTACAGGCGCGGGTGGTATGCCCAAGGGCGTCTCCTGGCGTTCGGAGGTCGTTCACGTCTGGCGCAGCCGGACCACAGCGCCCGTGCTGCCTGCGGTCTTTGCCTCGCGCAGCCTGTTGTGACGGCTGCAATTGCGGGGTTTGCGGCGGCAGGAGCAGGCCCCAACCCGTGTCTACGGCCGTACTGGGATGGCTTGGGCAGCAGTGCGTGAAGCGGTAAACCGCTTGGCGGATAGTGCGGCGCGTACAGCTGCATGCCTCGGGGGCTCCGCATGACCTTCTCTTCATGTACAACAGCTAGATCTGTTCGTAGGGCGCATGTTGCGCGACCTGACGGGCTTCGTCTTGGGGGCGCTGGTCGTCGCTGTGTGCAATGCTAGACTCTATCTCCTAGCTACCGACGAGAGAGCCAAGAGCCATAAATCTTTGGGCCGGACGTTCATGCTTCTTGCCGACATCGCAAACGCAGTTCAGCGCTTGGGAAGCGGCTTCGTCTGCATTGATGCGCAGGGCGGGGGCCCGATGGTGGATAGGGTAATGCGATAGGCCAGTGTTGCAGGCATAGTAAGGGAGCTGCGGAGTCTGGGGTATGTTAGTCGTACGGTGTTGTACGAGCCATACGTCGTACGGCAGCGTCCATGTGGTTTACACGCTGCTGTCGGACTCGGGGAATGCACGATGGCCGTACCTCGCTCGCGCGTTGATGGAGGGGCCGGTGTGGTGTTGACGTGTGCAGGGCTTGTGGTGGCTGGTGGATGGGGACGGCATGGGAGGGTGGATGCGTTCCCTTGCTGCGCGGGTGTGCCGGTGCCTGTATCAGGCCGTAGGGTGAGGGGTGCGGAGCGAGGAGGGAGCAGGCCGCAGTCGTTGTGCCTCGCATCAATAGCTTCAGTTGCGTTCCGTTGAGTTACTGCCACGCACGCTCAGCTATCAAGGCGGGCTGAGTAAGGGCAGCGAGTCGGGGTCTATATATATAGACCTCTGCGAGGGTTTCGTGGTGATACGGTATGGCGTCAGGACGGAGAGGGTAGGTGGAAGGGCTGGTCTGGGGAGGTCATGCATGGGCCGAGGGCAGATGTGTGCATGGGGGCCAGCTGGGTGATAGGTAGGCCAAATCACGCGTGTGGGCGAGATGAGCCGAGAGGAGTGTTGAAGACTGATGGCGTCGGACGCGTGGGGCCTGATGCGTGGGACAAGGCAGGCATGTAGTATGTGCAACCCCGCATGCACTCCATGCAGATGACTGCTGCTGTTCCCTCTCGATCCCCGTTTCTCATTCCCTCTCGATGCGTCGATCTGCAGCGCGTTTATTTCAAGGCCTTCATGCGCAAGGGCCGCAGTCGACTGCTCTTTCCGGCTCTATCAGACCGGCTCCCCTCGTGCGCTGTGGGTGCAAAGCGGGGCCGAAGATCAGGGGACGCACCTTACCAAGCTCCTGAAATCCCCACACGCGTGCTCGGGTGCGTCCCCGGGCGTCCCACCGCTTATACACCAGTACTCCGCCGCCCCCCCAACCACCATCGCGCATACCTCGGAACGGTCTCCACTCCCCCCCCAAGCAGCGGCCACAGACTGCACCCCTGCAACCTCCGCCCCGCAACGCCCGCCGCGTCTCCCCACGCCGCTTGAGCCCCCCGGCATCGGACTGCCAAGGCATGCCTGTTCACATGACACATCTCGATGATTCGATAGTGCACTTATCCCTCCCAACAACTACCCAGCACTTCCCGCCCGCCCAACGCAACGGCCATTAGCACAGCAGCCCCCGCAACACATCACATTACGGAGACTGTCCTCTGAGCCGTACGCGTCCAACCCCCCTCCAACCCCCAATACGCCCGCCGGCACAGGAGCTGCACCCCATGCCCCGCAAGGCCCCTCAAGGCCCCGAACAGCGGCTGAAGGCTGGCCCCGGCCCCGCATGTCGCAAGAGAGTGCGCCCTCCGCCCGCAGGCCCCCGGCCCGTTGCCCCCCCTTGCAGCGGTCGGAGCGCCCCGGGCACTCCCCCCTCGCCTACGGTGCGGCAAGGAACGCGCCCCGGGTACTGGACTCGCCAACGGCGCGGGAGGGAGCGCTCCGAGCCAAAGCGCACCGCCCGGCAGCGGGCAGGCCGCCGTAGGGAGCGCTTGGGCCCCCGGACACCCCGGCCGTGCATGCCCGGGACCTGACAGCTGCACACCCATCCGAGGCACGCCATCCAGACCAGCCGCCGCAGGCTCCATGCGCCGCACGTGCGCCGTACTCCATGTGCTGCCGCGCGCCGTACGTGCGCCGTACTGCTGCCGTGCGCCGTACTCCGGGCCGCTGCACGCTCCAGCAGCCTGCCGCTTGCGCCGTGGGCCGCCCAGGCCGCCGCCCCGCACTCCGCATCCCGCCCTCACGGCCAAACCGCGGCACCCGAGGGCCGCTTGCCTACGGCATTCCGCCGCCCGCTCCGCTTACGCCGTGGGCTTGGGCGCGGAGGCGCGCGCGAGGTAGAGCGCCCCCACCACGGCCGCGCCCAGCAGCACCCAGCCGCCGATGTCCCACCAGATCTCGGCGATCTGCGGCCCCCCCTTGGCGCCGCCGCGGCCGCCGTCGCGCTCCCCCCCCGGGCCCCCCGCCGCCGCCATGTGGGACTGGATCTCGTCATAGTAGTCCGGGGCCTGTCAGGGGGGGGGGGAGGGGGGAGGGGAGAGGGAGGGAGGGTCATCGTCACAGATCACATGGAGCACCGCACTGCGCGCTGTCGTCCCGATCTGGCCCACGTCCTCCTCCGGCCTCCCCCGCTCCCCCCTCTCGGGTTGTAGCCCTCCCCACCCGGCGTGGGGGTCCTTCGCTGGCCCCCTCCTCTGCGCCCCCCGAGGGCTCCCCGCCACCCTCCCGCACACGTCCATCGCCTGGATTGTGCCCATCCTGCACCCGTAACCCTAGCCGACAAGAAACACACCCCTGCGCACACCTCTTCCCGTTCCCTCCCTGTTGGTCGACCCACCCACCCAGCCCCATACACCCCCTGCTTCCACCTCCTCGCCCGCCCCACCTTGTCGCACATCTCCAGCGCCTTCTTGTACGTCTCGTTGTCCGGCTCCTGGTGGGGGAGGGGGGAGGGGGGAAGGGAAGGGGCGAAGGCGTCTTGAGCAAGGGATGACCTGCCCAGGGCCTCTTACGTAAGCCCTGCACCACATTGCCCTGGCGGCTGTGCCCTCCCTTGCATCTCACCGCTGCCTTCAATCCTCGAGGGGCACCCCTGCCCTACCCTTCATTCCCTGCCCGCCCAGCAACCCCAGAGGCCTCATGCAAACCTCCTTGCCCTGCCCCCTCCCCGCTCCCTCCCTCCCCCCGCCCCCCTTGCCTTGTCGTGGCAGTGCTTGAAGGCCGCGGAGGCCTCCTGGAAGCGCTGGTTGGCCTTGGCCTTGTCTGGGCACAGGAAGCCCTGCGAGGGGGGCGGGGTGGGGGAAGGGGGTCGAAAGGGGCGGGGCACAGTGGGGAGGGAGGTGTGGGATGCACGAGTGGGGCGGATGGGCGGCCACCAAGAGGCTGGGGCCTACAGCCCGTGCCCTGGCACTCCCCGGCTGCATGCGGAATAGGAAGGTACTCAAGCCCCCGCACCTGACTGCGCACAGCCGGCCTCCCTCGCTGCAGCTGAGCTCCTCGCCCAGGCCACCCCCGGCCCAGGCCAACCCCCGTCGGGAGCCAGGGGAACCAGCGCGCGCCGTGGCGGCGAGCCTCCCGGCCTCTTTCAACGCCTCGCCCCCTACGGTCCCCCCCTCCCCTTGCCCGGCTGCAGGTCCGAGAGATCTGCAGTCGGCCAAGCTCTGTCCAGCCGGCCGCTTCCCACTTAGAGAGGCAGATGGCCGGCTCCGCAGCGCCCGCGAGTTCTGCGGCACGAAGCACCGCGACCGACCCGACCTGACCCGGCTGGGCGCGGCTTCACCCTGGCAGGACCGGGCTCCTCGCGAGGCCCCCCTGAGCCAGGGCCCCTTCAGCAAGTGCCGTGCCGTTGGTTGTAAGTCAGCTAGCGATGACGTTATGCCCGTGTGAGGGGGAGGGGTCTGCCACAGTTGGGCCCAGAAAGCTCAGGGACGCAACCTGGACCCGTGCCTGCCATATGAGCGTGGAAGTGTGCCCCAACCCAGCTTTGTCTCGCTGGAGGCTGAAATGGGGCTGGTGCCGCGCCTCGTTTGCTATCCAGAGCGTCAGACCGCCCGACACGATACCCAAACCCTTTAGGCCCCAGGGCGCGGGGGCCCCACCCACCAGGGACGTGTAGGCGTTTCCTAGGCACCAGTAAGCGTCCGCGCGGTCCGAGTCGATGCTGATCGCCTGCTTGAGCTTGGTGATCGCCTGTGAGGAGCAGCAGCGCGGGGCAGGTGGGATCCCAGGGCATGCAGCCGCGTCATGCCGCGACTCCCGCGCAAAGCCCCTCTCACGTCCTCAATCATGTTGACGGAGGCGTCGCCCTGCTTGTAGTGGGCCAGCTCCAGCATAGCCCCGCCCCAGCGAACCAGAGCCTGCGAGCCGCCGGGACTGGGTCAGCATTCCGCGCCACGAGGCCCGCGAGCGCCCAGCGAGGCCCGACCTGGACATTCGTGTTGTCTGCATCAAACTCGCGCTGCGCCTGCTGCCGAGCTGCCTCAAAGAACTGCTCCCTGTGATGGGCATCCACGCTCGATCAGCTGAGCCGCCCAGCAACCGAGCCCAGGGCAGTTCCAATCAACTGGGTGGTGTGAGCGGACCTGTCAGCGTCGTCTCCGAAAAGCGCCATCGTGGGCGAGAAGCCTCAGGTGGATGGGACAAGTCGGGGCTCGCTTTGCAGCAGGGAAAGTCGCTTGTATCAAGATATCAAACCTAGAGGATAAGTGGAAGGTAAGGCGTATGGGGGGGGGCAACGTAGGCCGAGGCCCGCGATCACGCGACCCCGCAGCCCACGCAGAGTACCGTACCCGCGCTTGCCTCGGTGCCCCCCCGCGACCCCGGTCTCCAGCCTCGCATACCTCGCACCCTCCTCCAATCCGGACCCCACATCATCCCTCTCGCTCTCCTAGACTCCTATGCGGCCTTGACAGTGCGTGCAAGGGGGAACCCTTTTTAATGGCCACATGGCACAATCAGGCCCGGCCTTGCCCTTGCCTGTGGCCCTGGTGGCACCGACCTTTCACGCCGGGGGTGGCCTGCCTCGCGACCCCTCTGGGAACGCCTGAAGGTTATCTTTCAATCTTAGGTCGGGCTGCGACAGCTGGACACAACAGTACAGGAGTCAACGGGGTGTCGGCCGGCCCCACAGCCCCCGGCGCAAAGCCCCAAGACGTCCCTATTGCTGCCACCAGGCATGCACATCCCCGGCAACGACACCACAGCAAACGTGCTTCTTGTTGTTGGCTTCGTCCGCCCCCTCACCCCCCCCCCCCGACACACACATCGCTGCGCCCACCCCTCCGGGCACACGAGAGCGAGTGGGCTGCAGCGCTGCACACGAGCCGCGCACACGCCATCGTTCCGACTCCCCGTCGACCACCCCAGTCCTAGGTCCGATCGGCATACCGTACCCTAGGGCGGCCCCCAAAGCCCCTAGCCAGGGCCCCATGCTGTCCGCGTCCGAGCCCCCGTCCCCCTCACTCCAACAGATCAAATCCACAAGTGAAAGCCGGAATCCGCTCAGCGCCTGAGCACCGCCCGGGACCCGCCTCCCTGTGCCCCACCCCCCTCCGCACAGCGCCTGGAATGCTTCGCGGCCCTTGGCCTCGCCCCTCACAGCGCCTGCACCGCTGCGTACGAGTTCTGCCACGCCAGCGCCACGTCCCCCTGGTTGGAGATCCAGCGCGTACGGCGGTAGCCCTGCGGCGGGGATGGGGGATGAAGGTTTAGGGGATTGGAAGCTGGAGCAGTACTCACAGAGGTGCCAGCAGGCAACGCAACCGACTGGGGACTGTGGCGGAAACAGCCCAGCCACCCCCGGCTCCGGGCCTACCCGCAACCGCACCTCCTCATCGCAAACCCCGACTCGCAACCCCCCAGCAGCCTGCTGCTCATCACCCGACCTGGAGCGCCTCCCGCTGGGCGTAGGCGTTGGGGCTGGGGCCCGCCAGCGAAGCCGTGGAGGCGTGCGGGAAGTAGTTGGTGTGGGCGTCGATCTTGAGGATGGTGGCCTTAGTGATGTACGACGTCGGGACCTTGGCCAGTTGGGCCTGCGAGTACGGCACAGCGTCGTACGGAGCGTCGGAACAGGGACGGTAGGGTCGAGCAGCGAGGTGCGCTCTCACCAACCCTTTGCACAACTACAACGGCGTGTCAGCCGCCACCCACTGTGAGCTTGCCCTGCTTTGCCAACTCCATGAACTTCACCGCACTTGCCAGGCGCAAAACACCTTGCAAACCCCCAAGTCCTGCCCCCACCCCTGCACAGCCGCAAAGGCGCATCACAGGGACAAGTGCCCTGTACCGCAACGCACTTCAGGCCTGCCATGCCAACGTGCACGTGCACCCCACCTTGGACATCCTGCGGACAGCCTTGGTGCCAAGCCACCCCCCCCCCACCCCCAGCCCCCCAAGCCCCCAGCATGCATGGGCACACATGCATGCATGCACCCCATGCAAACGTGCACGTGCACCCCACCTTGACGATCTTGCGCATGGCCTTGGTGCTGAGCGGCTCCAGCGCCACCGCCACCCCCGCCGCCGGGAAGCCGGGCATGGAGCCAATGAAGCGGTTGAGGCCGGGGTAGCGCCCCTCCTTGACAGCCCCCGCCGCCCCGGGGGAGGAGAGGTCTGCGTTGATGAAGTTGTAGGCCTGCGAGGCCAGGGGGCCCTCCACGGCCACCTCGAGGGTGTACCTAGGTGTGAAGGAGAAGGCGGTGGGGTGGGGTGGGGGGGTTGTGAGGGAGGCGTTTAATAGGGAGGGGCCGGGCGGCCCTCAACGACCACGTCAAGGGTGTACGAGGTGTGAGTAGGAGGGGGCGGGGTGAAACGGTGAGGGGAGTATGGCGGGCAGGAGGGACCAGGGGAGTGGGCGTTGGGGCTTGTGGTTGCCAACCTCCACCTCCAGTGGAGGTGGCGCTTCAACCACCTTGCCCACCCCTCGCTCCCTCTTTGCCCCTCCCTCTCGTCGCGTCTCCTCGCTGTGCCCTGCCCCCCGCCCCCTCACAGGTAGAAGCCCTTGAATGTCTCAAAAGCCTTGGCCTCCTTGGCGTCCAGGTCCAGGGGCTGTGGGGCGGAGGGGGGAGGGGAGAAAAGATGGGGGGGCGTGTCAGGGTGCATCGTGGGGGTCCATGGTTTTGAGAACGGTCAAGTCCAGGGGCCGGGTGGTGCAGGCGTAAGGTCCGTTGCTTGGGGGCGTCCAGGTGCAAAGGCTGAGGAGGAAGGGTTGGAGAGGGTTCAGGACCGGTACGCACACCACCAGGAGTAGGAGGCCCTACAGACACTCCCCCCTTCTCCCTGTACCCCAGCCCCAACGACGACCCACCCATCCCCCCCCCCCGTCTTAACCTGTCCACACCCTCCGTATTACTCGCCTGGGAGTAGACCATCAGCAGCAGAGGCCCTCCTACTACTCAACCCCCTTACCCTACTCCCCACCCCACCTCGCCCTCCTATCACACACACACATACACATCGCATCGCACGCGCTCGCATTCTCGTTTCCCATTGGGTGCTCCCTAAACACACACACACACACACACACACACACACACACACACACACACACACACACACACACACACACACACACACACACACACACACACACACCTGCAGGCTGGTCGGCGTCTGCGGGTAGGCCACCAGCAGGTGCTGGCAGCTGGCGGTGTGGCTCCGCTGCGACAGCCCCACGCTGAAGTCCACACTCACGGCGCCGCCCAGCGCGTCGGCGGCCGGTCGCGTCACCCGGCGCACGTTGGCGCGGAGGATGACGTTGGCGGCGCCGATGTGGGCCACCATGCCTGGGGTGGAGAGGGGTCGGGGGTGGGGGTGGAGGGGGCGTGGGAGGGGGGAGGGGGCGTGGGAGGGGGAGGATGACGTTGGCGGCGCCGGGCACCGATGTGGGCCACCATGCCTGGGGTGGAGAGGGTCGGGAGGGGGAAAGGGGGGTGGAGGGGGCGTGGGAGGGGGGAGGGGGCGTGGGAGGGGGAGGATGACGTTGGCGGCGCCGGGCACCGATGTGGGCCACCATGCCTGGGGTGGAGAGGGTCGGGAGGGGAAAAGGGGGGTGGAGGGGGCGTGGAAGGGGGGAGGGGGCGTGCGAGGGGGAGGCGGACTTCAGCGGCGCCGATCGACGTGAGCTACCATGCCTGGGGTGGAGAGGGGCCCGACAAGGCAGTGGTGAAGTTGGGGTACTGGGTTACGCCTGCGACGCAAAATGGGAAGGGCACGAAACGCATGCGGCATGGAGCTTGAGCCACGGCTGCGAGCGGCGCGCACTCACCGTCGTAGACCTTGATGCATCCGCCCTTGATGGTGAATCCGTAGCCGGGCGTGGTGAGCTTGAGCAACAGCGCGGGCTTGAGGTAGAGCAGGGTGAGGTAGGCGGGGGCAACCTCGGGGTCCGAATAGTTGGTGAGGCCCAGGGCGCTGAGGACTGGGAGGGTGGATGGGGGGGGCGTGGGGCGTGGGTTGGGGCTGGGGGAGGCGGCAGAAGCAGGGTGAAAGGGTTTCACGAAAGGTGGGGCAAAGGTGGTGAGGCCCAGGGCGCGTTAAAGACGGGCGACAGAGTCGGGCATCAGAGTCGTTTGGCTGCAGCCCGAGCTGCTGAAGATTCGGGTGGGGTTGGGGGGGCGGCAGCAAGGGACCGGGTTTGAAGTGCAGGTGCGGATAAGGGGTACCGGTTTTAGACATGCTGCAGCCACCCGAGCTGGTGAGCCCCCCGGAACGTTGGAACAGAAGCGGAGTACCGCCAGATGATCAAGAGAGGGTCATCTGTATCCAAGCTAGTACTCACTGGGGTGGAAGAATGTGGGCACCAGCGGCTGCAGCTGGTGCTCCTCGATGATGGCGGAGAAGGGGCGGAGCAGCTCGGGGGGGACGGGGTCGGGGTACCGGCCGCGGTCTGGGGCGTGGAGGGCGAGGGGCGGCGGGGATGTGCCCCGAACGAACGAATGGAGATTGGGGCGGGGCCGCCGGGCCCCACGCGGGCGGGTTCGCGAGGATCACTTCCCCACCCAACCACCGCACCCCTTCCTTGGCTTGTATGCTGCTTTGCGCTCGTCCCAGTCCCGAAAGATCGCCCCCCATGGCACCGTCAGCTGACTAAGCTGCCGTACAGACCCGCCACCAGCCGCTTACTAAGCCAGGGGATGGTCTTGACCAGGTCCAGCAGGCGCCCGAAGGCCGCCAGAAAGGCGTCCGGGGATCCGCCCGTGAGGGGGCCGTAGGGGGCGGAGAAGTTGCCGCCCGCCCAGTCTACCAGGTAGGCGGGGGTCTGAGGAGTGCGGGAAGGTGCGGGAAGGTGAGGGAAGGTGAGGGAAGGGGGGGGGGGAGGGCAGGTGGCGAGGGGGGCGCATGGGGGAGTGTGCGGAGCGTGCACCCTGTGCGCGCCCTGACACAGTGTCGCACGGTGTGCCGACGGCCTCCAGCCCTGAAGCCTGCTTTGCTGTTGTGCTTGTGCCGTCTACCCGTCGCTTCCCAGCCCCTCCAATAAACGGCAGCCCTTTCTTGAGGTCCCGAGTTACTTTGCCTGGTTGGAGCGGGCCGGGGCATGCACTGTAAGGCCCCGTACGTCATGCCCTCAAAGTAACCCTAGGTGGAAGCGTTGAGCTTTCCTACAGGTCCCCTTCGGCACTCCTCAGTCCTCACCTGTGCGGTGGTGGGGTACGGAGGTGTCACCTCTGGCCGCTATGGCATGCCCTCCAAGTAAACGGTAACCCCACGGATCCCCTTCGGTACCGTTTTCCTCACCTGTGCGGTGGTGGGGTACGGCAGCAGCAGCCCGGGCGCGAACCGCTCCGCCACCAGGGGGGACTCGAGCGTCCAGCCGTCGGCCGGGAAGAGCGCCTGCAGCGCCGTGGTGTTGGCGTGCGCAATAACGCCCGTGTCCAGCCAGGCGGGCTTGTCGGGGCCTGCGTCAACCTTCTCGGTGTTGCTGCGGTTTGAGGGCGGGAAGGGGTTGGGGGGATGGAGGTTGAGTTGGGAATCCCGGCGCGGGAGCATGCGCGAGTGTGGCGGGCGTGGTGTGAGCCCGTGATGCCCTCTTCAACCTGGCCGTCCGCATAGCTCGTCTGCTTGCACCGAGGCTTCCAGTCCGCGGCTATGGCACGGCCTTTCCCGAGCGCATTCCGCCATAAGCCCGCATGGCAGTTGGAAAGCCGAGGTAGGCTCAAGTCGCGCTGCGAAACTTGTGGCGGGCCGAGGCGTGGGCCTTGTGTTCATTATGGAACACCCGGACAACGCGGAAACTGCTCCACAGTCAGTTCGGACCCAGAGAACGACTCCGGTCAACGTGTGACTTTGCGGCCCAAAGGCTGTCCGCTGTTTTCAAGGTAGCGATATGACGACGACATTATCAGCTGACTGGATGCACACAGCGCCAGCGTTACGCCGGGGACTCGACTCGGGAACTCGACTCCGGCCTGCTGAAGCACGACCTGGCCCCGACTCACCAGTTGCCACCGTATACATTTTCACGCTCCAGAACTATGACGCTCAGGCCGCGATCCTTGGCGAACGCCGCGGCCGACAGCCCGGCGGGACCACCTCCCAGAATGCACACGTCCCTCGTGTACTTCTTCGCGTATGCGCCAGCCGCGAGTGCGGCAACAGCCAACACGAACAGGCACGGGAGGCGCGCCATGTCGTCGGAGTCGACTTATCGATAATCCAGCTAAGCACGCGTCGTGCGTGCGCTCTCGCGGACACGCACCTATGAAAGCCTGTACTTACTACAGTGTTTGGCGAGCTAGGGACAGATTGACTGTCATGCGGGCCTTCTTGGTCACGGCCGCCCAGGCCGAAGTCGTCCTGATGCATGCAGTGGCGGTTGGATCCCAAGTCTGGAGGTGCGTACGGTGGGGACTTGCATCAGAGCGTTAGGGAGCGTCAGAGCCCGAGAGGTGGGGTCGACGTGGGACGATGGGATTGGATCACCAGGATAGGGACGGTAGGTAGGGAGGTGGGGTCGGGCCCCTGCTGGGAATCGGGACCCCACCCACCCCCCTCACTGACTGGCTCTCCCAGACGTGCGGTTATGGATTATAACCGGTTCGGACCGGTTCGGGCCGATGCAAGGTGCAGGGCTTTGTGGCCGTTCCGTCACCAACATCAGGCACATGCATCGAGCCTTACACTCCGGCCACCCCAAAACTGATGACACACAGCAGGCCCCATACAGCCCTAGCCTCCCACGCCCCGCCAACCTCCCAGAGTCCGGGGCGCCCCTCACAACAGGCAAGCCTGTGCTAGGCATATCAGGGCCCGATGTCGCTACCCGCAAATGGTACAAGCCAGCACATCCTTGCGGGGAGGGCCGGAAGAAGAACACGTCAGAAGGACAACATACATACATCAGGGGCCACCAGGCGTCGGGCCCACACCCCTGGAAGCCACTTTCGGCGACCAGGTACCCCGTTCACAGGCACAGGCATTCTGCGTCGGCCAACATAATGCGACGCCAGTCACCGCGGCACTACGCCCCGTTGTCTATAATAAGCCCACACCCCGCCCGAGATCCTGCCGCAGACGCAGACACAGCTGGACAGCCTAAAAGATTGCCCCAATGTCAAGACTAATCAAGGAGGACGCATGCCCCGGCGGAGAAACGACCAAGTCAGCATGACTCATGCATGGGTGAGCGCATCAGCTAGGACCTGACCGGGCGCACCTAATGCGCCGCCAGGGTCGCAGTGCTGCGCCAGAGATACAAGTTGCCTCGGACTCGAAACCCCAAACAGCGGGCGCATAGACAGCAACCTTAAAAGTGGCGCGAATGATTCCAGACCGACGAGCGGTACCGCAAGTTCTAGAGCGGGCCAGGACTATAGGGCGTCGCTCGGGCAATGCTCTCGGCGGTTGTACCATAAAAGCAGCATGACAGCTACCCAAACCTCGATCCTTCCCACTATTCCTACATGATTAAATCTTTGTCCAGACCCAATCAGGGGCACCTAGGCCGCAGCCAGCATCAGACCGGGCGCCGCCGGGGCCGCAGCGGCCGCGCGGCTGGCGGCGGCGGGGGCGAACCCGGCGGCGGCGGCCTGCCGCGAGGCGGCGGCGCCGGCCGGCAGTCGGGCGTACTTCTGTGACACGAAGCTGCGGGGATGGCAGGAAGGGTGGAACGAAGGATGGGGGGACTGGGGGGTGGCGGAAGACGGGGCAGCATGGAGTGTAGAGCTGGTGTACGAAGTCGGGGGGGGGGGGGGGGCGTGAGACCCGAGCCAACCAGTGTTCTTCATCCCAGCCGTTGTTCTGTCAAGATGCACGGTACCCACCGGAAGAAGTCGCGCCACAGCAGCTCGAACAGCAGCCAGTCCGCACCGCCCGCTGCGCCGCCCGGGGCGCCCGCGCCCGCTGCGCCGCCCGGGGCGCCCGCGCCCGCTGCGCCGCCCGGGGCGCCCGCGCCCGCTGCGCCGCCCGGGGCGCCTGCGCCCGCTGCGCCGCCCGGGGCGCCCAGTGCCGCCCTCATATCGTGGTACATGCGGCGGGGGGAGAGGCAGCCCAGGGCGAGCCAGGGGGAGATGCGGCAGGAGAAGGCCGAGGAGGCGCCGGGGGCCGCCGAGGCCATCGCGGAGGCTCCACCGGAGGCGGGGGAGGTGGAGGTGGGGCGCTTGGTCAGGCTGGCCTTGAGCTGTGGCCAGGGGCGAAGGGGTGTAGGACGCGGTTGGAGGAACCGCTTGTCCCCCTCCCCACACGGCTCTCCCTCCCTCAACTCCACTCCCACTCCCTCTCCACCTTATCCACCCCCGCCTCCCACCTCCTGCATGAAGCCCTGCAGGTGGCGCAGCGCCTCGCCCTCGCCGCCCCGCAGCGGGGGGCAGCCGGGGGCCGCGCCCACGCCCACGCCCAGCCCGGCCGCCGAGCGGGGCGGCGGGGCCAGGCCCAGGCTCTGAAGGGAGGGCAGCTCGCCCGCCTCCACGCTGCGAGCAGGCACGAATGGGGAAGAGGCAAGGGTAGCGGTTAGTTGGGGCCAGGCTAAAGGCCGAGGGAGCGTGTAGACGCCCCGCAGCCCCGAACCACTACGGTACTCGACCACCTAAAGCAGTTCGCGCCCGTACAAGAACCCCCCGCAGGCCTGGCATCATCAGCGAGGCGCACAAGCCCATCGAGCCGTCACGGAGCATGCCGAGCCCCCTAACCAGGCCCCCCGTCAGCTCCCCTGCCCGGCCCCACCTGACCCCCGCCGGCAGCCCCTTGACGCCCCCCTCCGTCTCCGCCAGTGGCCGCACCGCCAGCGCCGCCACACGGTCGCGGAAGTCGGCGTAGGAGGTGGGCATGGCCTCGAGCCTGGGGGGAGAGGGAAGAGGGGCTCTCGATTAGAACTTGAGCGTGCCAACTGGACTGTATGTTCGACGCTTAAGTTATAATCCTCGCCCTGCGCCGGGATTCCTTGCGGGAGGTTTCAGGGCCCTCTAAGCAGCACCGCACCCCCGAGGTTCCAGCCACCCTCAATGCTACGCCCGAGTACCAGTAGCAAGCGACCCCTTTGCAAGGAACGCTTCCTCAACTCCTCCTTCCGCCTTTCTGGGTGAAACAGCGAGCCGCCCCCAACGTGCCCGCGCTCGGGTAAAAGACCCGCGCCTTACCGCCCCCCCTCCTCGCCCCCCCCCTCACTGGAAGGGCAAGTCCTCCGGGTGAAACAGCGAGCCGCCCCTCCACGCCCGGGCAAAACACACACGCTGTACCCCTCTGCTCAGCTCCCCATTCCCCCCCCTCTCCCCCCCTCACTTGAAGGGCAGGTCCTCCGGGTGGTACAGCGAGCCGCCCCACAGGGCCTTGAGCTCAGCGCCCTCCCGGTCCAGCGCCGCACGCACCCGGCCCTCCACCTGGGGGCAGGAGGCAGGTGGGGAAGAGGGGGGTAGGAAGAAGGGGGTAGGAAGAAGGGGGTAGGAAGAAGGGGGTAGGAAGAAGGGGGTAGGAAGAAGGGGGTAGGAAGAAGGGGGTAGGAGCACGTGAGGGAAGCGTGTCTGCGTTGCAGGGAAGGAGCGGGAGACGAACGGCGGAGACCTATCGGTCGGAGGAGGAGGCAGCACGTAGGGTAAGAGCAGGGCACACGTCAAGGATGAAGGATGCGACTCTGTGCTTCGGGGAGAACCCTCCCGGCCCAGGGCCGACTTCTGGGCCCCTGCGGGCTGCAGGCCTCCCCAAGGGCCCCCAAACCCCTGCCCCCTGCCTCTACGAGCCCTCCCACCCACAACCTTCCCCCCCCCCCCTTTCCCCCCACACCCGCCCAAGCCCCACCTGCACCTCCTCCGCCGTTACCTCCGCCTGGCAGTACACCGCCCCCGCCCCCACCGCCCGCGCCAGCTCCCCCAGCACCCCCTCCGCGCGCCCCCACCGCACCACCAGCTCGGAGCCGGCGGCCCGCAGGCGGGAGCGCAGGTCCGCCACTGCGTCCAGGATGAAGGCGGCGCGGGCGGGGCCGGTGCGGTCAAAGCCGCCGGGGGCCTGGGAAGGGTAGGGGAGGGTAGGAGAGGTGGGAGGGGGTGGGGCGGGGGTGGGGGAGGGGATTAGCGTGGGGGTGGGGGCTGGGGAGGAGGGGGAAGAGGGGAATCGCTGTCCGATAAGACAGGGGCACGACACAGGGGGGGCGATGCACTCAGGGGTCCCGCAGGGGGGGCTAGCGCCCGTGCGGACTGCCGTACCTTGCCGTAGTCGCGCGGGTCGAAGATGTATACGGGCAGTACGGAGGAGCCCTCCCTGCAGGCGGCCTCCAGGGCGGGGTTGTCGTGCAGGCGCAGGTCGCTGCGGAACCACAGGAGCGCGGGCTTGCGGCCGCCGCCGCCCGCGGGAAGGCAGGAGCCGCCGGGGCCGGCGCGGCGCGGTACCTGGGGGGGGAAGGGTGTGTGGAGGAGAGTGCGCGGGTGGGTGGGAGAGGCGGCGGCGGGCAGGCGTGCAGGCGCAGGGTACGGGCGGCCTCGGGTTGGAGCCCCGTGCATGCGTGACTGCGAACGCAGCGCTCGGCCACCGATTCAAGGTGAGACCTGTATTTCCCTGTCTCACTCACCTTCAATTCGCTTCTCCCCTCGCTCCTCGCGCTGTCAGAAGCACGTCGCCAAGGTGGCTACGGCGCTCCCGCGCCGGCCACCGCGGCCCCATCAATCCCCGCTTTCCCTTTCTCCCCTGTATCCCAATCTAGGAAGAATACGCCACCCGGAATCGAACAATGATTGGACACTCCAGCTCCAGACAATCGGACAAGCCGGCTCCCCGCCTACCGCGTGGGGGAAGACGCGAACGTCCGAGAGTCGCGCGGGGCCAGCGAAGGCGGGCTGCAGTAGGGGTGGGGGTGAACCGGGGGGGGGGGATTCGACGGCAGGGTGGGGCAGCAGTAGCAGCAGCAGCAGCCAAAGCAGGGCACATGTGTTGGCCGGAGGTATCGCCATTTGGGAGCTCACAACCTAGGACCCTCTGGCTCGAGGCTTTGGCGTCCTGTCGCTCGGCGGGCGTGTACACCGCACCCCGCAGTCCCCCGTCCTCGCGGCACACACCCGTCAGCGACCTTGCCCCCAACGCCAGCCCCCTCATTTTGCTTCTGCGCAATCTCTTTCGGAAATACCGTCCTGAACAATGATTCTCAGCCAAGGACTCACCACCTGCAGGGGCGCGGTCACCAGGCGGCCGAGCGCCGCGGGAAGGGCGGTGGCCAGGCGAATGAAGCCCGCCTTGCCGCCGGCACTCTTGCGGGCACGGGCCGGCTGTGCCGCAGCGGGGGCGTCCGCAGCGGTAGCGGGCCCCGCGGTGACGCTGATGGGGTGGCTGCGGAGGCCGGAGCGCGCGGCCGCGGGCGGGGGCGCGGCTGGGGGGGGCAGGGGGGGGGGGAGGTGCAAGGGCGAGGGTGTCGGGGGGCAAAGCGGCGAGCAGAGCGCGGGAGAGAGACTCGGATTGCGAGCTCGGTCATGAGCAGAGTTCTTCTTACCGACGTGCGGCCTGGGCTGGCTGCGCGCGGGCGCGGCCGCGGGCGCAAATGCGCCCGACAGCGACAGCGCCGCGAAGGGCAGGGGGCCGTGGCCGGCTGGCTCCATGCTGGGGTTATGTACAGTGAAAGCCCACAGTCGGTGGGCTGCTCGGGGTCACAAGCTCGAGTCCGGTCGGGCGGGCAAGTCCGCGAGAGCCGGGAGGGTTTGCATCGGCTGCATGGGGGCCACCAGCGCTTATGGTACTCCAGGTCTCGTATTGACCCTCAACCGTTCACCATACATACTTTACAAATACGCTGCGCTCGCGTACTGGGTGCCCTGCTTTGCGTTGTAGACGCCACGAAGGGAATATTGACTCTATTGCACTCCACCGTCGCTCCCACCACCCCCTACCTATCCTGATCACCTCTACGCTTCCGCCCAAATGCGTCGACCAGTACGTAGTTGCATCGCGTGCAAGGGTATCAATTCCGATCGACGCGACCCAACGATCGTCGCGCGCTGCCCCGCAGGAGGGCACGGATGGCTCGGACTTCAGCTATCGGGAGGTCATTGAAGACCGTGAGTCCAGGGGAGCGGTGGGGCGTGCACTTGGCCACTACGTGTCCGCCACACGGCACGCATCAGACCGGCCAAACCCTCCGTCCTCGCAACAGGCTACAAGCGTATGGCAGTCAACATGTCTGCCACCCTGCTCCTGCACCAGATAGCGGTGAGGAGGACAGCTGCGGCACGCTTTGTCCAGGCGGGCTGGGGCTCAGGGGGGCCCCGGGGCGGCGCTGGCGGCGTCGGTGCTGCCGGCCACCTGCCGGCCGCCGCTGTCACGCGACTGAGGAGGCCCAATTGCTGGGGTGTATGAACACGGTTGAGGAGCCGCAACTGAGAGGACTGCAGAGGGGGGGGCCAGCCTTGTCCGCACCTCGTCACGCTTGTGGTCAGGCGTCACGACCCCTTGCTAATGCCTTGCCCCCTCAGTCTGGGCTTGCGCTGCTCAAAGTCATCTATATGCTCACGCCAATGTGGACGGACGGTGCGTTGCGGCAGGGGCCTCACTGGGCCTGGGGTGGGGTTGGGGATGGGGTCCGGGGTGGGGCCTGGGGTGGGGTCTGGTGCAGGGTGGTGCGTGGGGAAAGGGCTAAGGGGGCCGCGCATCGCCACAGCCTGTCTGTCAGACGGTAGGCCAGGGTGCTGTCCCCCTTCCCCCGGCACGGCGAAGCATTGCGGAGGAAGCAAGAAGCAGAAGCAAGGGGCGATGCAACTAGACTGGGTACCTGTACTCTGCGCTCGAGATAGGAGACCTTAGTGATCATGCGCCGTGAGGGCGGGCGGGAGAAAGGTTTCAGCACCGGTTTTCAGCTTCCTCTGCGCACGCCTGGGGGGCACTCTCTCTGCCCAGACTCCTTCCTTCGTCCGTGCCACGCCACTCCGCACCATGCCCCATGCTCTAATCGCCGCCCCAAGGCCGCGGCCCCGACACCCCGTGCCCGTGCCCCCCCGGCCTCCCCAGGCGGCCGCGTGGAGCCGTTTGCCTACGTCCTGACGGGCCTCATCGTCACCAGCAACCTCTGCTTCTACGCGGGTGGGTGGTTGGGGGTTGAGGCCTTGCGGGTTGGGGCCGGGTGATGGTTCGGTGGGGTGGTGGGTTTGGAGGGGCGGGTGGGGTCTGCACGGGCAGTGTTGAAAGCGTAAGTAGGGTTGCGTGCTGGGTGGAAGGCGCGAGCAGCCAGGGCGACGGCTGGAGACAGCGACGCAGACCCTCACGGTTGGGCCCAATGAGCCGCCACGAGCTCTCCACGCGCACTCTCCCCACATCACCATTGCCCCCCCCCCCCCTTTGCTCGGGGACAAGGATACCCTCCCTACCTCTATCGTGCCCAGTGTGATGCGTTGCAATCCTCCTGGGCCTCATGGCTTATGTCCCCACCGCCCCTGCCCTCCCCTGCCCCGCCCTCCCCCCCCCCCCTGGCACGCGCAGGCAAGCCCCGCGGGCGCTGCGTGCTGCCGCTCATGAAGGTGGCGGCCCTCACCATCCTGGCGATCACGGGCATGGTGAGTTGGTTGGGTAATTGCACGGTTGGGCAGTTGGATGGTTGGGCAGTTGGGCAGCTGGGCAATTGGAGATCCTGACGGTTGGGTGTTGCTGGTTAGCATTTGCGGCCCGCGAACCGTCTACCCACGCTGCCGCGCCAGGTCCACGGGTCCGTCTGGCTGAGTGGCAGGCCCTGTGTACGGCCGATGCCAGCACCCTGCCGGCAGGCACCATCCGGTTTCGTATCCCTCCCAACAGCTTCCACCCACTGCCCAACTGTCGCGCCGCTCCCATTCCCGTACCCGTACAGCACGTGCTGTCCGTATGGAAGTACCACATGCTGGATGCCAAGACGCAGCAGATCTCCCGCCGCGTGTACAAGCACCTGCGGGATAACGACAGCGCCACCAAGCGTGAGTGATTGGCGATAGACGGGTTGATTGCGCCGGGTAGGGGCGGAAGAGGGCCGGGTAGGGGTGGGAGAGGGCCGGGTAGGGGTGGGAGAGGAGGATGGGCGGCCGGTAGCCAGCAAGGAGGGAGGGAGCTGCCGGTGACGGCAAAGTGGCAGGCTGTTGCAGCGCGCGAGGAGAGGAGCTGCGGCTCACGGCGCCAGGCGGACCTACACCGTATCTAAGGGGGTTCGCCAACGGGCAAAGCAGCGGATGAACCCGGATAACCGGCTGGCGGCTCGGCCCGCGGCCCAGCGGGGAACACGGGCTACCGCAGCTTTGGGCGAGGCGGCACCCTGCAGGATGGCGGCTTGGGCATGTCCGCGAGGAGCCCTGCCCCGCCTTCGCCCTGACTGCTGCGCCCAGCTCCTCCTCTGCCGTACCCTCCTCCTGCCTTGCATCTGCAGCCTGTCCTGCCCTCCGACTTGTCCTTGCCCCTGCCCTAGCGCCGACGCCCTGACGCTCTGGTCCCCGTCGTTGGCGCCCCGGTTCTCGCCGCGAATGTTCCTTCTCGCCGTCTGAAAACCGTTACACACCTGCGCTCGGACACATCCCTTGTGTCCTGCCCGCCCCTGCCCCCCGAACCCACCCTCACCCCCAACCCCACCCCGCAGCCTGAATGCTGGACGCTCTGGCGGTGGCCGGCGCCTGCCTGCGTGCCGGCACACATACACACACGCGCCCTGACACCCCCCTTGTGTTACCCTGCCCCCCCTTCCGCCCCCGCCAGCCTGGGTGCTGGACGCCCTGGTGCTGGCCGAGAGCGTGCTGGACGCTGCCACCTTCATCGGCGGCGGCGTCTGCTTCTTCGTCTTCAATAACTGGGTGCGCGACGCCATGGAATCGGTCAAGGAGCGCAAGCAGCGCGAGGCAGCCACCGCCGCCGCAGCGGCGCCCATCCGCGCGCCGCCGGGCGCACGCGCCGGCGCGCCGGTGCGGCGGCGCGCATAGCGTGGACTGCGTCAGACGGCGGGAGGTGCGGGCGCTGAGGTTTTGTCGCCGCCTAGGCATGTGCGTGACTGGGATGTTGGATGTGGCCGGTGCGGCGGACGGCGTAGCGTGGCTGCGTGGGCTGTGTTGAGGTGAGTGGAGGCGCGGGCGCTGGGCAAAAGTCAGGCGCCTGGTAGGCACGGAATGCCGGCCTATGAGGAGCCGTGGCTGCGCTTCCGCGGATGGAAGGGGGGAGATGGGGAAGGCTTCGTGGTTCGTGCAACGGTTGTGGGTGAAGGTGGCAGCTCGGTCTGTGACCAAGGGTGGAGCCAGTGGTGGCAGTCGCGAGGAAGCCGTCGGCGGAGGGTCAGGGAGCTAGCGGAACGTGCGGGGGGCAGCAAGGCGTGAGCAGCAATGGGAACTGCGACAGGCTGGCGCTCTGGCCCCTCGGGGAAGGGGAAACGAGGCAACGCGAATAACAGGCCAGCAGTGTGCAGACCCAGGTTCCTTTCCGAACAATCGGGCACTGGCCCCTCGGGGGCAGCATGGGGGCGTGCCAAAGGGAAGGAGGAGACCTGTAAGACCGGGACACGTGCAACCGACCTCCCTGCTCCCTAACGTCGTGCCGTGGCCTGTTTGGCGGAGCAGTCTGCGACAATCGCAGCTCAATGAGCGCCAGTCCTGAGCGCTGCTTTACCCGTACGGCAGGTCTGCAGCCCGCAGGCGGGGCTCGGAAAGGTGAAAGTGGGCCCCAGGCCCCACGCTTCAGCCTCTCGCAGGCGTCCGTCCCACAACCCCCTCTAAATGCCTATACCAGACGAGCGACCGTTGAGAGGCGAGCATAGCGATAGCCTGCGACATCGGCGCTAGACGCTTGGCCGCGCGGGGCGAGCGGGGCCTCGAGGATGCCATCGCATGCGGCACGCGGGGCACGCCGGCAACCCGCAAGATGACCTCTGCAGTGGCCATTACACTTTGCCATACGACCACATAGTAACGCAACTGCTCCAATAGCCTCCACGGGCAGAGCTCGCCTTCGCTTGAGTGATTTGGAGCAGCCATGGGCCTCGGCGAGCTCTTCCGCACGGCTGTTTACAAGGAGCCGGTGATGGTGTGGAGCCTGATGCTCTACACTGCTGGTGAGCATGCAGAACTCGGGAGCGCGGAGGATGCCTCGCGGAAGCCCAGCGGCAAGCCCAGCAACACGTAGTTCGCTTCCATGCGAGCATGGACTGGTACTGATTAGAGCCGCACATTCCTGTGGCTCTGCAGGGCTATCGTATGTCGCGTTCGTCAAGCCTCAGCTCGAGGCCCCCCACAGCAAGGACATGCCCAGCGCGCCCCCCAGCTTGAAGGAGGTACGTTTAAAGGTTGCAAGGGCGCTCGCAATCACGTGGGAGCTCTCGTCTTCCGGGCATGGGGCAAGTCCGGGGCGGGGCCATCAGCCCTTACCTCGCTGCCCTTGCCGCTCAGGTGATGACTGGCATCCAGGCGAAGCTTAACAAATAAACGGGTGGCGCCTGGCGGGAGCCTGGCCCGGAGCAGCGGCTGCCGGGCGTGGGGTCCTGGCGCGGAAGGCACGTGCTTGGCGGGGCGACAGGACTGGAGCAACCCTGGAGCAGCTGGGATGTGCAACATTGGAGGAGCTCTGGAGCCGCCTCTGCTTGCAGGAGCAGTGGAGCCGTCCAACTGGGCGTGAGGGCCTGGGGGGGGCTGGGGTGCTGACGACCGGGTGGCAGGAGGTGTCCTTAAACCGGTCGCCTCGAGGCGATCAAGCCAGTCCTTGGCGAGCCAGTCTTTGGCGAGCCAGTTTCTGGCGAGCCAGTCTTGCAGCGGATCAGCAGCTCGATAGTCAAGTCCAGGAGCACTGGGCGGGGGGCTGGCGGCAGGAGCGGAGGAACAGGGTGGGTAATGCTCCGTAGCATCTTTTGGCACTCAGGTCAGGCCCACGCGTCCATGCGCGCCGAGGCCGGTGCATGGCTTAACTTACTTTAGCGTAGAGAGACTGTTCGGGATCCCGTCAGGGACTTGGGTTTGACGCAAGCCAGGGGTCAGGGGTACGGAGGGACCAAAGGCGTTTGTGTGTGCCAGTAACGGGGTCGCGCGAGTCAAGAGCGTGGCAAGCAATGGGAGCAATGGGTAGCTTGGTCGTGGCTTGCTACTGAGGTGCCGAGATCACGCGGGTACAGATATGTAAGGTGGACACCTTCGTTGAGGAGTGCCGCTTTGCGCCGTTTTACGCAACAGTGGACGAAGGCGCAAGGGAGCACTGCGTCGACCGCGGCAGCACTGGCGGCTGCGGCAGCCCCACGGGTTTAAGAGGCACCGAGGCCGTGTTGGTTGGCGTTTGACTTCCAGATGCCCTCTCCTCCGGTGGATGCGATTGCAGCCGTCTTCGTCACGTGGCAGCCGGGAAGCCTGAATGCACTGGTCCTTCGGTCGCCGCCACTGGCGTGGCAGGTGGCACGCAACGTCAACTTGAATTTACCGGGAAGGGTTGCAGGCAATGTGCAGCTTTCCGCGTCTGGCCCAAGGTGGTGGCCTCCGCAGTACCCGGCAGGCGGCTTATGTCGAGGGTCATGCGCTCGCGGCACTGATCACACTGATGAAACGTCCTGCTACGCAGCGAGGCGGGCTCGACCCCCGAGAGTTATGACCGCGTGAGACACCCCTAGCGCCACGCCTGCGCCGCCCTCCAGCGCGTATTCCTACGGCCGGGAATTCGGATTTCGCTGCCCCATCTCGTCCCGTTCTTGGTCAGCCGGGGCGAATGGATCCAAGGGCCGGGGGGGGGTACCTGTGTGGTCTCGTCTTCCCCAAAAGCTCTGTCTTGCCCCTGAAGGAGCGAGCCAACCGCGACGCGTGAGGGAGTGAGGGCAAGGGCAAGGGCAAGGCCGACGCCGGAGCCTTGAAGCGGATTCCAACCGCAACCGGGCACGCACGCGGGGGATGGGTGGGCGCGCTTGGGGAACACATACGATAGGGACACGGAAACTCAAGCTTGTGGCATCGCGGTCTGCGCGTGGATTGCAAGTTTGAACGGACGCAGGCACGCACGCCACGGGGTAATCCTGGGGGCCTCGCCGCCCCCAGAGCCTGACGGCGGCTCAGGTGGACTTGGCTGACCCGCAATCCAATCCCACCTCCGCTGCGGGTTGATTAGTCCTGTGCTGTGGGGCGTAGTGCTTGACTGCGCGGCCCCAGTGCTGCCCGGCCCAGAGGGGTTTTGTGGAGAGAGAGAATCTACACAGGCCGATGGGGGTGGGGGCGTCGCGGCACGCAGCTAAGTCACCAACCATCGGTGGGGCCACACCAAAGGGGAAGAGAAGGTGTCACGACCCAGCGCTGACACGGCTTGCCGCTGCGGGCTGCCGACAGATTGACAGAAGTGACGAGCAGCGCAGCTGCAGTCGAACCGTGCTCTCCCAGAGCACCGGGGAGCGCAGCTAGCGAGGAGACTAGGCGATGGCTAGGATTGAGACTTGTAGGCGTAACGACTTACAGGAGCAGTCTGCTTCCTGCTGCATGTGCTGTGAGCAATAGCAGTGCCGAGATGCAACAAGCTGCTGCTTGTTGCGCGTCACACGGGTTAGGCTCAAGCTGAGCCGTACGACAGGCTAAGGTGGCCACACGGCCGATCCACACACGAATCTCCCTCCTTCCCCACCTCAGACCCAGTTCCCCGCGGCCCTTCTGCCAACGCGGGAACGCTCACACACAGGAACATGACAGCTGTCACGACCCAGCGCTGACACGGCTTGCCGCTGCGGGCTGCCGACAGATCCCCCCCTCGACTACTACTAAAACAGGAGTCGACCGCACGCAGCGGCGATCTCACACGGAAGCGCAAGGAAACCAGCAGCAAACGCGAGAGACAAGAAGGAAGCCAGAAAGGAAACGCTCAAAGGCAGTCAACTAGCAATAAAGCACGGAAACAGAGCCACAGCTCAGGACAAGAGTCAGACTGGGCAAAAGGCCCGCAGCAGTTAACACGCAATAGGGTCTTGGCCCCCCTCACAACTCAAACTTCCACCCAGGGCGCCGCCGTCGAGACGCGGCCCCTCATCAGCAGCTCCCGCAGGTTGCGGTCGCGAAAGATAACCAACCACATGCCGGGGCGGCCTGCCGTGTGACCACGGGGCAGACCGGTAAGAAACGCAAGGCGCTCGGCCTTCTGCAAACCATTGAGGAACATGCGCCGAGAGGGAGGCGCAGCCAGCACAAAGTTGCCGGACACGAAAGCTGCCACAACAGGGGCAAACTGAATCATCAGGGGGATCAGGAAATCGGCCGCTCGAGCCCTAGGGGACGTGATGATAGCACGGCAGACTTGCTCTTGCTGCCACCCCCGGTAGGTGCCGGGCTGGAACGGATCCAGGTGCGAATTGATGGCCTTGGAGGTCACACCTGCGACCTCATTTGCTAAGACGTTGTAACCGAAACCTCTCAGAGCCTGGGGCAGCGCCCCCACACCCGCGCAGGGATCCAGAATCACGGGGTAACGGCTGAAGTCGATGTTGAACAGAAGGAGACGCACTGCCTCGTCACGGGGCGGCCGCCCGCACGAGTCCGTGAGAGCACGGTGCTCGCCGCGGGGTAGGTCAGCGATCATGAGCTGCAGGCGCTCATCATCCCACTCGGGATCGAGCCCCAGTTGCTTGAAGGCGCGACGGGCGTTGGATGGAACATCGAGCCGCCACTCGTCGGGCAGGGCTCGGGCCTCAGCGGTGGTGTAGACGGAGACGACGTGGGCCGAGGCTGTGAGGAGCCAGGCCCGGACAGCGCGCGAGGACGCACGCTCAGAGCTGCCATCGGAGTAGCGGATCTCAAACGGAGCAGGCGCAGCCTCGGGGCCGAGGAAGTGGGCAGTGCCGTTGCGCGGGACCCAGTCACCGGTGGCGGGGTCACGCATCTTGCGGCGAATGGCCTGACCATCCAGCTCCACTGCCTCCTTACGCAGCTTCTCAGCGGCGACAGGAGCCAGCGGCTTGGGCTTAGGCGGCACGGCAGAGGCCGTGGCCTTGAGCGCAGGGGCAGGGGGCTGAGGCCTCTCTGCCACAGGCGGGGACAGAGACGGGGGCACCGGCGGCGGAGCAGAAGGCTCGGGTGCACCGGCGTCGCGGCGCCGCTGCTGCGCCAGCGACTCGGAGGTGATGCCGCTGGTGACGCAGTCAGGGCAGAGCCACTCACCGCGCGGGACACGCTTGAGCGGTGGCTTGAGGCAGTAAGTGTGCCAGCCGGTGTTGCAGCTGTCGCACAGGAGCATGCGCCGACCGTCACCGGGCAGCCCGCACAGCTCGCAGGGCAAGTCGGCCGGGGGCACGATCAGGAGCGGGTCGGTGATGGGGTCGACGTCAGGCAGGTGACAGGGACTCAGGTTCGTCACGTGCTCCTGCCGCTTGGCGCCGCAGCGGCCCACGATGGTGGCGACACCGGCTGGGCTGACCTCGAGCACACGCAGCACCTCAGAGCGCACGGGCATCTGGAGTGTGTTGCGGCGGGTGCGGTTGACCACGTAGACGTAGTCACCGGGCTGGAACACGTGGATGGAAGGCAGGTAGCCGCCGCTGCGCGTGCGGGCGTAGCGGTGGGTGTCTCGGTGCTGAGCAATCAGCAGGTTGGCGCCGGCGGCGGGGATGTGGCGCCGCATCAGGTCAGCGCGGCTGCGCATCGCATCATCGGCCTTGAGTTGAGACTCCGGGCTGTCGAAGGCGACAGGCTCGTCAAGCCCCGACCTCGCCGCAAGGGGGATGGTGGGGTTGACGCCGTACAGCAGCTCGTACGGGGAGTAGCCGGTGGACGCCTGCTTCGAGCAGCGGTAGCCGAGCAGGATCCAGGGCAACTCTTTGTCCCAATTGGAGGAGTCTTGACTAGTAGCAACGTACTTGCGCAGAGCGCGCTTGGCGACCTGCACGGTGCGCTCGGCAGCTCCGTTGGCCGCAGGGTGGCCAGGGGACGTGACACGGTGGTCGATGAAGCACTGCCGCAGCAGCGCCTCGAATGCGCCAGCATACTCGCCACCACCGTCAGTCACCACCTCTGCGGGAGCGCCGAAGCGGGCTAGGACATGGGAAAGGAAAGCTTGGGCGGTTGTCTCAGACGCCTTGTTGGGGATGGCGATGAGCTCGATATGCTTGCTAAAGTGTTCAATGCAGACCATGATGTACTCGTTGCCTCCGTCGGTTTGGGCAAAGGGGCCACACGTGTCAACGCCCCAACGGTAGAACAGGCCGCGCACGGGCAGGGGCTGCAGGTTGAGCGACTGCACGTTGCCCGCGGCGTTGGCGCGGTCGCAAACCTTGCACTCGGCAACGACGCGGCGGGCGTCTCGGGTCATGTTTGGCCACCAGTAGGTCTGCTGCAGCAGGGCCGTGGTGCGGCGGCCACCGAAGTGGCCAAGGCCCTCGTGGGCAGCTTGGGCCAAGCCTCGGCGCATGGAGGAGTGTGGGACCTCGCGCAGGGTACCGTTGGGCATCAGGCGGTGCAGCGAGCCCTTCGCCCCGCCGTACTGGTAGCCGGAGGCACGGCGGCGCACCCGGTGCACCTCGATGGGGCTGAGGCGGGGCGACAACTCCCCTGTGCGCAGGAACTGGAGCATGTTGACATCGTCCCATGGGTCAACGCCGCCGGCCGTGGGCACGTCAGCAGCGTCATCCAGCTCAGCAATGGCGGCGGCGAGCACGGTGTGGCAATACTCGTCGAGCTGGTGATGCTGTACGATGGAGGTGACGAAGGCGGCGGGGGTGCTTAAAATCTCGTGGGCGGAACTGAGGCCCAGACCAGGGGTCCACGTTGAGCCGTTGGCAGCATCCGTACCCCCCCCCAGCGTGGAGGCCGGGTCCGGGGACTTGCGAGGGGCCAGGCGGGCCATGTGATGCGGGGTAATGTAGGCGCGTTGCAGCGCCTGGGTAAGCGCCAGGATGTGCTGCGAGCCTGGCAGCGACTGGGCGGCTTGAAGCAGCGCCGGAGTGCTGCCAGGCGGCACTGAGGCCGGTGCCAGCCCCAGGACGGAGCAAACCTCTCCCGTCGAGAGGGAAGCGGGGGCCTCGTCGGGCTGCGGGGGCAGCTGCACGTCGGCTAGCGAGCCGGACGGCAGGGCGACGCAGGGCTTGCCGGGCACATCGCAGGGGTAGAGCGGGGGCTCGTTGGGGCATTCGGAGACCGGCAACACTCGTGACGGGAGCGCCTGTGCGGCCGGGAGCGCGCGCGTGAGCCAGCCCTCGGCCGAGAGCAGCTTGGACAGGTGCTTGGCGTCAGCGAGGTTGGTCCAGAACGTTGTCACGCAGTGTTGAGCGGAGCCCAACTGTGCCAGGTCGATTGTGGTGCCGGCGCCGAAGCGACCGTCATCAGCAGGCGCAGCAGAGGACTCCAGCAGGTAGGCTGGCAGCAGGCGGGGCTGCAGCTGCTGCAGGAGGCCGATCAGCCGTAGCAGCTCGGTCGCCGGGGGCTCCTCGAGCGCACCAAACTTGCCCAGCACGCACCACTGCTGGCCTTGCGTGGCCCCGGCGACGCGCAAGCCCTCTAGGGAGAGGGTTTGCTCACCGAGGCCCGCCCAGGGCTTGTCAACGGCTGAGGCCGTCAACTGCGCAGGATGCTCGCTGCGGAGCCAACTCAGGCGGCGTTGCAGCAGGGGGATTTGGGCCGGTTGCATGCCCAGCGCGATGTAGCGGCGGACCCGCCAGCCCATGCGCAGGCACGCCTCCAGGCCGGTTGCAGTGGCGTTGGAGTGTTCAACAACCACCAGGCCGTCCGTGAACGCCAACTCCAGGAAGTGGTGGGACAGCAGGCTGGTGTCAACGGAGACGGCGGGGCTGTCAGGATCGGCAGAGGCCGTCCGACGGGCACGCGGGGGTTCACAGATCAGGGCCTTGAGGGCCGGGCGAGCGTCACGCACCATCGTGTTGGCCAGGCGGTTGAGCTCGCGCGTGGCCTCTTGGGCCGCCGTGAGGTTGGGGTCAGGGGGCAGAGCGTGTGGGTCGGAGATCAGCCCGTTGCTCCCGGACATCAGCTCGTCCTGGGTAGGCAGCAGGCCGCCGGACGTGGTCAGGACGGCTTGCAGTCGCTCGTACTGCTCCCGGGAGGCGAGCACGGCAGCGTGGCGGAGACGATGCAGTTGACGCTGGCCATCAAGGGTTGAGACCCTGGGCATGGCACCACCTTCGGGACGTGGGGCGGCGGGTCAGAGGCCTCGTCCAGCCGGGCGCCGGTGCCATCGAAGTCATCAGCGGCGGGAAAGCGACTCAGCACGTTGGCGTTGCGGTGCAGAGCGCCGGGACGGTGAGCGACATCAAAATCATATTCTTGCATAATAAGCGCCCAGCGCGCGTACTGGCCGGTCAGGGATTGGTTCTCCATAAGCCACATCAGGGGCGAGTGGTCGGTGACCAAGCAGAAGTGAACGCCGTGCAGATAGGGCCGCAGGATCTTCATGCCCCAGCAGGCAGCCATCATCTCGCCCTTGTACGACGTGTAGTTGCGTTCGTGCACGTTGAGGGAGCGGGAGGCGCAGGCGACCATGTACTCGTTGCCGTCATCGTCCAGCTGCCCCAGAACGGCACTTATGCCCTGGGCCGAGAAGTCGGTGTGCAGCAGGAAGTCACGGCAAGGGTCGGCGTTGCGCAGCACGAGCCCGGGCTTGGAGAACTCGGCCTTGAGCCGGTCCAGGGCGTTCTGGTGTAGCGGCTGCCAAGTGCTGGGGCCCCAGACGACCCCTTTTCGAGTGAGCTCGAGAAGGGGGGCCGTGAGCACTGAGTAGTTCGGTAGATAGCAGCGGTAATAATTGTACAGACCCAACAGGCTCAGCAGTTCGGTCGCATTCGTTGGGGGCTGGACGGCGCGGATGGCGGCCAGCTTGGCCTCCACCGGCTGGAGGCCAGCCGGCCCCACCATGTGGCCCAGGAACTCAATGGAGTCGCCCGCGATCACGGTCTTCTCTGGATGGAGCTTGATGCCAATGTCCTTCAGCATCACGAAGACCTTGCGCAGGTGGTCTAGGTGCTCCACAGCAGTTGCTGAGTGCGTGAGCAGGTCGTCCACAAAACATACGCAGCAGCTTGTGAGATTGTGCTTACGTATGGCTTCATCCATGGCTCGCTGGTACTGGGCTGTGGCGTTGCGAGCGCCGTAGAACAACCGAGTATACTTCCACAGGGAGCCAGCCCACCAGAAGGAGGACTTGTCCTGGTCGTCGGGGTGGATGGGGATCTGGTTGAAGGCGGCGCGGCAGTCGCACTTGGTCAGCCAGGCATGGCCCCCAACCTGACGGAACAGCTCCTCCGGCATCTGCGGCCGGTAAGCGTCTGGGACGGTGGCGCTGTTGATGGGGCGCGCATCGACACAGTAACGTTTATCTGTGAAGGAGCCGTCCAGGGCCTTCTTGGCGGGCATGGTGCTGTTGAGGGCATACTTGGTGCTCTGAGAGGGCACGATGATGCCGGCCTCGGCCATCTCGGAGCACTTCTCCATCTGGATTTGCAGCTCAGCGACGGAGTGACGGCGGGGCGCTTGGAAGATGGGGCGGTCGTGCGTCAAGGGGATGCGGGCGGCGGGCCGGTATAGCATCCCAAGTCCTTGAGGCTGCGGGCGAAGCACTTGTCATTCTCCGCAAACAGTTCCCCCATCTCTGCACGCAAGGCGGGCGAGAAGTCGGGGCGCTCGCACCAGGTGTAGCCGTACCTGGGGTCTTTGGCAAAGCGGGCGTCCCTGACGACATGCCGCACGCCGTCAGGAGAGGTGCTGCCGGCGCCGGAGGCGACGGGGGTGGTCTCCGGAAGCTTGCCGGGGCCCGGCCGGGCCTGGCTGGGCCCAGGGCTCGGAGACGGCTGACGGGCGGGGCCCGCGCCGCCCATGGCCTTGGCAGGGGAGATGTTGGGCGCCGGCTGCAGCGGCAGCTGGGGCGGCTCGCAGGCGGCCGTGCCGACGGACAGGCCGTGGTTGGGGGAGAGGCAGGCTGGTGGCTGCACGCGCAGGTGCCCCCCCTTGTTGGCGGCCGGGACGAAGGTGGGCATGCCGCCGGCAAGCACCAGCCATTGCACGAGCAGGCAGAGCACCAGGGAGCAGGCGTGCGGCGCGCTCACGCGGCCCAGGGAGGCTGGGCGTGAGCTGCCGACTGGTGCCTTGGGCGGCTGCTTGGGCTTGGGGCGCTTGGGCTTGGGAAGCCCGGCGGTGTGGGCCCAGCGCTCGGCGCGTGCGCGGAGCTTGGCGCGCTTCTCCGCGCGGGCCTTGAGTCCCGCGAGCACGGCGCGGGCCTCGCGCTCGCGCTGCTGTGCCGCCCGGACGCGCTGGGAGGCCTTGCGGTAGGTGCGATGCTGCCAGCGGGCGTGCTGTAGCATGGCGAGTCGGTGCGCTTTGTGGGCATCCCCCAGCTCCCACTCCGCCATCCTCAAGTCCATGGCAGCGTCCTCTGAGGGGTCCGGGGGCGGCTGGTCGTCCCAGATCTCCGAGGGAGGCCTGGGGGCGAAGGTGTCGTAGCAGCAGCCGGAGCCGGGCTCGCTGGCGGCGCTGGGAGCTGCCGCCGCCGCCACCGGGGCGCCGGCCTCAGCAGCTGAGGCTGCTGAGGCGGCACCCTCCGTGGGCGGGGACAGCTCGCCGTTGGAGAGCTTCTCCTGCACGACTTGGCACATCAGCGCCTCCTCCTCTGGGGTTTTGATGGGTCTGGAAGGCGGGCAAGCGCTGCTGGCGTCACCCCCCCCCTGCCTGCACTCCACCCCGCTGCCATCGGTGGCGCGTTTGGCGGGAGCGGTGGCGTTGGCGGCGTAGCTGGGGCGCGGCGGCGGGCGCCAGATGTCGCCGTTCCAGAGGAAGCCGCCGGGCTCATCGGCAGAGGCCGAGGGCGGGAGCGGTCGCGGCTGCGCCGTGTACTGTTCATCCGGTGTGGAGAGCAGGTCAGGTGCCAGCATCAGCAGCGCTGGGCTGCGCGTGAAGGCCGTGGCGACGGTGCGCTTCCACTGCAGGGCCTCACCGTACCGGAAGCAGAGCAGGGAGCCCACGGGTGTGAGGTCGAGGCTGACGGTCATCACCTGCCCCAGCGAGGCCCCCAGGATGAGGTCAAGCTCGTGGGGCAGGTCAACCACGTAGATCTCGCAGTTGGTCCAGCAGACCCGCCCGCGCTTGTCCACCATCACCAGGCTGGAGCGGTAGACCCGGTGCGTGGCCGTGACGAAGAGTGGCCCTCGGTTGTCACTGCCCACGCGCAGCTGCAGGGGCGCGTCCAGGCGGCGCTGCGGGAGGTTGGCGGCGAAGCGCCTGTCGATGAGGGCCGGCACACCCGCGCCGCAGTCGAAGGCCACACGGCGGGGGCGGTCTTCGTTTGGGCGGTCGCCATGCCGGACGAGCACGTACGCCTCACCCTCGGCGCGGTTGTCGAAGGCAGGGGCAGTGCAGAACGACATCTCGTTGGGGTGCATCTGGGTCTCGTACTGGGCCCGCCGCTGGGCGCCACCGCGAGGCGGGTATACCGGTGAGCGGTCACGGTACTGCGGGGGCGGCGAGCGGCGAGGCTCAGGAGAGCGCCCGTGTCGCTCTGCGGATCGGCGGCGCTCGGGCGAGCGGCGTAGCTCAGCAGAGCGGCGGCGGCCAGGCGAGCGGCGTGGCTCAGCGGAGCGGCGGCGCTCAGGAGAGCGGCGCCGCTCCGGCTGGGGCTCCGGCTGGCGGCGGGGCTCAGGCTCACGCGCCGCGGGGGCCGCCAGGGCAGGGGAGTGGGAGCGGTGCCACTCAGGCGCAGGGATGGGCTGCGTGGGCGGGCAGTGCAGGTACGGCTCCGCCTTGAAGTACAGGTCAAGCACGGAGAGCGACTCGTACTCGTCCCGGCTCATCGGCGGTTGGTTGCCGGACCGAGGGTGCAGGGCACCTTGGCGCAGGCAAGTCTGGCCCGGGGCGGTCGCGGAGAGGAGCGAGATGAGGCCCTCGTCGCGGCAGCCCTTGCAGAACTCCCAAGCCCTGGGCTCGTTGTGGAAGCTGCAGCTCGTGGTGCCGGTGATGGGGCCAGGGAGGTTGGCCTGGGCACGCGCCCGTTGCTCCTGACGGCGCTGCTGCCTCGCTGAGAGGGCGGGCGCGTCAGAGGAGACCACGGGCGGCGCGCCGCCCTCCTCGTAGTAGGCCTCCTCCAGGTCGGGGGCCCCAACCGCCTCGGCGTCGCTGGTGGGGCCGAGGTAGCGCACCTCGCGGCGCTCATCCAGCTCCCAGCGGGCGCCGGCGGCGTACGCGGCTTCCTCATCCTCAATCTCGCGCTTGGTGAGCCAAGCCTGCTCCACCGCTGCTGGGTCCTCCTCCTCCTCCTCAAGCCACTCCTCGTCCTCCTCAGCCCGTGCGGCCGCCACCTCGTCCTCGTTCAGCTCCGCAGCGGCTGAGGCCGCCCGCGGGCGCTCGGAGGCAACGAAGCAGCTGGCAAGGGAGCGGACGGTGGCCAGGATGGAAGAGGCCTCGGCGGAGTCGCGGCGCAGAGGCGCCAGCGGCAGCTCGGCAACGCGCATGTCGAGGGGGCAGGACTCAGGAGGGCCAGCCAGGTCGGGCAGGTAGGTCGCGCAGGCGCGGGGATAGGTGTGCAGCGTGAGGCCCAGCTGGGCCATCACCTTGATGGAGAGCAGCATCTGGAAGATGCCGCGCACGAAGCTGTCGCTGACCACGAGCGCCCGGACTCGGAGGCGGACCTCGTCAGGCGTGCCGGCCTTGAAGGCGAGCGTGATCATCACCTCCCCGAGCAAGGAGCCATCACCGCTGGCCGTGGAGAGGGTGGAGCGGGTCGGCTCGATCGTGAGACCGAGAGCCTCGACCAGGGAGTCCACCACCACGACCGCGTCAGCGCCGCTGTCGGGCATCAGGCCATGGAACAGCCGCAGCTTGCCGGTGAGGGTCTCCAGGCTGAGGCCTGCCCAGTGCGTGTCGTTAAGAAAGTACTGGAGCTTGAAGCCCGCGATGCTGGCTTGATACTCTCGCACTTGCGCGGCACGCTTGGCGGCGTCGGCGTGCATGTGACGCAGGGTGGAGACCGACGGGGCCGTGGCGCGGGCAGCGACGAAGTCTGAGAGGGCGGCAAGAGTGCCGTCATCAGGTCCATCAGTTGCCGCCGCCGTGCTGGCTGCGAGCGAGACGCTCTGCTTGCCGGACAGCCGAATGACGGCCTGGGCCAGGTGCCAGATGACCTGCTTGAGCTCTTTGCAGGGGGCATCGGGCTGCGGGGCCAGCGGGCGCGCGGCCAGCGCAGGTGGAACGGCTGCAGCGTCCAGCGGGACCGCAGGTGGTGCCAGGGGCAGCGCCGCTGGCGCAGGGGCGCCCTGCGGAGAGGCCGCCTCGCCTGACTTGGCCGCAGAGACGCTCGGCAGAGGGCTGAGGCCCAGCTGCTCGAAGCTGACGGGGAAGGGCTTGGCGGCCGTGGCGCAGGCAGCCGGAAGCGGGCGTGGCGGAGAGCTGGGTCGGCGGGCCGTGCGCGCACTGCGGACGCCAGGCAGCAGCTCGGACAAGAGGGCTTCGACGCCCAGCAGAGAACAGGCGGGGCGCAGGGGCACCTCGGCCTCCCCCTCGTCCGCCAGGACCGAGGGAGGAGGGTCGCTGGGCTTGAAGGGCCCTCGGCCGTTGACCCGGTCGGACCAGCAGGTGCCGCCCTTGAGAGGCTCGGGGGCGCCCTCGAAGCGCACGCTGCGGAGCTGGGCTGAGGAGCCGCCGCACGTGCCGCAGCCGGTGCAGGCATCGCCCCTGCAGGCCTGGCCGCTGGAGCTGTTGCGCAGGATGGGGCGCAAGGCGTTACCCCCCCCAGCGGTCAGGTCGCGGGAGACAGCGGCGGCGGCGGCGAAGGCGGCGCTCGGCTGCTCATCGAGGGCAGCAATGAGGTTGCAGTACAGGTCCTGGAAGCTGGGCGCGGAGGCGCAGGGCAGGACGGAGAGGTCGGGGCTAGCCCAGAGTAGAGACTCGGGGCTGCCGGACACCTCGTGCACGTGGTAGCCGCAGAACTCGTCCTCAGCGAACGTGGAGGTGGCGTCGCCGTACAGGGAGGCCTCCTCAGCGGCCACGTTGGCGCGCGCTTGGAAACCGCCGTTGCCGCGGCCGCCGCCACGCCCTCCGTTGCCGCCGCGCCCACCGGCACCGCCGCCACGGCCACCGAAGCCACGCCCGCCCGCAGCGGGTGCGCGTTCGACGATGCGGCCCTCGGCGCGGAAGCGGCGCTCGATCTCCTGCAGCTCGGCCGTGGGGATGGTGCCGCCGAAGCCCCAGAGGGCCGTGCGCTTGCCCCGCATCGCCCGCTTGGGGCAGAAGCTGGCGCCGACGTGGCGGTCGGTGTCGCACTCGTCGCAGCGGCCGTTGCGGGGCGCAGTCAGGCCGGTGACGGGGTCGGGGAACCAGCGGGGCCAGCGGCGCAGCTCCTTCTCCTCATCAGAGAGCAGGGGGCAGGGGTCGAGGCGCGCGCCCTGGTTGCCGCGGCCGCCCCCGCCACCCCGCCCGTTGCCTGCGCTGCCGCGACCGGCCTGAGGACCGGCCCCGCGGCCCTGCCACGGGGCATGCGGGGAGGCGGCAGGTGAGCTTGAGGAAGCGACGAGGGCCGAAACTTGCTGCTGCAGAGCGGCGATCTGCTTGGTGGTGGCCGCCAGCTGCTTGCGGAGCGCTGCTGACTCGGTGTCCGGCGGCTGAGGCCGCCCGGACGTGGAGGCGGCGTTGGCGCTGCGGGGCTCCTCCGGCTCCGACATGATGGCAGCGAAGGCGCTGTGGGGCCCGGTGCCGATCTGCGAGATGCTGTTGTGGAAGTTCATGGCGGTCTCCGACAGCGCGGGCAGCGCGTCGCGCTTGAGGCCGCTGGCGGGGTCGCCGATCTTGTGCAGCAGGAACCCGTAGACCTCCGGGTAGCGGTGCTTCAGGGCAGCCAGGTAGATCTCGCCGGCTACCAGGGGCGTGAAGCGGTCACGGTCAGCGCGATCGAGGAGGTCTTGCAGGCGCTGCGCGAGGTCCCGGGGGTTCTCCCAGAACTTGCGCCCGTCCTCGATGACCGGCCGGCAGCGGAAGGCGGAGAGCTCGGCGTGCACGCGGTTGTCCTGGTAGAAGAACTCCTTGACCAGCTCCTCGGCGAAAAACACCAGCAGGCACTGCTCCAGGATGTAGGAGGGGTACCAGGCGCCCGTGTACTTGGGACAGGCGGTGATGGGCTCGCCGGGGTGCAGCTTGGCCCACTCAGCCTCGAAGGCGGCCTTGTGCTCGGCCATGATGCGCTGGTGGTTGGCCTCCACCCACGGGCGGGCGTGCGCGTCGTTGTCGCACACGCCGTTCCATTGCTCGTAGAAGGCGAAGGTCAGCGACTCGCTGAAGTCCTTGTTGCGCTGCCAGCGATTGGCTACGGCCCCGCCCAGCCGGCGCTTGTCCTTGGTGAGCACCACCACATCCTTGGAGTCAAACAGGGGAAAGGCGCCCGCGCGGTCGCTCATGTCGTCCCAGTCCCAGTCAGCATCCGTGCAGGCGGCAGAGGCCGCGGTAGCAGGAGGCGCCGGGAGTGCAGGGGGGAGCGGCGGCGGAGGAGGCGGCTCGACAGCAGGCAGCAGAGGCTGCCCCGCCGGCGCTAAGGGAGGAGGCTCGACGGCAGGCAGCAGAGGCTGCGCTGCCGGCGCTAGGGGAGGAACGACGCCGGGAACAGCCGCAGGGAGCTGCTCGGCACCACCCTCCTCGGCTGGGGGAGGCGGGGGCTCGCGTGCCGCGGCCGGGGCGCCTGCCGCAGCAGCTGAGGCTGCTGTGGCGGCGGCCGCTCGGTCGTCGGTAGTCTCGGAGTCCGAAGGGAGCGGAGAGGCCTCCTTCTCTAGATCCGGCAGGTCAGCCTCGGCGGCAGCCAGAAGGTTGTCGTGCCAGACGTCCGGGCCGGGCGCAGGGGCCTGGGAGCCGCCCGCGCCCGCAGAGCCGTGGGGGAGAAGGGGCTGCGGTCTGAGGACCGCAGCGCCTGAGGTCGGCGGACGAGTGTCGCCGGGGGCCGGGAGGCTTGCAGAGGCAGGCCCAGCCGATTCTAGAGCTCGAGAAGGAGCGGCAGCCGCGCGAGGGAGGCGCGAGGGCGCAGGCGCGCGGCCCGAGGCTCCCGATGCAAGCACGGCTGAGGCCGCACCCGCAGATCCGCGAGCAGCGTGCTCAGCGGAACCGGAGTCAGCACCAACAGAAACACTACGTCGTTGTGGCTGCGGAACTGGCTCTTGGTCGCGACGTAGCTCAGGGGCGGCGCCGGATGCGGAGGTGCCTGCGTGGCGGGAGCCCTCCAACAGCGACTGAGCTCGTGCGAAGCGGAGTTGACGTTCAGTATGCTGGGACTCGAGCGATTGCTGGCGAGAGAGCTCGCGAACAGCAAGGCGAGCAGCGCGAAGATCCGCAGAGCTAGCAGCAGGCGCTTGCGCGAGGCCTTGCGAGCTAACAGGATCTGCTACTTTCAGAGGCGAAAGCAGCTGCGGGCTAGGAGCTGGGCTCGGCTGACGGGAAGCCAGGGTGGCGCACCCAACCCGTTGCCGACCTGTTTGATGAACTTGGCGCTCTCCTCGGCGGCGCCGGAGTTGAGCTTGTTGCAGACAGAAGTGACGAGCAGCGCAGCTGCAGTCGAACCGTGCTCTCCCAGAGCACCGGGGAGCGCAGCTAGCGAGGAGACTAGGCGATGGCTAGGATTGAGACTTGTAGGCGTAACGACTTACAGGAGCAGTCTGCTTCCTGCTGCATGTGCTGTGAGCAATAGCAGTGCCGAGATGCAACAAGCTGCTGCTTGTTGCGCGTCACACGGGTTAGGCTCAAGCTGAGCCGTACGACAGGCTAAGGTGGCCACACGGCCGATCCACACACGAATCTCCCTCCTTCCCCACCTCAGACCCAGTTCCCCGCGGCCCTTCTGCCAACGCGGGAACGCTCACACACAGGAACATGACAAAGGAAGACTACCGGTATACTGGCCTGACGAGCCGTCCCCTTTACTGTAACTTGTGTTTGCCGGCCCCACAGCACCACACACCATGCCCCTAGCCATGCCGTACTGTCGTACTGCGGCCAGTGTGGTGTGTTGCCGTGTCCTTATAGTACTTGCCAACTTGGGTAAGCTTGGACCGCATTCGCCTAGACTTGAATCTGCACCGACCCCGGCTGCACCCGCCGGCTTTAAGACGCCTTAAAATCGCAGGTCAAATCCAAGCGATGTCGTTGCAGGGGTTCTGTAGGCCCACACCACTCGCTAGGTCCCGCCCCACCCTTCCCGCAAGCCTCCTTGCCGAGAGTGACACGTTTCAAGCATCCACGCCTTATAAGAAGTCTGCTGGGCAGGGCCTGCAAACTCGTGGGCGGTTGCACTCGGGGTCTTATAAGTGTTCTTTGTACCACCCCAGCTTTGGCCCTTTACTGGCCCTGGACCTGCTCATAGCTCAACCTGGCTAGCCCACACAGCGACCACAGGTACATGACACGACGCACAGCATATCTATGCCACTGTAACACGGGCACACGGGTTTGGGGCTCAGCCCTTTGCCCTGTCTCGCCCTGTCCCCGAGATGCGCACTGTAGGCACGTGCAGAGGCACTTATGGCACATATCCCGCGAGTCGGCGTTGAACTGTGTTTCGCCCCGCGTCCAACCTCCAGCCCCTATTCCCCCAAAGCTTCTCGCGCAGCGCGCATGCAAGCACGGTCCCAAGCGCGGGGAGTGTGCGGCGCGCTGCGGCCGTGCTTGCATGCATGCCCGATTGCCCCACGCATGGTCATAGGGCGCGGCAAGGAAGGGCGGCGAGGGTGCCGGCGGGGGCAGGGGCCCAGGAACCTGCCAGGTACCGTACGTAGGGACGCGTGGCGTGGCACGACAGGGCCAGAGGCACGGCAGGAAGTCGCCTCCTGGTCGTGATTGCCCACATCTTCGGTGTAGAGGCATGCCATTGGGCAACGATTACCATGCTAACTTGCAGGCGCGAGGGTTCGTTGATTGTTGCCATCCTGCGCTCACTCAAAATGCCCGATATCCCGTCGCCTCCAACACACACTGTGACGCGCGTTGTAATGTGCAACAACAGCAGCGAACCTGGAATTAAGCGGGCGAACTTGTTGTTGATTGGCGACGGGCAACGTTGTCACCGGCCTACCTTAAGCTTCACCGGCGGGTTCTGAGCGCACGCATTGAAGCATTTACGCTAGGCATTCGGCGACGTCTGGGATGGGTTCTGTCCCGGGTTCCTCAGAGCACATAGCGTTAGCAGGCTGGAGCAAGCATGTATCCTAGGCATTAGCATTAGCTGTGAGAGAGAATGGGCCAATTTGCTTGTTCAGGCGGGCGGGTCAGGCGGACGATCGACGTAGTCGGTTGGACCAGCAGGCGTGCACCTCGGGTGGCGCGCGAAACTGGCGGGAGCAGGTCTGGGGGGTCTGGGGGAAGGGGGGCACAAGACAGCCCAAGTCGGCCCAAGGCAGGTCTGCAGGCAGGCTTTCCCGCCAATTGCAAGATTCGGTTCGCTTATAAAGACTTACTGCGGATAACTGTCTGTAGGTGGAATGGACACCTACCCACGGGCACCGTCAGGCACCTTCGTCTTGTTCGGCCTCTGGTGCAGCAAAGTGTGCAGGGAGGAACAGGACGGCTCGGACGGTCAGACGGCATTCGTATATTCGTGTATCAGAAGGCCTCTCCTACGAACAGGACTCCGTTCAGGGCTCAGGTCCAGCCACGCGCGCAGGCTCGGGCCCGCGGTGTATGGCGGTTGGTGGGGCCGAGCAGGCCTGGGACCGACGAGACAGACCCTCAAAGACGGCCCTGGACGGGTCCATCCCGATGGAATAACGGACGGACGGAACCTCCCTAAACCGCGCGAGCGGGGGCTATCGAGGGAGCACGCGACCTGCCGCCAAATGGCGAATATCGGGCGTGATGTGTATTGGCGGTGTGTGTAGGGTTGCGCAGGCATGCGTACAGCCCAACTAGAGACGGAGAGTTTGTTGCCCCAGGACCCTTGCGGCCGTGGGAACCCGGTTGACGGATAGCCTGGAGCGAGAGGAGTGCGTTCAATCAGGTTTGACGTGATGAGGGAGGCCTGCGTCTAAGGGTTGCGGTGTACCGCGGGTGTTAAGCGATTGATTTACGTATGGGACCACCGCGCCCAGCCTTAAGGCGTTGCGCCCGCATAGTCGTATTATCCAGCTTCTTAGCCCGTTGGCTGTTGAGCTCCCACCCGAGCGAGCTCCAGTCCCTCGAGCAATCAACAACAGGAGTGTTGCGTTCCATGGTTGTTTAGTCTCTTAACAGTCAACGCAGCAGCCGTTGGTCGGGCCACAAGCATGACTACGCTGTATAGGCAGCGCGCAGCGCTCGGGGCGGCCTTATTGCTCGTCGCGATTGCAAGCGGACCCATCGGAGTGACCGGGGCGCGCCGGGGCTCTGGCCTCCAGCAGCAGCCCGCGACGGACCTGTCACTCGAGGATGCGGGATTTACCAGTTACTTCGGGCGCAAGCTACAACAAGGAGGTCCTCAGTGCCAGTTCTCCTGCTCAAAGTAAGTACGCGCGCTGCGGGCGGTTGGCCTGGAGGCTTCGGGGCCCAGCCCGGGGCTACTGCTCCCGCCTCCGGCTGCTTGACCTATACGATGCGGCTTTCTGCCACGTTGTTTCGTCTAATCCCGCCTGCCCCAACCCGTTCGTGGGGTTTCGTCTGATCCCGCCTGCCCCAATCCCGGGCGTGCTGCCCCAACTCACACGCACCCTGCCGCGCCTGCCCCACCCTGTCCCTACCTACCCAGGTTCGACACGTGCATGACCACCAATTGCACCTACTACAACTCGACGCACATCTACGTCGTCGTCAACGTTGGCAGCTGCAAGCCCGGGTCCATCTCGTGAGTCGAGGTTACGCACCCCACGACCCCAGCCTTAACCTGGCTGAACACGTGCCACCCCGCCCTCGCCCATGGAAGCCCGCGATATGTCCAGCCAGGCAGTGCCTTGCTGCACTGTGCACGATGGCCCTTGAGAACCCTCGCCCGGACCCGCAGGCGACTTGATCTCACTCAGCACTCAACACCCCCGCCCCCGCCCCCTCAGGTGGTTCTGCTGCCGCTCGGGTGCGCCCATCTGCAGCCTAGACGCCGCCTCGTGCCCTGGCGGAGCCTCCGGCAACAAGTGCGATGAGGCCACTTCCGTCGGGTACTTCATCCAGGTAGGCAGCGGTTATCTAAGGCAGGCATGATGACTGGGCAGAGAGTTCGGGCAACTGCTGGGCATCATGTATGTGACCCAGCCAGGGATTTGACGAGAGCACGCAACGTGGCAAGAAGCGGCATCGTATATGTGAAGCAGCCGCGCACGAGACGGGCAAGTCGACACCCTGAGCTGCAAAGGGGCCCCATGGCTGGTACCCGGCGGGTACCCAGCAGGTACTCGGGGGTCCGCCCATGTAAGGCACCCAGGCACACCGTACCCACCGCACCCGTACGTCCCCCCTTTTCCCTCATCCAGATCGGGAACCCCACGTTCTCGGCACAGGCAAGTGGGGTCGAAGGCAGGGTACAGGCTAGGTACTGCTAGCGGCTGCATTTTGGGATCTTGGACAGCACCTAGGCCTGTTTCTTGGCTGCTGTCTGAGCTGCCCGCTGCCCGCGCCCGCACCCCGTGCCCTTGGCAGATCCATGACGGCCCCCTGAACGGCAACAACACCTGCCGGGCGTCTGAGGGCAAGACGTGCTGCGGTGGTGGGCCTACCAGCTGCGGTGGCACGGGTTCCGTATGTGACGTCACCGTGAGCATCAGCGGCTACGATCAGTGAGTACGGTTTAAGGGTCAAGGGCAAGATGTGTAAGCCATTACAATCAATGGGTGCCTGGGAGAGGGCGGACCTGGCACCTGCAGGCCGGGGGGGGCGGGGGGGTTCAGGAGCGGGCCAAAGTTGGGGGAAGCGGGGGCTAGGGCGCGATGTACGTTCCCAAGGGCGAAGGGCAAGCGCGTGTTGCAAAAAGTACCACGGCAGCAATCAAGGATTGCTCCTTGTTTGGTGTGTTACGTGTTGCTAGAGGGGCTGATACGAGGGCGGAAGGGTTTGTTGACCCGAGGTGTCCGCGGAAGGGGGCCAGGGGGGGTGGCAGTGCGGCACGCATGTCGTCGCCGACTTCGGAACGCGCTCCTGTTGTGCGACCTTCACCCTGTCAACATCACCCTGTCAAGCATGGCGTGAAGCAAGGAGAGCGGAAAGCCCACTGGCGTGCGGATGCAGAATCGGTTGCGATGTGCCCGGCCCGGCAACAACAAGGTGCAAACAAACAGTTCTGCCGAAACTAGCTACCGAAACTAGTTATGCTGAAACTAGCTACTGAAACTACTCAAAGTTGACGTCAACTTGAGCAGGGAGAACTGGGGCAAGCCAACAATGCGTCAGACGATAGCAGCCGGCTTGTCGCTATCCTCTCCCGGGAGGGAAGGGAACGGGGCTTCGCCAAAGGGACAAGGCAGGAAAGGGCTGAGCCTCGTGGTCGCCCCCTGCTTTGGTCTGCGCCTGAGCGGCTCAGAGCGCACTTCATTCTCCCCCTGGCGATGTCTGAAGCACCGGCAAGGGCGTGAGCTCCTATGCGTTGTTTCATCGTGGTGTGGTTCCGTGCACTGTGATCCTGTTCCATGCCAACTCCCCATACCTGCACACCCCTTCCAGGTGCATCTATCCCCCCCCGCCGCCGCCAAGCCCGCCGCCGCCGCCCCCTCCGCCAAGCCCGCCGCCCCCGCCGCCGCCAAGCCCGCCACCACGCCCGCCCCCCAGCCCGCCCCCACCGCCACCACCCAGCCCGCCTCCACCTCCGCCGCCCAGCCCAGCCCCCCTCCGCCTCCGCCACCCAGCCCCCCGCCACCCCCGCCTCCGCCGCCGCCTAGCCCACCGCCCCCGCCGCCGCCAAGCCCGCCACCCCCCCCCCCCCCCCAGCCCGCCCCCACCGCCACCCCCCAGCCCGCCCCCGCCTCCACCACCCAGCCCGCCTCCACCACCGCCGCCCAGCCCCCGCCGCCTCCGCCGCCGCCGCCGCCTAGCCCGCCGCCCCCGCCGCCTCCGAGCCCCCCGCCTCCTCCTCCGCCGCCAAGCCCGCCGCCTCCCCCTCCTCCAGCCCTCCGCCTCCTCCCCCACCCAGTCCGCCTCCGCCCCCTCCACCCAGCCCGCCGCCTCCCCCTCCTCCCAGCCCCCCGCCTCCTCCGCCGCCGCCTAGCCCCCCGCCGCCGCCTCCACCTAGCCCGCCCCCGCCTCCTCCGCCCAGCCCCCCGCCGCCTCCTCCGCC